>CM076581.1:6905198-7505198 GCA_034641835.2 Pinus albicaulis | reverse complement strand
AAAGGCCCAATATTGGCCAAGTTATGCCTCAACTCCTTTGGCTTCAACACAGTGGCAATACCTTTTATATAGCATGTTAACACCAAAAAATCGTACAGGCCCAAGACATTAGAAAAATGTCAAGTAGAAGTGATCTAAAATGGGTGGATAAATTGTTATGCTTTTCAAGCACTTCCCACTCAGTTAAACAAATTAAGATCTAGCTTATACTTGACTGTGCGGAATTGAATTCTTGATTCAGGTGTATGTATTTAAAACTGTTTTAATGCTTTAAGTGTGAGGAATTATACATTTGTTTTTGCTTATATTAAGCATGTACAATAACCATAAGATGCAGCAAATAAGCATCAACACATAACAACAAATTTAATAAAAGATTTCATCTGAATATCGTGGGCTACGTCTCCTTGAACCTTTGTCAACTGATTTGGCTATTTGGGATTATGATGGGAAATTTCCTTTACAAGTTAGTAACTCAACTCCAATGGTTATTTGGACTGTACCATTGGTTTATAATATCATCATACCCCTGGAATGGCTACTATCTCTCCGAAGATGGATCTCGATTCCCTTAGACTTGACCTCTTTTGTCGGTGCCCTTAAGCTTCCCTGAGCTTCTCTGTCACACTAACTCCTTAAGAAATCCTTTTCTATCCCTGAAACCTTCTCTATTGTGTTAGGATATTCTGACTCATAGGAAATAGTTAAGAATAGCTTAGTCTAGTGTAGAGTTAAGTAAAATGTGTTTCTTTACCATGTAATTTTGTAACTTATAATCCGATGGTCACGATTTGTAGTGATTTGACGGTTATCTCTCACCTCGGTATAATTAACGACACTTGATCTGTGGCTTAACACTCGATTGGTCCATGATCTCTATTTAAAGAGCATGGAGGGTCATTTTTCCGGTAACCATTTATGAGAGAAACATATGTAACTTTTCTTTTATATTAATAAATTTCCTGAAGTGGCCGCGTTGGCTTAGGCTGTGGACTGTTTCCCTCTTTGAGGGTTTTAACCACGTGATTATACTGGTGTACTGATTTGTGATATGTTTGTGAGCCGTGACCTTTGGTTCTTGATCTATGGAACTTACCTTGTAAATTCTTACATGGTATTAGAGCTATTTTTGAGGGCCGCATCTATTGTTGATCAAAATCCAAAGCTGGTTTGATTGCATGCGAATGCCGTTTTGTAGATCTACTATTTATGAACATTTTTGGGCTTGGAGAAATGCTCTATTGTGTCTGGAGCATCTGTTATAGTGAGGAACGCCTTTCGTTTCATGCGAACAGGTTTCCGACTATCCAAGTTATGACAGTTAAGATCTGGAGGTGTAAAGCATCTTTTTTGCAGTTATATTTGTTAATAGTTCTGCTTATTTCAGGTTATTCTGTTTATTTTTGGTTTATAGGTTTTATTTATTTGTCGGATATGTACCTTCTTCTCTATGTATGCTCTTTGTTGTGTGCTGCGTGCGATCTCGGTAAATAAGAAACAGGAAAAGGGATTTTTTTTGCTACGTATGCTCTTTCCCCGCGTCTTTGTGCGATCTCGGAAAATCAGAAATAGCAAAAAAATGATAGTTGCCGGTAAGGGTAGCCGAAAATCTAACATTCTTCCGTAAGCCTTTGCATTTTTTTTTCCTTAGCTTTTGTGTTTTTTTATGCAGGAAAATGCACGCACACCGAAGAGTTATTAAAAAAAAAAAAAAAAAAAAAAAAAAAAAAAACCCTTCCTCCTTTCAAACAATAAAAAAATCCTTTTACTATCTCACATGGTGAGGAGTTAGTTTATGAGAATTGAGGTCTTGGGTTCAAATATCTTTCTCAAGCTTCTTTTTGTAAAATTTTTTTGTTAAAAGGGGCGGATTTTTTTTTTTTAAAGTCACACTTCATCCCGTTCCCGTAACTATTCGACACCTTCACTCGTTTTTTCAAAAAGGCATAACTTCTTCATCCGGACGCCGTTTTTTGAGCCATTTTTTTTAAACGGCCTAATTTTTCGAGATCTTTCCATTGGAGCAGTTAGATTCATCTTTTCTTCGCTTCAATTTTTAAAAAATGGAAAGTGCATGCTCGATTATTCTTAACAGCACCAATTATTTCCAATGGCTACCTCACATGGTAGATATACTTAGAAGTAGAGGGCTTTACAGAATAGCCATAGGGGTAGAAACTAAACCTTCTGATGATGATAAAGTCGCTAAATGGGAAAATAAACAAGATCAAGCACGAGGGTTGATAGGAACGTCCGTTGCTCAAGATCTTCGATTTCATATCCTTGACATTGACACCCCTTATGAAGCCCTGGATAAGCTAAATACTGTCTTTGGAATTCAAAATCAAATCAGGGCTCACCAGCTTGAAAATGAGTTGCTTACTTTGGACCCTAATAATTTCTCCTCTATTGAAGACTTTTTGTCTAAATTCAAAACCCTTAGACTTATTTTAGAAGGTTGTAAGGTCAAAAAGGAAGATAGTAGCCTCATCTATTGCATTCTTGCTAAGCTTGGCCCTGCTTACTCTGTATTTGTTTCCGCCTTCCATTCCACTAGAGAAGCCATCATTTCTTGAGGAACCACCTACAAGAATCCCTCTTTTGATTCCTTTTGTGATTCGTTGATAAGAGAACAAGAAAAACTCTTACACATTGGTCTTATCACTTCTAGAAATGCTTCTAAGAAAGCCTTAGCAACCCAACAAGAATCATATCAAAATAATCCCAAGAAGCAGTATCCTAAAAAGTATGGTCTGAAACCAAACAAGGGTCCTAAGCAATTTCAGCCACAAAATCAAAAAGCAACTCACCAAAATGATAAGGCATATAAAAACAAAGGAAAGAAGACAGATAGACATTGCAACTTTTGCAATCATGATGGCCATATAGACTCCAAATTTTTTAAGAAGATGGAAGCCTTAGAAGCAGCAATGAAGAAGCATAACATCAATTTGGAGCACTGTTCACCTTCATCTTCAGGAATGGCACTTTATGCTTGTGGTTGTCAAGAATCAAGATCTGGTTATGCATTAAATGTATCTTCCTCTTCTCATTCTCATGAGCGGCTCATTGATTTTGGAGCTTCTTATCACATGGAAAAAAATAAAACCATGTTTTCTTCTTTAAATGATTGTAACACCAAACATATTTATGTTGGTGATGATAGATCTCTTAGTGTTGTAGGATCTGGAACCATTCATCTTGATAATGGTCAGTTTAATGATGTACTATGTGTTCCTACCTTGTCATGAAACCTTCTCTCTGTTTATCATATAACTCATTCAGGTGAAGGGAAAAAGTAGAATTCTCACCTCATGATGTTGTAATCAAGGACCTCAAAGATCCTAAACATATTTTAGCTATTAACATTGCTGATGATTCCACAAGGTTGTATAAGTTTGACAACTTTGGGTCATCATTTCTTCCCTCCGTTTTTGTTGCTCATAATGATGAAGTGAGCAAACTTTGGCATGAGCGATTTGGTCACTTAAACTATCGCTCTCTTCAAACTCTATTTAAGGAAAATATGGTGACAGGTCTTCCTATGGTATCTTTCCAAGATGGTGTTTTCTCTGAATGTGTACTCGGAAAACATCATCGGGATATTTTGACAAACGTGCCTCTTGGCATGCTTTAGCCCCTTTGCAGCTTGTGCATAGTGATTTATGTGGTCCACTTCCTATTGTTTCTTTCTTTGGTTGCAAGTGCTTCTTAAATTTCATTGATGATTCTTCTAGACGCACTTGGGTATACTTCTTAAAACTCAAGAGTGAAGTTTTTAACATGTTCTTGGCCTTTAAGGCCTTTGTTGAGAAACAATCTGGACATCAAATTCTTAAGTTAAGATCAGACAATGGAGGAGAATATGTTAACAACAAATTTATCAACTTCTGCACTGAGCATGGCATTGAATTGCAACATATTGTTCCATATACTCCACAACAAAATGGTGTGGTTGAAAGGAAGAATTGCACATTAAAAGAAATGGCTAATAGTATGCTTCAATCTAAAGGACTTGGTCTCAATTTTTGGGCAGAAGCCATTAACTGTCCAAATTACATAGTAAATCACACTCCTACTAAGGTTTTAAAGAATATAACTCCAGAAGAAGCTTGGAGCTCAATAAAACCAGATGTAAGTCACTTTCGTGCTTTTGGAAGTGATGCTTGGGCCCACATTCCAGATACGAAACATAAAGCCTTTAGAACCTAAGAGTGAAAAATGCATTTTTGTTAGATATTCTAAAGATTTCAAAGGATATAGACTTCTTCAACCAAAATCCAAAAATATAATCATTAGAAGAGATGTAAAATTTGATGAAAATATATCGGCCTGCGAGCCTAGTTCGGCAGGTGTGCCACCTTTGGCCTACGAGCCTGATTTGACATATGTGCCATCTCTCTCTCTCTCTTCTATTTTTAATAGCATTCCTTCTAGTTTAGATGATGACAACGAGGATGAAAATCCTCCTCCACCTCTTGAAACTTTTCCTTATACTCCACCGCTTCCAAGATGGGTCTGCTCTACTCAGGATGCAACAAGTTCTCTTGCAGGTGACCCTGTCGATCGATGACATACACGTTCTCAGTTTGAAAGCGCCTCTTCCTTATTGGCTCAAGTTCCAGAAAAACTTGATCCAGAAACCTTTGAAGAAGCCTCCTATCATCCAGATTGGGATGAAGTTATGAATGAAGAATATTGCTCATTATTGGCGAATGATACTTGGGATCTTGTTCCTCTTCCAAAAGGAAGAAAACTTGTCAGATGTAGATGGGTTTACAAAACAAAGTTTGGACCAAATGGAAAAGTGGATAGACATAAAGCTCATCTTGTCTCTAAAGGATTTTCACAAGTAGAAGGCATTAACTATAATGAAACCTTCTCCCCTGTTGCCAAAATTAATTCTATCTGCCTTGTTCTTTCCCTTGTTGCCTCCTTTAAATGGGAAGTCCATCAGATGGATGTTAAATCCATGTTCTTACATGGATATTTTCATGAAGAAATCTACATGGAACAACCCCCTGGCTTTATCCAAAAAGACTCTAGCCTTGTTTGTCGCCTTAGGAAGTCTCTCTATGGTCTCAAACAAGCTCCTCGGGCTTGGTATGCCAAAATGGATAGATTTCTATTAGATAATGGATTTTCAAGGTGTCATTCTGACAACACTGTATACACCAAGAAAGTGGGTAAGTCCTTCACCATCCTTGTTCTTTATGTTGATGACCTTATCCTTACTGGTAGTGATCCAAACCATATAAACCATGTGAAGTCTAGCCTCAAAAAGAAGTTTGAAATGACAGACTTAGGACACTTGCATTATTTCCTTGGTCTTCAAGTATTGCAATCCAAGGAAGGCATTACCCTCTCTCAATCCAAGTATGCTTGTGATCTTCTACACCACTTTCACATGGAAGGCTGTAAGCCAACCCCTTCTCCCTTTTAGTCTAGAGTCAAGCTTTCAGTCACTTGTACTACCCCTGAAGTTGATGCTACCTTATATCGTCAAGTTGTTGGTAAACTTCCATATCTAACCCATACCCATCCTGACCTTTCCTTTGCCATTGGTCTTGTCACTCGGTTTATGCACCAACCTCATGAAAGCCACTGGAAAGTAGCTAAAAGAATACTTCGATATATTCGAGGTATAGTTCAGTTCGGGATTCATTACAGTGCAGGAGAATCTCCATTGTTGATTGGTTTCACTAATTCTGATTGGGCTGGTGACCTTGATGATCAAAAGTCTACTGCAAGATATGTATTCACTCTTGGTTCAGGACCTATTACTTGGTCTTGTAAGAAAAAAATTGCCATCTCTCTTTCTTCAGCAGAAGCGGAGTATCATGGTGCAGTTGAAGCCAGCAAGGAAGCCATGTGGCTTCGTCAGATCCTGTCTGAATTTGGTCTTCATCAACAACATCCAACTATACTTTGGTGTGATAATCAGAGTGTCATTCAGCTATGTAAAGATATAGTTCAGCATCAGCATATGAAACACATTGAACTCCACATACACTTCATCAGAAATCTCATTCATGATCATGTTCTTGAAGTGCAGTACTATCCAACCAATGATCAAGTAGCTGATATCTTTACAAAGGCTCTCATAGAAGCGAAGTTTACGAAACTTCCATCCATGCTTGGAGTTCAGGAAAGTTGTCATTAAGGGGGGATAGGCTCTAATGCCTCCTTCCTTCTCCTATTGTGTCACTTTTATAAATCCTTCAATCCTATCCCAATTTTTTCTTAAGTGGGGATGTTAGGATATTTTGATACATAGGAAATAGGCTTCTTTTGTGTCACCTTTCTAAATCCTTCAATCCTATCCCAAGTTGTTCTTAAGGGGGGATGTTAGGATATTCAGACACATAGGAAATAGTTAAGAATAACTTAGTCTAGTGTAGAGTTAGGTAAAGTGTGTTTCTTTACCATGTACATTTGTAATTTATAATCCAATGGTCACGCTTTGTAGTGGTCTGACGGTTATCTCTCACCTCGGTATTAACGACACTTGATCCATGGCTTAACACTCGATTGGTCCATGATCTCTATTTAAAGAGCATGGAGGGTCATTTGTCCAGTAACCGTTTATGAGAGAAACACATGTAACTTTTATTTTATATTAATAAATTTCCTGAAGTGGCCGCGTTGGCTCAGGCCATGGACTGTTTCCCTCTTTGAGGGTTTTAACCACGTGATTATACTGGTGTACTAATTTGTGATCTGTTTGTGAGCGGTGACCTTTGGATCTTGATCTATGGAAATTAACATGTAAATTCCTACATATTGTCTCCAGCATATATCAGACATCCAAAATAAGCTTTTCATTTACTCCAAATGAGCTCCGGCTCCCCAATCTAGGCCTCCAACCCCTATTGGCCCTAAACTGCCCGAAACTTCCCTATGGATTCTTCAGCTCTAGAAGTCTCCAAATGGCTCTAACAATCCCTCCATTGGATTCATAATGACCAAAATAGTTATAATACATTATTCACTTGCTGAAAAAGGCCACTGGCTGCTTTGGTTATGCCCCAAACACCTGGTGGCACCCTATGGTTCTAGGCTCATTGAAAATTTCTCTGAAGCATCTCAACCTTTAGAAGTCTTCAAATATTCTTTAAATCCTTCCATTGGATTTATAAGGTCAAAAATAGTTAGAATAGGCTATTGGTTTGCTGAGAATGGTTACTGGCTGCTCTGGACAGGCCTCATTCTCCTACTGGCCCTTAGTGGCCCTAGTGGCCCTTGGAACTTCTCTGAAGCATATTGGCCTTCAAGAAGTCCTATACTAGCTCTAAAAACCTCACCATTAGATCCTTAATGTCTAAAACATCAGAAAATTACTATTGGCTTCTTGACAAAGGCCTCTAGCTGCCCTGGCTAGGCCTCATTCCGTTGTTGGCCCTAGTGGCCCTTGGAACTTCTCTGAAGAAAAAACATGCCCATAAGTCCTATATTGGCTCTTCAACCCTCACCAAAAGCTCTGGAATGTCCATGAAAGTTTAAATTGACTATTCACACTCCAATAATGGTCGAATAATGCTCAAGATAGAGCATAATCAAATTTGTCCAATAACCCCCTAGGAAAACTCCACTAATTGTAGAGGACTTTAGTTATCTGGATTCAAAAATGGAAAACCGTCCTAAATCTAGGTGCTCTCCAAAAGATCTACCAGAATAAACTGCAACAATTAATTTAACCGTTTGGGTTGGGCACATGCAACCCCAAATCACGTCTAAACTTAATGGTTGGATAGGGTGGAGCCCAAATGATAAACCATGGTCGGTTTTGTTGGACTCTAGGTTGAACCGTCAGGTTGAAGAATACCATTTAATAAAACGAAAAGTTAACATGTATTGCAATGTGAACAACACGTGTTGCGGACGATTGATGTCAAGGTTAACATAAACCGCAGAGATTGTTTAAACCATTGGCATGTGACAAGGCTTGCATAGCTGGCGAGAACCGTCACTGAAAACCACGCGGAGACTATTTCATAAACCTGTGGGTTAAGATTTATGTTGTGGTTGGTAAATAACATGTGACCATACACAATGGACCACCGATGGTCCCAACCCCTAACCACAAATGATTTAAACTTTAAATATGTCCATTCACCTTTAGAGGTTAAGGCACACTGGTAGCAGAGACAGTTAAGTCGTGCATGCTCTCGACAGTAGGTCGCGCGATCGATCCCTGCGGAGTCCCAAAAATATTTACACCACCAATCCTGGGCCATGTGGCGGCCTCTAGGCTTGCCACATGGCAGCCTCTGATTGGACAAACCCAAAAAATGTACAACCCATCAACAAATCGGATTGCGCCACTTGTCAACTCGTGAATGGCCCAAGAGGAATATTCCCTTGAATATTTTTTTATTTTTATTTTCAAAAACCCAGTCAACCATGGTCAAATGTTAAAAATTTCAGTTCACTGGAATTTTCAAAACACTATAACTTCTTCATATGGTGTCGGTTTTATGAACCGTTCATGACGCCAGAATCAAGAAGACGAGATCTATCTAGTCGCTTAGGTTTGACACACTTTCAAACAATTTGAAATTTGAGCTATCACTTAGGGCCTTGATCCAAATCTGATCACACCTCCCCATTGGGAATCTTTTGGACCCAAAAAGACATATTACATGTTGAGTATATGAGAGTACAACACCCTCACATTTCCAGCCTCCTTACAATTTTCCTTGCTTGGCTTAGTGCCTTTGAGCCCCAAACTCGAAGGTATTCAACACTTCCCTCTTGGATGCTCTTGTCCTCTTGTCAAGAACTGTATCTTCCTTGAACTCATTCATAAATTTCTGATGAGAAATATTCAATTAAAGGTAGCTGAACTCATGTCCTTGATCATTGATCAAAGGTGGCTCAAACAAACGTAATTTTACATGACTAAAATTTGCATATGTACAAATGAATGTATGTCTTACTGGGTCAAGAAGTCAAACCACTTCTTACCAAGCCACTTCCATGGCAATTTTTGCTGCTGAAAATATTTTTCATGTGAAACATCTGTTCTCACACCAATGATGGAATCTTTGGTTCCAATTTCACTAGTCTTTTTATCCTCTTGCTTCAAATGCTTGGGATGATTAGTTGGATGCAATGTCCAAAATTGGGAAATAAGATGTCCCTTCTTTTGGCAATGTGTGCAAGTCTTTTGCACCTTCTGTGCAAGTTGCCTTTGCTTCAATTGTTTCCTATATGCCTTCAATCTTTTCCAGCATCTTGAAACATCATGGTTACACAGACTGTTGGGCCTTAGTTTTGGTCTTATTTTGCTCAAAGAAACTTACTAATCCATCTATTTCCCATCCATTTTCCATTCATTTATTCCATTTTGATATATATTTGATATCTATTCAGGTATTTAATTTTAATTTTTCAATTTATAAAGTTTTTATGAAAGTTTGGTTTTTAGTGCAAAATTGGCAGATTCAGAAATTCCCGTAATAGCTCTATGGTTGATGTGGTTGCAGGACACTTGGGCACGAATTGAATGCATGGATGGACAGCTTGGCAACTAGGATTAAGCCACCTATGCTTAGTTTGAACAGAACAAGCTTTATTAGGCCCATTTAGTTCTAGTCAATCATGACTAGTCATTCAGAAATCCCATAGAAATAGGGCAGTTTTGAGATTCTATGGGATTGGCCATATTTCTTGGGATAAGAATAATGAATTCGACTTAGATAGGTGGATGAGAGTAGATGGGTTTGTTTGAGTAAAAATAGATCAGTTTGTTTCATGAGACTTCTTATTTAAAGCCAAAGCTTTGATGGCTTTTGTATTATTATGATTATTATTGACTTATTATACTTTTATATTGTGACAACTTTGGATTGAGGAGTTAATTTGAAGACTTGTGCTGTTATAATTTTGCTGTTCAATGTTATGGATGTGTGACTGAAGTTAAGCTTCTGAGATCATTTATCAAGTGTGCAAGGCAAGGGTGGAAGGGCCCCCATTCCAAGCTAAGTACACTTTCTTGTTAACTAGTTTTATTTCCTTGTAATTTGATTATTGTAGAACTGGTTTTTCAAAGCTTTATTTCAGATTGCTTCATGGTTCATGCATAATGATTGATGTCATTAGTTTATAGCTTATTCATCACTTTATCAAGTTGGAAAAACAGATGTATCAAGTTGAGCATCCCTTCTACTAAAATGATGAATTAAAATTGATTTCTTTTGTTTGTGTGCAAGTAGTTTCTTGTTGAGATTTTTGATATTAAGATGAATGAATTATAATGGAATACTTTATATGTCTCTTAAGTTAAGAGCTTCTTTCATTAATAATTTATCCATCTTAAGTTCTTGGTTTTAATCTCTGATTCATTAAGTGGTAATTGAGGTGAAAGTGGATTTCTTGAGTCAAGAACCATTTCAATATTATTCCTCTTTTTAAACTAATTGAGTTAGAGTTATAGAATGTATTACTTTCAGCTTTTGAATAGCTTATCTTTCAAGGTTTGATTATATCTGATCTTTACATATAGTGAACTTGCCTCAAAGCATAAACAACCCGGATTGATAATAAATAATTGTGTTAGTTTAGGTACATAAATTAGCTCAACATTTTGGCGCCGTTGCCGGGGAGGCAAATATCGGCATAGTCAATAGAAAGTAAAAAAAAAAAAAAAAAAAAGTAGTTACATTTTTTTTAGTTATGATTCTTTATGCCTAGACATAGAGATCCTCATGGTAGATTTATTAAAAACCCCCCACAAATAGAGATAGGATCATCAAACACCCCAGTTACTGGTAATCCAATCATTGAGGAATTGGCAGAAAAACAAAGAAGTGGACAAAGATTAACTTTGATTGAGAGGCAAACTTTGTTAGCTTGGGAAGCAAAGCAAAAACAATCTTCAACTTCTGGAAAACAAAAAGAAATTATCAAAGGAAAACAATCTTTATTTCCATCCATAAATCCTCCTATCTTCGACCAACCTAAAACTCCACTTAAAATTGAAACAAATCAATCAATGGCAGAAGAGGGACATGGATCTGTTATTCTCACTCCTGAACAACGAGCTGCATATGAAAGACAACAAGCAGAATGGAGAAGAAAAAGAGAGGAGGATGCAAAACAAGAAAATGATAGAAAAATAGAAAATGATCGGAAAAGACAAGAAGATGAGACTACTTTTGGCTTTCCAATAATAGACACAAGTGCAATATTAGGAGAAGAAGTGAAAATGAAAAATATTCCACCTTCTGTATTGCCAAATTTTTATGGAATGTCCACAGAAGATCCTGATTCATTTATGTTTGAATTTGATATTCTATGTAGAACATATGGATATACTGATGACATTCATAAACTTCGTCTTTTTCCTGCAACATTAAAAGCAGCAGCCTTGAAATGGTTTATGGGTTTAGGAGAACATACAATAGCTTCTTGGGATGATATGAGATCAGTCTTCCTTAAAAAATATCAAGCTTATTGCAGATCTAGAGATTCAAAGGAAGATATTTTCATAATGACACAACAAGAAGATGAAAGTTTAGAAGAATATTTGGAAAGATTTTTATATAATCTACAGAAATCTAAACAACACTCTCTAAATCAAGAAACCATTCGAACAATATTTCTCAAGGGTATAAGGGATGAATACCTTGACATTTTGAATGTGATGGGTAAAGGAGACATCTCAAACCTACCATTCGATGAAATTGTTGATTTATGTCAAAAATATTCTAGAGGAAGAGCAAAAACAGGAAGAAGAGAAGTAAGTTCAAAAGCAGCAAAGTCAGCTGCAGGAGGGATAACAAGAGCTGAAATAGGAAGTTTATTGTAGAATTTCAAAACAGATCTTTTGAGTACATTAGGGACACAAGTAGATGTGCTAAAAGAAAACAAGAAGAAAGAAGAACAAGAAAAAGCTCTAGCAATCTTTTGTCCCAAATGTAGAAACAAACATCCATTAAGAGAATGTCCTTTGGATAGTGTTCAGGTTTGTGGTCTTTGTACAGAAAAGCATTCCACAGAAAATTGTTTAAAATTGAAAGAATTACAAATGAATTCAATGGAAGAAGTGCCAGGAATGGAAGGTTTTTATTATGTAGCACCACGAAGACCATGGCAACCTAGGATGCCTCAACAAAATCAGCAACAATTCCCTCAACAAAATTACCTCTATCCACCTCAAAATCCTTGGACCCCTCCAATGCCATGGCAAGCTTGGCCTCCACAACAATATCCACAACAACCTGCACAAGGTTGGAGAGGATATGGTTATGGAAACCAGCCACCTCAACAGTATCAACAACAATACCAGCAACAATATCAATAGCCATTTACATATCCACCATATCCTCAATCCATACCATTTCAACAACAACATTCTGCATATCCACAATCCATCCCATATCCGCAGCAGAATCCTCCACCGTTGTTGACCCAACCACAACAGTTGCAGCTACCCACAAATCAACCCAGACCAACTCAATTACCAGCCCAACCAATTGCAAATCCGAATAATAAGGTGGAAAAAGCTGCATACACTATAGAGGAAGCAACATGTTTTCCCACATATTCAATTCTTCCTCTTAATGAAGTCCATCTAAGGTCTGGAAAAGTGCTTAAAAAGGATTCTCTTCCAATTATAGAAGAACCAACCGAACAAGGAGAATCACCTGAAACATCACAAACTAAGATACAAATTCAGAAAGGAACAAACATTACAACACAAACACCACCTTATCCTGAAAGGTTAGTGGAACAACAAAAAGAAATAACCCTTCCCGAATTTGATATTTTAGATGAGTTAAAAAATGCTTATGTAAAAATTCCTTTGTTGAAGGCAATTAAAGAAATACCAATATATGCTAAAACAATAAAGGAATTGTGCATTAAGAAATCACATAAAAAGAAGAAGGATCCTACTACAATCCAAGTCATTGGTAAACTAGCAAGCCTCATGTCTACACAAACCATAGTAGAAAAATATATTGATCCCGGTATCCCTATGGTTACTATATCAATAAATAATTTCTCAGTACCAAACACATTAATAGACTTGGGAGCAGCTATAAATGTAATGACAATGGAGACAATGAAAACTTTGCATTTGAACAACATTAGATCAACCTCTACAATCTTAGAATTAGCAGATAGATCTAAAGTTGTTCCTGAAGGAATATTGGAAGATATTATAGTCTCTTTGGATTCATGGGAGTATCCTGTTGACTTCCTTATTCTGCAACCAAAAACAAATTTGGGAGGACATCCTCTAATCTTAGGAAGACCATGGTTAGCTACCGCTGATGCCTTTATAGGATGCAGATCAGGAAGCATGATTATTTCACATGGAGATGAAAGGAAACATATTGCTCTTTATTCACCTACACAGTCAACTTCTTTAGAATCAGTACTTGAAGCTCAAGAAAAACAACAAACTAAATCAGTTTTAAGTATAAATAAATTCTTTGATTTAAGAGAAGAAGAAGAGAATGAAGACTTAATGGATCTTTTCATTTCAGAACCAAGTATTTCAGAGCAGCTTAGAGAAGTTCAATATAAGGCTGCAAATAACCTTTTGAATCAATGTTTTCAGGAAACCTGTACTGTTCAAACTTTGCGGAATTCTTTTATAGACATCTTTACTGTAAACACAATCTCCAATCCAACAATAAAAACAATTGAGGTAAGTCCTGGAAAACATTTAAACATTGGAAATGAGTTGCAATCAGAACAAGAGCAAGAGGTAATTGCATTATTACAGAAATATTCAAAAGCTTTTGCCTGGGATTATACTGACATGCAAGGAATCCATCCTAACACATGTGTCCACCACATCTATACAGATGATCAAATCAAACCTGTAAGACAACCTCAAAGACGAATGAATCCTATGATGAAAGAAATAGTGAAAGAAGAACTTCAAAAATTGTTAAATGTTGGATTCATCTATCCTATTTCAGATAGTCAATGGGTTTCTCCACTGGTTATTGTTCCAAAGAAAAATGGAAAGTGGAGGGTATGTGTCGATTATCGAGAACTAAACAAAGCTACACTCAAGGATCATTTTCCTCTACCATTTATTGATCAAGTGTTAGACTCATTGGCTGGAAAGAAATTCTTCTCTTTCTTGGATGGGTTTAGCGGGTACAACCAGATTAGAATAGCAACAGAAGACCAAGACAAGACAACATTTACTTGTCCATGGGGAACCTATGCATATAATGTTTTGCCATTTGGTTTATGTAATGCACCTGCAACTTTTCAACGAGCAGTGCTTTCAATCTTTGCTGATCTAATTCATGAATGTGTAGAGGTTTATATGGATGACTTTACAGTTTATGGAAACACATATAATGATTGCCTAAATAATCTTGAGAAAGTGCTGAAACGATGTATTGAAACAAATTTGTCATTAAGCAATGAGAAATGCTATATAATGTTGACAGAAGGAATAGTTTTGGGACACCATATTTCTGCTTCAGGAATTAAAGTGGATCCAGCAAAAATTCAAGTCCTAGTAAACTTAATACCTCCTACAACATAGAAAGAGGTAAGAAGTTTCTTAGGTTATGCAGGCTATTATAGACGATTCATTGAAAACTTCAGTAAAATAGCCCAACCTTTGTTTAAATTATTAGCAAAAGATATTGAATTTCACTGGACAAATGACTGTCAAAATGCATTTCAAAATCTGAAAGAAAAATTATCAGTTGCACCCATTCTCCATGGACCAAATTGGTCTTTGCCATTTCATATATCAACTGATGCATCTGATACTGCAATAGGTGCCTCCCTTGGACAGAAAGAGAACTTGTTCAATTATGCAATATACTTTATAAGCAAGAATCTAACACCTGCAGAATTGAACTATACAGTCACCGAGAAAGAAATGTTAGTCGTTATACATGCAGTAAACAAATTCAGACATTATATAACAGGATATCAAGTTTTCATTCATACAGATCATTCAACAATCAAATACTTGATGAATAAACCCATAACCAATGGAAGAATAACAAGATGGTTACTGTTATTGCAAGAATTTAATATCACAATACAAGATCGGCCAGGCAAGGAAAATCAAGTGGCTGACTTTCTGTCCCGCATACATTCACCCAATGATCCAAATCCGGTTGCAGATAACTTTCCCGATGAACACCTGTTTGCTATCACAGTAAGAACACCATGGTTTGCAGACATTGCAAACTATTTATCTTCTGGAAAGTTACCAACCCAATTCACTAAAAAGCAAAGACACAAAATTGTTAGAGAAAGTTCAAGGTATAGTTGGGTAAATGGTGATTTATTTTATACTGGTTCAGATTTGATAATTAGAAAATGTGTGCGAGAAGATGAAATATTAGATATTCTAAGGGCATGTCACGATGAACCATGTGGTGGCCATTTTGCAGATAAACGAACAGCATATAAGGTGCTGCAACTGGGCTACTACTGGCCATCCATCTTCAAAGATTCTAAGAAATATGTCAAGCAATGTGACAGTTGCCAGAGAATAGGGAGACCAATTACAAGAGATGAGATGCCGCTGAAGCCACAGGTCCTCATAGAACCATTTGAGCAATGGGCACTTGACTTTGTTGGACCCATCAATCCACCATCAAATGGAAAGAAGTACATCTTAGTATGTACAGATTATGTAACCAAGTGGGCAGAGGCTAAAGCAGTGAATAGAGCAACAGAAGATACAGTGGTTAACTTTCTTTTTAAAGAAATCTTTGTCAGATATGGAGTACCTAGACAAATTGTAACAGATCAAGGAACACAATTTACATCAAAACTGGTACGAGATCTAACAGAGAAGTACAAGATCAAACACAGGACATCTACACCATATCATCCTCAAGCAAATGGGCAGGTTGAATCCACAAATAAAGTCCTAGAAAATATCATGACAAAAACAGTACAGCTGAACAGAAAAGATTGGTTTGAAAAATTACAAGATGCACTATGGGCCTACAGAATTACATGGAAGAATACAACTGGTTTTAGTCCATACCAGTTAGTATATGGAAAAGAGGCCTTATTGCCTATAGAGTTTCAAATACAAACATACAGACTAGCAGCTGAATTAGGACTAGACCTGACAGAATCACAACAACAGCGGATCATGGAACTAAATCAGTTGGATGAGCATCGTCAACAAGCCATAGAACATACTACATTGGTGCAACAACAAAGAATGAAGTGGCACGAAAGATATATCAAAACAAAGACATTTCGCAAGGGAGATTGGGCATTACTTTTTGATTCCAAGTTCAAAGATTTCAAAGCAAAGTTCACAACACACTGGCTAGGCCCATATGAAATTGATGAAATCTTCGACAATGGAGCAGTCAAGATCAAAACAATCGACGAGGACTCCACCTCCTTTATAGTGAATGGACATAGGCTCAAAGTTTATAATAGGCCTATCAGTAAAGAAGCATTTATGAAACAACTGACGGAAGATACAGAACTGGAAGTCATGGCACACCAGGCTCAGCCATCTTCCAGTCCTGTAGTTGAATAAAAAATAATAATAAAAAAAAAATAAAAAAATAATAAAAAAAATATAAAAAAAAAAAAAAAAAAATATAAAAACAAAAATAATTTGTTTGCTAGTGAAAACCAGGCAACTGGCACTAAGCAAACAAGAATTCATAGGGGAAAACCAGGGCAACTTGGACTCTATGAATTCGTTTTTCTTGTTCTACTGTTCTCACATAATTTCAATACAGGTACTCTCCATCAACAACTGACTTGAGGACAAGTCATATCTTAAACAAGGGGGAGACTTGTATTAGATCTTTAGCTGGAAAGCTGAAGTATAGAAGGAACTTGTATTGTCAATAGAGGGACCTGAAAGAAGAAATCAATACAGAGGGACCTGAGAGACCTGCCAATGTCAAAACAACATGTGCATATTATGTAAGCAGTGCAGAGGGACCTGAAACAAAGAATCATTACAAAGGGACCTGATTTTTCAATTCAAGAACCAGAGCATGAAGAACAAGGAGCAGCAATAAAATTTACTTTTTGATTCATCTACAACATCTGATTTCATTCCACCTATACAAACATCATCCAGGGGAGTATATGTATAGTCATTTTGTGCTTGAAATTCAAATTTTTCTTAGGAATTTTTAGTTTTTGTTAAGTTAAAGTTAGTACCTGAGGATATTTATTATTCCTTATACATATCCTATATTCATAATACCCCTATACATATTCCATTTCATTCATACACATTCCCTATACATATTCCCTATAATCCTAAGTATTTTTCTTTAGAAGCAAAAGACCAAGCTAGGACAACTTCTTCCACCTGCATATACAAATCAAACATTAGTATGGTGATGATTTTAAACATGACCTAAGATGGTCATTTTAAAATCATAAAGGTGTGCATAGAAGGCAAAACAAATAATGCGCTATATTAAACTATATACCATAGTGTAAATAAGGAATGCGTTAAAACCATCTATATAAAAATCAGCGCAAAGGATATAAGGTTAATACATATGGTATATAAAATCAACGCGCATATGGTATAAGGATAAGCGAAGGTATATGGCGCATACAAAATGAAGGACGGGCACGATTGTTATGATCTGGCAGGCTTGTATGATTGACAGGGTTCATGCATATCATTCAAAATAATACATGACGGTGGCAATGATACGGGTATATCATTCAAAATAAAACACGATGGTTGCAATGATACGTGCATATCATTCAAAAAAATAGCACACGACAATGGAAATCATACGTGCATAGCACACGGTGGTGACAATACGGGCATATCGTTCAAACATAGCACACGCCGGTGGTGACAATACGGGCATATCATTCAAACATAGCACACATCGGTGGTGGCAATACGTGTATATCATTTAAACATAGCACACGGCGGTGGCATCCTCATGACACAGTCGGGCGACTGGTCAAAGAGGAAAACCATACCAACTGCACATCATAACACCAATAGGCACGGTACAACCATGAACTCGGTCAATTCATGACCGTTTCGACCTCAGTCCTCATTGCCAGAGCTCAGAAGGAAGGCGTTTTGAAACAAACGATCATTCCGGAGAAGAGAGAAGGCGTTTGAAGCAGCAAAATAGTGAAAATCACTCCAGAAAAGCAAGAAGGCGGATTTAAGAAAGGAAATCGCTCTGAGTTCAACGATCAGAGATAGCAGATTTTCAGGATTAAGTCAGGTAACAGTGAAGTTCATTTACACTCAGCGATTATGGGATATTTCTTGTCATTAACTTTTAGATCCTTTGCTTTGCCACCAGCTCAATTAACCGAAGTAATAGGGATTTGGAGCGCCCGGTTACACTCCACGCGCTCGTTGACAGTCAGGTAACTACAAATCCGTGATTATCTCCAGATTGACAGCACTTACGGATTGTTGATAGATTTTGATGCGCAGCATTTTGATGGAAACTCATTGCATGAGTAACACATTAAGAATTTTAACGGAATGCTGTGATTGAAGTGGCATGGCAGTGGTTGTTGACTAATTGCGCACTAAACCGTGTTCTGCTGAGTGAATTGTGCGCATTAATATTTTAACAAACAGTTAAACGAAAAATGCCATAAATACTTGCTGCCACTACGTTTTTGTTTTTGTTTTTGACTAAAACAGGGGATCGAATGCCGGATTGTCAAAATGAACTGTGGTTGCCAAAGAGGAGTCGGGTTGCTATTTGGTTGAGGCCGAGAGCCTTTTTGCATATTTATGATTTTTATGCTGAGTCTGCAAGCAAAATTTTTTGCAAACGCCTTTGCTTAAGCCAAAAACATTTTGGAAATTTTGATGAGGCCGAGAGCACTCTTTAGTTTTTATTTTATATATACACAGTAAATCATGTTTTTGCTGCGTGTGTATTTAATTTAAAAAAACAGAGACCAGTGTATTAACAGAAGTATACAGGTGTTGTTTGCATTAAACAGGGAATTCAGATAGTGCTATTGCAAGGGAATATATCAGAGGTTAAAAAGGGCAGAGTTGAGTTGAGTCAGAAGAGGAAGGTAAGCTTCTTTGCTTACTGAATTTCATTTTAAAAAAACGATAGTCATAAATTTTTATTAAAATGAAGTTAGTAACAGCAGAGGCCTACATTGATTGGTTTACAGAAACAATGGCAAACAGGGTAGAGCCAAAATTTCAAATAGAAAGCTGGGGAAAAGAGACTATAGAAAAACTCTATCAGGCAGGGATGATAGGCTTCTTACAGAAATTTAATGGCCATTCTGAGGAGATAACCAAAGATTTTATAAAGAATTTCAATCAAGACCAGACTCGAGTAGGAGAAATCATTGTTCCGGTAACCCAAGAATACTTGTCCAAAGCCTTAGATTTGCCAATGTTAGGGGAGAAGTATTACAAAGGGCTACACTTCAAGGAGAAAGCATGGACTTTCTTCCTTGAGAAAAACCATAAGGGAACATTTGATAGGACAAAAGGGATACCCAGGGAATGGTTTAATGAGCCATGGGGAGAATTGGTCTTGATCATCCAAAAGTTCTTGACTTGTGACCGAGGATATAGTGTTGCCCATTTATATCATGTTAAACTTCTACAGCACATTAAGGGAGAAGATAGGATTAATTTACCTTATTTTCTATATAAGAGCCTCTTAAGAATGATTGAAACAACAAGACATGAAAACAGGCCTAAGGCAGGACAGATGTATCATCAAGGATTGATTAAAATCCTAGTTGAGTATCAGGTGAGATTGCAGGGCATAGTGTGGAGAGAATTCATGATTAAAAATCATTTTACTGAACAGATTAAAGAGGTACAAGATAGAACAGAGCAGGAAAGTAGAGGATTGATGAATTCACCCTTATATCCTAGAACAAGAGCCAAACAGCAAAATAACATGGCCATGGAAAATGAAATATCTGTGATGTCTATTCCCAAAAGATTTACAAATAAAAGTCCCATTAATTTAGACAGGGAAGAAGAAGCACATTTCCCAAGACCACAAGAAGAAAATAACATCCCACAAGAAGAATTTGAAAGGGATTCTTCATATGATGATGAAGCAGCAGCATCATTAATGAAAACAACCCAAGATTTTGAAAAAGAAATCAATGAAGGAAGAATCAGGGATTTAACTGACCAATTAGAAATTAGCAAAATTGTGGAAAAACAATTAAAAGAAGAAAACAAAGCAAACAAGAAAAATAATGCTAAATTGGTCAAAGAAAATGAAAAATTGAAAGAAGAGTTGGGGAGATTAAAAAGGAAAAATGATCTAATTTCTAAACAAGCATTTAAGTGGTTGAAGGAAAAGAATATGTGGCAGGCCAAGTATGAAAAACAGAAGGTCAAAGCAGCTTTGTTCAAGGAAAGACATGACACAGGTTTGGATTGTTTGGCAAGGGCAACACAACAGGAGGCATCTACAGGTACAACATCTACTTCAGAAAGAAGAAGGTCAAAGAGGAATAGGCAAGCATGGGGACATGCTTGATGATAAGCAAGGGAGAGATGTTGGGCCTTAGTTTTGGTCTTATTTTGCTCAAAGAAACTTACTAATCCATCTATTTCCCATCCATTTTCCATTCATTTATTCCATTTTGATATATATTTGATATCTATTCAGGTATTTAATTTTAATTTTTCAAATTCTAAAGTTTTTATGAAAGTTTGGTTTTTAGTGCAAAATTGACAGATTCAGAAATTCCCGTAATAGCTCTATGGTTGATGTGGTTGCAGGACACTTGGGCACGAATTGAATGCATGGATGGACAGCTTGGCAACTAGGATTAAGCCACCTATGCTTAGTTCGAATAGAACAAGCTTTATTAGGCCCATTTGGTTCTAGTCAATCATGACTAGTCATTCAGAAATCCCATAGAAATAGGGCAGTTTTGAGATTCTATGGGATTGGCCATATTTCTTGGGATAAGAATAATGAATTCGACTTAGATAGGTGGATGAGAGTAGATGGGTTTGTTTGAGTAAAAATAGATCAGTTTGTTTCATGAGACTTCTTATTTAAAGCCAAAGCTTTGATGGCTTTTGTATTATTATGATTATTATTGACTTATTATACTTTTATATTGTGACAACTTTGGATTGAGGAGTTAATTTGAAGACTTGTGCTGTTATAATTTTTCTGTTCAATGTTATGGATGTGTGACTGAAGTTAAGCTTCTGAGATCATTTATCAAGTGTGCAAGGCAAGGGTGGAAGGGCCCCCATTCCAAGCTAAGTACACTTTCTTGTTAACTAGTTTTATTTCCTTGTAATTTGATTATTGTAGAACTGGTTTTTCAAAGCTTTATTTCAGATTGCTTCATGGTTCATGCATAATGATTGATGTCATTAGTTTATAGCTTATTCATCACTTTATCAAGTTGGAAAAACAGATGTATCAAGTTGAGCATCCCTTCTACTAAAATGATGAATTAAAATTGATTTCTTTTGTTTGTGTGCAAGTAGTTTCTTGTTGAGATTTTTGATATTAAGATGAATGAATTATAATGGAATACTTTATATGTCTCTTAAGTTAAGAGCTTCTTTCATTAATAATTTATCCATCTTAAGTTCTTGGTTTTAATCTCTGATTCATTAAGTGGTAATTGAGGTGAAAGTGGATTTCTTGAGCAAGAACCATTTCAATATTATTCCTCTTTTTAAACTAATTGAGTTAGAGTTATAGAATGTATTACTTTCAGCTTTTGAATAGCTTATCTTTCAAGGTTTGATTATATCTGATCTTCACATATAGTGAACTTGCCTCAAAGCATAAACAACCCGGATTGATAATAAATAATTGTGTTAGTTTAGGTACATAAATTAGCTCAACACAGACCATAATAGAAACAACAACTCTTTCTTCCATTCTTGCATGCATATTTGCCATGCTTAACTGAAACATAATCAAGTTGAATATGGGAATAACTATACCTCAAATGTTGCTTTGCATGCCCATCTTTTTTACCTTCTTGAGGAGATGAACTTGTAGAGCTTCCAACTTTCTTTCGAAGACCAACATCAGTGTTCATGTCATGATAGCTGTCGGAAATCTCTTTCTCGCCATAAGCTGCATGTCTAAAAACAACTTGTTACAACATAGGCTTCAAAAAATGGCATTCAACTTGAAAACAAACCTGACATGTTTGTGGTTTATAACTTGCAACAAAATTTCCTTTTGGAGTTTTCTCAAATGCCTTCATGGTCGTAGAGTTTTCGCCATAAGATTGAACATAGACTAGAACAAACTTCTTAGGCCTTTCCTTAACCATAATAGGATCAATCATGCCTTGAGCATGTTTTCCTAGACCCTTGCCTTCATAGCCCATTTTTAACATCAATTTGGACCCCATACCTCTAGTGTGATTTTCAAATGAACCTACACATCTATCTAAAGAGGAATTTGAAGATAAATTTGAGTGATTTACCTCTGCTTCCAGCATGTGTGTGTTTGGTTAAGGCCTCTTGGGCTTGATGGAGTTGCATCTCCATCTCATGCATTCTTTGAAGAAGTCCTTTTTCTCTTGCTTCATAGCAACCGATTTCTCATGAAGTCTAGTGCTTTCTCTTCCATCTTCATACAAAATTTGTACCATATCCTTTAGGATGTAGAAGTCACGCTTCTTCTCTTCATCGAAGAATCTTGTGAACGAGGAGGATTTTAAAACCTCACTTGATGAAGTTGTCATAATTATGTAAATGAACTAAA
Source organism: Pinus albicaulis (assembly GCA_034641835.2). NCBI lineage: Eukaryota > Viridiplantae > Streptophyta > Pinopsida > Pinales > Pinaceae > Pinus > Pinus albicaulis. Next base: position 7,482,513 of record CM076581.1, on the reverse strand, counting down.
TAACTTCAAAAAATTTCAAAAAGCTTCAAAAAATAATTGACAAAGCTTCAAAAAAATTTGACTGTAGATTCAAGCTCTTCTCTGCAGCTTGCATCTCTTCTTCAAGCAGCCTCTTTTGCAAACAATCCCTCTTGTGCTTCAAGGGTTGCCTTGAGGTCCTTTGGGTAAGGAAAATTCATTCAGCCTTCTTCCTTCTTGTCCTCTTCTGGAATTAGCTAGCAGTAGCTCCCCTTCACCTCTAGCAAACTCAAATTTGTAAGCATAAATCAATTTGCAAACAGTTAAATTCTTTGCACTGTTAAACACCTATCAAGTCAAACAAGCAAGCTAGTGCTCTGTTAAGCAAGCAACCTATTGCTCTGTCAAGAAAGAAACCTAGTGCTCTGTCAAGAAAGAAACCTAGTGCTCTGATACCACATGATATGAAATGGGTGGATAACTTGTTATGCTTTTCAAGCACCTCCCACTCAGTTAAACAAATTAATATCTAGCTTATAATTGACTATGCAGAATTGAATTCTTGATTTAGGTGTATGTGTTTAAAAATGTTTTAATGCTTTAAGTGTGAGGAATTACACATTTTTGTTGTTGTTGATATTAAGCATGTACAACAACCACAAAATTCAACAAATAAGCATCAACACATAACTGCAAATTTAATAAAGGAGTTCACCCGAATATCTTGGGCTATGTCTCCTTGAACCTTTGTCAATTGACTTGGCTCTTTGGGATTATGATGGGAAATTTCTTTTACAAGTTAAGAAATAAACTGAAATGGTTATTTGGACTATACCATTGGGTTTATAATATCATCATACCTTGGAATGACTGCTATCTCTCTAAAGATGGATCTCGATTCCCTTAGATTTGACCTCTTTTGTCAGTGCCCTTAAGCTTCCCTGAGCTTCTCTGTGGCACTAAATCCTTAAGAAATCCTTTTCTATCCCTAAAAACTTCTCTATTGTCTCCAACATATATCAGACATCCAAAATATGTTGTTCATTTTCTCTAAATGAGCTATGGCTCCCCAATCTAGGCCTCCAACCCCTGTTGGCCCTAGGCTTCTTGAAACTTCCCTATGGATTCTTCAACTCTAGAAGTATCCAAATGGCTCTACAAATCCTTCCATTGGATTCATAATGACCAAAATAGTCATAATAGACTATTCACTTGCTGATAAAGGCCTCTGGCTGCTCTGGTTATGCCCCCAACACCTGGTGGCATCCTGTCATTCTAAGCTCACTGAAAACTTCTCTGAAGCATATCATCCTTTAGAAGTCTTCAAAAGCTTCTGAAAATCCTTCCATTGGATTCAGAAGGTCAAAAATAGTCATAATAGAATATTTTTTTGCTAAGAATGGTTACTGGCTGCTTTGGGTAGACGTCATTCTCTTGTTGGCCCCCGGTGGCCCTGGGAAATTCTCTGAAGCATCTTGGCCTTCAGAAGTCCTCTACTGGCTCTGAAAACCTCACCATTAGATCCATAATTTCTGAAACATCCAAAAATGACTATTGGCTTCCTGAGAAAGGCCTCTAGCTGCCCTAGCTAGGACTAATTCTACTGTTGGCCCCTAGTGGCCCTAGTGGCCCTTGGAACTTCTATGAAGTAAAAACATGCCAAAAAGTCCTATGATGGCTCTGAAACCCTCACCAAAAGCTCTGGAATGTCTAGGAAAGTTGAAATTTACTATTCACACTCCAAGAATGGTCGAATAATGATCAAGATAGAGCATAATCAATTTTGTCGAATAACCCCCTAGGAAAACTCCACTAATTGTAGAGGACTTCAGTTATCTGGAGTAAAAAATGGAAAACCGCCCTAAATCTCGGCACGCTCCAAAGGCTCCGCTAAAATAAACCGCAACAATTAATTTAACCATTTGGGTTGGGCACATGCAACCCCAAATCATGGCTAAACTTAATGGTTGGATAGGGTGGAACCCAAGTGATAAACCATGGTCAGTTTTGTTGGAATCTAAGTTGAACCGTCAGGTTAAAGAAGACTGTTTAATAAACCACAGAGTTAATGTGTATTTAAATTTGAACAACATGTGTTGAGGATGGTTGCTGTCGGGGTTAACATAAACAACAAATATTGTTTAAATTTTATGTTGTGGTTTGTAAATAACATGTGACGATATACAATTGACCGCCAGCGGTCCCAACCCCCAACCGCTAATGATTTAAACTTTAAATATGTCCATTTGCCCATAAAGGTTAAGACACACTGGTAGCAAAGACGGTTAAGTCGTGCATGCTCTCGGTGGTAGGTCGCACAATCGATCCTGGCAGAGTCCCAAAAATTTTTACACCACCAATCCTGGGTCACGTGGCAGCCTTTGGGCCTACCACGTGGCGGCCTCTAATTGGCCGAACCCAAAAAACGTACAACCCATCATCAAATCGGGCTGCGCCACTTGTCAACTATTGAATGGCCCAGGAGAAATATTTTGGGGAATATTTTGAGGAATATTCCAAGAATATTCCAAGAATATTCTTTTTTTTTTTACTTTTCAAAAACCCAGTCAACCCTGGTCAAATGTCAAAAATTGCAGTTCACTAGACTTTTCAAAACACGATAACTTATTCATACGGTGTTGGTTTTCGAACTGTTCATGGCAGCATAATTAGGAAGATGATATCTATCTAGTTGCTCAGGTTCGACACAATTTTGAACACTTTGACATTTGAGCTATCAATTAGGTCCTTGATCCAAATTTGATCACACCTCCCCATTGGGAATCTTTTGGACCCCAAAATACTGATTAGCTGTTCAGTAGATGAGAGCACAACACCCTCACATTTCCAGATTCCTTACACTTTTCCTTGCTTGGGTTAGTGCCTTTGAGCCCCAAACTCAAAGGTATTTAACACTTTCCCTCTTGGATTCTCTTGTCCTCCTGTCAAGAAATATATCTTCTTTGAACTCATTCAAAAATTTCTGGTGAGAAATCTTTAATTAAATGAAGCATGTCCTTGATCATCGATCAAAGGTGGCTCAAAAAAATGTAAGTTTTCAACAGAAATGCATACATGACTGAAATTTTCATATGTACAAATGAATGTATGTCTTACTGGGTCAAGAAGTCAAGCCACTTCCATGGCGATTTTTGCTTTTTGCTGCTGAAAATATTCTTCATGTGAAACATCCGTTCTCACATTAATGATGGAATCTTTGGTTCCAATTTCACCAGTCTTTTTATCCTCTTGCTTCAAATTCTTGGGATTATTAGTTGGATGCAATGTCCAACATTGGGAAATAAGATGTCCCTTCTTTTGGCAATGTGTGCAAGTCTTTCTCACCTTATGTGCAAGTTGCCTTTGCTTCAATTGTTTCCTATATGCCTTCAATCTCTTTTGGCATCTTGAAACATCATGTTTACACAGACCACAATAGGAACAACAACTCTTTCTTCCATTCTTGCATGCATATTTTCCATGCTTAACAAAAACATAATCAACTTGACTATGGGAAGAATTATACCTCAAAAGTTGCTTTGCATGTCCATATTTTTTACCTTCTTGAGGAGATGAAATTGTCAAGATGAAATTGCAGAGGTTCCAATTTTCTTTTGAAGACCAACATCAGTGTTCATGTCATGATAGTTGTCAGAATTCTCTTGATCGCCATAAGCTGCATGTCTACAAACAACTTGCTACAACATAGGCTTCAAATAATGGCATTCAACTTGAAAACAAAATTGACATGTTTGTGGTTTAGAACTTGCAACAAAAGTTATTTTTGGAGTTTTCTCAAATACCTTCATGGCTGTAGAGTTTTCTCCATAAGATTGAACATAGCCTAGACCAAACTTCTTAGGCCTTTTCTCAACCATAATAGGATCAATCATGGCTTGTGCATGTTTTCCTAGACTCTTGCCTTCATATCCCATTTTTAACATCAATTCAGACCCTATACCTCTTTTGTGGTTTTCAAATGAACCTACACATCTATATAAAGAGGAATTTGAAGACAAATTTGAGTGATTTATGTAATGTTCCAAAATTTTCATGCAGAAAATTGGAACCTTAATTTCTGCTAATTTCACATAAGAGGAGAATAAATGGGTAAGGAGACCCATGAATAATGGAAAGCACAATAAAATCCCTCATATTATGAGAAGGGATAATTTTTGTATTTGATTTCACACCTCCATGTGTGAAAGGGGGTTATTTTGCAAAGTGGCTAGGTCAAGATGACCAAAGTCAAACTGCGCAGGCTATGAGGTGGTAAGCACATTGTGGTGCAACACAATAGAGAAGGAGGGAAGATTCCTTGAGAAGGAAAACTCTAATGAAGTGGGGCCCATGGAGAGGGAGCTCACAATTGTATAAGAGGAGGGCAAGACAACCATTTTTGCTCATGAAGAGATTATTGATTTCGTTGTCTTGAGAGACAAGGAGCATACTCCTGCTATTCAGCAGGGTTGCTAGAGGAATTCCAGTTTAGGATTCCTTCCTCCTCATGAGCGGCCTCTTGAGGAATTGATATTTAGCTTTCTCCACATCTTGGCTCAAAGCTAAAGCATTCTCTTCCATCACAGCGTTATTCTTGCAGCAAGAAGACATTGTGTTGCTGGGGTTGCAGTGGAGGCTTCCACCACATCACTCTGGGACTTGATTTACAGAGAAAGGAGTCTCCATTAAGTGGAGATATCATTGAGGAGTGTTATTAAGCTTATTTGTAGATTTTGGCAGCAGGCCAAGCTTTCTCCCATCTTCATCAGTGCAGTCCCTTTCATAGACTGCGTTATTTCAGAGTTAGTCCGCAGTGGGGGTTTGCACCATCACATTGGAGGGAGATATTTCCAGTGTCAGGATCAACCTTACACTCTGGAAATCCTTTGGAGGAGATTGATTCAGATTGTAGAGCAGATTCTACCATCTCCTTCTATTTTGATTATGAGTTGCTGCTGTTACCCAACAACTCCCGCATTTTGGTATTTTCCCATTCTGGGCATATAGTGTAGCTAATCCTCTTGAGGATTGTTGTATTATTGTTGTATCATTATTTTTAGGGGTTGAGAGCACACTCCCCCTCATTTCTTGAGCTATATTGGAATATCATCATATTTCATATTTGTATGCAATAGTGTCTCTATAAGACTGCGCAATCATAGCCAGGGCAGTTTATGCAGCTGTGTATTTCATGCTTTCATGTACTTGTTCTTTGAGGTTGTTCATTCCCTCTCTTGAGTGTTATTTTCCTCAAGATATTGTACCCTTATTTTTCTGCTATGACCTAATATGATGGCTATGAGTTCTTCTATCATTTTCTGAGATTGTAGCAAGTTTCTCTTCATGTATTTGTTTACATATTGTTGTAGCTCATCCCTTTAAGTAAAGATCTTCTGAGGAAGAAGTATTTACATAGCTATAGGTAGAGTCTGAGAAAAGGCTAGATAGCCTCTGGTTCTCATCCTCTCTTTAGAGGTGACATAACTGGTAAAAGCCCTCTCAGTCCATCTCTGATATAGCCTTGTTCATATTTCCGACAAAGGAGTTCTTCAGCGGTGAAAAAGCTGCTGATTTCCATTTCGGGATATTACAGTGGTATTAGAGCATCTTTCTTGGCTCAACCTGTGGCCTTCAAGCCCAAGAAAGAAGGAATCAAGATGATGAAGAGGATGAGCTTGTTCTCATCAATTTTTAGAGCAAAGAAGAACCTCTCCAAGGAGGAGAAGCAAGAAGAACCCTGCACTTCCTATTCTCATCAAGGAGACCAAGAAATAAGCAGGAAAGAGACTCCATATTTTGGAGAAGGAAATAATAGGGTTGAATCAAGGGCCAACTCTAGATTTTTCCATGAGGAGTGTGAGCATGCAGCTACACACCAGGGGGTACAACGCAGTCACATGGCCAGCTTTTCCATGAGAAGAAAAGAAGAAGAAGGCATACCAGAGAAGGGAACTCTTAGTGGTTTCTTACATGAGTATGAATCTCAAACTCAGAAGTTTAGAGATCACATCTCTTTCTTGGATTTTTGCAAGATCATGGTGAGGAGGAGTAAGCAGCATGATGAGGGTAGATTTATTCTATATGTATTTGATGTTTCCTCTACTTATTCAGCCAAGGTTTGGATTGAAGAGCTAGACACCTTTTTGCAGCAGCATCAGATTCCAGAGGATGAAGCCATCAGAGTAGCAGCGCTGCACTTGGGAGGTAAAGTATATGCATGGTGGTCATTTGAGTCTTTTGCTTTGAAAAATGCAAATACTTCTTCCTATGCAATGTTCATTAGGGCTTTGATGGAAAAATTTGATGGGAAGAAATCTGAAACACATGTGGAGGAAACAAACATTCCTAGAAAAACAACATCCTTGCATGTGATGGAGGAATTCATGGGCTCGAGATCACTTCAAAAACCCTTAGAGGAGGCTGATATATTGCAAGGTGCTTATTTGAAAGCAAGACCTTCATCTTGCATTTTGGCACAAGGAGTCATGGAGGTCTCTCTTTCAAGAGAGGATCTCATTTTGGAGGAGTTGCCCACATATGTTGATGAGGAGAAGGGAAACAACGCTGTCAAACATAGAGCTGATCTAGTACCTCATGTAGAGGAAGGAGGATCACATGCTCCAATAAGAGGGATTATTGAATCTTTGCAGGAAGGTCCCCAGGATCTCATACATGGAGGTCCAAGCATAATCAGTGAGCAGCATGATAGTGCCATTTTGTAGCTAGAAGAAGGAGGAGGAGAAAAGGAGCAGCATCATGTGATGAGAGGCATACACCCTTCCCAATTCTAGAAAGTTAAGGCAAATAGGAGAAAGGTTGTACTACGCAGGGAGAGCAGGGGAAAGGTTTCCCAACCATATGTATAGTCCACTCTTGGCATTGATGTCTTACTGCATAGGGGCATCCCACCAGGGAGACCACCAGATCTATCATTGATGAGAGGCGTCATGTTGTGGGATTCACCGCTCTTGGATTTCGGAGAGGTGAAGAGTTTGGAGGAAAAATTTGGCATGAGGGATGTCAAAGTAGTGGAAAACAACAGGAGGAGAGCTACACATGCCAGATCATCAACACTGTCTCTTAGGAGGACTGATCCTTACTGGAGATCTTCACTCTTAGTGGGGTAATCCAAGGATCTTGGTGCTTACAGTATGTTTGATGACCCAGAGAGAGATGATAGATATATGGTTGAGGATATGGTCATCTACTCACATGGCAGAGTCTTCTTGACTAGAGCCTCTAGTCTCAAAGAGAAGATGCTACTTACAGCACAGGGCAACTCTTTTCCATGCATCTTGATGCACATCTTTCCTTGGCAGAGGAGTTCATTTAGGAGGGCATCCAACAGTATATATATAAGCATATGGAGTGATGCATAGCCCAGATGATGATGATGAGGATGTCACAGCCACCTTCCTACTCATTAGGAGTAACGGAGCACTTTCAGTTGAGCCATTTCAGCTCAATGTCCATAGTACCTGGTAGAGGAGGTATACATTTGTATTATTATTTGCCCTCCTTTACTTTATATGATTAGCATGTGGTATTGAGGAGGATCATCCTCTCTCATGTTTTATATGATGATGTACTTGGAGCCATTTGCAGCATTGAGATTGGCTATTTCATGGGTGGACTGTGGGGGAAGCCACATGATTCTTGGTAGGCACTATTAGCACCATATTTTCTGTTCATGTTTCTATCTTATGAGATGATTGTGGCAGCAAAAAAGTGGCTAGAAAAGCACTTTTTGATTTTTATTTTGATGCAGGCAGTGAGTGCACTGCGCAGGTTCCATGAGTGGAACTATGATCCACTTCCCGGTTGTCATATGACAACTTGTTCCTATTTGTTTTTGCTTCCATGTGTTGCTGAGTTTTCTTTTTACATGTGGAGCCTTGTCTGGAGAGTGGGATATGAGTTGGAGATGCCCATTGGGAGCATGATTCTTCCTACTTTTCATGATGTATGTTTTCGGGGAAACAATGGGCAGTCCATGATTGCCAAATCTTCACCTCTTTCCTTCATGTGGGAAGAGCCATTTAGAGAGCCTGAATTTTTGGAGGAGGCATTTCATGGTTTATATGTATGATGGGGTGGCTTGGGTCTCTCTTGAATACCATTATGTTTTATCCATATATCAGAAGCAACGCCATATGTATCATGATGAGGGAGGAACTCATTGGGTGGATGTGCCCTTTGGGGGGGAAGAACCTCCATTGTTTTTGCAGCTCATGCTCCAAGGGGAGTATGGGAGATGATATGGTCACCATGTTCAGCCATTTGTTTTTCCATGAGGTGAACCATATGACTGTTTGGATTCCATATGATGATGAATTCCAACTCATCACATATGAGATGATTTGGGCTAGCCTGATTTGCAGCATTAGAGGAGAGGTCCTTGGGGATCTAGACTTCATCTTGCCTCTTGAAGGAAAAATTATTGCAGCCTGAGTTCAGCTTGCAATCCACATTTATCATGAGTGTAGAAGAGGACAACGTGGGGTAGGTCATGAAGCTTACCATGTTCAGAATTTCAACCCACCTATTCTACATGAGCACAAGGTGGAGGATCATTTTCAGGAGTTGCCTAGTTGGAAGGTGACTCATTTTGCATGGTTGATAGCTTGGGGATGGAGGATCCACATGAGGGATATGTTCCTCAAACACATCATAGAATCCATGCCTTGAGAGAAGGCCTTGCAGTTGCTTGGGGACAAGCAACATTTGGGAGGGGAGGACTGTAATGTTCCAAAATTTTCATGCAGAAAATTGGAACATTAATTTCTGCTAATTTCACATAGGAGAAGAATAAATGGGTAAGGAGACCCATGAATAATGGAAAGCACAATAAAATCCCTCATATTATGAGAAGGGATCATTTTTGTATTTGATTTCACACCTCCATGTGTGAAAGGGGGTTATTTTGCAAAGTGGCTAGGTCAAGATGACCAAAGTCAAACTGCGCAGGCTATGAGGTGGCAAGCACATTGTGGTGCAACGCAATAGAGAAGGAGGGAAGATTCCTTGAGAAGGAAAACCCTAATGAAGTGGGGCCGATGGAGAGGGAGCTCACAATTGTATAAGAGGAGGGCAAGACAACCATTTTTTCTCATGAAGAGATTATTGATTTCATTGTCTTGAGAGACAAGGAGCATACTCCTGCTGTTCAGCAAGGTTGCTAGAGGAGTTCCTGTTTAGGATTCCTTCCTCCTCATGAGAGGCCTCTTGAGGAATTGATATTCAGCTTTCTCCACATCTTGGCTCAAAGCCAATGAATTCTATTCCATCCCAACGTTATTCTTGCAACAAGAAGACATTGTGTTGCTGGGATTGCAGTGGAGGCTTCCACCACATCACTCCGGGACCTGATTTGCAGAGAAAGGAGTCTCCATTCAGTGGAGATATCATTGAGGAGTGTTATTGAGCTTATTTACAGATTTTGGCAGTAGGCCAAGCTTTCTCCCATCTTCATCAGCGCAGTCCCTTCCATAGACTGTGTTATTTCAGAGTTAGTCTGCAGTGGGGGTTTGCACCATCACATTGGAGGGAGAGATTTCCAGTGTTGGGATTAGCCTTGCACTCCAGAAATCCTTTGGAGGAGATTGATTCAGATTGTAGAGAAGATTCTACCATCTCCTTCTATTTTGATTATGAGTTGCTGCTGCTACCCTGCAACTCCGACATTTTGGTATTTTCCCATTTTGGGCATATAGTGTAGCCAATCCTCTTGAGGATTGTTGTATTATTGTTGTATCATTATTTTTAGGGGTTGAGAGCACACTCCCCCTCATTTCTTGAGCTATATTGGAATATCATTATATTTCATATTTGTATGCAGCAGTGTCTCCATAAGACTGTGCAGTCATAGCTAGGGCAGTTTATGCAGCTGTGTATTTCATGATTTCATGTACTTGTTCTTTGAGGTTGATCATTCCCTCTCTTGAGTGCTCTTTTCCTCAAGATATTGTACCATTATTTTGCTTCTATGAGCTAATATGATGGCTATGAGTTCTTCTATCATTTTCTGAGATTGTAGCAAGTTTCTCTTCATGTATTTGTTTACATATTGCCGTAGCTCATCCCTTTGAGCAAAGATCTTCTGAGGAAGAATTATTTACATAGCTATAGGAAGAGTCTGAGAAAAGGCCAGATAGCCTCCGGTTCTCATCCTCTCTTTAGAGGTGACATAACTGGTAAAATCCCTCTCAGTCCATCTCTGATATAGTCTTGTTCATATTTCTGACAAAGGAGTTCTTCATCGGTGAAAAAGCCGCTGATTTCCATTTCGGGATATTACAATTTACCTCTGCTTCAAGCATGTGTTTGGTTAAGTCCTCTTAGGCTTGATGGAGCTTCATCTCCATCTCGTGCATTCTGTTGTGGATCATCTACATATCCTTTTATTCTTCAGATATTTGAAAATATAAAAAATAGAAATTGTTGAAAAATATGTTAAAGTATCAAAATCCTTATACTTTAGCATGAAAAATATATATGTTCGCTATATATCTGAGTTAAAGTTTAAAGCATTTAAACTTTGTATAAGTGGGTTCCACATTTTATGCTTAAACATCGATTGATTTTTTGGGCGGAAAGAGCTGATGATAAAGGTTCCTATCAAAAGGCCCAACCCGCGGGCACAAACAGTGCACAAGATATCGATATGAGTGCCTCCGCAGTTGACTGGGTTGACTACGGGGACAACAGAGATGAACGGTGGAGATTAAGTGCGGAGGCATAAGCCAAAGTTTTCCTACGTGCCCCAGGAGCCCCCGCAGTGACATAAGATGCTGAGTTGTACACAATTGTCTTCCACGTCGAATGGAATCAACGGCTCGTTGGCGCGTCTTGTCAGAATTAAATTTGAAAGTCGCGCCACTTATTTAAAGAAGATTTTCACTCGTTTTTCAAAATATTTGTAATTTTTTGCACTGCACCCTGTTTCAGTTTTCCGTCACCTGCACAAATTTGACCACCCTGTGAATTGTTCTTGTAGAAATTTTCAACCATGGCTAAACGGTCATCTCAATTAGGTTCAGCTATTCATATTCCTCTCATGGATACTGAGAGGGATATTCAAGATACTATATGTTCTATAATTCACCTTCCTTTCTATCAACAAGTCATCTTGAATGATAATGCTTCACCTGTTTAGTCTGCCATGGTCAAGTCCGGAATTCTTTCTGCATGCATTCCAAAGACCCATATTTTCCCTAAATTTATCTATTGGTTGGTGTCAGTCATGTTTCCTAGGAAGTGTTTTGTTAGGAAGTGTTTTTCAAGTGTCCACCCAGTTAATCTGCCAAGCCCTTTGCTATCCTGAGTCAGAGTCATCCATCCAGTTTTCTGACGATTCACTGGTACATTATTATGATAATCTTGTAGGTGAAGAGTTTAATCAGTTCATGTTTTATTTGAAACCTGACACAAAGAATTTCCAGACAGACTATAAAGAGTTTTCTATGGAGGTTTTTGATGCAGAGACTTGTCCTGTATTAAGTAACATTGCAAAAATTTTGGGTAAAGATGATGATAATACAATGGATAAATCAGTCCTAGGGATGCTTTCCATGATGATGAAGCTAGGAATGGTGCTGGATATTCCATCATATTGGTAGGAAGTAGTCAATTCACAGCTAATGAGCCTTTCATTAACAGGTTCTTTCAAATTTCCTTCATTGATTGTATATTTGTTCTTATATCAGAATGTGGAAGAATTCATGCATTTAGGTCTAAATATTATGGATGCAAACAAAAGGAGGCAATCAGTGATATTATGGACAGATGTAGTTAGAAGGGAGAAAAATGAGGCTGGATTTTTTGATTTTGCTAGCTATTACATGTCAGTTGCATATAAAATATTGAATAGAGGTCCTCCTCCCTGTTTTCTACCTAAAGCTCAAGAGTTCTTGCATTTAGGAACCAATTGCAGATTTGGAGATTGGTTTGTTTTTGATGATTACTCTGAAATAAGGCTGTATGGAGCAAGTGTTGAGCCCTATAGACTCCCAACATTTGTACCAATGAGGCTTTTTTCTTTAGAGTTTATTATACAGAGCCTAAACGTTGATCAGGCTCACTTTGTACCTATGAAAAAAGGACATATGTATAAATTACCCATGAGTGTAGGCCATTTCATAGTCAATATGAGGCAGGCATTTGATGAAGTAACAAGAATTTTAGATTAGATGCATATGCTACTAGGAGAAAGTTGGGCTTATGACCCTTATAGTGTAATTTCAAATAGAAGAATTGAGAATGGGTACTCTGCTTTCATTCATGAAAGTAGGCCAGAAGGTAGAAAGTAAAGGTGTGATGATTTCAGTAGGTGCAAACATTCAGAATCACATCATAGCAGAGAAAACAAATAAAATAACCAAAGAAGTGGTTATTGATCTAGATGATGAGGAGCAGGGAGCCGAGAAGAGAACAGAGTTTGCTGAAGAACCTACATATAATTCACCTGGTTTTTCTTTACATTTGGGAGAAGAGAAACATGATCCTGCTTCACCCAGGAGTCATGAAGCCTCTCATGAACAAGTGCCCTTGATCAAACAAATGTTTTCACAAATTGAGGAAAGAAATCAGAAGATGAAGGCCAGCATGGAGACCCAAGATGAACATCAAGTTGCTGTTGATAAAACAAGATTGTTGACTGTAATGGATCTTGAGAAAGATCAATTTAGAATTTCCCTGTCACATCCTACAAACATGTCAATTGGTTCTTCTAGCAATTTCAAAACTGTAAATGTGACTGTGGATGTGAAGAAAATTCCACTGATGGATAAAATGAATTTGCATATGCAAACATGTCATTTGATTGTAAATGGGGAAAGTAATTAAACAATTGAAGTTAGAGAAGGCTAACTCAAGAACCTTAACGGTTCAGAATGAGGAATTGAAGAAAGTCATTATAAAGATTGGAGTAGACCCTAGTGACAAGACTGTTGTGCAGAAATTCATGCAAAGTGCTGAGGTGGAAATATACACATTGAGGAAAAAGCTAAAATTACCTACTGGAGAACATTCAATGGCTACAGAATTTGTAGAGGTAGAGAATGAAAAAGAAAATCTCTTACAGCAACTCATGTAGAAAGAGAAAGAAATCTACAAAATAAAGCAAACTGCAATTTCATTGCAAAATCATATTGACAACCATAACTGTACGTTTGTTTTTCCTATAGGTAATGAAGATCCTCAAGCACAGATTGCTCAATTAAATACTGAGTTGTAGATGGCTGAAAAAGATTGAAAGAAGGCTCAGATAGATCTGGAGACTGCAACAAAGTTGATGAAAGTCATATAAAATGAAGCTGACAAGTACAAAATGGATTTCTGAAATGCTGAAGCTGAGATTAAAAATCTCAAAGAAAGACTGAAAGGAAATCTCTCACTGATACATGCTAAAGACATCATTTGGACTGATATCATTTCAGAAATGAAATCTAATTGGTGCTTCTTGATGATAGTTGCAAAAGAGAAAAGTCTTATTTTAGAATGTGAAGAACCAATCATGTCTGATAAACAAAAAGGAATCAATAGAGCCATTTGGGCGAGAAGATTAATTGATTTTATTAATTCTAAATCAAATAAGGAATTAGAGGAGAATGGCATGTAGGACAGAATGCTGTATGCAGTAGAAATTAACAAAATGATTATCAGAAATGATCTCAGAAAGGCTGCAGAAAAGAAGCTAATGGAAATCAAGGAAGTAGTAAGTCAGTTTGATAAGTCATTTGAAAAAATGACAATAGTAGGCTTGCCATCATGTTGGGGAGCTGAAGGAAATCTTTTTACATGGAATTCTTATGAGAACTTACTAGTATTGACAAAAAGCAAAGTTGTTAACAGGCATGAAAAGACTCAGGTGCTTAAAGGAGAAACAATGGTCAACTTCTTGAAGATAAATTTCCAACTATTGTGGATGGTAAAGACTCTTTTCATAGAAAGGCCGCCCTATGATCGAATTACTGCATTTAGACTGGAATATCACAATTTGACACATTCATCCAGGACGAAGGTAGAAATATGGAAAAAGTGCAGAGCTTGGACAATAGACCTACCAAAAGGATCAACATCAAAGAAAGACAAATCAGTTGACCCAGAAAAAGAAGCAACATCATCAGCAATTCCTATAGATTAGGATATTTATTTTATTTTCTGAAGACAGTGTAATTGTAATAAGACATTTTCAAGGCATGTAATAGACAGCCTTCGAATTCCTAAGTAGTTTTGGTAGTTAGGATTGGTTACAGCAGTTCCAAACTACTTTTTACTATATTTAATGTAATTTTCAAGAGAAGGAAAGGTTCCAAGTTTTGGACCTTCAGACAATTATTTTTGTACTCAGATATTCAAAGATTAATGAATGAGTAAGCAAGTTTCTAGCATTTTGTTTATATTGAAATGTATTTGAGTTTACATCCTGTGTTTTCTATCTATGAATAAAACAAAGTTATGAGAAACATGTCTTTTTTTACTTATGTATGTAAGAGTTAAAAACTTTAATTGGCGCTCCTTTGTTTTAACTGTTTCTTTCATATATTCCTTCTGGGGTTTGAGATGATATTTTTTGTATAAAACAACATATCAGTTTGGGCTTGTTCTTTCATTTTCTTCTAGTCACTTCATTCAACATTAACAAATGGTAGCATTGTGAGATATTAATCATATTTTATATTTAATGTTTTGATCATAAATACTTGAAAGTTAATAAAACAGAGACATATATATTCGTGACATAATCATATAAATGTCTTAAGAACTGATTCCTTATCACAGCTAAGGGATTGTCTCTTAATGTACAAAACCTTCTTTGAAGAATTCCTTCTTTCTCTTGCTTCATAGCAACCAATTTCTCATGAATTCTAGTTCCTTATCTTCCATATTGATACAAAATTTGTACCATATCCTTCAGGATGTATAATTCTCGCTTCATCTCTTCATCGAAGAATCTTTTGAAGGAGGAGGATTTTGAAACCTCACTTGATGAAGTTGTCATCATTATGTAATTGAATTAAAGAACTTCAACAAAATTCACAAAGCTTCAAAAAATAATTAACAAATCTTCAAAACAATTTGACTGTAGATTCAAGCTCTTCTCTGTAGCTTGTATCTCATCTTCAAGCAACCTCTTTTGCAAACAATCCCTCTTGTGCTTCAAGGGTTTCCTTGAGGTCATTTGGGTAAGGAAAATGCATTCAGGCTTCTTCCTTCTTGTCCTCTTCTGGACTTAGCTATCAGTAGCTCTCCTTCACCTCTAGCAAACTCAAAATTGTAAGCATCAATCAATTTGCAAATAGTTAAATTCTTTGCATTGTAAAACACCTTTCACATCAAACAAGCAAGCTAGTGCTTTGTCAAGCAAGCAAGCTAGTGCTCTGTCAAGAAAGCAACCTAGTGCTCTGATACCACTTTATCTGAAATGGGTGGATAACTTGTTATGATTTTAAAGCACCTCCCTCTTAGTTAAACAAATTAATATCTAGCTTATACTTGACTGTGCGGGATTGAATTCTTGATTCAGGTGTATGTGTTTAAAACTATTTTAATGCTTTAAGTGTGAGGAATTAATTTTTATTTTTATTTTTTATGATATTAAGAATGTACAAAAACCATAAAATGCAGAAAATAAGCATCAACACATAACAACAAATTTAATAAAGGAGTTCACCTGAATATCGCAGGCTACATCTCCTTGAACCTTTGTCAAATGACTTGGCTCTTTAGGATTATGATGGGAAATTTCTTTTACAAGTTAATAACTCAACTCAAATGGTTATTTTGACTGTACCATTGGGTTTAGAATATCTTCATACCCCTGGAATGACTACTATCTCTTTGAAGATGAATCTCAGTTCCCTTAGACTTGACCTCTTCTGTCGGTGCCCTTAAGCTTCCCTGAGATTCTCTGTGGCACCAACTCCTTAAGAAATCATTTTATGTCCCTTAAAGCTTCTCTAATGTCTCCAAAATATACCAAACATCCAAAATAGGATATTCATTTTCTCCAAATGAGCTTTGGCTCCCCAATCTAGGCCTCCAACCCCTGTTGGCCCTAGGTTTCCTGAAGCTTCCCTATGGCTTCTTCGGCTCTAGAAGTATCGAAATGGCTCTAAAAATCCTTCCATTGAATTCAGAATGACCAAAATAGTCAAAATATACTATTCACTTGCTGAGAAAGGCCTCTGGCTACTCTGGTTACACCCCCAACACCTAGTGGCACCTTGTGGTTCTGGGCTCACCGAAAACTTCTCTTAAGCATCTCAACCTTCATAAGTATTCAAAATATTCTGAAAATCCTTCCATTGGATTCATAATGTCAAAAATAGTCATAATAGACTATTTTTTGCTGAGAATGGTTGTTGGCTTCTCTGGATAGGCCTCATTCTCATGCTAGCCCCTCGTGGCCCTAGTGGCCCTTGAAACTTCTCTAAAGCATCTCGGCCTTCAAAATTCCTCTGTTGACTCTAAAAACCTCACCATTAGATCCATAAGGTCTGAAACATCCTAAAATGACTATTGGCTTCCTAAGAAAGGCCTCTAGCTGCCCTGGCTCTATCTCATTCTGTTGTTGGCCCTTGGTGGCCTTAGTGGCCCTTAGAACTTCTATGAAGAAAAAAAAAGCCCAGAAGTCCTTTGATAGCTTTGAAACCCTCACCAACAACTTTGGAATGTCAAAGAAAGTCGAAATTGACTATTCACGCTCCAATAGTGGTCGAATAATGCTCAAGATAAAGCATAATCAATTTTGTCCAGTAACCCCCTAGGAAAACTCCACTAATTGTAGAGGACTTCAGTTATCTAGAGTAAAAAATGGAAAACCTCCCTAAATTTTGGTGCACTCCAAAAGCTCTGTCAGAATAAACTACAACAATTAATTTAATCATTTGGGTTGGGCACATGCAACCCCAATTCATGGCTAAAATTAATGGTTGGATAGGGCGAAACCCAAGTGATAAGCGTGGTTAGTTTTGTTGGAATCTGGGTTGAACCATTGGGTTAAAGAAGACCATTTAATAATCCACATAATTAATGTGTATTTCAATGTGAACAACACACATTGTGGACGATTGCTGTCGGGGTTAACATAAACCATAGAGATTGTTTAAACTGTTGGCATGTGACAAGGCTTGCATAGCTGGCGGGAACCGTCACCGAAAACCGCACAGAGACTGTTTCATAAACCTGTGGGTTAGTGTTTATGTTGTTATTGGTAAATAACATGTGACCATACACAATGGACTGCCGGTGGTCCCAACCCCCAACCACAAATGATTTAAACTTTAAATATGTCCATTCGCCCATAGAGGTTAAGACGCACTAGTAGCATAGATGGTTAAGTCGTGAATCCCAAGGCAAGATGTCTTTCATTAATGATAGATTTGGTGGCCTCCCTGGTGGAATGCCTCTATGCAATGAGACATCAATGTCAAGAGTGGGCTGTACATATGGTTGGGAAACCTTTCCCTTGCTCTCATAGCATAATACAATCTTCTTCCTCTTTACACTAGTTCTCTGGAACAGAGAAGGGTGTGTGCCTCTTATCTACCTCCTCTTTCCGGTTGTAATGCTGCACAATCATGCTGCTCACTGATTGTGCTTGTATCTCCATGTATGAGATCCTGGGGACTTCCTTGCAAATATGAAAGAACCCCTCTAGTTGGAGCAAGAGCTCCTCCTTCCTCTGCATGAGGTGCTAGA
Source organism: Pinus albicaulis (assembly GCA_034641835.2). Classification (NCBI taxonomy): domain Eukaryota; kingdom Viridiplantae; phylum Streptophyta; class Pinopsida; order Pinales; family Pinaceae; genus Pinus; species Pinus albicaulis. The sequence continues at coordinate 7,464,852 of CM076581.1, read as the reverse complement.
TCAACTCTAGAAATGACAACGCTGTTACCCTTAGCCTTCTCAACATGAGTGGGCAACCCTCCAATGATTGGATCCTCTTTTGGAAAAGGGATCTCTTTGCCTCCTTGTGCCAAAATACAAGATGAAGGTCTTGCCTCCAACAAAGTATCATGCAAGATATCAGCCTCCTTCATAGTTCTCTGAAGTGATTTTGAGTCTATGGTTTCCTCCATCACATGCAAGGGTTTTGTTTGTTTAGATGTGGTTTTTTCCTCCACATGTGTTTCAGAATTATTTCTATCAAATATTTCCATCAAAGTTCTAATGAACATTGCAAAGGAAGAGGTATTTGCATTCTTCAAAGTAAATGACTCAAATAACCACCATGCATAGACCTTACCTCCAAAGTGCAGCGCTGCTACTCTGATGGCTTCATCTTTGGAAATCTAATGCTGCTGCAGAAAGGTGTCTAGCTCTTCCACCCAAGCCCTGGCTGAGCATGTAGGGGAACCATCAAAGATAGATATAAGATATCTATCCTCATTATGCTTCTTTCTCCTCCTCACCATGATCTTGCAAAACTCTGGAAAAGTAATATGATCTCTAAACTTCTGAGTTTGAGATTCATACTCATGCAAGAAACCACCAAGAGTTCCTCTCTTTGGCATTTATTCTTCTTCTTGCTCCCTTATGGAAAAAATGGCCATGTGACTGTGCTATGCATCATAGGGTGTAGCTGCATGTTCACACTCCTCATAAGAAAATCTAGAGTTTGACTCAGTTTCAAACCCTCTTAGAGAATCTGTACATATCTCCCTTATTATCTTCTCAAATTATTCATGAATTCTCTGTACAGATCTTGGAAGAATATTTGTAAGCTTATCTTCCTTTTTCTCTCCACATAGTGGAGTCTTCATCTTCTCTCTCCTTGATAGCATAATGGATGAGATCCACAGGCTGAGCCAAGATTATGCTCTGATACCATTGTAATATTCCTAATCTGGAATTTTCTACAATAATAAGAATACCTTAAGGTATTCTAAAAGTTGGAGACCCAGAAATATGTAAACACAACAATGGAGTAGCAGTGACACTCAAATCATAGAAATGTGAGAGAAATCCATAGCGATCTTGTTAAATAATAGCAACAAAAAATGAATACAAGATCTTGAGGAAAAAGGTTACTCAAGATAGACAATGCTCAACCTCAAAAGACAAGTACATAAATCATGATCAAACACTACTACATATGTGTGCCCAAGCTATGACAACGCAATTTTATAAGAGCAATTTCATGCTACATATGTCAAATACATGGATATACCAATATATGGCCCAATACAACATTGGGAGTGAATATCTTATCTCCCAAAGACTACCTCATGTCAATCCTGGAAGGATTGGCTATAATATACAAAATCTGCAAAATGCCAGAGTTGCTGGGTAGAAGCAGCAACTCAAGAACTGGAAATAAGTGGAGAAGACTGAAGATGCTGCAAACAATGAAAATATCTTCTCCAATGGATCTCTAGAGTGAAAGGCTGATCCTCTCACCTACGATCTCACCCTACAAAAAATCTGCAAGAGCCCCACTGCAAATGCTCACTGAAAATAATGTAGTTACTAGATGAAACTGCACTGTAGGGGTAAGGGAAAGAGTTGGCTTGATGCCAAGATCTAAAATAAATGCTGAGACCTTCCTCACTAGCTTCCCAAAGGAATGGAGACTCCCTCCTCTGAAAATCAGCTCCGGAAATGGTGTTGAGGTCCTCCACTGCAACACTCTACAACACAACGTTATCCTTGAGAAGAAATAACGCTGTAGCTGGAGGAGGTGGATTTGGCCTTGAGCCAAGAAATGTGGAGAATGAATAACAATCCCTCAATATGCCTCTCAAGAAGGAGAAGGAATCCTAAACAGGAATTCCTCTGGCAACTCTTGCTAAGCAACAGAGAATGCACAATTTCTGAATAGACAATGAGATCAATAATCCAAGCATGAGAAAAAATGGCTCTCTTGCCCTCCTTTTAAACAAGTGAAGGTCCCCTCTCCATGGGTCCCACTCCTTTTAGGGTTTCCTCCACCAAATAACCCTCTCCCTAAGTGTTCTGCACCTCTTATCCCAGCGTTGTTGACTTGGTAAAACTTGACCTTGTCCATTTGCAAATAACCCTGTTCACACATGAGGGTGTGAAAACCAGCTCCAATAATTATCCCCTTTCATACTATGAGGGAATTTATTGATATTTTCATTATGCATGGGTCTCCTTACCCATTTATTCTCCTCCTAGGTGAAATCAACAAAAATTAATATTCCAAATTATTGTAGGAAATTTTTGGAATATTACAACAAATCCTCAGCCACATGTTGGCCTTCGGGCCTGCCATGTGGTGGCCTCTGATTTCCTGAAGCTAAAAAACATACAACCCATCATCAAATCGGACTATGCCACTTGTAAACCTGTAAATGGCCTGGGAGGAATATTTTGGGGAATATTCCAGGAATTTTTTTTTTTTACTTTTCAAAAACCCTGTCAACCCTGGTCACATGTCAAAAATTACAGTTTACTGGACTTTACAAAACACGACAACTTATTCATATAGTGTCAGTATTTCGAACCATTCGAGGCAACGAAATCAGGAAGACGAGATATATCTATCCGCTCAGGCTCGACACACTTTTGAACACTTTGAAATTTGAGCTATCACTTAGGTCCTTGATCCAAATATGATTAAGAAGGTACAATTAAATATTTTCAAAGAAGAAATACATTAGGAAAGAAAAAAAAATTAAAATTCCTAAGGTCCAGTTAGGAAATTAGCAGACATCGCACTAACAACAAAGGGTTTCTGCGCACAACACACCTATCCCTTTGATAGCCACACGGTCCTGAAGATGATGAAAAGTCACCATCCGGGACCACTTGATACAGTTGACAAGGATGATTCTCTATCCAATACAGTCAAGGATAGCTGAAATCAAGCCAACTTGAGGAGGTATGCAGCCCACAAAGGAATCTCCTCCCCAATCTTGGGTCACTATCAATCTTGGGCCAAGAGGGGGAAGAATGTTTCAATTTTTTTTATATAAACTAGCCATGGGAAGAGCAAAAGGAGACACATTGTTATGCTGGCCAAATTTATCCATAGCAAACCAACTTGCAAGTGTAGCAGCAGAGGGATTGGAATGACTCACATGTTGGCCATCCAACATCTTAGTCTGAGAGAGAGCTCATCATATGACAAAAATTGACATCCTTTTGAGAGAGGGAGGAGATAATTGCAGGGAACTTGAGAAAAGGAGCCCCCCTTTTTATGAGTATTTGAGCTCCATAGCTTAGAGGACTCATTTCAAGAGAGTTTAGCATTGTATTCTTCATACCACCAACACCTAATAAATGGAGAATTCTCCATTTGTCTTATTGGGTTCTTGCTCCATTTGAGCATTTGTATCTTGTGTATTTTTTGTTTTAGTTCATAGTGTTATATGCTTAGCTTACCCTCTTAGTTTTGTTTAAATTTGTTATGTTGTTCACTAAAAGTAACATCATTCCTCCTTGCATTATTATGAAGATAGCAAGCAACTACTAAAGAGGTGCATTTTGGTACATCTGTGTAGAAAAAACATCGCCACAAGAATGCCGACTCCACTTAATTCCTCTTCTTAAGTTAATGGTTATCTTTTGCAGGTCATTCTCCATGATCAAGTCTAATACAAACAATCCTTTCATTCTCTGTGAACTTCTCATCACAATCAGTGTCTGTTCCAAACAATAGAGAGTGAAATTTTTTTAGTTCTGCCCGACAAAACACATTATCCGCTGACAGACGCGCACTCCACGCCTGTGTGAAGACAACTCATGCAACAGAACAACAAGCCTAAATTTGGCATATTTTTTCAATTTGTAAGGTGATTGGAAATCCCTAATAACTTGCCATCAATGTGTTCTGCATTTTACTACTATTAGGATAGTTAGTTGCTGCACTAAATCTCAATTAGCATAGCAATTAGGTGTTTTTTAATTTTAGTTAATATTTGAAAATTGCACATAATTTAAGTAGGAGAAAAGAAAGTATCCCTAATCCATGAATTTTTTCCGAACAAGTTATTTTCTCATAGAAATACAAAACACATAGTTTAATTAGTCAAAAAAGTAAGTGGCCCATAAATCCACACATCTTTTACTAGCTAAGTTACTTCAGCTTTTGAATTAGATTTGGGAATAGGGTCAAAGTGTCAATAACAAAAGAGAGTAATCTCTATTGTCTTTGCACCTTTTAGTGAGACTGGACAAGCATATGAAAAATTTCCTAAGAAAATTTGAACTACCATCTCCCTATATTGCAACATAGTCTAATTAGGCAAAAGTGTAAGTAGCGCATAATCCGCGCATCATTTCAAGTTTTTGCAAGGAATAATCGCACATAGTGTAATTAGAAAAGGACTGTAAAGGATCATTGCATATCCACATCTCATCATACTCTTGATTGTTCACTTAAAAACACACATGAAGCATTGTAAGTTTCGAACCAAAAAGCACGCAATGTGTTGGTACCTTTTTTCTTATCTTACGTTTGTTTCACAAACGCACACCCTAAAGATAAATTGAAAATCCTTAAAAATAAAAATAATTTGAACTCATTAAATTCTCCCGATAGGGGCCACAAAATAAATTATAGTTCAGGTTAGGACCATCAGTGGTAGGCATCCAATAAGCCGCCATGGTCATAATACATTTTGAAACATAGTGTTGACATTTTAGGAAGCTTTAAATCCATATATTCTCCCATGAAACGAATACCCGAACATTACAGAGACCTATTTCAGAAGGGGGTTAAGCTTAGTCCGAGTGCATATAATGCTCTTTGGTGCTACCTGACCCATCTAGTGCTCGGTACTGGTAACCAATTACCAAGAATATCAAGACTCGAATTCTCACGTGGGATGATGGTAATTTAGTGGCCAAAACTAGGGCATCCTTCCCTATAGGTGATGGTGCAAGCATCACTCGATCCTTGTACCATTACCTTGGTCAAATTTTCAGCTACTGGAAGGCGTCACCAGTTATTTCAGGACGTTGGCCCCAGTAACCATCAGAATATATCTTTGCAAGGCCCAGTTACAATGAGAGTATAAGGACGATTAGGTCTATATAGGATTTTGGCATCATACACAAAACAAACAAAAACCTCATTTTTTACTTGATTGATCACATAATTTAAAGTTAAAGAGAAAAATTACCTTTTCAATTTTCACTTTGTTTTATGCATGTGATTATATTTTTTCTTTGATAGGAATCATTCTGCCTTCCAAATCACAAATACCAAAAATATTACACTAATCGACATCGTAGGGGACCGAAAGGGACCCCATCAATCTAGGTGTTTATTAAACCTTCCCCCATTGAAGGGAGGAGTGCCAAGCCTCACACATTTCACGAGTAAAGTACTTCACATTTCTTCCATTATTAGATCATCCTTTATTGGGGCATATTTGATTGGAAACCCCCAAGGGTCACCAAGTAAAACACCAGTGGAAACCCCAACATGGTCACCACACTCATCTCCTCCTACGACCCCTTGAGGTTAAAGGATAGCAACCCCTCAGGGGAGTCAAAGAAAAATCCATCAGGGTACATGACAGGGTAACATTCCCCAGGCACCTCCATTGAACTAGCACATTCAAATACTTTTTTCTCAACAGAGTATGATGGCGATCAACACACAGTTACTCTTCTTAGCATCACTAAATCTTCCAGATCGAATGAAGTTAACAAATGATCCCATTGCACATGGCCTTAACTAGCCCACCATGCCCACAAAGCTCCCTTATGATATGTCAATATTTAAAGGAAAGGAAGTGAAATACCCTGGAAATCATATAAATAATTTCCACCTGTGGTGTTCATCGAATAGTATTATTGATGATACCATTTGTCTAAGACAATTTCAATGCACCCTGACAGGGCCTGCGATGAAATGGTATGTCGAGAAGCCATCTGCATTGCACGAAACCTTTAGCGCCCTCGCTACTACATTCCTTACATATTTCTAGCTCCTAATTCACCATGGCTTGGGAATGGAGCTTCTTACACATTTCATACAAACGCTACTCATTCATATATCGGACAATGTCCACGAATGACAGAGACATCATAGTTTGTGCAAATCCAAACTCGATGATAGAGTTTTGTTGGAATTATTTTTGAAAACCCCCACTAAAAAGATTTCAAAGATGTGGGAACACAAAAACCTACCTTAGAGGAAGATTCCATTATCAAAGCCCAACAACTTGAGCTCATTTACACCCAATCATGATATATCTATAATGTCTTGTCAAATGCCCCGCACTTACAAACTTATAGGGAGTTGCCGAGAACGTTGAACACTGTTGATGGCTTGATAGGGTCCTTAGCCCAAAATGAACCCAAAAATAGTTATCAGTATCCAAGATACTCTTATGATTCTTCACAGAACACATCACAACCTAGGTACCATCAAACTCAACCTACACCTCTACAGAACATGAAGAATATGGCAATGCCATACCATCAACAATAGGGCTTCCCATACCCTTCCTCTCAGGGGAACCAATAATCAACTAGAAATATTGATACAAGAGATTCACACCCACATCCATTCACAAATCAGGGACATGAGAACCAAGACTCCATGTTCCCTGCACAAAATATACCACCAAAGCAAAATAATGCACCGGTGAATCTAGTGCAACCTTCCCAGGCTAAAAAAAGACAATATTATGACCAGGAGAATGAAAATAATCCTCCAAACGCTGTAAAGAAGAAGCCAAAAGACAAGCAAAAGGGATATTCTAGACAAGGGGCAGTAATCAACAATGTCCCCCCCTACGATTTTGGGCTGGGTGCAACTCAAACCGACATCCAAACTAGGAACCAAGTAATAATTCCCAAGGGAAAAACAAGAGACCCAATCTACGCACAAACAATTCTTGTGCCATATGTGGGGAGTATGGTCATTACACCCACCACTATCCTGAACTTCCTAAGTTAAAGAAACTCCAGGGTAACTGAGGACAAGGGGGAAGAAATCAACAACCTCCAGTGATGCAAGAAACTTTCCCCCATCAGGGATTTTTTAATACCCAACATCAAAAACCACCCCAAAATGATACTGGAGGGAACAACCATGAAATTTATATGGATGGAGAATAATTGTTCTTCCAAACATATAATAGGAACTATGAAAGTCCCTCGGATACCAACCCGTCAGGTACAAGTACAAGTGGACCTACCACACTGTTAACTATCTCCAAAGTACCTATTGAGTGCCTTCCAAGAACGGTCAAAGGACCAACCATGCACGGAGGACATCATTCCAAATTTTCTCATTACTATAGTATAATGGATGAATTAGCTCAATATATACCATCCATGTCAGCATTGGCAGTCCTACAATCATGCCCGACAGAGCGGAAGGCCTTAATTTCTGCTTTAGGCATAATTGACCCTTATGATTCTCGCCTAATGGTTTTCTATATAGACAAGGCAGGCCCTAGGATTCCTTCTCTAGTCACTTTCCAGATACTTGTTTTAGTTTAGAATATCGCCATATACCGGTGTATTATGGATGAAGGAGCATCCATGTGCATCATGTCAAAAACAATTTGGAAAAGGTTAGAATCACCTGAATTGAAACCATCTGACATCATTCTTAGAGAATATGATAGGTTCCCATCAACCCTCATAGGTCTTTATCAAAATTTCCTAGTGAACCTGGCCAGAAAAATAGTCCTCATAGACATTGAGGTCTTAGATGCGCAACTAGACTACAATATCCTCCTCAGGTGAATTTACATGTACGCTATGACCATGATCTCATGCTCTGTTTTTAGGGTAGTGATGTTCCCTCTTGACGATATGATCATCACCATTGACCAACACATATACTACGAAAATAAACCCATGAATGCTCTATATGTTTTACTACCATACGTAGATAGGACCATGGAATCACGCACAAAGTATACAAAATTTTGTCTAGGACAATTCAAACCATCTTCTATCCTAGGATCATACACAGGAGACCCCCCTATCATACCAGGGGAAACCTCAAAAAGAACATAGGCAGTGGTGTGCATGATGAACTCATTAAACACCGCAACCAGTCCAGAACCATAAACTAGTAGCATGGATACCAATGCCATGGGGTTGATATTAATACGTTATGCTATCTCCCAAACCCCATTTTTATATCCTGCACCTGGTTTTGTTTCGATACATGTCATGGAAACTCTTACGTTTGGTCTCAATGGAAGTTAACCATCATCATCATCATCATCATCATCATCTTACATTTCCAAATATGGATTTCGCAATACCAATATGGTATTTGTCTCCCCCAACTACGTTCGGAAGCCTAGGTATTACCTCTGCAGACATAACTCCTATTACCCCCAAGCGACCATAATAGCTAAAGAAGCCCCTGTAGCAACACCATCTAGTACTACCACAAGGGATAATGAAGAAAGGTAAAAAATTCAACACCCATAAGATTGATAGGGCATTACAACCTTGTTCATTATGTGATATCATAGGTCATCCTACTAACATTTTCCTATAATTAGATGAGTTAAAACCTCTTCTACATACCAAAAGAAATGTTGCGACCTCATACACCCGTAAAAAGGAAATGTCACAAATACTCAAGGGAAGGCATTACAAACCAACCATGCATGCGCCTTATGTGATGAATTCAGGCATTACACCCATCATTGCCTGAATATTCCTCGATATAGGGATGCATTACAAGCCCTAGAACAATCCAATCAAGGGGGCCCCTCTACAGCTTCCATACAAATGGAGGAATACAGGTCCAAAACCATATTGTATGTATGAGAAGAGCCTGCATCATGCTCGTACTCATCCAACCCAACGGCTTAAAGAAGGAAACCAAAGGCCTCACCGCATGTTCTAGATTGTGCATTATGCAATGAACCCAATCACTTGATCATATAGTGCCTCGAATTAAGGGCTTTCAACCATTGGTACCCAATACCACATTTTTCCCAAAGAAAATTATCTCAACACAGAAGACACACATGTCAAAAATGTCGGAGCAACCATCATGTGCGTTGCTGTCCCAACCTCCATCTCCTCCGATCAATGTTCGATTTAATGCGACATTTCATCACTGAAAATCCTGATTTGGAAAGCTTGGACATTGAATCCACATAAAAAAATACAAATCAAAAGACTGAAACAATGAGGACCATATTATATATATCGAAATAGGGATGGTCACAAAAACAACCAACTATCCCCCGTAGCCATCCTCAACCTCAAGTCCAGCTTTGTGCATTATGCGACGAACGTGATCACTTAATCGCGCAATGTGCAATTCTAGAGTTGTTTCAAAGATGGTACCTGGACAATCCAATGCACTTCATAGGCTTACGACTAGATCGATATTCTTGTCAGATATCTCAGGATAACCACCATCTACACCATTTTCCCTATGTTCCCTGATTTTGTTTGGTGTTAGATTCACTAAGTCTGGCCATAACCAATATTGTTGACTTGGAAAGATTAGATTCAGAGTCTGTAGAAAGTTCCACAAACTAGGATAATGAAGCAAATAGGTCCATCTTATGTGTATATGAAGAGAGGCATCCACCAAAAGGGCAACTTCCCACCTCCAACCCCCCTCCATTCCCAGTCTGAGCCCGTCTATTGTGTGATGAACGTGACAATTTAATTAGTTAGTGCCCAAATTAGTATCATTCCAAAAATGGTACCCAATGACCCAAATGGTCCAAAAGGTCTGGAAAAAAAAATAACGTCAATCTTGTGTAATTTTATAAGATAACCACCATTCTCAGCATTTCCCCTATGTCCCCTGATTTCGACTAATTCTAGACATCATGTGCTCATTCATCACCAATAATCCGTAACCGGTAAAAACAAGGCCTACCCCCCGTTGTCACCAGCCACCTAAGAATATGAAGGCAACCCCTCGCCCTAGAAAGGTAAGAAGCCAATCGAACATCTCATGTGCCTTATGTGATAAAAACGACCACATGGTCAATCAATGTCAGGAGCTTAATAATTTCATTGAAAATATTCGCATGGTCACACCCATACCTTACATTCATCTATCTAATCAACAGAATATCACGCGCTGCTATTGCCAAATTTTCTTGAAATTTCACCACACAGTAAATTGTCAATACCTATCAAGGTTAAGAGTAGCTAGAGCAGTGTTAGAACAAAAACTCCGAAGAGAGCCAAATAAAAAAAAGTCTAAGACTAAGAGATGGCAGAAACACAGAAATGCAAATTCTCTTAACCATCCCCCATCATCATCATCTAACATGATGAGTATTACTGGATCTCATACCATATACTCGATGATTACTTTTACTCCATCCAACATTTGCACGAGCCATGACCATGATACAGAAGAATGCCCTATGTTAAGAACATTTCAACATCTTTGAATCCAACAAAATATTCAAATAAAGGAAGATACCCATACCCCTCATATGCTGCCAAGAGAGAATGAATCTTCTCTAGCTAAAAACAAAACAAACATCGCAAAAATTCTTCTGCCATTTAATTCTAACAACACACAACACCATATACGATTCATCTCATCATGCATTGGAACCATGACTCGTGTTGTCTGCACATCATTCCTTGGTGTCGAGACTGCTGGAACTACAAAAATGGTAGTAGTACCTTCGATGGTGCAAACCCATCTCATCTACACCCCGTAAACCTCATATGGTTCTACGACATCAACCACAAAATCATATTCACGTCTATCGACCAACACTGTTAGGCCCGAACAAATTCCTCACGGCCTTGCGCAAAATAATTCATCCTTAGAAATATTGTTTCACTCTAATGAGGACATATTAGACGCCATGACGGAACCAGATTGTCAGTGGGACACAATGCATCAACTCTCATTTTTTCTTCCAGAAAAAGTGTTTGTGCCTAGTAGCACAAAAACCTAGGATATTTATGTTATTGAATCAAAAGAATTCCTGCCAGCAAGGAAGGTAGATTGTTTCAAGACCAGTATCCTAGCACCCGATGCCTTTGAGGAAAGAAATGTGTCGAATATTTCACCAATCATCAGGGTGAATATCTCACAAAAACTAGGAAAAACCAAATAAATCTCGCTAGGGGCAGCATTATTCGTAGACGAGGTAGTTGAGTATATGGATCTATTACAAGAGCATAGGGATATCTTCGCTTGGGATTATTTAAAAATTCCATGCTTAAGCCCCACCATCATGGAGCATCACATTGACACGTGGCCTGACATATCACCCGTCCTCCAAAAACAACATTAGTTAAACCCATTTAAAGTGCAAGCAATCAAACAAGATATAGACAAAATTCATAAAGCTTGATTCATCTATCCAATCACTTACATGTCTTGTGTTTCTAACCTTGTACCCGTCATGAAGAAACATGGCACCATTCGAGTCTGTACTGATTTTCGAGACTTAAACAAATATTTTCCCAAAGACAACTACCCCACTCTTTTCATCGACCAATTCATTGATGTTTGTGCTGGTCATGAGGCCTTGTCCTCCATGGATGGATTCTTGGAGTAGAATCAAATTCAGATCCAAAATAAAAATCTGTATAATACTACATTCACTAGCCCTTGGGGCACATTTGCACACCAAGTTATGCCATTCAGTTTTAAAAACGTTGGGGCCACCTTTCAGTAGGCCATGAAATATATCTTCCATGACTTGGATCATTTCATCTTGGCCTACTTGGATGACCTCACAGTATGATCCAAGAAACGAGCTGGCCATTTGGAACATTTGGGTTTAGTATTTCAACGATGTCGACAAGAAAACCTACACTTGAAGCCTCTCAAGTGTATTTTGCATTAATGCAGGAATATTGTTAGGATTCATAGTATCCCAAAAAGGAATCAGAGTAGACCCCCTCAAGGTCCATGCAATCAAAGAGATACCATCACCCAAAACATTAAAACAAATTCAAAGTCTGCAGGGAAAAGCCAAATTCTTACAATGCTTTGTCCCTGACTATGGCACTTGTGCATAGGGTTTCCTGCGTCTTCTCCATCAGGACATTCTGTTCAAATGGGATGATCAGGCTCAAAAGTCATTTGAGGCAATGATAGACACCTTGTCTTCAACCCCCTTTATCAACCCACCCAATTACGACAAATAATACACCTTATACCTATCCACATCAGATACAACCATAGCTCGTGTGTTAGTCCAAAACGAAACCGAAAATAAAGACCACATATTTTATTATGTCAGAAAGAACCTAGCCGGGCCTACCTTGAGGTATGAGCCAAAATAAAAATCAGCCTTAGCCCTAGTACACATAATACAAAATATTCAACATTACATCATCCTAAGGACCACAACAGTCATAAAAAATATCAACCCCATGCAATATTTGCTAACCCGCTGTATGATGAACCATAAGTACGCCTAATGGATAGTTATACTGCAGGAATTTGACCTACTATTCAACTCTCCCAAGAGAAATAAAGCACTCATCCTAGCATATTTCATCATTGATCTCCCAAATGAGACCCAAGGATCTCCCGTTAATGACTCAATACCTAATGAACATTTTTTCTTAGTGACGACAGATGACCCTTGGTACGACAACATTCTTCTGTTTCTACGAACCTAAAATTTCAAACCTCAGCTTACCCATGATGATCGAAGGCGCAAATGGCATCAAGCCCCCCGATACCTTATAATGGGGGACGTCCTTTATCTAAGAGGAGTTGACACAATTTTACGTTGATGCCTCACTCACGACAAGATGAGCAGGACCTAAATGACTGCCATAGTGGGGCTTGCAGCGACCATCTCTCTGGGATGGCCACTACCCAAAAATTCTTACATGGCGGTTATTTTTGGCCCACCCTATTCCATGATTACATACAAGTTGTCAAAAGGTGTGAGCGATGCCAACCCTATGCTCACAAGGCAAGAGCCGCTAACCCTCCCCTGCACCTGGTCATTGTAGCATGCCCATTTTGAAAATGGGGCTTCAAATTCATGACTTTCAAACCCACATTGTATGGAAACCACAAATACATCATAGTATCCATAGACTATTTCACCAAATGGGTAGAAGCTATGCCCACATAAGATAACACTGCAAAAATCGCGGCACGATTTCTCTTCAACCATGCCATCGCATGGTTAGGTGTACCTGAGGAGTTATTATCCAACCATGAAGATCATTTTGAGAATGAAATATTCCAGGAGCTATCCCATCATCTTGGGTTCATTAACGAGTTTTCATCACCACACTACCCCCAGTCTAATGACCATGTAGAAGTTTTTAAAAAAGTACTCAAAATGATGTTACATCGCATGGTAAACAACCATAAAACCAACTGGAACCATATGGTGTTTTTAGCCTTATGGGCATACCCCACAATAGTCAAGCCCTCAACAGGGTTGACACCTTTCCAGTTGGCATATGAAGTGAAGGCCATGCTTCCCATTGAGTGTGAAATCCCAAACTTATGCGTAACCATTTAACTTATCATTGATACTTAGCCTATAGAGCAACATGGTACGATCATAACTCATCGACGAGAATCTCTTCAACACAACAAGGCTCACAAGAAAAATGTGAAAGCGTCATTGGACAACAACATCACCCCTCTCTCATTTTCTGAGGGGGAGCTAGTCCTCTGTTATGATGTTGCAAAAGAAGCCTTAGGACCCAGGAAGTTCAAAACATTATGGAAGGGTCCTTACATCATCAAAAACTATCTCCTCAAAGGAGAATACATTTTTTCAGAGCCTGATGGTACATTCCTAACCAATCCCATCAATGGGATCTACCTCAAGGAATTTCACCCATAAGGTGCAAAGCCTCAGTACCCTTATGAAAACAATGCTCTTGTGTCACAGATGGATCGTTTGCCCCTCTACTATTTTGGATTCATTGATGAAGCCTCTCGATGGTCACAAAATTTAGCCACAGCTGCCTGGGCAATATAATCTCCTGACCGATGACCATTCCTCGCCAAAGAAGTATGTATCGGGTCAGCCAGAAATAATTAAGCAGAATATGATGCAGTCATCGGGTTGTTAAGTGATGCCTCCAACCAGGGCATTAACCATTTACATGTCTTTCTTGATTCCTAGTTAGTGGTATCACAGTTAAACCAAGCCTTTCAAGTACAAGATTTTCACCTATTTAGGAAGTACCTACATGCACGATAGTTGGTATTCCACTTTGATCACATTACATTTACACATATACCAAGAGATCAAAATTAGGTAGTCGATCACATAGCTAACCATATCCTAGACTGGAATGCATCTCATATAAACCATTAGCCATAAAGAAAAATTCCATCATAAGAATAAAATCCATCATAAGTACATAACATCCATCATAAACATATACAAACATATAAAAATAACCATAAACACATCATAAGAGCTGCCAAAATAAATCTCGCATATATACATAAAAAAATATGTGTCCCAGTATACAAAAACAATTCCACGGACTATCACGTCAGTCAAAAAATACATATCACCAACACAGGGAAGCATCCTCATAATGGGTGCATTCCCTAATCATACAATTCTTCTAGGGCTGAGCCCCACCTGGTGGGTCCTCCAGACCTACGTGATCACTTGACGCGAGTATAGGAGAAATAGTTGTGGCAACAAGTGCTGCTCGATGCAAATTCAGGTGATGTGCCCTCTCCCGGGCCATCACTGTCTTCAACAATATGTCGGATAGGTTATCAGAACCTTTGGTCAGTAAACCTTGAGTCGTCCTCTTCAGATGATTCCATGGATCTAACAAATCCAGAGCACGAGAATTTTTCACCTCATCCCGCATCGCAACCTCTATTTCCTGGGCCTCAGCAACCCCTGGCTGACCCTCGACATCTACAAATCAGACCTCTGCCGCCAATACTCGAATATCGATAACGACTAACAACTCCTCAACCATGGCCACCCGTGCCTCTGCAACCTCACCACACACCAAGAGGCCAACATCCCCACCAATAGTTGTAGCACTGTTACCCTCCCCTAGGGACCTCCAACACTAACCTTACCCCCAAGTTAGGCCTGACCCATCCCAGGTGGATCCCTCCTCCTAGGCTGACGGCCTACTAAGAGGGAAGTAGGACACCCTGTTAACCCCAAATCTGCAAAGGAAACCAAAAAGGAGTATCAATGTCACCATCAAAGACATACATACACACACACACACACACACACAATATATATATATATATATATATAATAATAGAATTATAGAACGCAGAAAAACATAGAAGGTCATATCTACAGGTCCCCATGCATAGTCAGGAGGGAGACCCATGTGCGGATCCCCTTGGAAATCCATCCCTGCATACAGAAACTTGAGAAATAGTTGTGGGTTTGAATAGAACCACACCTCGACCATCGCATCCCAATACCTACCTGCCTCACCCCAACCACCGCAGGGCATCACCGGCGCCCATCGACACATCTGAGGATCTCTTGGAGGGCCCAAAATCACCACCACAAAGGGTTGTAACATCAAGACACACTCATACATGATGCTACAAATAATTCTTGCATATGAAAAAGTCTTCACAAAACCCCTTTGTGCTTTGGCCAACTGAGAGACCATACCCTGATAAACATAACAGGCCCAATAAAATAAATGACTAGCCTGTAGTCAATGCATCACCATAATATGCATACCTGATACTCGGTGGGTCGATGTCGACCTAGATAGGCGAACTATCATAGCTAGAGAGGCTCACTCAGCCAAATCAGTAATAGAGCTCACTCAAACACAACCTTGTGTAATGGGGTTAGTCCCATAGTGCCCTGCCTCCTCAACCCAATAATGAATGTTCACTCCCCTAGGAGGGAGTGGATATGGGAGTGCCTCCCCCTGAGGCAAGAGACCTGTCACAATGTAGATATCGGTCTGAGGCTGGATCATCACCTCTCTGGCGTAATACCATAACATGCCACCGCATATTCCAGCATCAGACAAGATAGCATAAAAATGCATCCTGAGATCTCAATATGTTTCTCTCCAAGATCTTCAGCAATCCATATTGAGACAATGTCTCTCGAGCACGTGGGACTTGGGACACCACCGTGCGCTAATTAGGCCAGTCCCAATCTCTCCACAACATCCTACCACAAAGGAAACAAAAAAAATGTCAATTTTTACAAAAAGACCATTAAATTCATTAAAAAATGACATCCTTGTGCCTATTAGCCCTCTCTGTGCATGGACCTCATGCATGTGCCAAACATAGGCATCTGGCACATCACGTTAAAAATTTTCTCACCACAGGGTCTCTGCGCAAAGGGAAACCCTTTGCATGGAGACCATGCACAACATTGGATCACTCGCGTGGTCTTGCCCAAAAATGGGCATAAAATATGTACATGATCACACTTGTACCATCCACCTAGACTTGAAAATGACAAAAATGAGTAGCATGATGTTTTAGCTCCTACCTACCACTGTCTACGTGAATCTCGGGTGTGCTATCTAATCGCAACGATAAGAAAAGCTCTGGAAGATGGCTATGCTCTGACCTTAGATAGTCAGAAAGCACAAATGACTTGAAAATGGGCCATATTGGCTTATATATCGCCCTTTTTACCATTTTAAAAAGCCCATAATTGGAGCTTAGAGTACCCAATCACAAAACCACGAGAAAAAAAATGATCAACACTTCATCATGTTCATCCTGGACCTCATAAATATAGGTTTCAAATAAAGTCATTTTCGGGCCCAATGCCCATCCCCTACATATACAGTTCAGGTATGCCCTCTCTTATTGCTTTAAATTAAAGTGATTTCAAAATACTTGTATGTAAAATATTCTTTCACTTGGGGTATTGGCTGCAGATGTTACAAGCATGCCAAATCAGTATACGTCCCAGAAAACAAAATTACAAGAGCAGGTATCATTCTACCCTCAGCATGATAGGCTTCCCAAAAAATATTTGCATATCCTGACACCATTTCCTTAGAAGAACAAAACCATAGGTTTCATTCACCCCACCATGTTTATCATCACCCCAAATTTCACATGATAAACACCCTTTCCAATTGGTAGAGCCACACTTTTCATTGCATCCATCACTCATGTAGACCATACGTTGATATTTGGAGCCATGGTCATAAAATCCGACCCCGAAACCATTTCATGTTCATACATCTATCAAACATCAGTCAATTTTACTCATTGCATATCAAAAACCCATTCCCGGGCCACCATTCTCTACAAGAATATCACCTAAAATGCATCACCGCATTTCACATTCGGCTTATCACACCCTCATAAGCATAGCCCATCTGTGACATTTTCATCTGCCTCATCACTCTCGCACTGAGACGAACCAATGGGGCCCCAAAACTCAGCAAAAAACCCTCCTCACATCATTGTGTAGGATCATTCATGTTAATGGGGCACCCATCTCCATGCTTGTACATCCAAACCACTTTCACATTATTTTGGAAATTGTACAAATATTATTTTAGGAGAAAACTCCCACCCATCCATTTACATTTCTTACCTGGAAAAAATCCCTATCACCCTTGGTCGGAGCTTCATATTTTTTACCACACCCAACCATGTAAATCATAGCAAACATACACTTACCCTGGATTTCCTACCAACACTAGGGATTCCCCCATCATAAGTTGTTATGACTGCCGCCACTCGAATTTACAACTTCGACCTTGGGCCAGTTAACCATCATTACCAATTTCAACCATCTCTCGCCATCATGTCTTGTTAACTATTCACATCAAGTTTTTTTTTCATTAGAAACACTGGTCCCTTGTACCCGTACTTGTTTTTTATCGGTCGATGCTTCCTTCCTGTCAACTCCAACAACCATTATCTAAGAAGGAGGTAGTACCTTGAATGATCCCCCACCATAAAAATGGGCATCCTTGGGTGGCACAGTAGGAATTAACATTGCCCACTGATGTAATCAATCCTATTGACATTCAACATCATTAAATTTTAAATGTCAATATGGTATCATACTTAACAACTGTTGCACTCTGTTCGAATTAGTCGAAGACTCGTAATCAATGAGCATCTCTTTCAACAATGCTTATGCGGGAAGGTCTCTAATAGTCAAAGACCCATGCCATTACTAAGAATTTCCTTCAGAAATGCCTTACCTAACCAATGCATGGGGGTGCCACATTCAAATTTTTTATGCACAGAAAAAATGCCCTGGAGGGTGTCAACAATCGTTGTCATCAACCAGTAGCAGGTCACCTACCACAATGTGACTTGACAAAACCGATATCTGTTAGATTTTGTTAACTAGTCATTATCACGAGTATGCCAACATGCTCACCTCTTAGAAATATTTATCATTTTATCTCTTGTAGGTTTCCCATAGAGCATGGTGTATTTTTTCTTCGGACAAGGGCTCTCCCTACTTAGTTCCACAACAAGTTACTCTCTCTCTCTCTCTCTCAAAAGGATTATGTAGAAATTATATGGCTTATGCATTATATATCCAAGATTCTCCTAATCACACACTATTTTAACTTCATGCACAATACATAATATATTCCACCATTGATCATCACATGCGGAAATTAAATCAATTGCAATGCACACATGAAACAATAAAAATTCACACACATTAACACAGTGATTTTACGGGAAAGCCTGAAGCTGAAAACCCCAAATATCTGTATATAATATATGTCATAGAGATCATGTAACAATCCTCATACAAAGCTAAACATGTCAAGCTCTCAGTAAAATACAATCGCTACACACTAATCAGGTTCGATCTAGAAAATCCATGCACCGATCTTTGCCACCTGCTAGCTTGCCTCTACTGCGCAATCCCTGCTGAAGAATGGCTCTGAATGAACTTGAATCCACTTGGATTGAATTGCGCAATCCTCATTGGCATCTCCACTGAGTGTTGGATGCAATCAATGCATCACTATAGTCACAACTGATAGTCACACTTGCTCTTTCAGCGACCTCCCCATTGGTCTCCACTGAAACTACCATGCACTGTAGTTAACTGATGTATTATTTAGTTGATTAATGAGTTATTATTTAGTGAATTAATTAAATAATTAGTTCACACCACTCTCACTAGTGTATCAATCAGTTAGACTAGATGCAACTAGCTCAACTGAGTCTAACTGAGTTAAACTGAATACAACTCCACCAACTACTTCTCTAACTCCACCAAACTCTGTCGCATGAGTTCTAACTGAAGTTCTCATGCATTAGCTCCAGTAAACCCTCAGGAATAGCGTAATTCCTTCTGTCAACTACTGTGCCACATCTGTGCACTTAACTGAAGTGCTCCAAGAGAATAAGATAATGTTTAGAGTCCAAATATTATTAAGAGCTAATAATATTCGACATATCTATTTTTAGACTGGCAATCTAAAAATAGTTTCTGCCTAATATGTATAAAAATAGAAGTCCATATATTTTTCCAACTTGACCAACCATCCAAAAATATCATCCTGCAAATCATAGAATATGATCGACATGTCTAAAAATAGACTTTGCGCCAAAAATATCCTGTGGGCCCACTTAGTGAAGGTGACTCTTTTCACTAAGCTCATCATCTTGTTGAATCTCAACACTCCTTCTCAACAAGATAGGGATTATCTGCCACCCCGATCCTGTCTCTATGGTATTCGAATTTTCTCCTAGTGAGCGCCTTTGTCAGAATATCTGCATCCTGATCCTCCATAGGAATGTAAGATAGTAACACGATCTTCCGCTGCACACAATCTATGATATGATGGTATCAGATGTCAATATGTTTATATCTATCATGAAATACTGGATTAACTGAGAGTTTAATGCAACTCTGATTATCACAATATATCACAATAGGATCTAAGTGTGAACCGAACAACCCGACCAAGATCTTCCTCATCCATATAGCCTCGCATGCAACCAAAATTACTGCCATGTACTCGGCCTCTGCTGAACTAAGTTCCACGGATCTCTGTTTCCTGCTGTACCAAGAAACTACTGTAGACCCGATACTGAATATCCCTCTAGATGTTTTCTTTCTGTCCGTTGGGCTCCCTGCCCAATCTGCATCCGTGAAGCCATGCAGCTTCAACTCATCCAACTGTCTGTACCACAGTCCATATCTTGATGTTCCCCTGAGATACCTCAGGACATGCTTACGTGCCTTCAAAAAGAGCTTGGTAGGCTTAACCATAGCTTGTGAAAGTTGGTTAACAGCATAGCATATGTTCGGTCGTGTATTGACCAAATACATGAGCAAACCAACCAACTTTTGATAAACAATGGCATCCACTACCTTTGTCGATGTAGCATCCTGTTTCCTCCAACCACTAGGAAGATGAGTGTTGATAGGCCTGTAGCCTTGCATGTTGAACTTCTCCAGTATCTCTCGGGCATATCCCAAGAAATAATGAAGGAGGCCCAAGTCCTTCATCTCAAACTCCTTTGCAAGATCTACCTTGCATAAGTGTATCAACAGTTCATCACCTGTTAGTATCAAATCATCTACATAAAGTAAAATGATCAACAACTTACCCTCCACCACAATTTGTTATAGGTTCGGATCCACCTCACTATTGGTGAATTCAAGTCTGGTGAAATAACTGTCTATCCGTGTGTACCAAGCACGAGGTGCTTGTTTCAGCCCATACAACGCTCTTTTGAGCCTGCACACATGCGACTCACTACTGAAGATTTCGAAACCTTCACGCTACTCTATGTACACCTCCTCCTTAATGACTCCGTTGAGGAACGCAGTCTTCACATCCATCTAATGAATGTGCCAACCCATCTGTGCTGAGAGAGAAAGGATGGTCCGTATGGAAGAATACTTTGCGACAGGTGCAAAGGCTTCTTCATAGTTGATCCCCTCGATTTGTGAGAATCCCCAGGTAACAAATCTTTCCTTGTACTTCTCGATGCTCCCGTCAGCAGCTTGCTTCACTTTTTAGATCCATCTCGAACCTACCACTGATTTTCGTTTCGACGTTGGGACAGTCTCCCATGCACTGTTTCTGACAATCGAATCATACTCTTCCACCATGGCATCTACCCATGCGGGATCCTCCACAACTTCCTCGAGAGAGGATGGCTCTGTAACGATACACTTGCTCATCAAAGCCATGGATCTAGTAAATCGGTTAGGTGACTGTCTCTGTCTACGCTGTGATGTAGGTGCTCCTACATTCTGCGCTGCAACAAGATTTAGTTGCTCAGCTTCTGTAGTTCGCTTCTGCCCTCTTATGTTTGGCGCTGCATGAGTGGTTTCTTCCACTCCATGAACCTCCTCTTGTTGCTGATCCACATCCAGAGACTCATCTTTAGGAACTAGTAGCTCGTCATCTGCATGCAAGTGTAGCTCCCTCTCAAGCAATAACTTCATAGCTTTCTCCTCATGAAATTTGATATCTTGTCGTACAACAGTCTTCCGACTGTTTGGAAAATACACACGATAGTTGTGGGGTGTTTCTTTGTAGCCCACAAATATCCCAACATCTGCAGTTGGCTCCAGCTTCTTCCTGGCATCCTTCGTCACAGGAATGTAAACAAGTGAGCCAAAAATCTTTAAATGAGAAATGTCAGGCTTCTTACTAGAAAATGCCTCTTTGGGTGTACTCATGCCAAGTACTCTACGAGGACAACGATTTTGCACATAAACCGCAGTGTTGCATGCTTCAGCCCACAAGTGTATGGGAAGGCCCTGATCATGCAGCATCGCCCATGCAACACCCACGATCATTCTATTTTTTCTCTCTGCGACCCCATTTTGCTGTGGGTTATGAGGCACTATGAGTTCTCTTCGAATTCCTTCTGTGTTGCAAAAGTCTTTGAATTCGCCAGAGATGAATTCACCACCATTATCACTCCTTAGAGCTTTCACCTGCTTCCCCGACTCTTTCTCAACTAGCGCCTTGAACTCATAGAAATTTGAGTATGTCTCACTCTTCTTCTGCATGAAGAAGATCCAACACTTACGAGAAAAGTCATCAAAAATATCACATAATAACTGTGCTTTGCTGTCGAAGCAATTGAGAAAGGACCACACACGTCTATGTGAATTATCTCAAGGATCGTCGTGGCACGAATATCCTTCTCATGAAAAGTGGTCTTCTCAAATTTTCCCAAAGTAAATCCCTTGCACTGATCTGACTGTGCAAGTGTACCCTTGGGAAGCCCGGTAGAAATCTGCTGCAAAATTTTCAAAGCGCCATGGTGAAGATGGCCCAATCTCCTGTGCCACAATTCGCCCTCATCCCGGCTCACCACTGCTTCCGATTTTCCTGCCATTGCTGCGTAGCCATCTACCTGCAATTGATAAAGGTTCTTAACTCAAACCCTTATCCTCCGGGTTTCACCAGTTGTTTTACTACGCAGGAAAGCCTTTCCCTCGCTAAAAACAACATCATATCCCTTGTCTTCCAACATCGCCACAGAGATAAGATTCTTCTTCAATCCTAGAACTTGCATGACTTCCTTCAATATGAAAGTTTTACCAGACTCACTCTCAAAGGAAATGGTCCCGATACCAGTCACACTGTATCTACCATCATCGCCCATCTCGATGTGCACTCCAAGATCCTTTTCATCCAGATCACTGAACAAATATTTGTCTATGGTCATATGGAAAGACGCACCACTGTCAAGAAACCACACTGATCCCATCACACTTGAAACCAAGCATGTGATCAGTGAAAAATCCAACTCAAACTGTGAGGCTAAGGCCTCTGCAGCTGCAGATCCAACAGCCTACTTATTTTTATTCTTCTGTGGAGAATTAGTGGCATAATTTCCATGTTGGTGATAGTGAAAGCACTTCACCTTGGACAAGTCCTACTTCTTGCCTTTCACACCGGATTGAAAAGGATTTTTCTTTCCCTTCCCTTTCCTTGATTTTGAAGCCAAAGCGCAATTTCCTTCATCTTCATTCTTCGATGAAGATCCATCCTTGGTACCCCGCCTTATCTCCTCCTGCACAGGATCCGACCAAAGTCGCTCCCATCCTGGCATTTTCTCTCGACCATTGATAGAGTCCTCGTAGCTATGCTAACTGTTTGAAAGCCCAAGGAGAGCCAAGCTCACCAAGTCTTCTTCATCTACAATAACCCCCACACTTCCCAGCTCATCCTTGCAGTGAATGAACTTCGTGAGGTACTTCGGTATACTGTCGCCTTTCTCCATTTTTATTTTTCTGAGCTTGTCTTTAAGCGCCAACTTCCTCTGGTCGCTTCTGCTTTGGAACAAGTCTGTCAAAGCTTTCCACATTAAGAATGGAATAGCTTTACCATGAAGGTTGGACACTATGTGATCCTTCACACCTTCCAACATAATCCTTCGACACTTTGCTGTCTTCTTTTGCCATGCATCAAGTGCGGCTGCATTGCTAGAAGCAGGTTTTAGAATTTTTGCATCTATGAACTCCTTCAACCCATTATCATCTAGCACTGCCTCCATCCTATCCTTCCATGAAATATAATTCAAGCTTCCATCAAGGGCATAATCCAATCGCAATCCGTTGAAATACATTTCAATGAATGATCAACTTCGACACCAAGAAAACAGTGCAGCGAATTCGAATTCCACCAGCACAAAACTCAACCGCTTCAATAATTGCAATCTGCTCCGATGATCAAATGCTCTGATACCATGTAGAAATTATAAATTATGCATTATATATCCAAGATTCTCCTGATCACACACTATTTTAACTTCATTCACAATACATAATCTATTCCACCATTGATCATCACATGCGGAAATTAAATCAATTGCAATGCACACATGAAACAATAAAAATTCACACACTTTAACATAGTGATTTTACGGGAAAACCTGAAGCTAGAAAGACCAACTATCTATATATAATATATGTCATAGAGATCATGTATCAATCCTCATACAAAGCTTAACATGTCAAGCTCTCAGTACAATACAATCGCTACACACTAATCAGGTCCGACCTAGAAAATCCATGCACCAATCTTTGCCACTTGCTAGCCTACCTCTACTACGCAATCCCTGCTGAAGAATGGCTCTGTATGAACTTGAATCCACCTGGATTGAATTGCGCAATCCTCATTGGCATCTCCACTGAGTGTTGGATGCAATCAATGCATCACTGTAGTCACAACTGATAGTCACACTTGCTCTTTCAGCGACCTCCCCATTGGTCTCCACTGAAACTACCATGCACTGTAGTTAACTGATTTATTATTTAGTTGATTAATGAGTTATTATTTAGTGAATTAATTAAATAATTAGTTCACACCACTCTCACTAGTGTATCAATCAGTTAGACTAGATACAACTAGCTCAACTGAGTCTAACTAAGTTAAACTGAATACAACTCCACCAACTACTTCTCTAACTCCACCAAACTCTGTCACATGAGTTCTAACTGAAGTCCTCATGAATTAGCTCCAGTAAACCCTCAGGAATAGTGTAATTCCTTCTGTCAGCTGCTGTGCCACATCTGTGCACTTAACTGAAGTGCTCCAAGAAAATAAGATAATGTTTAGAGTCCAAATATTATTAAGAGCTAATAATATTCGACATATCTATTTTTAGACTGGAAATCTAAAAATAGATTCCGCCCAATATTTCTAAAAATATAAGTCAATCTACTTTTTCAATTTGACCAACCATCCACAAATAGCATCCTACAACTCATAGAATATGATCGACATGTCTAAAAATAGACATAGTCTAAAAATAGACTTTGCGCCAAAAATAGCCTGTGGGTCCACTTAGTAAAGGCGACTCTTTTCACTAAGCTCATCTTCTTTTTCAATCTCAACAGATTACATAGAAAATAAAATGTAATGTGTTTTGAATATACAGTTCTTCCTAGACCTTATACATCAGGGGGCAACTGTTTACACCAGAAAATTGTATAGGCAAAAGACATTAGAAAAATGTCAATAAAAAAGCACAATTAAATATTTCAAAGAAGAAATACATTAGGAAAGGAAAAATTTAAAAATTCCTAAGTTCTAGTTAGGAAATTGGTGGATAATGCACCAACAACAAAGGGTTTTTTCGCACAACACGCCTATCCCTTCGACAACCACGCGATCTTGAAGATGATGAAAAGTCACCATCCGGGACCACTTGACACACTTGACACAGATGATTCTTTGTCCAGGACAGTTAAGGACAGCCTAAATCAAGCCACCTTGGATAGGTATGAAACCCACAAAGTAATCTCCTCCCCACGCTTATGTCACTATCAATCATGGACCAAGAGAGGGAAGAGAATTTCAAAAATTTCTATACAAACTGGCCATGGGAAGAGAAAAAGGAGACAAATTGTTATGCTGGCCAAATTTCTCTGTAGAAAACTAGATTAAAAGTGTAGCAGTAGAAGGATTGGAATGACTCACATGTTGGTCATCAAACATCTTAGTCTAAGAGAGAGCTTCACCATACAACAACAATCGACATCCTTTTGAGAGAGGGAGGAGATACTTGCAAGGAACTTGGGAAAATGATCCCCCATTTTTCTGAGTATTTTAGCTCCATAGCTCAAAGGACTCATTTCAAGAGAGTTTACTATTGTATTCTTCATAACACCAACACCTAATGAAGGGAGAATTATCCATTTGTCTTATTGGGTTGTTGCTCTATTTGAGCATTTGTATCTTGTGTATTTTCTATTTTAGTTCATAGTGTTGTATGCTTAGCTTACCCTCTGAGTTTTGTTTACATTGTTTATGTTGTTTACTAACAGTAACATTATTCTTCCCTATTTTCTTATGTAGATAAAAACCAGCTGCTAAAGATGTGCATTTTGGTACATCTGTGTTGCAAAAAAACCACCTCATAGCCCACAGGAGGTCCCGGGGTCAAACTCGCGGGCCTCCCGGGATTGGTTTTGGAAATTCATAGTATTTTGTTACAACTATATAGCAATCCACATCATATATATCATATGTTCTATCCAGAGGTTTTAACAAAGATTGAATAGTGGTATAATGTTGCAACCCATGGCATTTAATTTATAACCAAAGTTAATCATAGGCTTTGGTTAATACATATGTATCGGCGGTGATGTCATATATCGACCCATGGAATAACATAAAGTGTAACTTTGGAATATGCAGTTGTAACATATATTTTGATTGTGAGCCGATTGGAAACTCCGGATGTTGTTTGGTAGCATCGATAATGATCCACGGGTTTGGCAAACTGTAGGATATGGCGGCTCCACCAACCCTTCCCCCACATTACAAACAATGAAACTTTAAACACATATTTGCACCCATACTATATAAATTAATGCAGTGGTGTATTGGTAAAGTTTTATGGTGTCAGCCTGGTGTTTGCTGGTTCGACCCACAACTTGGAAGTTTGACCTACTACCACCTGTCCTACTCTGGTGCTTCCACTTGGTTTGCTATGGCCCATTATTTACCTTTTTAGGAAAAACTTCATAACAAATTTTCTCCTTCATACAAAGGCCATTTTTCAAACCGAATATACCAATGGAATCAACGTGACGATCTCTTCGACTTGGCACTAGTTTCATGAGCATATGACCCTTTTGAATTTTGAGCATTTTGATGATCTTCATGGATCACTCCTCTCCAATGGAAGATTTTGGACCACCAAAAGTTTGGGTTTAAGCAGATATGAGGTGAGGGTACAAATCCCTCACCCTTTCGATATCCATCCACCTTTCTTTGCTTGGATTCATGCCTTTAAGTCCCACTCCAAGATAGTCTACATCTCCTCGCGTGGAAGTCCACACCTTCCTATCCAAGATGGCATCTTCCTGTAACTCGGTCATACATTCAGGTTCAAAATCATCTGTTTTTGGAATTTGAATATTTTCCTCTTGATCCATGATCATTGGAGGTTCATACAACTTCAATTTATCAACATTTAAAATTGAATATATATGCATGTATGGAGAAAAATTCAACTAGAATGCATTGCGCCTAATATTTTCAACAATTTTAAAAGGACCATACCTTATAGGTTTCAAATTTTTACCTTCACCTTTCATCCTTTATTTGCTTATGTATAGCCATACTTGATCACCAACCTGAAAGTGATGATCCACTTGATGCTTTTCATGATGCATTTTGTATTTGGCCTGACTTTTCTCCAATTGATCCTACACTACTTCATGAGTATTTTGGATTATTTGAATGAACTTGATTGATTTTTCGAAATCTCCATGCCCATCCTCCTTAGATTCTTCACCCAACATAAAGTTCATTGGTGATTTTGGTGGGTACCCAAATTTTTTTTCAAAAGGAGATCTACAAGTAAAATAGTGCAAGGCCCGGTTGTAAGCATGTTGGACATAATGTAAGGATTCATCCCACAAATTCGGATGTTTGCTACAATAACATCTAAGAAGATTTACCATTATTCTGTTTACCACCTCTATTTTCCCATCGATTTTTGGATGAAATTTTGTGTTCTTTTTCAACTTCGTGTCCATGAGTCCCCATCAAGTGGACCAAAACTTCCCTAGAAAATGAGATTCCTGATCTAAAATTATAGAAGTAGGCAAACCAAAATGAACCCATACATTTTGAAAGAAAAACTCTGCAGTCTGTTTAGCAGTTACTTGCTTTTTACATAGAACAAGAATATACATTTTTCTAAATCTATCAACCACAAGAACATACAAATAATCATGCCCTTTTCTAGACATTGGAAGCCCTCCTACAAAATCCATAGATATACTCTCCCATGGCTGAGAAAGAACTGGAAGTGGCATATACAAACCTAACTTTCTGTTGTTTGGTTTGCTTGTTGAACACATGACACAACCTTTGATGTAATTAGTAACTGTTCCGTTCATATGAGGCAAATAGAAAAAACTTTGTAATTGTTCCACTGTCTTACCTACACCAAAATTCCTTGAAACACGAGAAGAATGTGCTTCCCTGATGACATGCACTCTTTATCCCTGTGGTATGCATAACTTGCTGAGATGGTATAATAACCTGTCATTAACATGATAATTCACTTCTTCCACCTGAGTACCATGAGTAAGCGATTCATAGACATCCTTAAAATAAATATCTGTAGAATATTGTTCTATGTAACTTTCATGTGCTAAACAACTGTTTTGCAGAATAAATGATGCATTAAAAAAGGTCTTGATAAAATATCAGCTACTTTATTGGTGGTACCTTTCTTATATTTGATTACTAAATGAAATTGCTGCAAAAACCCCATCCATCTATAATTTCAATACTATTGCAACTTAGTTTGTGATTGAAAGTACTGAAGTGGCTGATGATCTATATGAATCACTGTTTCTTTTCCCATTAAATAATCTTTCCATTTTTAACACTTTCCACTAATGCATATATTTCTTTATCATAAATTGGATATTTATCAAACTATTTATAATGTAGAAATTTATTAATACTGATGTATTATCAGATTCTCTTGATCTAAAAAATTAATATTATGTTAAATACGTAATCCTTCCACTGTTAATTTTTGTGGAAATTAAATCGCCAATTGCAAACATATGTGAAGAAAATCAATCGCACATAAACACAGTTGTTTAAAAGGAAAGCTTAAAGCTAAAAACCCCAACTATCATATATTATGTATATCAATGGATCATGTAATAATATCATACAAAGCTTAGTACATCAAGCTCTCAGTACAATCAACAATCATTACACACTGTCATGCAGAAATTTGTATATCTATGCACCAATTTCTTGCCTCCTGACAGCCTACCTCCATTGCATAATCCCTGTTGAAGAAGACCCCTGAATGAATTCAAATTGGCCTTGCCTTGACTGCACAATCCTCATTGGCATCTCCAATGTGTGTCAGATCCATTGAATGCATCACTATAGTCACAACAGATAGTCCATCTCACCCTTTCACCTATCTCTCCACTGGGTCTCCACTGTAACTGACATGCAAGTATTTAACTATTGTATTTGTTCAATTGTTAGTGAATTATTAGTTGTGAATTAATTAAATAATTAATTCACTAAACTCTCACTAGTGTATCTTTCAGTTAGACTAGATACAACTAGCTCAACTAAGTTTAACTCACTTAACTGAGTTAAACTAAATAACAACTCCCGTAACTACTCTCCCAACTTTGTCATAACTTTGCCACTTCAGTTCTAATTGAGTCCTCCATGCATGAGCCACCAAAAACCATAGGAATTGCATAATTCCTTCAGCCCATTTATTTTCCAAATCTATTCACTGAAATAAAGTGCTCCAAGAGAATAAGTTGATATTTATTGTCGGATTATTATTAAGGGCTAATAATAATCGACATGCATCTATTTTTAGATTGATGATATATAAATAGACTTTGCCCAATATTCTAAAAATAGAATTTGATCTAATTTTCACATTTTATCATGCATCTACAAATAGCATCATACAACTTATAGAATATGCTCACCATGTCTAAAAATAGACATACACCTAAAAATAGCCTGCGAGTCCCACTTAGTGAAGGTGCTTACTTTTCACTAATCTCATCATCTTGTTGAATCTAAACAATCCCTCTCAACAAGATAGGGATTATCCTTCACCTCGATCCTGCCTCTATGGTATTCAAATTTTCTCCTACTGAGTGCCTTCGTCAGAATATCTACATCCTGATCTTCTGTAGGAATGTACTGAAGCAACATGATCTTCTGCTGCACACAATCTTTGATATGATGATACCAGATATCAATATGTTTAGATCTATCATGAAACACATGATTAATCAAGATTATAATGCAACTCTAATTATCACAATGTATCACTGTAGGATCTAAATGAGAATCGAACAAACTGACTAGGATCTTCCTCATCCAGATAGCCTCACATGCAGCTTGACTTGCTGCCATGTATTCTGCTTCCACTGAACTAAGTGCCATATATCTTTTTTTCCTACTGTACCAAGAAAATGTTGTAGATCTAATACTGAAAACCCCTCATGATGTGCTCTTTCTATCCGTTGGGCTGCCTGCCTAATCTGCATCAGTGAATCCATGCAACTTCACCTCATCCGTTTGTCTGTACCATAAACCATACTCAGATGTGCCCCTGAGATATCTTAGGACATGCTTTCCTGCCTTCCAAAAGAGAGCTTAACCATCACTTGACTAAGCTGGTTCACCACATAGCATATGTCTGGTCTTGTATTAACTAAATACATGAGAGAACCCACCAACTGTCGATAAACAGTGGCATCCAATACCTCTACTGATGTAGCATCCTCTTTCCTCCAATTTCCTGGAAGAGGAGTATCCATGGGCTTGCAGTCCTCCATGTGAAACTTGCCAAGTATCTCCTGAGCATACTTGCCTTGAGACACAAACAGTTCACCTTCTCGCTGCCATATTTCCAATCAAAGGAAATAATGAAGGAGGCCCAAATCCTTCATCTCAAACTCCTTTGCAAGATCTGCCTTGCATGAGTGTATTAACTCCTCATCACTCGTTAGTATTAAATCATCAACATAAAGAACAATGATTAAAAGCTTACCCTCCACCACAATTTGGTATAGGTTTGCATCCACCTCACTCTTGGTGAAGCCAAGTCTAGTGAAATAGTTGTCAATCCATGTGTACCAAGCACGTGGTGCTTGATTTAGCCCATACAACACTCTTTTGAGTATGCACACATGCGACTCGCTGCTGAAGATCTCAAATCCTTCAAGCTGCTCAATGTACACTTATTCCTCAATGATCCCATTAAGGAATGCAGTCTTCACATCCATCTGATGAATGTTCCAACCCATCTGCGTTGAGAGAGAAAGGATGGTCCTTATGGAAGAATATCGTGCGATAGGTGCAAAGGTTTCTTCATAATCAATCCCCTCGATATGTGAGAAGCCTTGGGTAACAAATCTTGCCTTATACTTCTCGAAGCTCCCATCAGCAACTTTCTTTACCTTGTAGATCCATCTTGAACCTACCACTGATTTACCCACCAGCCTTGGAACAATCTCCCAAGCATTTTTTTTGACAATGGAGTCATACTCCTCCACCATGGCATCTACCCATGTGGGCTCT
This sequence comes from Pinus albicaulis, assembly GCA_034641835.2. NCBI lineage: Eukaryota > Viridiplantae > Streptophyta > Pinopsida > Pinales > Pinaceae > Pinus > Pinus albicaulis. The sequence goes on along the minus strand of CM076581.1, from coordinate 7,433,814 downwards.
TGCACTGCTTCTTCAAAAAGAAGATGGCTCTGTCACGATACACTTTCTCATAAGAGCCATGTATCTAGTAAATTGGTCAGGTGACTATCTCTGTTTGCGCTGTGATGTAGGAACTCCTACATTATGTGTCGCATCAAGCTTTAGTCTCTCAGCTTCTGTGGTATGATTTCTGCCTGTTCTTGTTAAGTCCCTATATTAATAGTGTAGCCCCTTATTATGTTAGTGTATCCCCCCTTATTGTTATTATTGTACCCTTGTAACCTCCATTTTGTTATTATTGTGCCATTAAATTATTATTTTTAGGTCCTCTAGGATTACATTGTGGCCCACTAGGATTACATTATGGCCCCATGGACTCCTATATATAGAAAGGAGGTTTTGTAAATTGTATCATCCAAGAATTGTTCATTTATGTAATGTATTGGAGGTTGCCCCCTCGAAGTGGCTCATTTCTAAGGAGTTTATATCTCTTTTCTTCTCTTTTTGGAGCTGGTTACACAACATTTGGTATCAGAGCTTTGGATTCTAGGGTTTCGCTGCTCCAAACAGGTCATCGTGGAATTTTCGCTATAACTTTTTTTCTACGAAGTTTCAGAAGCTGAAAGTTTTAGGGTGCGAAGCCGAAATCCTGAGGAAGCTTGTCTAAAAATTTCAGAGCTTGGTTCGCAATATTTTCGGAGATATCATCTGTGGAAGTTAGGTATTTTTTCAAGCTCCTAAACAGGTCATCGTGGAATGTTCGCTATAACGTTTTTTCTACGAAGGTTCAGAATCTGAAATTCATATGGTACGAAGCTGAAATCCTGAGGAAATTCGTCAAAAAATTTTAGAGCTTGGTTCGCAATATTTTTGGAGATATGATCTGTGGAAGGTAGTGTTTTTTCAGGCTCCTAAATTGCATCTCAAAGAGGTGATCGTGGGAAAAGTTCAATAACTCTCTCTCTGGGCATCGGATTGGAGTGTCGTAAAATTTTTTCACAAGTACAAAGACTTTAGTTTCTTGGCTATCAATTTCAGAGACAAAGGATGAAACAGTGACACGTGGCAAGCCGTACAAGTTCGCTCTACTGAACCAGTCCATAATTAGGTCATTGTGGGAGATTGGACACAACTTTGTCTTGGAGAATCCAAATCAGGTCAGACCTGTGGAATTCAATAGATAATTCAGAGGGCTACTTCAATGCTAAATTTCAGATATTGAATATCTGCAATAATAGAGATAATACAATTTCAATATCGAGCTCCTAAAAGCAAGAAAAAGGTGTGTATTTTTTTTCCGAATTGCATAAATCTTGTTTGAAAAATCGGTTTGAAGTGATTCCAAGGGCCTATTGAGCATATATTTCAGTATTGGGTTCTGAAATGCCTCCTAAAAAGAATTCAACACCCATTAAGCCCTCAGAAATCTATACTATGACGCATGAAGAGGAAGAATTGCAGGATGAGATATCAAAATTATGGTACCAAGTGCAACAAGTTTCGATCTTACGAAGAGAAATTGAAGATGAAATAGATGGTTTAAAAGCAGAAATGGAGGCTAAGTTGGATGGTTTGAAGGATCAAATAATAGAAAATATGGATGATAAATTAGTGGAAGATCACATCGAGCATCAACAACAAGTTCTCCAACTCTCAAAAGATAACCCAACTTTGGTGCAGAATCTAATGAAACAACACGAAGATCAACATGACATCGAAAGAAGTTATGAAGCAGTCATAGAAACAAGAACTTGACAAGTACGATCAATTTCAGAGTATCTCAGCAAGTGGAAGAACTTTCCTGTAGAAGATTTCACAGGGGAGGATGAGAATTTTATACAGAAGCATCAAGAAATAATCAAGCGTTGAGGACAACACTTGTTTGAAGGAGAGGGGAATGTTAAGTCCCTATATTAATAGTGTAGCCCCTTATTATGTTAGTGTATCCCCCCTTATTGTTATTATTGTACCCTTGTAACCTCCATTTTGTTATTATTGTGCCATTAAATTATTATTGTTAGGTCGGCTAGGATTACATTGTGGCCCACTAGGATTACATCATGGCCCCATGGACTCCTATATATAGAAAGGAGGTTTTGTAAATTGTATCATCCAAGAATTGTTCATTTATGTAATGTATTGGAGGTTGCCCCCTCGAAGTGGCTCATTTCTAAGGCGTTGATATCTCTTTTCTTCTCTTTTTGGAGCTGGTTACACAACAGTTCTAATGTTTGCTTCTGCATGAGGGGACTCCTCCACTCCATGAATCTCCTCTTGTGGCTGATCCACATCTAGAGGCTCATCTTTGGGAACAAGAATTTCCTCCTCTACATGCAAGTGTAGCTCCCTCTCAAGCATAGCTCGTGCAACACCCACGATCGTTCTGTTCTTCCTCTTCATGACCCCATTCTATTGTGGGTTGTGAGGTACTATGAGTTCTCTTATAATTCCTTCTTTTCTACATAATTATTTGAATTCGTTTGAGATGTATTCACCACCATTATCGCTTTGCAGAGCCTTCACTTGCTTCCCCGACTCCTTCTCCACCAACGCTTTAAACTCATAGAACTTTGAGAATGTTTTTCTCTTCTTCTTCATGAATAATATCTAGCATATACGAGAATAATCATCAACAAATATAACATAATACTTGTGTTTTGCTGTTGAAGTAACCGAGAAAGGTCCTGTTGAAGCCCCGAAAATCGGGTCTTACAACAAGGGGGATACCCACCCGGTCTGGACCTTGGTTAGCAGTTCCTTTTCCATTTGGTGTAGTGGGTCCGACTGGGGATGATGGGACCAGTTTCCCAATATGTGTGTGTGTGTTTTGAGAATTGATATTTCTTTCCTAAAGTTCCTAAGTGAAATATTTTATTCTATTTCTAATCTAATCATATGCAAATTATATTCTAATTTAAACAAAAATATCTAATTCTAAACTAACCCGGGATGTAATCTTTCTATTTATGCGATCTAAAATGATTTCAAATAAAAATTGGTAATAAAGGTTATTCAACTGTTATAAGAAAAGAATTCAATAAAGATAAACCATTTCATATAAAAAGTTAGATGAAACAGTTGTGAAAAACATATCACATAATAAGCTATTCATACATTAAGCATAAATAAATAGCTATCACCGTAAAAAAGTGCCAAATGATAAATCAAGCATTCAAACATCTATATATAAATAACTGAACATGAATATCACTTTAACAGAGGGGCAGAAATAGTTAAGAGATAAAAGTACCATTTATAACTAGTTCTACTCATGAGCTAAAAGCAATAATGACTTATCTCTTCTTAATCCAACATCCACTAAGAGTACAAAAGTGCAACATTAGTAGCAGATATTAAACACAGATATTAATAAATCTTGTTCCATTCATTTATCAAAACCTCCTTTCAGGGTGCAAAAGTGCATGTTCTGAGGACAAGTTTTTGACAAATTTCAGGACCCTTCTCTAAATGCATGAGAAGGGTTTAAATATTACTAACTAAATCTAAAAATAACTTATTAAAAAAATGTAGGATATAGTTTAAATGACTGTCCTTCTTCTTGGAAAAAATAAAGTAAAACTAATACTAAATCTAAAATTTAAAACTATCAACTAACTACTTATGAATCTGATCTTTGAATTCGCAAGCATTCAACATTGATTTGAGAAGAGGAGGCTGGCCAACTTCAGATTTTAACTGTCCTGAGAAAGCGAAATCGGCGAGTGCTGGCGCCATCTTCTCGGCAGAATTGATGATGCAATTGAGAGTGCTGCATTGACTGTGTGGTTTTACCAGAAATGCCCAGTAAGAATCCCAATTTAACTTTTTTAATCCTTTAATCGACTCTGCCTTTTCTTCAGCTTTTTGTTTCCACTCTGTTTGCAGTTGCTGTGCTTGTGGTAATTATCCTGGAGTAGTTTCTGAAATTAAATTTTCCTTGTGCAAATTTTCATTTACACAATCAATGATATTGCTTGCTACTGTAGCTGCTTCTTCCACTGCTTGTTTTGCAATTTTGATCTGTGCATCCCAATTATTGAAGAGCATTTCTTTATGGCTATCATTGATGATTGGTGCTCCTGCCCTTTTTCCTTCCTCTGTCTTTTGCCAAGCCAAATAGTCAGTAACTCTTTCATTAGTTAAATCATAATCATGTTGTAATTCTGTGACATGATTAGTGATTTTATCACTTTCTTCACAAAAAGAGTTCCATTGTGAGATTTTCTGGCATAATATATCTTGTTGTTGCAGTAGTTGTTTATTCAAGGAAACAGACTCTGTAATAAATTTTGTGATCTTGGGTTCATCTTTGTGCATCTTTTGCATAATCTGTATTTGTTTCTCTTTCTCAGCCAAATTATTCTGATATCCAACTTTCATTTGTTGAAACTCTTGTTGTAATTTTTTAAGTTATATATGTTCTTCACTGTTAGCATTGGCCTGTTGTAATTGTTGTTGCAGAACCTGTATTTGATCTTCTTTTTCATTCAATAATTGCCTTACCTCAGATGCTTTGTCGATGGCTGCAGAGGCATATTCTCCTGTAATCTGAGATAATTTAGTAAGATTTTCAGTTGGATTAGTAGTAGGATCTTTCCATAAAACATCCAATTGTTCTGCATCAGTAGAGATTACACTTTCTAGTTTCCTCTTCTTCCTTTGTTTTCTTACTACTGCTTTATGTTGTGGAATATAGAATATATCCAGAGGAGGAATTTCCTCTATTTTGAGCATCAGCTTAGAGGATGGATTAATGGGGATATGTTCTGTTTCTGTGACATTGGCACTTATTCCTGTAACTAAACCTTTTACTATCTGTACATTACTTACAGGAGTCTGTGTGTTCTGTCCTTCAACGTTAATCAATTCATTAAATTTTTCCCATTCCTTATCCAATTCAGTTCTGATGGATGGTTGTTGTACAATGAGAGGGGGAAGATTTAACTGCGGAGTGGTTGAAATTTTTTGCTGAGAGAGTTCTTTTGATTGGGCAGTATCCTTTACTGACCCTTCACTTTTATCCTGATCATTATCAGAATTTTTAGAGTGTTCAGAGGTTTCTTTTTCGGACTTTGACTTAGATTTGTCTGAAGCTAAACTTCCAATTAGACTAACACTAGGAGTTGGTTCCCTTAAGGGTTCCAAACTAAAATTATCCAAAGGAATAGTGGTCAACCTCCTTTCTCTGTACATCTTAAACTCTTGGAATTCTTCTGGAGAAAACTGTGTTTGAGCTGAATGTAGGATCTCTTTAAATGTGCATTTTCCTTGAAACATATCATCAAACAAATCATCTTCTTTAGAAAATATTCTCACCTTGACTGCAGTGTTGAAATCCTTAACAACATCATACGGGTCGAATAGCCTTCTTGAAAACTTGAATAATTGTAAACATGTAATATTGTTTACTTCCTTAAATGCATGACCAACATCAAATAATGAAAATGCTACGCAGGCCACAGGAAATTGTGGCCAGATGGCCTTCTTTTTATCTTTTAAATCTTTGGTCAAACCTCCCTCTCCACAGGTTTGATATGAAATTTCCCGAACCAGGAGTTTATCCGGAACATACAGAGGTAAAACATGAGGAGAAGAAAAACTTCCAAAAACCCTAACATAGGTAAAAAATTCTTCTCTAAACCATCTTGCGACAGGGAGCATGTCTACTTCTGCTTCAGGAGAAAATCTTGGAGCATCATTATTATACAACATTCTGTACAGTGGTAACATAATGCCATGGCAAATCTTGTAAAAATGGGGAATGAACTTTGAATCCCACAATTCCTTGTGATAAACATGAATGGGTAGAGGATCTTGAATTTTCCATTGCCAACCCATTAAAGGAAACTTAGAAACAAAGCAGATTGAATCCATCACATAGGCAGCTAAGTAAAAAGGAGGATAAATCCTCTGAGAGGCAGTCCGTTTAGACCGATAATTGAAAATAGCCGTGGCTAAGTTATCAGAAAAAATCTTAGCCCAATCCACAATGGTAGCATTGACAGCAGCATTTAACAACGGTAGCCATTCAGGTGAAAACTTATTAATGTCAGGCTTTCCAAAAAGCCTACATAGCATAGCAACAGTGAAACAATACGGAGAAGTGAGAGAACCAGTACTGTACACATTGTGTTTATCTTTCTTCAGTGGTTCGTCTCTTCTGGACCATTCCTTGGTGCATTCTGCTAGGTTTGCATTTTCCTTAGCAAACTTCTCCATAAAATGTTTTTTGTAAGTTGCCTGTGGCTCTGGAAAATGATACATAAGCCTTAAATCTTCTGGAGTGAATGAGCCAATGAGCTCTTGCCCCTAAGTCTTGAACTGTCTGTCTGTAATATCAATGCTATCCAGCACCCATTTCACCATGTCTGTATATGGGAGAATTTTCGGTCTTGCTGCTATCCAGTGCAAAAATGAATAAGCTAACTCTGTAAGAGATGCTTCGGAAGAATCACTTGATCCCACAATAGGCAAAACATTCATTATTGTGGGGTTCTCCTCTTCAAGAAAATTATGCATGCCATCCCAGGTGGTGATACCAACATCTTTGTTGCAGGCGGTATCTGTGTATAATGATGCCATCTCTTTACTTTCAGAACTCAGAGCTTTGTCCTTCTTTCCCATACTACTTTGAATATCACTTTGTATAGTCCTCTGTTCTTCGTGCCTGCGGTTTACGAATTAAGTGAGAGTAATGATATGAAAAAGGTGACGACAAGTTTTAAATGCTGAAGAGCTATGAAATATATCACATTACGTGAAATCACTTCTTTAATCAAAACAAAACCATTTTTCATTAATGAGTGACAATCGATTCATTGATTAAACATTAAAGCGCATAACGGAGTCTTGATTTATGGAGAGATTTTTCGTACAACGAGCCTCAAAAGTTTGTGATAAGGAGATTTGTGATTTGTCTCGCAATATCGCAAAATCACAATATCGCAAATTGCAATTTCTCAAATTGCAATTGTAATATCATAATAGCGCCACATCGTATCATCGCGAAGTCGCAAAATCGCAATATCGCAGATCGTAATCTCTAAAAATTGCCATAGCGCAGTATCGTATCATTGCGAGATCGCCATATCGCAATATCGCAATATTGCAATATCGCAAAATCATAGAATAGAACATATGACAAACATCCGTTAGTGTATTTTCTGCGAAATGCGATTTGCGATATATGTTATCGTACATCGGTGGTTTGAGGTTTCTCAGCATAAAATATGATATCTGAAACTTGCGATGCGATGAATTTTCTATTAGCGCATAGTTTCTCATTGCACTTTTAAAATTTTGCTCGTAAAGAGGCATTCATTATCCTATTGTGATGTGATATTCCTTAAAGAATGATTTTATTCAATACTATCATAAAACTTAAGTCTTTTTAAAGATTTTCTAAGGAATTTCCCTAAGTTTATGATAGTAATTTTTTGAAAAAGGAAAACAAGCACTAATTAAATTTTTTTGGATTTTTTGACTAAGGGTCCCCACTTATTTAGTATTATCACTAATACTAAATAAGAGGGGGGTTGTTGCTGGCCATAACAGGTCCACACACGTCTGTGTGAATTCTCTCCAAGATCACCAAAGCACAGTTCTCCTTCTCATGAAAGGTGGTCTTCAGAAACTTACCCATAGTATATCCCTTGAAATGATCTGACTGCGCAAGAGTACCCTTAGGAAGTCCAGTATAAATCTATTGCAAAATATTCAAGGCACCATGGTGAAGATGGCCCAATCTCCTGTGCCATAATTTTCCCTCATCCTGACTCATCACTTCTTATGCTTTTCCCATCATTGCAGTGCAGACATCTACCTCCAGATTGTAGATATTCTTAACTTGAATCCCTATCCTCTTGGTTTGACCCATTGTTTTATGTCGTAGGAAATATTTTCCCTCGCTGAAAACAACGTCATAACCTCTGTCTTCCAACATTGCGATCGAGATCAAGTTCTTCTTCAGACCTGGAACATGTATAACATATTTTAATAGAAATGGTTTACCTGAATACCTCTCAAAGGTAATGGTTCCAATTCCAATCGCACTGTATCTACCATCGTCGCCCATCTCTATATGCATTTGGAGATCCTTCTCCTCCAAGTCACTAAACAAATCCTTGTCTCCTGTCATATGGAAGGAAGCACCATTATCAAGATACCACACCGATCCCATTGAGCTTGAAACCAAGCATGCGATCAAGGAGAAATCAAGTTCAAATTATGAGGCTAAGGCCTCACCCACTGTAGCTCCATCTACTTTCTTGTTCTTCTTTTTCTGTGGGCAGTTAGTGGTGAGATGACCATGTTCATGACAATGAAAACACTTCACTTTGGAAAAATCTAGCTTCTTGCCTTTATCCTCAGATTTTGTATGGGATTTATTCCCCTTCCCTTTCCTTTATTTAGCAGCCAAAGAAAAATTCTCTCCATCATCATTCTTCAATGATGAGCCATCCCTGGTATTCCACCTTATCTCCTCTTGCACAAGATCCGACCAAAGTCACTCCCAATATGACAGTTTCTCCCATCCATTGACAGTGTCTTCGTAGCTATGCCAACTCTTCAGAAGCCCAAGGAGAGCCAAGCTGACCAATTCATCATCTGAAACTGTAATTCCCACACTCCCCAGCTCATCCCTACATTGGAAAAACTTCGTGAGATATTTTGGAATACTGTCGCCCTTCTCCATTTTGATTTTTCTGAGCTTATCTTTCAGCACCAACTTCCTATGGTCGCTGTTGCTTTGGAAAATATCCGTCAAAGCCTTCCACATTGCAAATGGAGTGGCTTTCCCATGAAAAATTGACACAATATGGTATTTCACACCTTCCAACAAAATTCTTCTTGTCTTCGCTACCTTCTTTTTCCATGCGTCAAGTAATGCAACATCGCTAGAAGTAGGCTTAAGAACATCACTATCGATGACCTCCTTCAGTCCATTATCTTCAAGCACAACCTCCAACCTATCCTTCCAGGCTATGTAATTCGAGCTACCCTCAAGGGCATACTCCAATCGCAACCCATTAAAAGTGTAATATTCCAAAATTAGCATGCAACTAATTGGAATATTGAGTTTTGTTTTTATCACCTAGAAGTTGAATAAATGGGTAAGGAGACCCATGAATATTAAAAATATGAATAAAATCCCTCATAATGTAAAAATGGATCATCATAGGAGTTGGATTTCACACCCTCATGTGTGAAAAGGGACATTTGCATGTGGACAAGGTCAAGTTTGACCAAGTCAACAGTGTTGGGATAAGAGGTGGAGATCATCTATGGAGACAACGTAGAGATAGTGGGATGAAGATTCCTTGGTGGAGGAAACCCTAATGAGTGGGACCCAAGGTAAGATGGCTCCCATTTGTAAAAAAGGAGGGCAAGGAAGCTTTATGAAGACATGTTATGGATTGTTGATTTTATGGTCTGTATGACTATTTTTCATTCTCTTGCTGTTTAGCAGAGTTGTTGTGCTGCTTATCACAAGGAATTCCTATTTAGGAATTCCTTCTCCTTCAAGAGAGGCATCTTGAGGGACCTTGTACTTCATTTCTCCACATATAGGCTCAAGGCCAAGCCACCTCCTTCAGCTATAGCATTATTCTGCTGAAGTATAATGTTGTGTTGTAGGGTGTTGCAGTGGAGGTTTCACAACACCACTTTCAGGGCTTTTTTTTCAAAGGATGAAGATTTATTTCTTTTGGGAGATCATTGAGGAAGTCTTTGGAGCAGATTTCAGATCTTGGCACTTGGCCAACCTATGTTCTATCTCCTACAGTGCAGTCCCTCTCCTTGACTGCATTATTTTCAGTGAGTATTTGCAATGAGGGTTTGTAGATTGTTTGGAGGGTGAGATTTTTAGTGTTAGGATCAACCTTTCACTTGGAAGATCCATTGGAGGAGGTTTGTTCAGCTTGTGCATCATCTTCAGCCATCTCCATCTAGTTCTTGAGTTGCAGCTACTACTTAGTCCCAGGATTGCAACTCCGACATTTTTTCCATTTTGCATATTTTAGGAAATCCTCCCAGGATTGTCTTGGAATTGTATTTGGGGGTTTAGATATTTTCTCCCAACATTGTATAAGCTGTATATTTCCATATCTATGTATTGACATATTATAATAGCAGTTATCTCTAATAAAACTACGCTATCATAGCCTTGGGAATTTTCTGTGTAGCAGTATACTTCATATTTCATGTACATGCTTTCTTGAGGCTTGTATTGCATATCTTGAGTGACTATTTCCTCAAGATCTTGTATACATTTTTCTGCTGTAACATTAATAATATGGCTATGTGTTCTTATTACATTTTATGAGTTGATTTATCACTTATACTCTAGTTTTGTGTTCATGTATTGCTGCATTCTCATTTTGGGATATTATAGTGGTATCAAAGCATAATCTTGGCTCAGCCTGTGAGTTCCAGCCATTATGATATCAGAAGAATAAGAAGACAAAGAGAAGAATCAATATCAAAATTTTTGAGAGAATGAGCTTTGTATCATCACATTTCAAATCCAGAAAGAACCTCTCCAAGGAGGTTAAGCAGATGAAGGAGAAGAGATGCAATGAAATTCCTAGAGGGTTTCAAGAAGAGGAAGGGCCATGCACTTTCTATTCTCAAAGAGGAGAAGAAAAGAGGCATGAAGGACACTTGTAATCTGAAATTATAAGAAGTTACCTTGAAGAATAAAAATCTCAACCTAGAGCTTTCAGGGAGACTCTAGCTCTTCCTCAGTTTATCCATCTCGAAGAAGAAAGGAGGTCCTACAACAATGGGATGATGAGAGGAAATAGATTTTTATTGTCCACTTTTGATGAATCAATCACATGTGAACCAAAGGCTTGGGTGATGAAGCTAGATGAATTATTCCTACTACATCCAGTGGTAGAGAAAGAGGTTGTAGAAATTGCAGCGCTACACCTTGAAGGTGAAGCAAGCACTTGGTGGTTCAGCCATGTGAGTCATGCAAGAGTGTCTACTTTTGTAGATTTCACTCAAAGGGTGATCAAGGGATTTGATAAAGAGAAATTAGAGGAAGGTAAGCCCTCACTACCATTGAAAGAGGCATGTACCAATGTTTTTACAATCATGGAGGAGCAGCCTTCATCTTCAGCAGTTTGGGAAGCCAATACATTGGAAGGAACTCTTGCAGCCATACAAGATACTTCCAAATTTCACCAAGGTATGCCTAAGTTTCCATCTCTTATCATTTCAGCAAATATTATGGAGGTATATACACCTTACTAATCTAGAGCAACAAAATTGCACTGCATTGTGCAACCTCGAGTTATTCAAGGAAGGGATGAGCTACATTCAACCTATTGAGTTGAAATGTAGAATTTTTGAAGGAAGCATGAGTATTATACCATGTACAATGGATGACTATGACTTCATCATTGTACCTTGCTTTGAGACAGTACATGTATCACCTTGCAGACCTACAACACTGTACATGAGCAGCAGTGAAGAAAAGAGGACCCATTCCTTTTGGGAGCATTCAAATGGTAGCTTCATTCATGAAGCAATGGAGGAAGAAGTGATAGATGGTAGACATATTGAGATGAGAAATATTTTCTCCTTTCTAGATGAAAATTTCTCTATGAGCATCTCACAGCTCAAAGAGAAACTTCTACCTGCAGCAGATCCAAAAGCTTACTAGTTCTGGAGGACCATTGATGAGGAGAAGGTCTCATGGAGAGATCTCATTGGAGGTGCACTTCAACATATCATGGAGTGAAAATTTATTTGATAGTTTTAGGAGGTTTTTCCCTCATCACACTTGGATCCTTATGGATTCAAGTTGGTAATTAGTGAGAAATATTCTCTAGGAGATCTCCAAGGAGTTGCATTTCAACATCCCATGAAATGCAAGAAGAAAAATTTGATATGGGAAGATGGTAGTCTTCATTGGAGGAGTACCAAGATGGACGATAGTAGGAGACATCCATAGTTAGATGAATGGATGTGGATGGAGAGCAAGAGGCTCGTGAGCCACTTGGATATTTATGACATCGGGCATCAAGAGGCATGGCTATATTGGCTACTCTTGAAGGAGGTTGGCCATCATATGACATATCCTTTTTCTAAGGGAGTGTGGGTGGAAGAAACTTGGTAGGACACTTGCATCATATGGCAGCAAAGATTTTGGGTGCATTATGTTGATATGATCTCCTTCATGTCAATCAACATATTTTCACCTCATGATTTGTATGATGGAGGTGTGAGGGGGAAATAAGAGTTATTATTGTTTTGGCTTCTCTTGGGAGAGTATGGGAAATTTTTTTGACATACTCATCATGATATTTCCGGAGAAATGTATGGCACATTCAAGGTGAAAAGGGGCTACCCTTCAGCATTGAAGGATAATGAGGGGCTTCCACATAGGAAGAATATTTCCCCACATAGCAACATGATAGTGGATGACTTTGGCATGTGGAATGTCAAGGAAGGGAGACATGGAGTGACAAGAGCCTTATCACTAAGGCCAACAACACTGTCACTTGGGAGTATGTTTCTATTGATGGAGTGTTCCAAGGGGAGTATGCATCCTCTCTTGTTGCAGATTTTTATGAGAAGATTCTCATGGGAGGACTCATCCATGGACCTCACTTTCAGCTTACTCATTATGCATGGTAATTAATGTATTTATGCACTTATTTATTATTTCATTGAGTATATACATCTTCTCACCATATATGTATAGTGCATTGCTCCACAAGAGGGAAAGATTATTTATGGGTTTCATGGTCATTCTAGAACCAATATCTATGATGGAGATAGCCCTTATCTACATGAATTTGGACAAGTGCGTTGTTATTTTTATGCTCAGCTGATATATATTGCTGCTTACTACCACATAGTAGATAATAAAACATACACAGCTAGTAACTTGTTGGAGAACAACTTTCCACATGATGTTCTAAAACAACAGTTGGGAAGACTGTGATGTATCCACTTGAGAAACCATTGGTATCATCCAACATTACACATAACCTTCAAAAATTTTCTGATTTGGATGCCAAATGGTGATGATGTGCCATTCATTTTGAATGGGATGGTTTGGTCAACAGGATTCATGACATGGGAGAGAGGATATTTGGAGATCTAGTCTTCTTCTTGCCACTTGAGGGCAACACTATTGCAACCCAAGATCAACAGCTACTCTACACTTATCATAAGTGGAGAGGGAGACAGTGTGGGGTAGGCCATTTTGTCTACCATGTTCATTTATTCAACCCACATACATTGTAGGAGCCCAAGCTGGAGGAGATATTTCACGAGTTTCCATGTTGGAGAGTGACTCATTTTGTATTGATGATAGCTTGGGGATGGAGGTTTCATATGGGATTGATAGTTCCCAATGAATTTCATATTCCATGCCTTGAGAGGGCCTCTAGACAACACTTAGTTGCCTCCTTGAGTATTTCACCTTTTCATGATGATGGCCATTTGGGATGCTCACCAAATGCTAGCTTGTATGCTTCGGAGGGGCACTATGGAGAATTATTGTTGAGACAACATCATATTCCTTGGAGGAGTTCATAATATGAGGATGATATAGGAGGAGGAAAGGAGAATTTCTAGTTCTATCCTTGTAGTTTGTTGAGGACAAGCAACATTTGGGAGGGGAGGACTGTAATATTCCAAAATTAGCATGCAGTTAATTGGAATATTAAGTTTTGTTTTTATCACATAGCAGTTGAATAAATGCGTAAGGAAGCCCATGCATATTAAAAATATGAATAAAATCCCTCATAATGTGAAAAGGGATCATCATAGGAGCTGGATTTCACACCCTTAAAGTGAAAAGGGACATTTGCATGTGGACAAGGTCAAGTTTGACCAAGTCAACAACATTGGAATGGAAGGTGGAGATCATCTATGGAGACAACACAAAGATAATGGGTGGAAGATTCCTTTGTGAAGGAAACCCTAATGAGTGGGAGCTGAGGTGGGAGGGCTTCCATTTGTATAAAAGGAGGGCAAGGTAGCCATAGGAGGACATGTTATGGATTATTGATTTTATGGTCTGTATGACTATTTTGCATTCTCTTGCTGTTTAGCAGAGTTGTTGTGATTCTTAGCACAAGGCATTCCTGTTTAGGAATTCCTTATCCTTTCAAAAGAGGCCTCTTGAGGGACCTTGTACTTCATTTCTCCACATCCAGGCTCAAGGCCAAGCCACCTCCTTCAACTACAAAATTATTTTTGTTGAAGTATAACGTTGTGTTGCAGGGTGTTGTAGTGGAGGTTACACAACACCACTTCCAGGGCTTTTGGGCTTGTTTTTCACGGGAGAGGTAGCTCTTCCTTTAGGAGACTTAACGAGGAAGTATTTGGGAGCGGTTAAGATCTTGGCACTTGTCAACCTATTTTCTTTCACCTAAAATTAGAACCCCTCATTGTCTACGTTATTTCGGTGAGCATTTGCAGTAGGGGTTTTGCAGATTGTTTGGAGGGTGAGATCTTCAGTGATAGGATCAACCTTTCACTTGGAAGATCCATTGGAGGAGGCATATTCAGATTGTGCATCATCTTCATCCATCTCCATCCAGTTCCAGTTTTTGAGTTGCAGCTGCTATTCAGTCCTAGGACTGCAACTCTGGCATTTTTTCCATTTTGCATATTTCAGCACTACTACATTTGGTAGAAATTCCAACACTTGGTTCCGATGCTTTTGACCAAATCTCGGAAATTTCCCCAAATTTTTTCCATCACTTAGAAACCGTTGCTATACAGCGTTTATAGACAAAGTGTCGCAATTGCGACGTTTGGAGGAAGACGTCGCAATTGCGACACTATAGCCCAAAGCGTCGCTATTGCGACGACTGCCTCCAAACGTCGCAAGTGCGACACAATGTCTAAGTGTCGCAATTGCGACGTTTGGAGGCACCCGTCGCAATAGCGACGCTTTGTCCGCCGTCGGTATAACGAAACTTATATGCGCGCTACATAAAAATACAAAACTTATATGCACGCTACATAAAAATGATTTTATTGTTTCGTATCCATCGCAATAGCTACATTAACGTCTGATATCACGCGCACATTCGCCCTCCACTCTTGCAGAACAACATTCGCCCTCCATTCGCCCTCAGCTCTTGCAGAACAACATTTGCCCTCAGCATTTGCCCTCAGCGTTCGCCCTCAACTCTTGCAGAACAACATTCGCCCTCAGCTCTTGCAAAATGGTAAGTTCTTACTGCAGGCCCTTCCTCCTATAGTAGGGTTGACTCTATTTGGGTTTTTTTGGTCAATTCCATTAGATTGTGTTAGGCTGTAAGGTTCTCTCTAGATGTCAAGAATCAAGATTCAATACCCTCTATTATCTTCATCACCCAATACAAGATTTAAATTTTTCCCAAAGAAACGCTTATTAATTTGGCAGCCATTATTTCTCCCTTCTTTAAAAACCCTACATTTAAATGAAAACAAGCATTGCATTTCAACTAAAAAAATCTATTAGTGTTCAAATGTACATGTGTTCTACATTAACGTCTGATATCACGCGCGCATTCACCCTCCGCTCGTGCAGAACAGCATTCGCCCTCATCTCTTGCAGAACAACATTCGCCCTGAGCTCTTACAAAACAACATTCGCCCTCAGCATTCGCCCTGAGCTCTTGCATAACAACATTCGCCCTGCATTCGCCCTCAGCTCTTGCAGAACAACATTTGCCCTGCATTGGCCCTCAGCTCTTGCAGAACAGCATTGGCCCTCAGCTCTTGCAGAACAACATTTTCCCTCAGCTCTTGCAAAATGGTAAGTTCTTACTGCAGGCCCTTCCTCCTATAGTAGGGTTGACTCTATTTGGGTTTTTTTGGTCAATTCCATTGGATTGTGTTAGGCTGTAGGGTTCTCTCTAGATGTCAAGAATCAAGATTCTATACCCTCTATTATCTTCATCACCCAATACAAGATTTAAATTTTTCCCAAAGAAACACTTATTAATTTGGCAGCCATTATTTCTCCCTGCTTTAAAAACCCTACATTTAAATGAAAACAAGAATTGCATTTCAACTACAAAAATCTATTAGTGTTCAAATGTACATGTGTGCATCACTTGTGTAGGGTATTCCTTTTCCACTTTCACATTATCCAAGAATGTGTGCAATATAGTTCATATTTTTGTGATTTAGATTATCTTGAAAAAGGAAAGGTAAATTATTTCCCATGGAAAAAGAAG
The DNA here is from genome assembly GCA_034641835.2 of Pinus albicaulis. Lineage (NCBI taxonomy): Eukaryota > Viridiplantae > Streptophyta > Pinopsida > Pinales > Pinaceae > Pinus > Pinus albicaulis. Next base: position 7,417,636 of record CM076581.1, on the reverse strand, counting down.
GTTTTCCCTTTTTACTACTGGAAATGGTACAACAAAGTTCCATTTCTACCTGAAACTCCTATGAAACAGGAAACAAATAAAGGCCATGTCCTCAATGGACATCATTTGGCTTTGAAAATGGCCATTGCACCGTGTTGTTTCTTATATTACATCATGATAGTTTCTTAGGTCATTTCTTGTTTCTAAGGATTTTTCAATAGTTGCTCCAAAAGCTTCACTTCAAGGCCCTTCAAGATCGTCTCCAACAATGCTATACCATCAGATTCAACAATGTTGCTCCAAAAATATCCTCAAGGTCTTCACAACAAGTTTACTAGAAGTTGCTCCAACAATATATTTAATAAGGTCTTCATTGTCAACTCGTCTCTTGTTTTGGTGCCTTAATGTGCAATGACATGTTTCCAGGACTGAATTCAATGCAAGGCATATTTGAAACTCTAACTCTGTCTCCCGGTGTCTTATTAGAAATTATTTCAGTTTTCAAGTTAGATATTGTTTTCAAGTTTTTACATTTATAATTTTATTGCAATGTGGTAGACTGATCAGAGCAGTGCAGGAACAACCCCGAGACGGGATGATCGCAGAAAGAGGCCAGCGGAAGAACATGTAAAGTGACAACATTGCTCTATCTTCAGGTATTTTAGTTATTTACATAATTGAAATAATATTAATTTTGTTCAAATATGCAGACACCTAGCCATGGTACACTTGATGATTCCCTCTTTGAGGAAGAGCTTTCTTCATCCCTATCTCTAGTGTTCTTGTTGCGAAAAAACGCACGAGATGCAAGGTCAGAATTTAATACTTTGATAGACATGCCTCAAACACCTTAAACAGAAGAGAGGATAAAACATCTTATGAGCCAGCTAGAAAGATATCAGGTAATAATAAAAATTCAAAAGGATATTTTTTTGGTTCTGCATGAGATGAATTGTGATAGTTTGATTTTTAATTTTTACATTGACTAAACTAACAAAAATTTCTTTTGTATGTAGCGTTTTCTGGCACTTGCTGAACCCGGTGTTGGTGGTAGTGGGACACAAGGGCAAGAGATTGCCCAACAACCCTCTCATACACCTTCTACTCCTTTAGGTGCCATCCAAGAAACACACCCTGCCCAAGCAGACACCCAGCCAACCGCTGAATGTGTTGGCAATGATGAGGCTGATATGGCCAACTACATTATTGTGTTTCCTGGAGCTACACGTGTCAGCTCCACAGGGACCATTAATGGCACGTTATTGGTGAATGATGAAGGTGTCCCTATAAAGCATGTACAACTCCCAGGTAAATTTTAATATTTTAACTATTTCATGTACTTTATCTAAAACATATTTATCATGATTTTTATGTTTAAATTAATGATAATATCTTCTTCTTCTTCTTCTTCTTTTTTTCTGTGTAGGAAACAATGAGTTCTACAGGTTTTGGGAGAGCCATGCATTGGTAATTTTTGGCCCAACCATACGCACAGGGTGGAATTCCCAGAATTCCAACCTGAAAAAAGAACTTCTAGAGTATCTAGAAGCCCTTTTTGGGGTCGGCACATTTGACAGAACAGTGGTGGCTCGGGTAGCCGGCAAATATTTGAAATATACCAGGGACACCTATAGGACACAATTGCAATTTAACCCTAGATAGGAGCATCCTCTTGTAGTTCTAGAGAGTGATTGGAGAGCACTCATCCATGACAGAAAAGAGAAAAGGGCAAAGAAAGAAGGAAAAATGCCAACTGGACCCACAAGGTAAATTACAACTTTAATTCAATAGCTTTAATTTTCTCTATGTCTAAAATAAAAGTGTGCTATGTCATATCTGACTTCAATCTTTTGATGCTAGGTTGCCTGACACCTCAAAGGCAACCAAAGCTAGGATTGAAAAAAAGGCCATCACAAGCTAGGCCAGGGCGGCTACTTGAAATTAGTTGCAAGAATTGTAATTAAGTAGCTAAACATCTTATAATTAATTGTATCGCCTTCCAACTTTTTTGTAATCCTATCAAATATGATTAAAAATACATAATCATATGTAATGTAGGGTGATGACTTCGGAACAGAAACTACAGAGGAAGATAAAAATATCGCTTTCCATTTCGGATATCAAGCTGTAGTTGAACGTCGCAGAAGCTTGGGGCAGGTCCCAAGATCCAGAATGCCTGATAAGGTAAAACATTAACCTTTCAATATGTTTGTTTTCATCCATAAATTTAATGTCTAAAAACTTTCTTTAAATCATGGGAGCAGCACTATCGACGAGGCAAATAACCCAGTTTTAGAGCCAGATGTAGATGATCCTCACGTGCAACCTGATCATTGTAGTGGGGACCAGGCCGACAATTATACTATCAGTGAGGGTCGTGATGGTAATTAATTTCCACTTATAATTTTTTCTAATTATACCTTGATGGTTTTCCTTATAACGTTTTTTGTTTAAATGACAGAGAATGTTTCCCTTGAGGATCTTACCACCAGAAAGGAAGACAGGGCAACAGTCCCAACGGCGACAATTGGTGCACCAGGTAAATAATCTCATTGCAATTTTTTTTATTAATATTACCGAACTAGTTCAATGATATTTAAAAACTGACAATTAAAATTTAATATTATCTGTTTTTGTAGGCGATGCCCCGTCATTGGATGAGACCTTAAAAACTGACAATTAAAATTTAATATTATCTGTTTTTGTAAGCGATGCCCCGTCACTGGATGAGACCAGACATCGTGACTACGCAACTAGGTCAGCGGCGACAACTGGTGCACCAGGTAAATAATCTCATTGCAATTTTTTTTATTAATATTACCGAACTAGTTCAATGATATTTAAAAAGTGACAATTAAAATTTAATATTATCTGTTTTTGTAGGCGATGCCCCGTCACTGGATGAGACCAGACATCGACTCTGCATAGCTTCTGGAGTCGAGAATGCGGAAGGTGAAGGCTGCCAGCAGGGAAGGCGGTATGATGATATTGATGATGTAATTAGGAGCTTTAGAAATAGGAAGAAGAAAAATAAATTTCGATAGTAATATAAGAAATTGATAGCATTATAAGACAAACGTTACCATACTTGGAACGTTTTTTGCGTTATATAAAAAACTCATTTATCATAGTATTTTTAAGTCAAGCATTAATTGCAATGTTTCCTTGCGTACTTTTGTTGATTTTGTTGATTGTTTTTATTAGTTATTGAATATTTTTTATGCTCATGAAAGTAAAAAATGAAATATAGATTGGGTATTGGGGAATTGAGAGTGATGTGAGGGGGGGGGAGGGGCCATAAGAGCTTCCACCTTCACGTGGTTGGCCCTGTTTAGTAGAGAATAATTTATTGGAGCGATTCAATCTTGGAGCAAACTTCCCTTGATCCAGCATAGCAACAAAAAAATCACTGTTGACTTAGTTGCTACTCTTTCAGATCGTGGGAGGCTTGTTCCAAGTTCATGTGACTCCAATAACTTGTTCTTGAAACGAAGAGGAGCTTAGTCAGGTATGTTTTGAAATTTTCAACATATGTTCTAACATTATCATAATATTGCATATTAGAGTAAAAAATACTACATCAATTACTTGTATTTATTGTATAGATAATGATGGATTTTGATTGACTTGGCAGTGCAGGTACAAATCCTCTTGCATCATGAGCAATACAACTTGTCAACCAGGGTCATGTCCAGGATATTTTTCTTGTGCGCTTGACCAGGTTCGTAATGTCACATTTTGTAAGTTCCTTTACAGTTCATAATTCAATATTAAGCTTGTTCATGATTATTATCTAGGTTTTTTGTATGCGTTTTTTCATCTATTTGATTGTAAGCAACTCTGCATGTTTCCTGTTGTTCACTATGATTTCTCCCATTACCACTCCCAGGATGAATCTGAATTTATTGTTACATAAGTTCCTTTATTGTTACTATGATTTCTCCATTTACGATTTCATAGGTTACATCATGTAAAGTTGTCAATCTCAGGTTGGTGATGAGTTTTAGTTCTCCAGATTTGGGGCTTTTCAGATATTTTCTCCCTCATGTCATTCTTGCATCACCTCATTGTTTGAGCATGGCAATTGTCTACCACTTGTACCAATTTGCACATGTCAATCTCTGAGTGGTGCCACATTTCACCTATTTTCAGTGAGAGTTTAGGGTTTCTCTAACATAGCTTCAGAAATCCAATTCAGTGCCTGCTTGAATATTGTCACATAATACTCATGGTTTGGATTGATGAGCATGTTCTGAATGGTTGGTTGATTCATAAGAACCACTCATATAGTCATCTTGAGATATTTCAGAAGTTTTCTTGGGTTTCCTTTTTCACCGTTTCTAGTGGGTGGGATGGTGTGGGGTGATCCATCAATACTGGTGCTCTTGTAGTAAGGAATTTGTTTTTGGGGATATAAAGGAGAATTTGATGTAGATATCCCATTGGATGCATTCATAGATGGGCACGAGAGGTCAAGAATTTAAATTAAAAATATGCAACCTCTAGCATGGCAACCTGAAGGCCGCGAGAGACACTAGTTAAAGATTGTTTTGTGCTGGCCTTAATATAGTCGTGATTTATTTCTATTATCTTAATGCAAATATATAGTCCGGTCTCATTAAAATGAGGATTGTGGTTGTATTTCTCTTTGGTTGTTTCTCTCTTAATGCTCCAAAAGTTGCCAAAAGTTGCGATAGTTGTTTAGTTTGCATGTTACAACTTAAAAGTGGTTTTTAGCAATGGGAGTCATGTTTTTTAAGGTTCATACTAATATGAAGATCTTTTAATTCTATATTCAGCATAAGAGAAGATGGCCTCTACTTTGGGCAGTATGAAAACAATTGCCACATCTACCTCATTGGGTAACAATGGAAAGGGGAAGAAGTTGGGTGCAATGTTTGATAATTATGGCAGACAATTGTCTTCTCTTTCAGGTTTTTCACCCATTTCCTTTAATCGCTCAAGCAGAAGAGGGACTCTGAGATTACGCGACAGAGAGAAGGTAGTTAATACAAGAGCTATGGAAAAGGAGTTGTACTTCAACAAGGATGGCTCAGTGACAAAAAAATTGCAGGTCAAAGAAAAAAATATGTTTAAAGGAAGGTCACCTGCACGTGAAACTTCACTGTGGTGGATCTTTCCTTGTCCATTTATATTCGATTTTAATGTGTTATTTTAATTTTTCATGGAGGGTTGTTTTGGCATATGGTTTGGCATTCAATTGCACACTTACCAAAAGCATTGTCAATTTGTCTTGTAGGCGGTGTGAACAAAATTGTTGATCTTTTTGGAGTCACCCTTGGGGCGAAGGGAAAAATGTGATCTTGGAGAGCAAGCATGGTTCTCCGAAAATAGTTAATGATGGTGTGACAGTAGCTAAGGAGGTAATTTGTAGATGTGTGCTCTTGTTTTCTTTTTAACGTTGTATTAGTTCCCCCTCTTAAATGTCTTAGATTTGGTAGGCATAATTTGAAAACTCAAAGGTGAAAGGAAACATATTTGTTACCCAGTGGTCTACTTGGCCTATGGACTAGCCACATTATAGTAATGCATAAATATTTTCACAACAATAAAAGGAAAGGGTTATGGCTGAGTCAAATTTTATTGTTATTGACAGTGTAATGAAATGTATCTCAATGCTATGGTTTTGGCCTTTTATTGGTTGAATTAGAGGACCCAGTTGAAAATATTGGGGCCAAGTTGGTAAGGCAAGCTGCGGAAAAGACAAATGATTTAGCTAGGGATGGAACCACAACATATGTTGTTCTTGCACATGTTGGAATATTGAAAAATTCCAGAACAATGAATGGAGAATAAATCTCCCTTCTTTTAACACAAAGAAAATAAAAATTTCTTTGACAGGAGACAGAGTTTCAATACTTTGAAAACAAACTTCTATTCCCTTCAATAACTCAAAAAAAAGCTATTAAACTTCTTCCTCACTGAGAGGGATTACAAAATTATGACCGCTACAAAACGAAATGCATAAAACCAACTCATTGTCTGTTCAAAACAAACATACTCTGTCTCTAAAACACTCTGCTGTGTTTTTCAATTTTGCACTGCTGTGCATACACACTTAAAAATTTACACTCAGTCTTTCACTTTTTACACACTGCTGTGTAATAAAAAATTTACGTACTGTTTATAAAAAAAAATACCAAGCTTTTTTGTCCTTTTTATTTTTATATGCCGTAACATATAAAACATATTATAATAAACCCTCTTTTAAAAAAAATAAAATTAAAACTAAATTCTATGGCCCACCTTTCATTTCACATATGATATATATATAACATATGTATATATTAAAGCATACATAAAATTAAATTATCAAAACATTAAAGAACCCTTTCCGTCGGACTTCAAAAGTCTGAATAGATTGAATTTCAAACCAAATTCGCGTTCCAAAATGGGATGCTGACGTCTGCCTAATTTGTAACATGAATTCTCAATCCAATGTGCCTTATAAAAAATTCGGGTCCGGTTTTCAGGTTTTCAGATTCCCTTCAATTTTATGCGATCCAATATTAATGCTCCACGTGTCCTCCTTTTGAATTTGCAAAACTGGGGGGTAAATTTCTGTTTGTTTAATTTCTGGTTGGTGAATTGTGTTAATGCTCGTTGTTGTGTTTAAATACAATCCTGTACAGAAATATGGCTATGGCCGTCTACAAAAAAAACTTGCAGGAATTTTAAATGCTGATTAAATTTCTGGATTATGTGGAAGTTCAAAGAGTGACATAATCCCTTCCCCGCAACTAATTTATAAGATAGTGGAAAGTATGGTGAGAGGAAAATGGTGGGATTTACAATCAACCATATTCACTTTGAAAACAATGGGGAATTAAGAGACCATTATACCTAACAAGTCCTTATAAATATTGAAGTCGAGGCACAAATACATGACAACAACCTTTATACGAGAATTATTTTATTTGAGTAAGGGAATAGTAGTTGTAACTTAAGGTTGCAACAATGGTTCCATAAAACAATTACTTGTATCTGAATGCAGTAACTATGGATTAAAGTTGCAACAACTGTGGCTTGAGGTTGCAGAAGTTGTGACTTGGGGATGCAACATTTGCGACTTAGAATAAAACACATTATATATATATATATATATATATATATATATATATATATATTAAGAGATTATTATACCTGAAAAATACTTGTCAATATTGAAGTTGAGGCATCGATACACGGTAACAATCTTTATACGGGAATTATTTTATTTGAATAAGGGAACAATAGCTATAACTTAAGGTTGTAACAACGGTTCCATAGAACATTTGCTTGTATCTATTTGCAGTAACTATGCGTTAAAGTTGCGCCAACTATGGCTTGAGGTTGTAGGAGTTGTGGCTTGGGGATACGATATCCGCGACTTAGAATAAAAAATATTATATATGAAAGAAAGTATATATATTAAGAGATCATTATACGTAACAGGTCCTTGTAAATATTGAAGTTTACGCATAGAGACACGACAACAACCTTTATACGAGAATTATTTTATTTGAGTAATGGAACAACAACAGTAACTTAAGGTTGCAACAATGGTTATATAAAACTATTGCTTGTATCTAGTTGTAGTAATTGGGTGTTAAAGTTACAGTAGCTATGCCTATGACTTAGAATAAAACAAATTATATATAAAATAATATATATATATATATATATATATATATATATATATATATATAGAGAGAGAGAGAGAGAGAGAGAGAGAGAGAGATTAGAAAATATATTACAACAATGTTTATTTAACTAGTATGTTAAAAAAATAAAATTTACCCAGTCGCAGGTGTGGGGGCATCTGGAAAGGTATGGATGCCAATCCATTTAGAATATACATGGCATCAACACCCAAATCCGTGATTAGTTTTTGAATATGGAAGATGAAAAAAAAGAGATACATGCCTAAACAAATTAAGAAATGCTACTATTTTGATCACTCACACATTTACATATGCTATTGTCTACACACCTTCTATTGGTGGACGATGTTATCCTATTTCTTGCAGGATATAGTAGATAGGACTAGTATGTGAAGAATCATTAGAGCTCTAAAATCATTTTGGGTTTCATTTGGAATATAAGTAAAACTACTCAAGTCTACCATCACTTTCAATGATTTGGAAGATATGTTAGCAAAAACAATCAACCAAGTGCACCCATTTCAAATACTTGGGATTTATGTTAAGATTTAATGACTATAGGTATGGAGATTGGTTCTTTCCATATCAAAAAGTGGGAAAAATAATCACAATATGGTTATCCTTGGGTGGCACATTAACCTTAGTAGTGTCCATACCAGGATATTGGCATTCCCTAGCTTATATTCTTGTTGGTATCTTGGGAAATATTGGAAAAAAATGCTTTCATTTTATCTAGAAGGAAAGAAAAAGCAAAGGAGGCATCCCTAGAGTAAAATGGAAATGGATTTCCAAGCCAAAAATCACATGATTCATTGGATACTAAAGAATATTCATCATTTTTGGAAAGCATTATTTTCCAAGAGTCTTTGGAGAATCATAAAAAATTTAGGCTTGTGGTAGGATGTAATAAAATCAAAGTAAATAGGCAAAATTTCATATAAGGATAAATTTTACAAAAGTTCCAATAGTTCTTCCCACCATTTATCTTCTGGTATTCTGGTCCGCTGAATTTTTCTCAATGTTTCATCAGCCTCAGTATATCTGAAAAAGGTAGGCTGAATTGGAAACAAATGCTTTACTTCATGCTCAAGATAAAATAAATTTTCCAATCTGTCATGAAGATTTTTTCCTGTTGGCAATGCTGCTTCTGATGTACTGGTTGAAGAATTGGCTCGATTGTCAGCATACTTGTCCAATTTTTCAACATAGCTTTCAAGGTCCATTAGTTTATCCTCTGAAACTATAGGACTGAGCAATCCTTTTTTCAACAAAATATCAAATATTTCTCTGAAGGCAATGATTTATTCTTGCATATCTGAGCACCTTCGTTCTAGATTCTGCATAAGGGTTCTCTTAGTAAAAACTCTTTTTATTTCCAAAATTGTTCTGGTCCTGTCCTGAATACCAAGTTCTGCAAGTTGGTGTCTGGTTTGAGTGTTTAGAAACTATATGAGTTGATTGGCTTCCTCAGGCCTATTTCCCAATTCTTCTCTTGTACTTTGAACTTCTTCTATAGCCAATTTGACTAAATCATTATGTTCATAAATAATCTGAATTGAAGACCAGAGATCCTTTATTGATTGGATAATGTTGTCCCAAAGAATTTCATTTATTTCCTTTAAAGGTTTCTCCAATGTGAGATCCTTTTCCAATGCTTTAACCAATTTTTCTAATCTTTTGACCTCTCTTGTTTTATCAGCAACACTCATTTTTAAGAGATCATATCTTTGTTCTAAATTAATAAGCTGTAACTTTGTGTGCTAGAGTTCTGTTACTTGAAGTTTCAATTCATTTATTGACTTTATTAATTCTTTAGAACTCAAATTGGAAGTATTTACCTATGATATCTCTATTGGCTGACCTGTTGTGGATGTACCTGTACTTGTAATTGCCTCTGTTGTTGATGCTGGAATAGTAGACTGCTTGTTCTTTAATGCTTGTTCAAACTCTTTTTCTGTTTCATTTAGTTGCTCATTCAGTTTCAAAAGCAAGTCCATCATTTCTTCTTCAGAATTTTTCTTTATCATCTCTTCAGTTTGTGGATGTCTTGAAGCTGGCAATTTCAACTGCTTTCTCAAAGCTGCAATATCATCATCTTTTTTCTTGATTAGGGCCTCTATAACTTTGACATCTTTATGATTGTGACCCAATCCAATGATTATTTCCTCCAATGTCTTTATCCTGTTGTCTTTGGCCTGAGAAGAGGCTTTTTCAAGCTGCAATTGTGCATTAGTGTTCTCCAAAGAATCCCGCAACTTCTGAGTTGCCATTTCTTTATCGGTCAGAGTAGAATAGATCATTTCACCAGTCTACTTATGTAACTCAATCTGATATAAAGGATGAATATCCTTTGCTAAGACTTCAAAATTTGTTCTAATATAATCTGCAGCTGTTTGAGGCTGCTGCACTTTTGGTTTGAAGTGACTCATTATCATTTTGCCTTGCTGAATGTCATAAGCTGACATCAATATTTATTTATTCTTAGGAGCCATCTTCAAATACTGATTGTAAACCTGGAGTCTTAGTGGATCATTCCTGGCTTTTATATTGATAAAGGTTTTCTTTATATCTCCTGCATCTTTAACTGGTGGTTTGAAAGAAGATATTTCAACACTATGTTGCTTTTGCAGCTCTTTTCTCTGTAAAGTAGTGGATGCCCCACTGACTGTACCTATTTTTTGACTATCCAAATCTCTCTGGCTATCAGGAATTTCCTGAACAAAATCTACTTCTGGAAGAGGATTTAATTTTTGTCTTTTAGCATGAGGCTGTTCTGAAGATCCCCCAACAGGGGTAGCAACTTCAACATCTCTATTCTTGCCTTTTTCTATATTGATAGGAGTTTATAAAATTGAAATTTCTAGCTCATTGATCTGAATAGGAGGAATTTGTACTTGACCCTGTTCTTTAGAAGTCTTGGGTTTCTCTGTCATTGTGAATTTTTCAAATACTTGTATGTCAGGCTCCTTTTCTTTTCCTTTAGATTGTACTGTGGCCAATGCACTGATCTCCTGTAAATTTTGCTGAGAAGTCCCTGCAGAAGAAGGACCAATACTTAGTATCTGCACCTGTCCAAAAGAGTCTAGGTCAAGTATTTTATCAAGGTCTTTCATTACATTTTCAACATTGACCTGCTCACTATCCTGTTCTACCAATGTTCCTTCCATCCATTCATCCATATTGGCATATTGTTCAATTTCTGGAATTTTGTGATGAATGTATGGTGATAGTTTATTTTTCATTCTTCTATCACATATAAATCTATTTGGGTCATAAGGCACCCAGTAAATTTTTTTTTGTAATATGAGATATTCTTCTAAGATTCTTTTTGCTTCCTTTCCAGCATCTCTAGATTTACAAACAAAGGGACCTAATTGACTTTTGATCCTGAGTTGAGCCTTTTTCTTTGCATTGCAGAAATGAACTATATCTGAGTTAATCATCTGCCTAAAATACTATAGTGCAAAGAGTCTCATGGGACATATTTGGGCAACTTGAATGGGCACAATTCACATCCATATATTCTGATCTCAGTGTGACTTTGATACAAGTACTAGTCACCTACCCTATATTGTTTTGAGAGCTGTAGAATTTTCTTTATTTCATTATTGACTCTAGGAGGGGAAAATCCTGTTAAAAAAGTGGTTGCAGGGTGTACAAATAGGTCAATAAACTCATTATAGGAGTAAGGGGAATCAGAGGAATTATGGGTGATGGCAGACCAAAATATCACAGACCTAGGATTTCCTTTGGCATCAAGTTTCTGAACATGGAAAGGGAAAATTTCTGATTGGTAATAAATCATGAGATGATATATAACAGCAGAATATTTGAACACATTTTAATTCTCAAATCTCATGAACTGATCATGGATTTTATCAGCAATGTAGGATGCAAAATCATACTTGACAGCAGGGGATTGTCTAGGGGTAAATATAGGCAGCAATACTAGGGTTAATTGATCAACATATTCACTAGTATTGAAACCCATGATAAAGGATATCATATTCAGAATAAGCCTGCCCACATCAGTGAAAAAAGTATAACCATAGGGGGGAGGGCCTTTGGGCTGATGCTCTGGTAACATGAAGGTTTGAAAAATGCGATTTAACTCTTCATGGAACAAATTGGCAGAATTTTCAAGTAATTCTCCCATGGACAGGGGAGTGAGGGCTTGACCAGGTTGAAATTGCAGCATTTCATTTATCGACTGTGTAGTGATTGGGAAAAGGATGTTATGACTCAGGGACAAAAATGCTCTTCGATTGGGGTCATAGTTTGCATGGCAGTAATGAATTAACTTAGGAAAAATATGGACTAAGGGGAGAAGATACATAGGGAGATTGGATTCCCATAATCCAATAATATTAGAACCGTTTATAAAGTTATCTCTACAGCGGAAAAAGGTTCGAAGAGGATTATCACTAAGAACAAGGTCTTTAATTTGAAAATCTCTATCTACTAGGGGCAGATAGTCTAAATCTCTGTGAGGGGCATTCAAAGGTGCGACGTTCAGAGCCATTGGAACCTCCATTTTTGGTTCTTATGGATTCAGAAATGAATTTCGGGTTTTTGTGAAGAACAAACACAATTACAAGTTTTGGGAATGCAATTTACAATTCCGGGGATTGAACAAGACCAAATTGAACTCTGTTTCTGTCTTTCGTGCGGAATTTAAAACAAAATCTAGGATTTCACAAAGTTTTAACAGGAATTGGGGTAAATACCTGTTTTTTGGGAGATGAATAGTGATTAAACAGGTACAAGCTATGGCGTACAAACTCTGGATTACTGGTATGCAATTGTCTTAAGCAAAATACAGTTGATGGCGCTTGACAGTTTGTTTTTGAAATTCTCTGCATGAGACTTTGGTCGTTCACAGAATAATGAAAATGACGCGGGCAAATTTTTTTTATTCACAAAGTCCAAAGGGTGACGGGGTTTTATTTATTTATTTAATGGATGACGTCAGCAGGTAAGTGGTTTCCATCGCACCGCTTTTGGGGAAAAGTGGTTTTGGGTGGAGGGTGAGCGATTCCATAAAATGATTGACGCGTGGCATGGCACTGTTTTAAAACTGCCGGGCCATCGCGCGTTATTGTTCGGACGCGGATGGCTAGCGATATCATTAATAACCGTTGATCTCAGATGGGTTGATCGAACGATGATGGGGACATGGAAGTGACAGGGATTTAATAGCTGTAGTCTTCCCAGGCAACGTTTTCGCCCAGAATTCGGCAATGATTTTTAAAAAATCCGGCAAAGATTTTATCAGAATCATGTTTACAGTTGTTAAACTTTAGTATTTTGAGTGCCCTAAGGGTTTTTGGTAGTGCTGAATCCATTTCCACTGTCAAAAATGGATTCAAAACACTCCAACTACCTGATTTCTTGAATTTTAGTTGCCCAGATTCCAGCAAGAAACTGTCGTCCGGGCTATTTCGTTGCCTGGGTAGACAACTCCGGACTTAATATGGAGGGCCTGACGCAATTAAACGTTAATTAATCTCATTGGGGGGAATCGGATTGACGGAGTTAATTAATCGTGAGGATTAATCAATTTGTTTATAAAAATGCAGGAAAGTGATCGGGAAATGATTTAACCAAGGTTAGCGGTTAAGGGAGGTATTGGGGATTTTACAAAGGGTTTATAGTTTTAACCTTGGGAAAGGGAGTCAGGGGATTAAAATACACAGGGGAAGAATTATTTTTGTATTAAAACATGTAATAAAACATGTTTTAATTATTTTTTCAATATAATTTTATTATATGATAATTAAATCAGATTAATCTAATTACCATAGGGGGCGGAATTTAATATTATGATATATTTAGCCAAAGGGGGCATAAAGTGGGTTTTTTATTTAAACATGTGGGAATAAATAACTTTGGCTAAAATTTATTAATGGGTTTTTGGGGATATTATATAAAAATGAGTTATATATAATAGGAGAAGGTTATTTTTGTAAGGATTTAATACATAAAATCAATGTTAATATGACAAGGGGACAATGTAAACTCAAATACATTAATATAACTAAGAAAGTGAAGATTTAAAAGCAAATTGCATTATAATCACTTCATCACTTAGACTTGGAATAAAATGTGATTTTGAGGGTTTTTTATGAAATAATGCATAATTTTCCTAAGTAAAATGAGATTTTACTTAGGAAAAGATGTTTAGAAATGAGTGAATGTTATGAAGAATGACTTCAAGTACTTAGGCTTTTCCAATTATTGGGCTGAGGGTCCGGTCCCTCCAAAAGTCAAGGAAATGCCTTGAGCCCCTTTAATTTTCAAATACCTTAGTACTTAGAGGAAATTAGTGAAATCTTTAGGGGAAGATGAGAAGGGAAGTTAATAACTTTGACTTTGCTTTGCTTTGAATTTCTTCCAGTATAGTGTCTGCCTTTGCACTTTGTGATGAAAGTAAATATTAACACATTTAGAGTCATTGTCCATCACATGCAATTCTTCAACATCATCTACCTACCCTACCTACTTTACTCTACCATTTTTTCTTCTTTATTAGGGTGCACTTAGACTGGCAAACCCTTATCACACTTTCTTTTCTTTTACATGTAGAAATCTATCTAAGTCTAACCTTATTACATCCAAGGGCTCAGATTAAAATATTGAGCTCCTTTATTTACTCTACCTATCTACTTATTTGCCAAGATTAAACAGTTTGGTCAGATTTTATTCTCTATCTCTAAAACATGAAATTGAAAGATGAAATAGCCAAGCTTAAACTGTTTGACTATTCATAAATTGTGGCATAGGATACAAGTTGCACACAATTTTATTTATTACATAAGAGAAAAAAGTAGTGGCATTTAGACTTGCACACTTTCCTTGTCCTTTCTTTTGGTGGGGTTCATTTTCTTTAACTTTTTTTTCCATTTTTATTCTTTTTACCCTTTGATTTTTCTTTTAGGGTATACCCTCTTTACATTTTTGATTTTTTTTTGATTTTTTGATAATATGGAAAACCTTTGCAACAAGAAAAGGTATGAACATATTACATAGCCCATCAAGTCAATCATGAAATATGACACCTATTGGTATAGGAGTCTAACACTGGCTCCACTTGGGGATGGATTTTCTTGGTGAAAAGTCAAGAACAGCAGGTCAGTTGTCCTCATCCATTGACCTTGGTGAACCTGTAAATGTCTTCTGTCTTATGCAAATTGAAATCTGATCTGAAACTAAAACAACACACAAAAGTTTTCAAACCAACTTAATTAAAAACTAGCTGAAAATTGAAAACTAAAAACAAAATGCTCAAAATTCTGAGCTTATTGGCACTCATCTACCTACTCAATCTACTAAAAATCTTATTGAATCAGGTAATACAAAAATTCCAATGAAGCCAATCAAGTAGCTGTAACAATAAATGGATAACTTGATTGCTTGTGATCAAAATTAGAAGTATATTATGATCATGTGCCTTTATAATAAATGATATGATGTGTAAAGGCCACTTTTGATGTATTTGATCCTTATAGAGAAAACATGTTTGTAGATTTGGGCTAAAAATATTCTCCATATAATCTGATATAGGATCAATAAAAGTATGATGTATGTTATTTACTTCTAGGCCTTCAATGACTGGTTGCTCAGTTGTATTCTAAATATTAAGCCTTGAAAATATTTCTTCTATCTTGTGTTTGAAAGAATAATCATCCTCAATATGCAAGTCAAAAGATAGCACAATTTCCTCTTGCTTAGGAGAAGGAAGATTTTCAAAGAATTCTTTAGGATTTCGGAAATTGTATGACTGAATTTGAGAATGCAAAAGTTTAATTTCATTTTCATAATTTTCAGAAATTATCTCAAGAACACATATTTTCGGTTTGGGAGAATATTTTCTTGATTTCAAAAGAAGAAATAAAGCTCTTAAAAAATCCTCATCAAGCTGAAGTTATAATATCTCATCCCTCAAAATAGCTAGTGATTGTTTTGTGAAATTATCATAATTATCATCATACTGATCATGTAAGTCTAAAAAATCTTCTAAGAACCTTGATTTTCTTAGGAATAGGCCATTTTGTAATAGCTTGCATCTTTTGAGGCTCCAACTTCACTCCTTCCTTTAAAACAATATGAACCAAATACTCGAATTCTTATTTCTCAAAAGCACATTTGGATATTTTTACATAAAATTGATTGTTCTCAATAATTTATATAACTTTTCCACATGTTTACTAGTGTGGTATTACCATGATTTATTACAAATATGTGTATTATCAAAGAAAACCAACACAAATTTTATAAGATGGGATCAAACAAAATTGTTCTTAAGTCGAGCCCGTCGGACTTCAAACGGAGATAAACCATAATTCAAATCAAATTCGCGTTCCAAAATAGCCTGCTGATGTCGGCCAATTTTGTGACGCAAAAACCAAATGAATTCCGCCCTAATATTTTTCGGGTCCGAAGTTGAGTTGGCGTACGGAGGGAGAGTTGTGACGCGAATTTCTTATCAAATTCACCCTAATCTTTTTCGGGGTTCGGATTTCCACTGCACAAGCCGCCCAAACAAAGATCCACTCCAATCAATTTTTGCCACGTGTCCTCAATCAGAACTTGCCCTTCTCCTGGCTTCGGGTGCATTCGATGGAGTTTAAGGTGATGGGACATGGATGTGGCGATTTCATATCAATCGCATTAAGTTTTAACGTTGTTCAATTAAGTTCCAAGGTTTTCACATCTTATCGCATTAAGTTTTAACACTGTTCAAGATCAGACCTCCACTCCTGTTAGCGATTTCGCATGCTCCAATATGATCCGGCCTTCGACTCTCATTAATGATTAGAGATTAATTATGACGGGCGTCCTTCGATTGCATTGCAGTCGGGTTGATAAAATGGCATTTCGCTATGGTTTTTCAGACGAGCCGGTTGCTGGGTTACACTGCCTACTCACTGTGAAGAGAAGGAGAAGTGGCCAGCTGAACTGATGTGTAGACCTTGCTGCATATCCGCATTTCTCTCGGTCTGGTCCTTGTCTGTCTTCCTCTGTTTCTTGGAATTCTGCTTCTCCGTCTCCTCTTGTGCTCACTACTAGTGAGACTGCACCCATGCCTCGCATGCGTCAAAGGATGCGTTGCCACAGGGGGAGCACTAGAGGTCAACTCCTGCGCACTCCCTCCAGCCCCTCAACCGAGTTGTCTTCCGGCCAGTCCAATGATTATTACGCAGGTTGCTATCCAAATACTAGGAGTGGGCAGGGTCGGGTTGTAGGATCTGGCCACTGTATGGATTCCCCTGCTCCTTGTTTCCTCACCGCTAGTTCACCTTCTCCCACAACGCGCACTGCGCAATTTTCCTTTAATTTCTCTATCAACTGCCCACGAATTATAGCTTTAGTCACTGTGGTTTTCTGTGAGGAGGCCCAAACGGAGGAAGAATGCACCCATCCGGCGGGTCTGAGCTCGGAAAAAGCCGGCCAGCATTCAGGCCTTCAGGAGGGGAGCCGTGGCATGAATGTGGAGGTAGCACCTAGCGATCTTGGACCTTCCGAAGGATGGTGCCGAATCGTCGAGGAGCCAGAGGAGTAGTTGGGTTAATTTGTTTTTCTTGCTTCGCGACCCACTTAATTGGGCTGCTTTTAGATTATTTTACTGTGCTGGACCTTTGTAATATTTTTGAATTCTGTAAATTAAACGTTCAAGACGGGTTTCCTCGTATGAGGGTAGTCTTCTTAATTTTTTGATTTTTTGATGACAAATTTGCCATGAGTCTGGGCAATGATTTTGAATTCGGTGTAATTTTATTCCCACTATTAATAGATTAACTTTACTTAGAAAAAAAAATGTTGCCCTGTTTCTATTTTAAACATGTTTTTTGAAATACAGAGCCATGTTTATATGGTCTACGTATTATACTCTTTCTCTGTATATCTACAGGAACCTTTTTGCTATGAACAGGGTGGATGCTGTAGCAGGCTACTAATGGAAACAAGTGAGCCTGAACCTTACATCTCGGATGCAACAGATGGTTACCAATTTTGGAATCAAGCGAGCCTGATCTTACAAGCGAGCCTGGGTATCTGCAGATGGTTATCACACTCCTCACATGATTAACGTTTTTCTCTGTTCAAGGATTTTGGGTACTTTAATTTGTATTTGGAACAATGGACGTCGGTACTCTATCTGTTGCTTTACTATTCTACATACTGCTATTTCACTTTCTTATAGATGCCTCGGGCATGTTTGGATGCTTTCTCAGATTGTCGATAATCTCCATGTGGACCGTTACTGGGTTTTATATCAAGTCCCTGTATGTGACATGGGGTATTTTTCTATCACTATCTAGGGTGGGACTTCCACTTTTCTGGATGGATATTTGGGTTCCAATCTTCAGATGTGAAAATGTAATGACTTCATGGACTGTTTTACTTCATATAATATATTCAAAACAACGTTTTTTCTCTTGTGAAAAAAAAATGATTAATGTTTATCACTCTGCCTTCAAAACTAGCGATGCTGGTCTATGTTGCTGGTTTTTTGATATGGTCTGATGGTCTTTTTATATTTTGGACATATCACACTCCTCACATGATTAGCGTTTTTCTCTGTTCAAGGATTTTGGGTACTTTAATTTGTATTTGGAACAATGGATGTTGGTACTCTATCTGTTGCTTTACTATTCTACATACTGCTATTTCACTTTCTTATAGATGCCTCGGGCATATTTGGGTGCTTTCTCAGATTGTCGATAATCTCCATGTGGACCGTTACTGGGTTTTATATCAAGTCCCTGTATGTGACATGGGGTATTTTTCTATCACTGTCTGGGGTGGGACTTCCACTTTTCTGGATGGATATTTGGGTTCCAATATTCGGATGTGAAAATGTAATGACTTCATGGACTGTTTTACTTCATATAATATATTCAAAACAACGTTTTTTCTCTTGTGAAAAAAAAAATGATTAATGTTTATCACTCTGCCTTCAAAACTAGCGATGCTGGTCTATGTTGCTGGTTTATTGATATGGTGTGATGGTCTTTTTATATTTTGGACATATCACACTCCTCACATGATTAGCGTTTTTCTCTGTTCAAGGATTTTGGGTACTTTAATTTGTATTTGGAACAATGGACGTCGTTACTCTATTTGTTGCTTTACTATTCTACATACTGCTATTTCACTTTCTTATAGATGCCTCGGGCATATTTGGATGCTTTCTCAGATTGTCGATAATCTCCATGTGGACCGTTACTGGGTTTTATATCAAGTCACTGTATGTGACATGGGGTATTTTTCTATCATTGTCTAGGGTGGGACTTCCACTTTTCTGGATGGATATTTGGGTTCCAATCTTCGGATGTGAAAATGTAATGACTTCATGGACTGTTTTACTTCATATAATATATTCAAAACAACGTTTTTTCTCTTGTGAAAAAAAAATGATTAATGTTTATCACTTTGCCTTCAAAACTAGCGATGCTGGTCTATGTTGTTGGTTTATTGACATGGTCTGATGGTATTTTTATATTTTGGACATATCACACTCAAATGATTAGTGTTTTTCTCTGTTCAAGGATTTTGGGTACTTTAATTTGTATTTGGAACAATGGACGTCGGTACTCTATCTGTTGTTTTACTATTCTACATACTGCTATTTCACTTTCTTATAGATGCCTCGGGCATAGTTGGATGCTTTCTCAGATTTGTCAATAATCTTCATGTGGACCGTTACTGGGTATTATATCAAGTCCCTGTATGTGACATGGGGTATTTTTCTATCACTGTCTGGGGTGGGACTTCCACTTTTCTGGATGGATATTTGGGTTCCAATCTTCAGATGTGAAAATGTAATGACTTCATGGACTATTTTACTTCATATAATACATTCAAAACAACGTTTTTTCTCTTGTGAAAAAAAAATGATTAATGTTTATCACTCTGCCTTCAAAACTAGCGATGCTGGTCTATGTTGCCGGTTTATTGATATGGTCTGATGGTCTTTTTATATTTTGGACATATCACACTCCTCACATGATTAGCGTTTTTCTCTGTTCAAGGATTTTGGGTACTTTAATTTGTATTTGGAACAATGGACGTCGGTACGTACTCTATCCGTTGCTTTACTATTCTACATACTGCTATTTCACTTTCTTATAGATGCCTCGGGCATATTTGGATGCTTTCTCAGATTGTCGATAATCTCCATGTGGACCGTTACTGGGTTTTATATCATGTCCCCGTATGTGACATGGGGTATTTTTCTATCATTGTCTGGGGTGGGACTTCCACTTTTCTGGATGGATATTTGGGTTCCAATCTTCAGATGTGAAAATGTAATGACTTCATGGACTATTTTACTTCATATAATATATTCAAAACAATGTTTTTCCTCTTTTAAATTTTCATTTTTTTTTTTTTTAAATTGAACCCGCTGTTGCTATACCGACACCTTGTAAGCATCAGAATTGCGACAGATTAAAAACGTTGGAAGAGCGATAGTATAAAAACATTGGACGAGCGACGTTCAAAACTTCGGACCACATTTCGTCGGAATTGCAACAGTTTATAAACGTTGGAAGAGCGACGTCCAAAACGTCAGACCACATTTCATCGGAATTGTGACAGTTTACAACCTTCGGAAGAGCGACGTCCAAAATGTTAGACCACATTGCGCCGGAATTGCGACAGTTTAAAAACGTCGGAAGAGAAACGTTCAAAACGTCGGACCACATTTCTTCGTAATTGTGACAGTTTAAAAATGTCGGAAGAGCGACGTTAAAAACGTCAGACCACATTTCGTCGGAAGTGCGACAGTTTACATGTTAGGGTCCTGTGATTTGGCTGATTGGCAAGCCAAATGACAGTGTAACATCAAACCAAGCTTTGGAGCCCGAGTACCTAGCCTTCCTGGACACAGAGAGGGCTCTCTCTATATGTGTAAGGGATATCTGTGTGTTTTCTTATTTGTGTTCTGATTTTAGGCTAGTTATGAAGTAAGTTTTTGATTTTTTTGTTTTTTGAGTTGTGAGGGATGAAACTGATCAAAGATATAAAATAGATAACAAGATGTAGATTAACTGGGCTATGGGGTCAAAAGGTCAAGAAAGCTATTAGATGACGATACGAGGCTATTGAAGGGCCGTTTTGATTCAAGGTAGAAAGGATCTTTGGGCAAAATGGAGTAAATGGACATCAAGTTTGTGAACAAAAAAGAGTTTCAAGCATCACTGGTTCAATAGATAACATAAACATGGTAAATAAAGCCCTTAATCATGCAAAATGTAACTATAAACTAATCAATACATAGAAACAAACATTCAAGCCATGCATAGAAGTATAAGACCCTCTAACTGTGGGAAATGGCTATCAGACTTTGGGGAAAAAACATAAGACGGACTAACAACTTAAAACACTATGCCAGAATGCCTAAACACAGTACTTCAAGTTAGTGGGCACTTTGAACAACAAGATTTGCATAGTTTTTAGGCAAAGGGCTAGATCGGGACTAGGCCTCCTTGGTTCAAACAAAATGATAATCTTAATCAGTCAAAGAGATAGTTTCATGGATGGAAATATGGACAGTCATAGGTAAGAAGGGCACACCATACATCCTACTCAACATGCATAGAACTATTAATGAAACTAGCAACAATATCCTCAAGTTATTAAAGAGCAGTTAAGAATTCTTTAATGCAACTAAGGAAGAAGAAAACATAAAAGCTATGAAGATTCAGGAATTTTGAGGTGTCTCCATGGGCATATCTCAAATTTTTTCTCTACTGATCTATATCAAGCAAGAAACATGTATCATGAATGAAAACTAGAAGACAACAACAAAGCAAGAAACACTATACCATTCTACCATGTCATGGAATCCATCAACAATCCTTCATCATCCATCCAAGAACATTCAAGAGGAAATCCAAAAGCATAACACAAGTATTTTCTCCAAAGCTCATATGACCATATATTGCTTCTCTTCTCAAGTTCAGCCTCCTTTACAAATGAGAGCTTGTGGAATAAATAGGCTCAAGTGAGGAAAACCTCATGGTTCAACTTCCTCTCCTATTGGTCTAATGAAAATATCTAAACTTGTCCTTGAGGCTTTGCAAAGCCCAAGGCACAAAAATATCTCATAAAATATCTAAAAAGTGCTAGAAAAGGAAAAATAATTGACTTTGCATCATTTTCCATGTGCAAAAATAGCTAAACGCACATTTGGAAAAAGCAGATTTTTGAGGTTCAAAAATTACAAAAATACTTCAAATTTACATTAGAAAAAGGTCCCCTGACTTGCCAGAAACATTTGGCAGCCTTCCTGGTGTCAAAACGAGGCTCAAGATAGCTCGCTGGAAAGATATGAGTGTCTACTTTCCGGCGCAACTGAAATTTCTTCAATCCGATGCCTAGAAGTCCTCCAAAACTGCACCTGTGTGTAAAAAGCCAGAAAATTATAGTATGCTGATAGACCAGGCAGAGTGTGCAAAATGCGAGCCTTTTTCGCTGTTTTGAAGGGGAAAATGATCTCCAAATGCTCTGAAAATAGCTGGGGACATGCTCATGAAATTATGGCATCTGATGGTACCATTCTCCTCCCTTGACGAATCCTCAAAATGAAATGGCGAATTTATGAGTTTTTGACCAAAAACTCAAAAATGCCAAAAAACCAAAAGTTGTCAAAATAGGCCCAAAATTGGTGTGCATGACCCTTAAGGGTCCTTAGCAACATGCTCTGAAACTGAAGCCAAAATTTCAAGTGCTGATGTGCCTTTCTTCTCTTTCCGTGCCGGGCGTTTCCCTTTAGCCTTCTTTTCCATCACTGTTTTGAGTTTCTTCATGGCGCTACTCTTTATCATTGTGCTGCATATCATCAATGTATTCTCCTTTACCTTGCTGCGCTGCCTCACTGTGCTCCCTTTCAAAACACTGCCCCTTCTATTTGTATGCCACTCAACAATAAAACTCAAATAAAAACACAGTCAATAAAAGATACACAGTCTAAGCAATCTTTTCTGTGTTTTGTGGTAAGGTCTCTCTGCTTTTAGTAATTTGGAGGACACAAGACAACCTTGTTTTTTGGATAAGGTAGAACACAAACCTTCTTAATTCACAACACTGCTCTTTTCTTTGTAGGCCACTCAACTAGTGGATTCAATAGCATGAAGACAGTCAATTAGCAAGACAATACATAGTCCAAGGTTTACTGTGTAATAGGTGACAGAGTTCATTTTTCTTTTGATGTGGTCATAGAGAATCCTGTAGCATTTTTAACAACAATAAACCTCTCCTCAAACATAACACTGCCCTCTTTAAACTCTACTGTCCTTTTCACAAACTTTGACAATACCTCTAATTGATTTGAGCAGCTTTACTCACCAAAGTCTGTTTATGGTCAAAAGGCAGCCATGACCTTGCTTTTTGCCACACTGAGGAAGACTTTGAAAAAAGACCAAGAAATACATGGATGATTTCTGTGTTTGGAATTCCGACCACTGCTTCTGCTTCAAATGCCAAGCTTCTTTAAAAAAGGTGCCTTCATTTCCTAATACTCTTTTGGGGATAGATTACAAGTTTTTTAAACATTAAAAATAATCCAAGCCTTACTATGCTCACTGCTAAGCAATCACAGACTCCAGCACTCTTGAGTTTTTCTTTTTTAAAAGATTAGACCTCCCAAGCATGGTTTTATCTATCACATATAGTTTATAGAATTCATGGCTTGTCACTGTCTTTTGAGGGTAGCTCTAGAATTTCTTTGAGATTGAATAAACCTCCTACCATTTTCCATTATGACAAAATTTGTCAATAGACTCTAATCGAATCATTTTGAAAATTCTATGAAGAATTTCCCCTTTTTACCAACATTCAGACTCTTGAAAACATAGCACTTAACACCCTTTAGAATTTTGAAAATATCAAAGAGGCACTTGTAGTACCTTTGGAAAAATGATGATGGTGCCTTTCGAGGAGTTTGATCTGCTTTAGGATTGATTTAGGGGCATTTTGATCACTGAAACATGCGCGGCACGTTTGATAAGAAAGGCGCCGCGCGAAAAGAGGAGTGTCGAGTCACTGTCGGGCCGATAGGACCCAAACTTACAGGCGCGCCGCGCGCCTGTGCTTTCCTTTGTAAATTGTGTGCCTAAACGCACCGCGCGCCGCTACAGGCGCGCCGTGCAACCTTAAGCGCAAAAAAAAACTGTGTTTTTTGCTCAAAAATTCTTTCTGCAGTTTTGTAAGCAGCAAGGGGGAGCTTGGATGGTTCGTTGGAGTTTGCAAGATATATGGTATCGGTCTTAAGATTTTTTGAAAATGAAACACTAAAGCTTCTTTCATACTTGTTTGGCGAGGGTTTCTCTCAAAAGATTTTTGAAGAGCCCTCTTTTATTAACACTTGAAAACCTATCCACTTAAAACATAGCTTGATACCATTTATTCGAATAAGGGTCATAGTGGCAATGAGCAATTATTTTTATGGAATTGGCCCCTCTTGACATCAAACAAACTTCTTCAAGACTGTAAAACTTTGCTGCTTTTTGTCCAAGTAATGAAGAAATGTCTTCTTTTTCTGATATTTGCACTGTAAGAGGAAAATGGCCTGAAACTACTATGGAAGATCTGCAGATTTTCCTTTGGAGGGTGATCACCTTCTTTATGGACAAAAACTTGACTGTGATTTCTATATTTCTTCCCACCTCCTGCATTTGTGCTGCTCATTGGGCTGCAACAGTGAGGTGCTTTTTTAACCCCCTTTCATAAGGAAACTGCCTTCTTTGTAACAGTAACATGCATGTTCAAATTTCTTTTCTATCCTCTATGATGTATAATTTGAAAGTCATTTCCCTATGAGTAGGAAAATCAGTACTTTTTGAAGCATAATCATCATCTGTTACCTGTGTAATGACCTTTGATTTCCTTCTTTGTTCTTACATGTTTTCTCTATTTCATCTGTCCCTATTGTGTTTACAATTTGTCTGTCAGTCAGTGAGAAATCTGGAATCAAGTACTGCTCTGGCCCTCTGTTTGTAAATGAAGGAGGCCCTTCACTTGGTAAAGTGTCTGGATATTGTTTGATAAACCTGCTTGACAAGGGTTCTTCCTGTGTATGATGGCAAGCGAACAAACTTGAAAACATTAATGCTTTTACCTCTGTTAAGTCAAACTTTGGCCATCGCCCTCTGCTTATAGATGAAGGAGGCGCCTTAACCATGACCTATCGACAGCCTCTTGACAGTGTTGCTTTTTCTTCTGCTGTCATTTCATGCTGAATGGAAGCTGCAAGGTCTTGACGAGTAACTCCTTACCCTGCAGATGTATCTCATGCTCAAGTTTACATTGAGAAGTAGATGTTCTTCTAAATGTGGATTCAAGAATTTTCTCCTGAGATGATGACATGTTTCCTGTTTTTGTAAAATCCATAAAACACTGTAAAACACCTAAAATCAACTTGAGGCTGTGGTCTATGCATTGCTGAGACTTAGGGGTGTGTAAGTGGCGCGACTTAGGGCTGTTATCAATTTCAATTGCAGAGTGGGAGGTCTGTCATGATTGGTCTGTAGCAGATGGAGGTTTTTGGCCTTTTGATGGTTGCCAAGGGTAAAAATGCCTTAAAGCGCCACTTCCTAACTTAGGGGAGGCTTTTGAAACAGACTTGAATTGTCCTTTTAGAGCTGATGGGCAGACCAGTAGGGCTAAAGTTGGATAGGATAGTGATAATGAGGTTTAACCTTGACATGGGCGGACTGAAAAGTAGGAGGGCGAAAATTTTTTTTATGAGGGTTTTCTAGATGACAAATTAACATATGGAGATCAACTTCTAGAAAACTCAGCTATGGATCTAGTCATCACTAACAAGTGAAAAATACTGATGACTAATAGTGGCTCCATTTGGGGAGGGCAGCTCATCGTCAAGAGGTGTCCAGAATTCAGATCTTTGGCTTATGAAGACCAGTGACTTACCTATTGGCGCAAAATTTCACCCTTCTTTGATGCTATTTCTGAAAAGTGACAGCATGGTTAACATCAATGATATTTCTAGCTACCCCACTATCTTTCCTAACATTTTTTCTTCTCTTGGAATATTTGAACTAGCAGCCTTTTGACAATGTATATTTTTCTTTTTGCAAAATGAACCTATCTATTTCTACTCTTATATCTGCAGGGAGTTCAGATTAAAATGATGAACTCCTTCATTACTCTACCTATGCTAGATCAACTTTCAAGATTAAGCAGTTTGACAGGATTTTTTTCTCTAATCTAAAACATGAAATTTAAAATATGATCAAATCAGGATTAGACAATCTGATTTGTCATGTATTTGCGGCATGATAGTACAAACTGCACACAAATATTATTCTGCAACAAAAGAAAAACTAGACAAGCGGGGCTAAGATGTACAATGTATTTTCCGTCCCTCGCTTCTCTCTTTGGTTCTGTTTTAGGCATGTGGAACCAGAATCTCTCCCTAATCTATACTCTGTGATAAGTCAATCTTACACAATGTTGACTATCTTTTGCACTCACTAACTTATCAGCAAATAAATTTAAACATGCTCAGCTATGATTAGGCTAGATAGCTGAACAAGACATTGAAGTACCAGTAGCGGCATTTAGACTTGCTCGCTTTCCGAAAGACTATTTTTGGAACATGGGGCTTTACCATCGCTTTTTTCGAAACTGCCCTCTTTTTCTACTTTTTACTGTTTTTGTATTTTCTACTTTTTAAACTTTTCTGCAAACAAACTAAAACTGAAAATATGCTCACATGGCTGAGCTTATTTTTCACATGTTGTCTATCTATCCTAATCTAATATATACACAAAATACACATTTGGTGAACTCTTCTTTCCAATGTAACCAGTCAAGTAGATGATTGTATGGGTGACTCTGGTTTAGTTCTTTCATGATGCAGAAATAATGACAAGGCCACTCCCATTTGGCAAGTTTTTGGATAGTAGTACTTAAGCTTTTTCTCATTCTTGGTAGCAACTTGTTTATGATAGAAACCACTACTCTTTCAGAATTTTCAAGGAAAACAGCAACTGGATCTTGGAATAATACCTGATCTAGAGCATCTGATATATAGGCTTCTTTCAGGACTACTCTTTCTTCCACTTGGCTATATTTGGGACCCCCCTGGTAAAGCAATTCTTCCTCTTGCTCAAGACCACTTGAAATGACAGGTTCATCATATATTGCAGTGTAGTTTTCATTCCAAGCTGATGTGTTCTAATTAAGTGGACTGAAAACTGTGTGGAGGTTATCAGTTTGGTGAGCAGGGATACACTTTGACAGTAAATTATCTTGAAAGGACAGTGTGACAACCCTCATGTGTTTATCAACCTCTTTTTCTTCATCTGCGATTTGTAACTCAATGGAACTTGGTGGCTGCAAATTTGGAGTTAAGGAAGATTCCATGTCCAAAATGATTTCTTCAACCATTTCAGGAAAAGGCTTCTCATTTAAAACATGCTCAAAAATTTCACCATCTTCCTCAACCTCATTATCAAAGCTGAAAAACTGTTGATTTCCAATTATGTGACTGTTATCTCTGATGGACTGAAGTGAAGTAGAGCAAAGAGTCTGAGACTCTTCACTTACTTCTAAACTCTCAATGCTCTCCTCATCAGTGTCATAGATGACCTGTAATGGCTGCTCACTTTTCTCAAGTTTATGAAACTGAGCTTCCTCCCAAAAATCAAAAGCTGAGTGTTCTGCAAAGTTAGTTTCTGTTTGGAAATCACAATCATCAACATATTGATCAAACCTTAGAGAATAATTAACATAAGAAATGTCATCAACCATGCACATTGGACTATCAGATTGCTTTTCTTCAAATTGATCTACACATCTATTTTCTGATTTATGACATGCAAGATTAACAGGAGAAAGATCAGAAATTTTTTGGTTATATGAAGTTTCAGAGGTTGTTTGCATGTTTATAAGTTGATCTATTTCATCTTCAGTAAAAAAGGGAGGTATTTTCATTTCTCTACTGTAATCCTCTTTCTCTTGGGAAATCTGATTTGAAAGATGAATGTCTTTTGGGGCTTCACTTATGAGAGGTGATGAATCATCACTTATGCCCTTAGAGAGATCCTGTGGGTTTTCTGTCATTTCTTGCTTCTTTTCATCTTCAACCAATTCTTTGTGATATTGAGGATAGTTATCATGTAATTCATGAGTTTTTTCTGATAGATTCTTAGGGGGCCAGTTTGCTTTTATGAACTCAAATGACTCCCAACATAAAGGTAGAGACCCTATAGGTTTTGATTTATCTTCTCTCTCAGATTTGAATTCTTCTTCAATCAGCTCTTCTTGATTTAGGTGAGAGTTAACTTGAGCAGGGTTTTCCTGAATAACTGCTGAGAGATCTTTAGGGAGCAAATTTTCTTTCAAAGTCGGGAAGGATTTAAAGCATAAGGGTAGAGAACCTAAAGGTTTTGATTCTTCTTCCATTTCAGAATCTGTGATTTCAAAATGGCTGATAGCTTCTTTAGAGCATTCCTCTATGTTTTTATGTGCAAATTTCCCATTAGGCATATTTTGTTTATAACTCTTGTCTTGTGATAGTTGAGTGTGTTTAACCTGAGGAAGAAGGGTAGGTTGGTTTGAATAAGCAGTGTTAACCTTGTGTTTTTTCCTATCAAGTAGCTTCTCTAGTTTTCCTACCATACACACCAATTTTTTCAGCTTTTCCTCTGAAGATGCTAGTGTCTCTTGATTTGCTTTGTCTTTCTCTATTGTTCTTAGTTGTGCCTCCCTATTTAGTATGTTTAATTCTACATCAACTGCTATCCTTTGCATTTCTTCTAGGGTCAAAGGATCTTTGTATTTTATCTGGAAAACCATCTCTGGGTCAAAAGAGTCTGGGTAATGTAAGAGAACACATCCGAGGGGTGGCTTTAGGTTAGCAGGCATTGCATGGTATACTTTATTGAACCTGGCTAAAAAGTTTTGTATTGTTTCCCCTGGTTGTCTTTTTAACTGATTGTACTCCTTTATGATGAGAAATTTATTACCCACGACCAACCACCTATCTAGGAATATTTGAGCGAATTGATGAAAATTGGTAATGCTTGCAGCGGGAAGGTCTTGAAACCAACTCTTAATTTTTCCTTGTAATGATAAGGCAAACATTCTAATACGCACATCATCTTCTTCTATGTCATAAAGGTCAAGTAAATCCTCAAGTTTTTGGGTATGTTCTTCAGCGGTGACTTTGGAGCTTTCTCCATCAAACCTGGGTAATTTATTTTAAAGATTTGCAGGAAGGGCTTGTAAGATGGGAGGTAAAACCAAAGGCTTGTATCTTTCTGGGACCTTTGTGGATATAGGTAGTGTAAAAAGAGGTTCGTGACTGTTTGAGGTTTCAGCCAGAGTGGGAAAGGTAGCATGAGGCTCATGTTTTGCTAGGTTTTCCATAGGTGAATCTGGGGTAAGCATAGGTGTACAAGCCTGCTCATGGTCTGAGATTTGAGGCTCAGCTTTTTTAGGTTTGAGATCTTTCCAATGATCAATGTAGATCTCATCGGTGTATTCCTGATCAGGCTCAAAGTAGGATAGAACATAGTTACAGATAAAGACAATAATTTCTTGAATCCAACTAAGGCCTGAGTGCTTTTTCTTTCTAGGATGACCAGTCATGTTTTAGGTTCTTCCTCTAGTGGAGTCTTTAGGTCTATTGGGAGTTGTGGAGTCGCCAGGTGGAACTTGGTTGTTTTTGTAGAGATGTAGCTATGGTCCACCACCAGTAACTAATCTGGAATTTTTTTTAAGGTTTTTCTGAGTTTTATGTGCAACCTATGGTTTATTAAAGTATTCTAAACTTTTTTCATCACTTTGCTAGGGTGGTGATAACAAAAAGAGGTTACTCTGAATGATTTTACGGACTACCTTCTTGTTTAAGTATTTAAAGGACTAAAGAGTGTATAAGAGTTTGCTAGATTGTCATGTACTCAGTGTCCCACCATCTCCTGCTATGTTAGTGAGCGATGGGATAGGTCGATCAGATAATAATCTAGAGTTCGGTAAAATAGTAAGGCCTACTAGAGGCTAGTGGAGTCGCCAAGTGGATTTTTAGTTGTTTTGAGGTATATGTGTATGGTCCACCACCAATACTGTCAAAAACCAATCTAAGGGAGTGTTTTGGGGTTTTTTGAGTTTTATGTGCCTACGAGGTTTGGAAGAGTTTCCTATAACTGACTCATCATTTTGCTAATATGGTGAAAGAGCTAGCTTCTACTCTTCAAACAACACTTAAGTTTTCTAAGTTTGATTGAGACTTCGAGAATTCTAAGGTGTACTTAGATTGTCACTAACTCGGAAGGTCCCACCGTGATCATTACTATGTTAGTGAGCGGTGGGATAAGTCAATCAGATAGTATTCTTAAGGCTGCTAGAAATTAGGGAAACTAAGTTTGTTTATCACTGAGAGTCCCACCGTGATCGCCATTATGTTAGTGTGGTGATGAGGTGGCTCACTGGTAGGTATTCTTGAAAATAAGGGACTTCTAGAGTTCTAAGGTGTCCTTAGATTGTCACTAACTAAAAGTCCCACCGTGATCGCCATTATGTTAGGGTCCCGTGATTTGGCTGATTGGCAAGCCAAATGACAGTGTAACATCAAACCAAGCTTTGGAGCCCGAGGACCTAGCCTTCCTGGACTCAGAGAGGGCTCTCTCTATATGTGTAAGGGATATTTGTGTGTTTGCTTATTTGTGTTCTGATTTTAGGCTAGTTATGAAGTAAGTTTTTGATTTTTTTGTTTTTTGAGTTGTGAGGGATGAAACTGATCAAAGATATAAAATAGATAAAAAGATGTAGATTAACTGGGCTATGGGGTCAAAAGGTCAAGAAAGCTATTAGATGATGATACGAGGTTGTTGAAGGGCCGATTTGATTCAAGGTAGAAAGGATCTTTGGGCAAAATGGAGTAAATGGACATCAAGTTTGTGAACAAAAAAGAGTTTCAAGCATCATTGGTTCAATAGATAACATAAACATGGTAAAGAAAACCCTTAATCATGCAAAATGTAACTATAAATTAATAAATACATAGAAACAAACATTCAAGCCATGCATAGAAGTATAAGACCCTCTAACTGTGGGAAATGGCTATCAGACATTGGGCAAAACACATAAGATGGACTAACAACTTAAAACACTATGCCGGAATGCCTAAACACAGTACTTCAAGTTAGTGGGCACTTTGAACAACAAGATTTGCATAGTTTTTAGGCAGAGGGATAGATCGGGACTAGGCCTCCTTGGTTCAAACAAAATGATAATCTTAATCAGTCAAAGAGATAGTTTCATGGATGGAACTATGGACAGTCATAGGTAAGCAGGGCACACCATACATCCTACTCAACATGCATAGAACTATTAATGAAACTAGCAACAATATCCTTAAGTTATTAAAGAGCAGTTAAGAATTCTTTAATGCAACTAAGGAAGAAGAAAACATAAAAGCTATGAAGATTCAGGAATTTTGAGGTGCCTCCATGGGCATATCTCAAATTTTTTCTCTACTGATCTATAGCAAGCAAGAAACATGTATCATGAATGAAAACTAGAAGACAACAACGAAGCAAGAGACACTATACCATTCTACCATGTCATGGAATCCATCAACAATCCTTCATCATCCATCCAAGAACATTCAAGAGGCAATCCAAAAGCATAACACAAGTATTTTCTCCAAAGCTCATATGACCATATATTGCTTCTCTTCTCAAGTTCAGCCTCCTTTACAAATGAGAGCTTGTGGAATAAATAGGCTCAAGTGAGGAAAACCTCATGGTTCAACTTCCTCTCCTATTGGCCTAATGAAAATATCTAAACTTGTCCTTGATGCTTTGCAAAGCCCAAGGCACAAAAATATCTCATAAAATATCTAAAAAGTGCTAAAAAAGGAAAAATAATTGACTTTGCATCATTTTCCATGTGCAAAAATAGCTAAACGCACATTTGGAAAAAGCAGATTTTTGAGGTTCAAAAATTACAAAAATACTTCAAATTTACATCAGAAAAAGGTCCCCTGACTTGCCAGAAACATTTGGCAGCCTTCCTGGTGTCAAAACGAGGCTCATGATAGCTCGCTGGAAAGCTCTGAGTGTCTAATTTCCGGCGCAACTGAAATATATTCAATCCAATGCCCAGAAGTCCTCCAAATCTACACCTGTGTGTAAAAAGCCAGAAAATTACAGTCTGCTGATAGACCGGGCAGAGTGTGCAAAATGCGAGCCTTTTTCATTGTTTTGAAGGGGAAAATGATCTCCAAATGCTCTGAAAATCGCTGGGGACATGCTCATGAAATTATGGCATTGGATGGTACCATTCTCCTCCCTTGACGAATCCTCAAAATGAAATGGTGAATTTATGAGTTTTTGACCAAAAACTCAAAAATGCCAAAAAACCAAAAGTTGTCAAAATAGGCCCAAAACTGGTGTGCATGACCCTTAAGGGTCCTTAGCAACATGCTCTGAAACTGAAGCCAAAATTTCAAGTGCTGATGTGCATTTCTGCTCTTTCCGTGCCAGGCGTTTCCCTTTAGCCTTCTTTTCCATCACTGTTTTGAGTTTCTTCACGGCTCTACTCTTTATCATTGTGCTGCATATCATCAATGTATTCTCCTTTACCTTGCTGCGCTGCCTCACTGTGCTCCCTTTCAAAACACTGCCCCTTCTCTTTGTATGCCACTCAACAATAAAACTCAAATAAAAACACAGTCAGTAAAAGATACACAGTCCAAGCAATATTTTCTGTGTTTTGTGGTAAGGTCTCTTTGCTTTTAGTAATTTGGAGGACACAAGATAGCCTTGTTTTTTGGATAAGGCAGAACACAAACCTTCTTAATTCACAACACTGCTCTTTTCTTTGTAGGCTACTCAACTAGTGGGTTCAATAACATGAAGACAGTCAATCAGCAAGACAATACATAGTCTAAGGTTTACTGTGTAATAGGTGACAGAGTTCATTTTTCTTTTGATGTGGTCATAGAGAATCCTGTAGCATTTTTAACAACAATAAACCCCTCCTCAAACATAACACTGCCCTCTTTAAACTCTACTGTCCTTTTCACAAACTTTGACAATACCTCTAATTGATTTGAGCAGCTTTACTCACCAAAGTCTGTTTATGGTCAAAAGGCAGCCATGACCTTGCTTTTTGCCACACTGAGGAAGACTTTGAAAAAAGACCAAGAAATACATGGATGATTTATGTGTTTGGAATTCCGACCACTGCTTCTGCTTCAAATGCCGAGCTTCTTTAAAAAAGGTGCCTTCATTTCCTAATACTCTTTTGGGGACAGATTACAGGTTTTTTAAACATTAAAAATAATCCAAGCCTTGCTATGCTCACTGCTGAGCAATCACAGACTCCAGCACTCTTGAGTTTTTCTTTTTTAAAAGATTAGACCTCCCAAGCATGGTTTTATCCGTCACATATAGTTTATAGAATTCATGGCTTGTCACTGTCTTTTGAGGGTAGCTCTAGAATTTCTTTGAGATTGAATAAACCTCCCACCATTTTCCATTATGACAAACTTTGTCAATAGATTCTAATCGAATCATTTTGAAAATTCTATGAAGACTTTCCCCTTTTTACCAACATTCAGACTCTTGAAAACATAGCACTTAACACCCTTTAGAATTTTGAAAATATCAAAGAGGCACTTGTAGTACCTTTGGAAAAATGATGATGGTGCCTTTCGAGGAGTTTGATCTGCTTTAGGATTTATTTAGGGGCATTTTGATCACTGAAACATGCGGGACACGTTTGATAAGAAAGGCGCCGCGCGAAAAGAGGAGTGTCGGGTCACTGTCGGGCTAACAGGACCCAAAATTACAGGCGTACCGCGCGCCTGTGCTTTCCTTTGTAAATTGTGCGCCTAAACGCGCTGCGTGCCGCTACAGGTGCGTTGCGCAACCTTAAGCGCCAAAAAAAACTATGTTTTTTGCTCAAAAATTCTTTCTCCAGTTTTGTAAGCAGCAAGGGGGAGCTTGGATGGTTCGTTGGAGTTTGCAAGATATATGGTATCGGTCTTAAGCTTTTTTGAAAATGAAACACCAAAGCTTCTTTCATACTTGTTTGGCGAGGGTTTCTCTCAAAAGATTTTTGAAGAGCCCTCTTTTCTTAACACTTGAAAACCTATCCACTTAAAACATAGCTTGATACCATTTATTCGAATAAGGGTCATGGTGGCAATGAGAAATTATTTTTATGGAATTGGCCCCTCTTGACATCAAACAAACTTCTTCAAGACTGTAAAAATTTGCTGCTTTTTGTCCAAGTAATGAATAAATGTCTTATTTTTATGATATTTGCACTGTAAGAGGAAAATGGCCTGAAACTACTATGGAAGATCTGCAGATTTGCCTTTGGAGGGTGATCACCTTCTTTATGGACAAAAACTTGACTGTGATTTCTATATTTCTTCCCACCTCCTGCATTTGTGCTGCTCATTGGGCTGCAACAGTGAGGTGCTTTTTAAACCCCCTTTCATAAGGAAACTACCTTCTTTGTAATATTAGCATGCATGTTCAAATTTCTTTTCTGTCCTCTATGATGTATAATTTGAAATTCATTTCCCTATGAGTAGGAAAATCAGTACTTTTTGAAGCATAATCATCATCTGTTACCTGTGTAATGACCTTTGCTTTCCTTCTTTGTTCTTACATGTTTGCTCTATTTCATCTGTCCCTATTGTGTTTACAATTTGCCTGTCAGTCAGTGAGAAATATGGAATCAAGTACTGCTCTGGCCCTCTGTTTGTAAATGAAGGAGGCCCTTCACTTGGCAAAGTGTTTGGATATTGTTTGATAAACCTGCTTGACAAGGGTTCTTCTTGTGTATGATGGCAAGCGAACAAACTTGAAAACATTAATGCTTTTATCTCTGTTAAGTCAAACTTTGGCCATCGCCCTCTGCTTATAGATGAAGGAGGCGCCTTAGCCATGACCTATCGACAGCCTCTTAACAGTGTTGCTTTTTCTTCTGCTATCATTTCATGCTGAATGGAAGCTGCAAGGTCTTGATGAGTAACTCCTTACCCTGCAGATGTATCTCAGGCTCATGTTTACATTGAGAAGCAGCTGTTCTTCTAAATGTGGATTCAAGAATTTTCTCCTGAGATGATGACATGTTTCCTGTCTTTGTAAAATCCATAAAACACTGTAAAACACCTAAAATCAGCTTGAGGCTCTGGTCTATGCATTGTTCAGACTTAGGGGTGTGTAAGTGGCGCGACTTAGGGCTGTTATCAATTTCATTTGCAGAGTGGGAGGTCTGTCATGATTGGTCTGTAGCAGATGGAGGTTTTTGGCCTTTTGATGGTTGCCAAGGGTAAAAATGCCTTAAAGCGCCACTTCCTAACTTAGGGGAGGCTTTTGAAACATACTTGAATTGTCCTTTTAGAGTTGATGGGAAGACCAGTAGGGCTAAAGCTGGATAGGATAGTGATAATGAGGTTTAACCTTGACATGGGCGGACTGAAATGTAGGAGGGCGAAAAAATTTTTTATGAGGGTTTTCTAGATGACAAATTGACATATGGAGATCAGCTTCTAGAAAACTCAGCTATGGATCTAGTCATCACTAACAAGTGAAAAATACTGATGACTAACATTACAATGGTCGGAAGTGCGACGAATTAGGAAACGTCGGAAGAGTGACGCTTGTTTGGAAGTGACGGAAAAAGTGTCGATAGTGCGACACTTTTTAATTGCGTCGGAACTGCGACGGTATGTCAAAACATGCTTTGCCCGCCCTCGAACTGTCGCTCTTGCGACGACTATGTGTTGGAATAGCGACGAATTGGCCGTTGGAATTTCCGCCAAATTTTCTAGTGCAGGAAATCCTCCCAGGATTGTCTTGGAATTGTATTTGGGGGTTTAGATATTTTCTCCCAACATTGTATAAGCTGTATATTTCCATATCTATGTATTGACATATTATAATAGCAGTTATCTCTAATAAAACTACGCTATCATAGCCTTGGGAATTTTCTGTGTAGCAGTATACTTCATATTTCATGTACATGCTTTCTTGAGGCTTGTATTGCCTAACTTGAGTGACTATTTCCTCAAGATATTGTATACATTTTGCTACTGTAACATTCATAATATGGCTATCTGTTCTTCTTAAATTTTATGAGTTGATTTATCACTGCTACTCCAGTTTTGTGTTCATGTATTGCTGCATTCCCATTTTGGGATATTACAAAAAGACATTTTAATGAATACTCAACTGTCACACCAAGAAATTTCTGCAGCAAATTTGAATATTCCACTAGCACAAAACTCAGCACCGCTTCACAATAGCAATCTCCAGTGATTAACACTGCTCTGATATTGTTAGGTCCCTATATTACTATTATAGTCCCTTATTGTTGTTAGTGCAACCCCCTTATTGTTATTATTGTACCCTTGTAACCCCCATTTTTTAATTATTGTGCCCTTAAATTATTATTGTTAGGTCGGCTAGGATTACATTGTGGCCCACTAGGATTACATTATGGCCCCATGGACTCCTATATATAGAAAGGAGGTTTTGTAAATTGTATCATCCAAGAATTGTTCATTAATGTATTGTATTGGAGGTTGCCCCCTCGAAGTGGCTCATTTAAAAGGCGTTGATATCTATTTTCTTATCTTTTTGGAGCTGGTTACACAACATTTGGTATCAGAGGTTTTGGATTCTAGGGTTTCGCTGCTCCAAACAGGTCATCGTGGAATTTTTGCTATAAATTTTTTTCTACGACGTTTCAGAAGCTGAAATTTTTAGAGTACGAAGCCAAAATCCTGAGGAAGATTTTCTAAAAATTTCAGAGCTTGGTTCGCAATATTTTTGGAGATATGATCTGTGGAAGTTAGGTCTTTTTTCAGGCTCCTAAACAGGTCATCGTGGAATTTGCTTTATAAATTTGTTTATAAGAAGGTTCAGATTCTGAAATTCATATGGTGCAAAGCTGAAATCCTGAGGAAAGTCGTCAAAAAATTTCAGAGCTTGGTTCGGAATATTTTTGGAGATATGATCTATGGAAGGTAGTTCTTTTTCAGGCTCCTGAATTTCATCTCAAAGAGGTGATCGTGGGAAAAGTTCAATAACTCTCTCTCTGGGAATCGGATTGGAGTGCAGTAAAAATAGGTCGCAAGTACACAGACTGTAGTTTCTTGGATATCAATTTCAGAGACAAAGGACGAAATAGTGACACGTGGAAAGTCGTACAAGTTAGCTCTACTGAACCAGTCCATAATTAGGTCATTGTGGGAGATTGGACACAAATTTGTCTTGGAGAATCCAAATCAGGTCAGACCTATGGCATTCGAAAGATAATTTAGAGGGCTACTTTGGTACTGAAATTCAAATATTGAAGTTATTCAATCACAGAGATAATCCAATTTCAATATCGAGCTCCTCAAAAGCAAGAAAAAGGTGTGTATTTTTTTTTCCGAATTGCATAAGTCTTGTTTGAAGAATCAATTTGAATTGATTCCAAGGGCATATTGTAGAATAGATATCAGTATTGGGTTCTAAAATGTGCCTCATAAAAATAATTCAACACCCATTAAGCCTTCAAAAGGGTCTACTATGACTCATGAAGATGAAGAATTGCAACATGATCTATCAAAATTACAAGAGCAAGTGCAACAAATTTCACTCTCGCAAAAAGCAACAAAAAATGAAATGGAAGTTTTGAAGAAAGGCATGGAAGAGAAGATGGATGGTTTGAAGAAAGGCGTGGAAGCTAAGATGGATGGCGTGGAAGCTAAGATGGATGGCATGGAAGCTAGCATGGAAGCTAAGATGGAAAACATGAAGAATGATCTAAAAACAGACATCGAAGGTTTGACAAAGTTGATACAAGAAATGTTTCCTAATGGTGAAAAGATAGTAGAAGAACCTCATGATGAGAACAAAATCAATGTTAATTGTGATTTGATAAACTCTAATGTTGGCGGGAAGAACCAACATATTCCAAAAATGGATATGAGGAAGTTTGATGGAAAGGATCCTGTAACATGGATACTACAGATGGAGCAATATTTTGATCTCCATAACGTGCAAAACACACAAAAGGTACGCATTGCAACTTTACATTTAGAGAAAAATACATTTGTATGGTATCGATGGCTTTTCTCCCGTAAAAAAATTGTCACTTGGTCAATTTTTACGGAAGAAATGATAGCACATTATGAGGATACAAAGAGCAACACCTTCTTTAGCCAATTGATAAATCTCAAACAAAAGGGTTTAGTGGGGCAGCACATTGAGCAATTCCAAAAATTGAATATAAGGGTAACTGATATTCCAGAGGAACACATGATTGATCTCTTCATAGGAACTTTAAGGGATAACATACAACATGAAGTTCGCGTTCTGGAACCTGATTCATTGGAGAAGGCATTCAGGTTGGCAAGAAAAGTTGAATGTAAAATTATGGCGACAAGGAAGCCTACCACTCAATTCTATAAAGAAGGAAGTGTTGCTACGCCTAGATTTCCCCAACCTACAAGGTTGACACCACAACAATTGGAAGAAAAAAGAGCAAAAGGGCTTTGCTACAGTTGTGATAGCAAATACACTAAAGGTCATAAGTGTGCTGAGAAGAAATTATTTTACATAGATTGTGAAGAGGAAGAAGAAAATGAACAAGAAGAGGATATACACATGGAACTAGCCCTAGAAGAGGAAGAAATGAATCCGACCATATCGTGTAATGCACTGGCAGGAATTACCACTCCTCAAACTCTCAAGATACAAGGACAAATCAAGAAGAAAAAGGTAATAGTGTTGATTGATTCAGGTAGCACCCATAATTTTATTCATTGTAAGGTAGCCAAGGAATTAAATTGTTTCATATACCCAGCACCAGAATGTCAAGTGATGGTTGCAAATGGAGGAACTATAAATTTCTCTAGAAAATGCCATAATATCAAGCTAACCATGGGGGAATATGTACTGACTAGTCCAATTCTTTCCATTCCTATGGGAGGTGCTGATGTTGTACTAGGAGTACAATGGTTACAATCTTTGGGGACGGTAGCTTTTAATTTTCAAGAACTTTTCCTGAAATTTTTTTTAGAAGGAAAGGAAGTCGAATTATGGGGTATTGAAGGGAATCCAGGAAGGATAATAAGCTCTAATGTCATGAAAAATCTTCTAAATAAAGAACAACGAGGCGTAATTGCACAATTATGCTCACTAGAAGTTCCGACATCAAAATCATCTATTTCTGCAGATCCCCAACAAGTCTTGGACAATCATTCCAAGGTGTTTGAGACTCCCAAAGGACTCCCACCTATTCGTGATCATGATCATGCTATTCATTTGATTCCAGGAAGTGTTCCTCCAAACATCAGGCCTTATAGATATCCTTACTTCCAAAAGAGCGAAATTGAACGTATGATTGCAGAAATGTTAGAGGTATGTATAATTCAACCTAGTCAAAGTTCTTTCTCTGCTCCTGTAGTATTGGTACACAAGAAGGATGGATTATGGCGAATGTGTCTAGATTATAGGGAGCTCAATAAGCTCACCATTAAAGACAAATTCCCCATTCCTGTGATTGATGAATTATTGGATGAATTACATGGAGCAATTTATTTTACCAAGTTGGATCTTCGTTCAGGATATCATCAAATTAGAATGAAGACTAAAGATATTCCGAAAACAACATTTCGAACTCATGAGGGTCGTTATGAATTTTTGGTCATGCCTTTTAGCCTTACCAATGCACCTTCTACATTTCAAGGGTTGATGAATTCCATTTTCAAACCCTTCCTTAGAAAATTTGTGCTAGTATTTTTTGATGATATACTAATCTACAACAGGTCTTGGAAGGATCATGTTCAACATGTTGACAGAGTGCTCAAACTATTGTAGGAGAAACAATTATATGCAAAAACATCCAAATGTTTCTTTGGAGTACAAGAGGTGGAATATCTGGGTCATATTGTATCTCACGAGGGTGTTAAAGTAGACCCTAAAAAAATTAAAGCCATTAAGGAATGGAAAGTCCCCACAACCATAAAGAAGTTGCGAGGATTTCTCAGGTTAATAGAGTATCATCGCAAGTTTGTTAAGAATTATGGGAGAATAGCAGCACCTCTAACAACATTATTGAAGAAAGATGCATTTTCATGGACGCCTGAAGCAACTAAGGCCTTTGAACATCTTAAAGATACAATCTTGTCTAAAAAATTAAGATCTAACAAATTATCCTGATCGTGATCTAACAAATTAATCTTATGTTAAATACAAAATCCTTCCACTGTTAATTTTTGCAGAAATTAAATTGCCAATTGTAAACACATGTGAAGAAAATAAATTGCACATAAACAAAGTTGTTTAAAGGGAAAGCTTAAAGCTAAAAACCCCAACTATCATATATTATGTATATAAATGGATCATGTAATAATCTCATACAAATATTGGTACATTAAGCTCTCAGTACAATCAACAATCATTACACACTGTCATGCAGAAATTTGCATATCTATGCACCAATTTCTTGCCTGATGACAGCCTACCTCCACTGTGCAATCCCTGTTGAAGAAGACCCCTAAATGAATTCGAATTGGCCTTGCCTTGAATACGCAATCCTCATTGGAATCTCCAATGTGTGTCAGATGCATTAAATGCATCACTATAGTCACAACAGATAGTCCATCTCACCCTTTCACCTATCTCTCCATTGGGTCTCCACTGGAACTAACATGCAAGTAGTTAACTACTGTATTTTTTCAGTTTTTAGTGAGTTATTAGTAGTGAATTAATTAACTAATTAATTCACTAAAATCTCACTAGTGTATTTTTCAGTTAGACTAGACACAACTAGCTCAAGTAAGTTTAACTCACTTAACAGAGTTAAACTAAATAACAATTCCCATAACTACTCTTCCAACTCTGTCATAACTTTGCCACTTCAGTTCTAACTGATTCCTCCATGCATGAGCCACCAGTAACCCTAGGAATTGTGTAATTCCTTTAGCCCACTGATTTTCCAAATATTTTCACTGAAATAAAGTGCTCCAAGAGAATAAGTTGATATGTATTGTCGAATTATTATTAAGGGCTAATAATAATCGATATGCATCTATTTTTAGATTGACGATCTATAAATAGACTTCACCCAATATTCTAAAAGTATAATTTCATCTGTTTTTAACATTTGACCATTCATATAAAAGTAGCATCCCGCAGCTTATAGAATATGCTCACCATGTCTAAAAATAGACATACACCTAAAAATAGCCTGCGGGCCCCACTTAGTGAAGGTGCTTACTTTTCACTAAGCTCATCATCTTGTTGAATCTCAACACTCCCTCTCAACAAGATAGGGATTATCCTTCACCCCGATCCTGCCTCTATGGTATTCGAATTTTCTCCTACTGAGCGCCTTGTCAGAATATTTTCATCCTGATCTTCTGTAGGAATGTAAAGAAGCAACATGATCTTTTGCTGCACACAATCTCTGATATGATGATACCAGATATCGATATGTTTAGATATATCATAAAACATAGGATTAATTGAGAGTTTAATGCAAATCTGATTATCACAATGTATCACTGTAGGATATAAATTAGAACTGAACAAACCAACCAAGATCTTCCTCATCCAAATAGCCTCACATGCAGCTTGACTCACTGCCATGTATTCTGCTTCCACTGAACTGAGTGCCACAGATCTTTGTTTCCTATTGTACCAATAAATTGTTGTAGATATGATACTGAAAACCCCTCCTGATGTGCTTTTTCTATCCATTGGGCTGCCTGCCCAATCTACATCCATGAAGCCATGCAACTTCACCTCATCCGTCTGTCTGTACCATAAACCATACTCAGATGTGCCCCTGAGATATCTCAAGACATGCTTACCTGCCTTCCAAAAGAGCTTGGTAGGCTTAACCATTACTTGAATAATATGGTTCACCACATAGCATATGCCTAGTCTTGTATTAACTAAATACATGAGCGAACCCACCAACTGTCGATAAATAGTGGCATCCACTACCTCTGCTGATGTAGGATCCTCTTTCCTCCAATTTCCTGGAAGAAGAGTATCCATGGGCTTGTAGTCCTCCATGTGAAACTTACCAAGTATCTCCCTAGCATACTTGCCTTGAGACACAAACAATTCACCTTCTCGCTGCCATATTTCCAATCGAAGGAAATAATGAAGGAGGCCCAAATCCTTCATCTCAAACTCCTTTGAAAGATATGCCTTGCATGAGTGTATCAATTGGTCATACCTGTTAGTATTAAATCATCAACATAAATAACAATGATTAAAATCTTACCCTCCACCACAATTTGGTATAGGTTTTCATTTGCCTCACTCTTGGTGAAGCCAAGTCTTGTGAAATAGTTGTCGATCCATGTGTATCAAGCACGTGGTGCTTGCTTCATCCGATACAACGCTATTTTGAGTATGCACACATGCGACTCGCTGTTGAAGATCTTAAATCCTTCAGGCTGATCAATGTACACTTGTTCCTCAATGATCTCATCAAGGAATGCAGTCTTCACATCCATTTGATGAATGTGCCAACCCATCTGCACTGAGAGATCAAGGATGGTCCTTATGGAAGAATACCATGTGATAGGTGCAAAGGTTTATTCATAATCAATCCCTTCGATCTGTGAGAAGACCCAGGCAACAAATCTTGCCTTATACTTCTCGACGCTCCCATCAGCAGCTTGATTTACCTTGTAGATCCATCTTGAACCTACCACTGATTTACCCACCAGCCTTGGAACAATATCCCAAGCATTGTTTCTGACAATGGAGTCATACTCCTCCACCATGACATCTACCCATGTGGGCTCCTACACTGCTTCTTCAAAAATAATATGGCTCTGTCACGATACACTTGCTCATAATAGCCATGTATCTAGTAAATTGGTCAGGTGACTATCTCTGTCTGCGTTGTGAAGTAGGAACTCCTACATTCTGTGCTGCATCAAGATTTAGTCTCTTAGCTTCTGTGGTATGCTTTCTGCCTATTCTGATGTTTGGTTCTGCATGAGTGGACTCCTCCACTCCATGAATCTCATCATGTAGATGATCCACATCTAGAGGCTCATATTCTGGAACAAGAAGTTCCTCCTCTGCATGCAAGTGTAGCTCCCTCTCAAACATAGCTTGTGCAACACCCACGATCGTTCTGTTATTCCTCTCCGCAACCCCATTCTGTTATGGGTTATGAGGCGCTATGATATCTCTTCGAATTCCTTATTTTATACATAAGTATTTTAATTCGTTCGAGATATATTCACCACCATTATCACTCCAGAGAGCCTTCACTTGCTTCCCTGACTCCTTCTCCACCAATACTTTAAACTCACAGAACTTTGAGAATGTTTTTCTCTTCTTCTGCATGAAGAAGATCCAGCATCTATGAGAATAGTCATCAACAAATATAAAATAATACTTGTGTTTTTCTACTGAAGAAATCGAGAAAGGTCCACACACGTCTGTGTGAATTCTCTCCAGGATCACCGAAGCACGGTTCTCCTTCTCATGAAAGGTGGTCTTCACAAACTTACCCATAGTACATCCCTTGCACTGATCTGACTGCGCAAGAGTACCCTTGGGAAGTCCAGTAGAAATCTACTGCAAAATCTTCAAGGCACCATGGTGAAGATGGCCCAATATCCTGTGCCATAATTCGCCCTCATCCCTGCTCACCATTTCTTTTGCTTTGCCCATCATTGTAGTGCAGCCTTCTACCTCCAGCTTGTAGAGATTCTTAACTTGAATCCCTATTCTCTTGGTTTGGTCCGTTGGTTTATGCTGTAGGAAAGATTCTCCCTCCCTGAAAACAATGTCATAACCTCTGTCTTCCAACATTGCGACTGAGACCAAGTTATTCTTTAGACCTGGAACATGCATAATATCTTTCAACAAAAATGGTTTACTTGACTCCCTCTCAAAGGTAATGGTTCCAATTCCAGTCGCACTGCATCTACCATCGTCACCCTTCTCTATATGCATTTGGAGATCCTTCTCCTCCAAATCACTAAACAACTCCTTGTATCCCATCATATGGAAGGAAGCACAAGTATCAAGATACCACACCAATCCCATTGCGCTTGAAATTAGGCATGCGGTCAAGGAGAAATCAAGTTCAAATTGCGAGGCTAAGGCCTCACCAACTACAGCTCCAAAAAACTTCTTGTTCTTATTTTTCGCGCAGTTAGTGGCGAGATGCCCATGTTCGTGACAATGAAAACACTTCACTTTGGACAAATCCACCTTCTTGCCTTTAGCCTCAGATTTTGGATGGGATTTCTTCCCCTTCCCTTTCCTTTCTTTGGAAGCCAAAGTGAAATTCTCTTCATCATCATTCTTCGATGAAGAGCCATCCCTGGTATTCCTCCTTATCTCCTCCTACACAGGATCCGACCAAAGTCACTCCCAATCTGGTAGTTTCTTCCATCCATTGACAGAGTCTTCGTAGCTATGCCAACTTTTCAAAAGCCCAAGGAGAGCCAAGTTGACCAAGTCATCATCCGCCATTGTAATTTCCACACTCCCTAGCGCATACCTACATTGGAAAAACTTCACGAGATATTTTGGAATACTGTCGCCCTTCTCCATTTTGATTTCTCTGAGCTTATCTTTCAACACCAACTTCCTATGGTCGCTGCTGCTTTGGAAAAGATCTTTCAAAGCCTTCCACATTGCAAGTGGAGTGGATTTCCCGTGAAGACTTGACACAATATGGTCTTTCACACCTTCCAACAGAATTCTTATTGTCTTCGCTACCTTCTTTTTCCATACGTCAAGTAATGCAACATCGCTAGAAGTAGGCTTAGGAACATCACTATCGATGAAATCCTTCAGCCCATTATCTTCAAGAACCGCCTCCATCCTATCCTTCCAGGCTATGTAATTCGAGCTACCCTCAAGGGCATACTCCAATCGCAACTCATTGAAAGACATTTTAATGAATACTCAACTGTCGCACCAAGAAATTTTTGCAGCAAATTCGAATTGGCCACCAGCACAAGACTCAGCACCGCTTCGCAATTGCAATCTCTAGTGATTAACACTAGTCTGATACCATGTAGAAATTTATTAATAATTATGTATTACTGGATTCTTCTGATCTA
This sequence comes from Pinus albicaulis, assembly GCA_034641835.2. Taxonomy (NCBI): domain Eukaryota; kingdom Viridiplantae; phylum Streptophyta; class Pinopsida; order Pinales; family Pinaceae; genus Pinus; species Pinus albicaulis. Next base: position 7,372,891 of record CM076581.1, on the reverse strand, counting down.
AAAAATTAACCTTATTTTAAATACATAATCCTACCACTGTTAATTTTTGCAGAAATTAAATCGCCAACTGCAAACACATGTGAAGAAAATAAATCGCACATAAACACAGTTGTTTAACGAGAGAGATTAAAGCTAAGAACCCCAACTATCATATATTATGTATATCAATGGATCATGTAATAATCTCATACAAAGCTGAGTACATCAAGCTCTCAGTACAATCAACAATCATTACACATTGTCATGCAAAAATTTGCATATCTATGCACCAATTTCTTGCCTCCTGAGAGCCTACCTCCACTGCGCAATCCCTGCTAAAGATGACCCCTGAATGAATTCGAATTGGCCTTGCCTTGAATGTGCAATCCTCATTGGCATCTCCAATGTGTGTCAGATGCATTAAATGCATCATTATAGTCACAACAGATAGTCCATCTCACCCTTTCACCTATTTCTCCACTGGGTCTCCACTGGAACTGACATGCAAGTAGTTAACTGTTGTATTTGTTTAGTTTTTAGTGAGTTATTAGTTGTGAATTAATTAAATAATTAATTCACTAAACTCTCACTATTGTATCTTTCAGTTAGACTAGATACAACTAGCTCAACTATGTTTAACTCACTTAACTGAGTTAAACTAAATAACAACTCTTGTAACTACTCTTGTAACTACTCTTCCAACTTTGTCATAACTTTGCCACTTCAGTTCTAACTGAGTCCTCCATGCATGAGCCACCAATAACCCTAGGAATTGCGTAATTCCTTCAGCCCATTGATTTTCCAAATTTTTTTACTGAAATAAAATGCTCCAAGAGAATAAGTTGATATTTATTGTCAGATTATTATTAAGGGCTAATAATAATCGACATGCATCTATTTTTAGATTGAAGATCTATAAATAGACTTCGCCCAATATTCTAAAAATAGAATCTCATCTATTTTTCACATTTGACCATCCATCTACAAATAGCATCCTGCAACTTATAGAATATGCTCACCGTGTCTAAAAATAGACATACACCTAAAAATAGCCTACGGGCCCCACTTATTGAAGGTGCTTACTTTTCACTAAGCTCATCATCTTGTTGAATCTCAACATATAAAATGTTTCTGAATGAAAAAAAAATATGCTTTCCTTTTTGTAATAACACTACACCCATTGCATACCCACTAGCACCAGGTTCTATTTCAAATGGTTGTTGAAGGTCTAGCAAAGCCAAGATTGGAGCTGTAACAATTTTGCGTTTTAAAGTATCAAATGTTTTTTTTTGTTGTCATCCCCACTGAAAGGATAATTTAGAACTTGTTAAAGCTTGAAGTGGTGATGCAATAAAATATAAATGAGAAATAAACTTCCTCCAATACCAAAATACACCCAAGAAACTTCTAACTTCCATCACATTTTGAGGTCTTGGCCACTTGAAAATCACATCAATTTTAGTTGGATCTGTTTTTAGTTGACCTCCTCCAACTATGTAACCAAGATATATTAAGGAAGGATTTTCAAATTCACATTTAGAGAATTTGAGATACAATTTATCTTTTTTCAATACATCAAAAACTTTTTTAACATGCTTTACGTGTTCTTCCAAAATTGAACTAAAAATAAGTATATCATCCAGATAGACTATGAAAAACTTATCAATAAAAGGATGAAAAACATCTTTCATCACTGTCATAAAAGTTTCTAGAGCATTGCATAACCCAAACGACATAACCAACCATTATGATCTAAAAATGTGAGAACTTATCATTTCTAATACAGAGATAGACTGTAAGGGCTTTTACTGGTTATGTCACCTTTCAAAGAAAGGATGAAACCAGAAGCTACCTGGGCCTCTTACAGACTCTGCCTAAAGAAATAATCAAGTGATCACTACTGATCTGGTAATGAGAGTACTTGCTGCTGGTTCAAGGTATTCATTAACCATAAACATATGTGTGCAAGCTATTAATTGTGTTTTGCAGTTGAAACAAAGTGACTTTGGTGAGTTTATGTGTCTTTTTACATGTAGGAGGATTATTTCTTTTTACTGTTTAACATATTTAACTTTGAAAATAAGCAAAAAATAAAACATAGAATATAACTCAGCATATGATGAGGCAGTTCATGTTGAAATGTGTAATTCCTACTTGTCCAGTTGTGACTCTCTATGAATAGAGTCTGTTCCTATTTCCTAGGTTAGCTAAAACTAGTTTCCTTATTTGGTGTGAGGTTGAGATATTCCCTCAACCAACTTATTGTACGTCCAAGATATATTTCCTATCTTGAGACTAATTCATGTATAAATGTGTGTAATCTATTTGATTAATATATAGTTTTGGATATTGACATTTTATTTTGGTATCAGAGGTAAAGGTTGACCTCGGCCCTCCTGGGCTGAGGGAAACAAGAGTATATATTTCATTTGCTTTTGTTGATTGGTTTGGGCGGGCTGGTGCAGTGAGCGTGGCAGCACCCTGTACTTAGCGAAAGTGTAGTTGAGGTTTTCTGAACGGATCGGTTGAAAAAATCGATTCTAACCTGTGTTAGAGTCTCCTGACTAGAAATTGACGAAATTAACAATGTTGATTCGTTGAAACCATATTGAATTTATCACTGCGGCATTTTCTCAATGGAGACCGAGAGTTCGATTCTGTTTCACGATGGAGGAAGAGTGGTTCTGATTGTATTCGATCCATGCTACCACATGAAGGAATGATTTTTTTGTAAAGACAGTGTTTGCAGGAGCGACCGTGTTGAATTGAGGGACAACGTTTGTAGGAGCCGATTCAACGTAAAAACAACGGAAGTACTGAATCGAATTGTAGTTTGGGATCATCGGTCGTAGATCTAAGTTGTACAGTCCATGATTGTTGAGTGATGATCGCCCGTGGCTAAGAATTGGTGCTGGAGGTGAGGTTAGATCTGCCTCACACAAAAAGACGGTTACCTGAGAGACGGAAAGATGATTGATTGATTCGATCTGTTGGGATCCATCGGTAATCGGTTCTGTGTGATCGAGTCTCATGTTTTAATTACAGAAGGAGTTGTTGCTTGTTCCACCAGTGCACTGTGGTGGATAGTTGTGGATTGAGAATCATGTTCTGGATCGTGGTGCATGAACTGTGTTTTTTGTTGTAACGTTGTGTAAGCACAACAATGTGCAAAGGGAGGAGCACTGACCTTTGGAAGTTGACAGAAAATGTTGACATTTGCGTGCTCTTATTCCGTGTGTCAGTGTATGACTAGTAGTTAAGGGTTGCACCATATCCATTCATCTTGGAAGTAATTTGCTGGAGGTCGCAAAGGAGCACCTACGTTTTTTTTTTTTTCGCCGAGAAGAATTGAGTGATTAGAGAGACGATAAAATCTAATACTCAATTAATTAAGTAACTCTCTAGGTGTGTTACTTGGAGATTGCCTTTATTGATACCGAAAGACTCATTGAGGAGGCTGCCAAAAATCGGGCGGCTATGAACCCCGATAGGACAGTTTTTTATGTGAAACGATTGATTGGAAGGATGTTTGAGAACAAGGAGATCCAAAGAGACCGCGTGTTTCATCTTTTGAATCTGGAATCTGATAATGCACCCTCCATGTTGCATTGAAGGTTGTGCGTTGTTTTCCTCATCAACATTTCTATATTACAAATGTGTGAAAATCGTTCGTATGGTAAGTATTTTTTGGATTATTCATAAACAAAATTATTGAGTTTAGCCAACTCAATGGGTGGTGATGTTGTTAGAATTGGCTACTCTAGCAAATCACACTTGTATGAATATGAAAATCCAATATAAATTATAATTGATGGACAATGACACTAAAGATGCCAAAAATAAATGAAGTAATGAAGCAGTAACAATTAATATGATGGAGATCAATCTAGTTTGTGTGAATTTTTTATGAGTTTCCTGGAATAGACTCAATAGCATGTTGTATAATGAGTCACTCAGTTGCATGGTAAGCAAGTCTAGGATGGTTTTGTAGTGGTCATTTTATGTACCTGGTAATTCCAAGATATGGAGTATGTAAGCCTTATAAAGGCATGTGTATCCCTGTAAAAATTTCGTGGTCATCTCAAAACCACTTTGTAACTACAGGTTCATGGTCAGCCAAAAACCATTTTGCAGTGTCAGTTTGTGGTCAGCTAAAAACCACGTATAATAGTGAAGCAGTCTGGAAATAGGTTTATGTCAGTGTTTGCCACTGAAGGAAGAGCATGGTTACGGGTCATCCAATAAAACCTCGATGAAAGAGGAGCATGGTTACGGGTCATCCAATAAAACCCACGTTGGAGGGGGATATGTAGATACAGGTACATGTATGCAGTGATAATGGTTGACAGAACCATGTATACGAAGGACATCCTACAAGACCAGCGGTTGCAGCGGTTGGTACCCATGCATTCCGGTGGATGGTTGCTCCTTTATATGGACGTCGACATATCTTTTTTGTTATGTTTGACCACAACTAAATTTTGCGAAGTGATATCGAGACAAGTAGTCATTAAGGGGGTGTGTTGAAATGTGTAATTCCTACTTGTCCAGTTGTGACTCTCTATGAATAGAGTCTGTTCCTATTTCCTAGGTTAGCTAAAACTAGTTTCCTTATTTGGTGTGAGGTTGAGATATTCCCTCAACCAACTTATTGTACGTCCAAGATAGATTTCCTATCTTGAGACTAATTCATGTATAAATGTGTGTAATCTATTTGATTAATATATAGTTTTGGATACACATGCCTTTATAAGGCTTACATACTCCATATCTTGGAATTACCAGGTACATAAAATGACCACTACAAAACCATCCTAGACTTGCTTACCATGCAACTGAGTGACTACATCTTCCGGGTCCAAGGCCCCCAAATGGGCATGTCCTTGCTCTTATTATGCTAAAAAAATGGTTATACAAGGTGTATAAAGCCTAAACAGGTGAAAATAGCTGCATAATTGAGTTTATAGTGTAGAAAAAAAATAAGGAATGACTATAGTTTCACCTCCAATGGATAACTATAATCCAATACAGCTCTCAAATCCCCAAGCATTAGTGGCTCTTCAAGCTCTCTCGTTGATAAAATACCTGAAGAAATGCTCTGATGGATTTGAAACCTGCTCCAGTGGCTCTGAAATGCTCCAAATACCCAAAAAAAAAAAAAAAATTGGTCCAATTGCCCTCTCCTCGCCAAAGTTCTGACCTGTACAAGTTTTGTCCAATTAGGGCTAGAAAAGCTCCTCCAAATCTGGGAGGACTGCTAGTTAGAGCCACTAATTTAGGGCCCGACACTTAATTTGGCACTTCCGCCAATAAACCCACCATCCATTAGGGCTAATGGATAAGGGCGCTGGTCCATAGGACCACACTCGTCGGTGAATTCAAATTAAAAACTTTGAGTTTAGCGCGAAGGCAGTAACATTGAACCATATCTTAAAAAAATGCATTTAATATTTCCCGCTCCACGTGACCGTTGCCAAACCTTAACCCGCCGGATTATTTGGTTATCTCCCCGCTTGTGGTCACGGAGTAAGGTTATATGGTTAGGGGAGGGGGCTAGCCCGAAACCCCCCCCCCCCCCCACAAGACTTCCACTCCACTCCTCCAATATCGTGCCAGCACGTAGACCCAATACATTGTCATGTTTAAACCTTTGGCTTGTGGGTTTTTGTAGCATAATACACAATTCGAATTTGTTTAATATATGTGTGGTTTAATATTTAAATTTTAATAAGGTCTAATTTATTTATTTTTTTTAAATTAATTAAAACATGTAATTAATAATATAATATATGATTAATAAAAACCATATAAAATATTAATAAATATATAATTAAATTAATTAATATAACCTTAATAAAAATAAAATTATCCCAACACATAAAATTAAAAAAATTCCCTTTCAAAATTGAAGGTTATTGGGTGATTTCAAACTGCAATATATTCTTCATATGGTAACGGATTTGAGTGTCATTCATGGCTACAAGATCGTTTTGACGAGCTCTTTCCCTTCGTTCTGGTTTGAACCAATTCTGAGCAAATAAATTTTTGAGCATTTTTCCAATTAGGACATGATCACTTGATCACACCTCCCAAATGGGAAGCTTTTGGACCCACAAAAGCCTTCAATTATCTGTTAAGAAGGTGAGGATATAGCCTCCTCACCTGTTCCAACTCCATCCACTTTTCCTTGCTCGGTTGACTGCCTTTGAAACCAACTCTAACATAATCAACATCTCCCTCCTTGAAGTGTGTGTCCGTCTGTCAAGGATTGCATCTTATTTTAGCTCATCCAAAAATTCTGGCAAGAAATCTTCTATGGATGGTAGCTGAACATCATTTTCATAATTAGCAATAAGAGGAGGTTCATACAAACATAAATTCTCCACATTAACAACAAAATACATTTGCATGTATGAAGGCAAATCTAGTTGAAAAGCATTATTTCCAACTTGTTTAAGGATTTTGAATGGACCATAATGAATAGGCTTCAACTTTTTACCTTCTCCTTACATTCTTTCCTTACTAATATGCAACCATACCTCATCTCCTTCTTGAAACTTATGATCAAATCTATGTTTATCATGTCTCTCCTTGTACTTGCCTTGACTTTTTTCAAGCTGTTCTTGAACTTGTTGATGTATGAACTGAATTATTTCAATGAACATGTGAGATTTTTCAATGTCACTATGCCCATAAATGTAAACATCCTTCTCAAGAATGAAATCTAATGGTGACTTAGGCAAATACCCAAAACAATCTTCAAAAGGTGAAGTATTTGTAGAAGAGTGTTTGGCCCGGTTGTAAGCATGCTGAATGTAATGCAAATGCTCATGCCAAAGCTTGGGATGCTTGCTACAATAACATCTCAAAATATGTACAATGGTTCTATTCACTACCTCTGTTTGGCCATCTGTTTTCGGATGAAAAGCAGTACTCTTCTTCAACTTGGTGTCCATCATCTTCCATAGATTGGACAAAAAATTCCCAACAAATCTGGAATCCCTGTCACTAACAATAGAAGTAGGCAAGCCATAATGAACCGATACATGTTGAAAATATAAATCAACAGTTTGTTCAGCAGTTATATTTTTCTTACATGGCATAAGAATACAAATCTTGCTGAAACGATCAAATACTACATAAAGATAATCATGTTTCTTTCTAGATAATGGTAGCCCTCCAACAAAATCCATAGAAACACTTTCCCATGGTCTAGAAGGTACCGAAAATGGCATATATAAACCAAGCTTCCTATTTCTAGGCTTGCTTGTAGCACATAATGAAAAACCTCTAATGAAACGTGCAACACTATCTACCATGCGAGGCCAATAACAATACCTCTGTAAATGTGCCACCATTTTTCTTACCCCGAAATGACCAGCAATAAAAGAAGAATGAGCCTCTCTCATCATGCTTAATCTCTCCCCATGTGGTATATATAACTTGCCCAAATGAAACAACAAATTGTTATGCAAATGATAATCATTCTCCTCAACATGATTCCCTTCACTCAAGTTATAATACACCTCTTTAAAATCATCATCTGATGCATACTGTTCTATGTAGCTCTCATGCACAATAGAATCATTCTTAAGAAAATTACTAGCAATAATAATAGGCCTTGAAAGCATATCAGCAAATTTATTGAGAATACCTTTCTTGTACCTTATTACCAAGTGAAATTTTTGTAGGAAACCCATCCATCTGAAGTGTCGTGACTGCTACAATTTACTTTGCGACTGCAAGTATTGTAAAGGCTAATGGTTGGCATGAAAAATTGTTTCTTTTCCCATCAAATAGTTTTTCCACTTTTTAACACTTTGTACAACTCCTTATCATATGTAGGATAATTGCGATAGGCTTACCATGTTGTAAGAGAACTGCACCCATGGCGTAATCACTAGCATCTGTCTGAATCTTGAATGGATGTCTCAAGTATGGAAATGCAAGGACCGAAGCTGAACTTATCTTTTCTTTCAAAGATTCGAAAGATTTTTGTTGCTTGCCTCCCCATTGGAAAGCACGTTTCACACTTGTCACTGCATGCATAGGAGCTGCTATGGCAGAGAAGTTAGAAATAAACTTCCTCCAATATTAAGCTGCACACAAAAAACTTCTTACCTCTATAATGGATTTGGGAGTAGGCCAATTCACAATGGCTTCTACTTTGTAAGGATAAATTCTCAAAGCGCCTCCTCCTACTATGTGTCCCAAATAAACCAAAGAAGTCTTTCCAAATTCACACTTTGACATTTTAAGAAATAACTGATTTTTCTTCAAAACATCAAGTACTTTCTTAACATGCATGACATGCTCTTCTCTAGTCTTGTTGAAAATTAAGATGTTATCTAAGTAGAAAATAATGAAATCATCAAGAAAAGGACGTAAGACATCATCCATTACCTGCATGAAATTTGCAGGTGCATTGCATAAACCAAAAGACATAACAAGCCACTCAAAAAGTCCTTGTCTGGTTTTAAAAGTTGTCTTCCATATGTCACTTTCTGCAATTCTAACTTGATGATAACCACTATGTAAGTCTAACTTAGTGAAATATTCAGCATCTTTCATCTGATCTAACAAATCATCTATCCTTGGAAGTGGGTAACGATTACTTACCGTTATCTTGTTCAAGGCCCTCAAATCAACACACATACGCCACATTCCATCTTTCTTTGGAATCAACACTATTGGTGACCCACATGGCAAAGTGCTTGGCCCTATGAAACCCTTGTCCAACAACTCTTTAATTTGCTTCTTTATTTCAATATTCTCCATGATAGACATGTGATACATGCCTATGTTAGGAAGTGGACAATCTGGATGCAAATGGATTTCATGTTGAATCTCCCTTTTAGGAGGTAAACCTGCTGGTTCCTGAAAAATCTCATGATGTGCATCAACTACCTCATATAATCTGATTCAAGCTTGGAATCACAATTTTCAAATGACTCATGATTCACATCAACCTTTGGCTTGATCATAAGAAGAACAAAACTCTTGCTTGAATTAACTAGCCTTTTTACCTATCCCGCATTTACCATTGCTATATTTGTCTTCTTGCGATGAGCTTTGACAATATACTCCTTGCCATCTTTGAAAAGATGATATTTATTTTCATGGCGATGGAAGATTTCTTTCCTGTCAAATAATTAAGGACTTCCCAAAACAATTCTAGATATATCAAGTGGCACCACATCAAGTTCAATTGTGTCAATAAAGTGTGCAGTTATTGAAAAATGCAAGATGCACTTTCTTGAGACTTGTAAGTTTGCATCCTTGCTTATCCACCCAAGTGGATAAGGCTTTGGATGTGGAATGGTCTCAAGTTTTAGCTGTTTGACCAAGTCTTCTGATATGAGATTAGCTTGTGACCCACTGTCAAACAGTGTGTCAATTTTTGCATGTTTTGAGACTACCCTCATATGGAACAATTCAATTCTTTCTTCCTTATTAGGAGCTTGTACATGACAGTTTGAAGAACTAGTACTTGCATTAGTTTCTATTTCTTTTCCCTTCAAACTCTTCAAACCCATGGCTGCAATTTTGGTTTCGTCACCTGAATCATCACCTAAATCTTGTGGTGTAGTTATAGTAGCTACAATTTTCTTCTTTCCCTTGTTTTTGTTAAACTGGTTTCTCTTTTCAGGATGTAATTTCCAATAGTTTTTCTCTTCATGGCCCTCTTTTGAACAATGTTTACAAATGACTTTTTCACCCTCTTATTTGATAAATGCATTCTTTTTACCTTTTCCCTTAAAGGTTTTCTCTTTGTTCTTTCCCTTGAAAGACTTGTTTCTACCCTCATCAAAAGTATTCTTTCCTCTAGCTTCTAAGTGTGTAGCCTGTACACAGACTTCATCTAAGCTAGTAGGATTAAACATCAGGATAGTGTGTTTAAGGTAACTGTGCAAACCACCTATGTGCTTTAAAAAGTGTCTTGGCTTTGTAAATCTACCCCAAGTAAGAGTGCTCTTCTCCTAAATTCTTGGGTATAGTCTTGCACATTCTGTCCCTTAAGCTGTCTAAATTTTTTCCAGTTCATTATAGCCTTCTAAAGGTGAGCAAGAGGATAAAATTGCTTCTTGATTGCAGTAATAAACTCAGTCCATGATAAAGAAATATTACCATGTTTCTTGATTTCCTCCCTGGTCTTGGCTTCCCACAAAACCAATGCTACTCCATCCATCCTTAATGAGGCTAATTGTGTTTTTTTGTCATCATCATGCAGATTTTGAATCCTTAGATAAACTTCTAGTTGTCTAATCTAGTTATCTAATTTCTCTGCATTAACATCACCATTAAACATTGGAAATTCAAATTTGACATCAAACTTTAACAAAGGATTTTTACCAGTTTTTTTTGACTTATGTGACTGATTTACTAAAGTTGAAGATGTTGAGGAAGAGGATGACGATGGAGATGGTGGATCACCATTTCCTCCATTCCCTTTCTTTGACTTATCATTGTCCTTCTTTCCTCTTGAATAATATCCTCGTTTTCTTTGGTTTTTAGATCCTTCTCCAGCAATCCTATCATTTCTTTCTTGATAGATGATCCTTACCATTTCAGTCATATCCAAGAAAGCTTTTCGAAAAACCCTTTCTTCTTCCTTGGGAGCCATTTCTTCATGAGCTTCACCTTCTCTTGAAGACATGCTTGTAGCTGCTTCTAAGGTTATTGAGGGTGATACAAAAGGTGGAGATAATGGCACCCTGGCCCTCCTTGGTTGTGGATTAGTTTGTGCACTGACCAATTGTCCTTCCCCTCTTTTCAGTTTCAGCCTAGTAAGCATCAAATTTGCAAAACAGCTCAATATTTCTTTGCACAAAATTTAAAAAATTTTGAGCTCAACCTAAGCTCTGATACCAATCTGATTTGAAAATGTGAGAACTTATTATTTCTAATACAGAGATAGACTATAGGGGCTTTTACTGGTTATGTCACCTTTCAAAGAAAGGATGAAACCAGAAGCTACCTGGCCCTCTTACAAACTCTGCCTAAAGAAATAATCAAGTAATCACTACTGATCTGGTAATGAAAGTACTTGTTGCTGGTTCAAGGTATTCATTAACCATAAACATATGGGTGCAAGCTATTAATTGTGTTTTGCAGTTGAAACAAAGTGACTTTGGTGAGTTTGTGTCTTTTTACATGTAGGAGGCTTATTTCTTTTTACTGTTTAACATATTTAACTCTGAAAATAAGCAGCAAATAAAAAAAGAATATAACTTAGCATATCATGAGGCAGTTCACCCCTCCTGGGCTACATCTGCTGGGTCCAAGGCCCCCAAATGGGCATGTCCTTGCTCTTATTATGCTCATAAAATGGTTATACAAGGTGTAGAAAGCCTAAACAGGAAAAAATAGCTGCATAATTGAGTTCAGAGTGTAGAAAACAGTAAGGAATGACTATACTTTCACCTCCAATGGATAACTATAATCCAATGCAGCTCTCCAATCCCCAAGCCCTGATGGCTCTTCAAGATCTCTCGTTGATAAAACACCTGAAGAAATGCTCTAATGGATTTTAAACCTACTCCAATGGCTTTGGAATGCTCCAAATACCCAAAATAAAAATAAAAAAATTCGCTCCAATTGCCCTCTCCTAGCCAAAGTTATGACCTGTACAAGTTTTGCCCAATTAGGGCTAGAAACGCTCCTCCAAATCTGGGAGGACTGCCAGTTAGAGCAACTAATTTAGGGCCCGATGCTTAATTTGTCACTTCCGCCAATAAACCCACCATCCGTTAGGGCTAATGGATAAGGGCGCAGGTCCATAGGACCGCACCCGTTGATGAATTCAAATTAAAAACTTTGAGTTTAGCGCGGAGGCATTAACGTTGAACCATATCTTAAAAACGTGCATTTAATATTTCCTGCTCCACGTGACCGCTGCCAAACCTTAACCCGCGGGATTATTTGGTTAGCACCCTGCCTGTGGTCACGGAGTAAGGTTATATGGTTAGGGGAGGGGGCTAGCCTGAAGCCCCTTGCACAAGACTTCCGCTCCACACCTCCAATACCTTGCCAACATGTAGACCCAATACATTTCCATGTTTACACCTTTTCCTTGTGGGTTTTTGTAACGTAATACATAATTCGAATTTGTTTAATATATGTGTGGTTTAATATTTAAATTTTAATAAGGTTTAATTTTATTTTATTTTTTAATTAATTAAAACATATAATTAATAATATAATATATTATTGATAAAAACCATATAAAATATTAATAAATATATAATTTAATTAATTAATTAAACCTTAATAAAAATAAAATTATCCCAACACATAAAATTAAAAAAAATCCCTTTCAAAATTGAAGGTTATTGGGCGATTTCAAATTGCAATATCTTCTTCATATGGTAACGGATTTGAGTGCCATTCGTGGCTACAAGATATTTTTGACGAGCTATTTCCTGTCATTCTGGTTTGAACCAATTCTGAGCAAATAAATTTTTGAGCATTTTTCCAATTACGACATGGTCACCTGATCAATTCAAAAATCTCCCTGTCTAGTCTTAAATGCAATTTTCGATATATCATTCTCTGCAATATGAATTTGATGATAACCACTTCTTAAATCTGGTTTTGTAAAGTAAAAAATATTCTTTAAATGATCAAGCAAATCGTCGATTATAGGAAGATGATACCCGTTCGTAATGGTGATTTTATTTAAAGCTCTGAAATAAACACACATTCTCCAAGTTCTGTCTTTCTTTGGGACTAATATGATTGGTGATCCACATGAAGAAGAACTAGGTCGAATAAGCCTTTATCAACCACTTCCTGAATTTTTTTTATTAATATCTTCATTTTCTATGACCAACATACAATACATGCCAATGTTCGAGAGAGGGGCATTAGATAGTAATTGAATCTCATGTTGCATTTATCATTTTGGAGGTAATTATTTTGGTTCTTTAAACAATTCTTTATAATAATCTACTATTTCAACCAATTTTTCCTTAAACTGAGAATTAAACCCTTGAAAAGAATCATACTTATCTTTAGGTTTCTATTTAACAATCATCATAATATACTTTTTACTTGAACTTATTAAATTCTTCATCTAACTGAGATTGATTAAATCCAAGTTTGTCTTGATTTCGTGTGCCCTAAAAATATATTCAATTCCATATTTACAGAGATCATACTTATTCTCCTTTCTATGAAATATGGCATCTCGATCATAAAGTTATGGACTACCCAACACAAACCCACATATATCCAAAGGAATCACATCCGATTCAACTTCATCAACAAAATTAGTTGTAATTGCAAAACTTAATCGACACTGTTTTGTGACATGCATCTGAGTATTTTATTTTAACCATCCTAAAGTGTATGGTTTTGGATGATGTTTAGTTTCCAATCCCAATTTCCTTACTAGTTCCTCAGAAATTAAGTTTGCTTGTGATCCGCTATCGAATAATGTGTCTATCTTAGTGTGCTTGAATATTATCCTTATGTGAAACGATTAAATTCTCTTCTTTTCCTCAATCACATTATTAACTTTTGAAGAAGATGCTGAACAAGTATAACTAGAGCTAGTTTCAGAAGGAATACCTATCAGACCCATACCGGTAATCTTCTTTTCGTCACTGGAGTTAGATACCAAATATTGTTGGACTGCAACATTAGCTTTCATCTCACCCTTCTTCTTAAGTAACTTCTTTGGTTTAATTTCAGGACGAAACTTCCAACATTTGGAGTCATCATCTCCAACCCTCTGAAAAAGAGGACAAGTAGGCCTTTCTCCTTCCTTCTTAGCTGTTTTCGATTCAACTTATTCTTTCCCTTGCCTTCTTTGGAATATTTGTTCTCTGAATTCTTGAATGGTTTCTTTGAAACATTTGACTGAAACGGTCTGCCACCTGATTCAATATGAATGGCTTGCACACACACTTCATCAACGTCATTTGGATTAAACATAAGCAATGTATGTCGCAAATAAGAATACGAAATTCCAATATACCTTAACAAAGTTTCACGTTTTTCTAATGGAATATTAAGTTATAATTCATTTTTCCTGAATTCCTGTGTAAAATCTTGTACATTCTGTCCTTTGTGTTGCCTTAAATGCTAATCCATTACAACATGTTGCATATATCCTAAAGGATAGAATTTCTTTTCAAGAGATTTAACAAACTTAGACCATGAAGAGAAAATTTTACCTTTTTGATTCAAATTTGATTGAGTTTTACTTTCCCACCAAATCAAAGATGTTCACCCATTCTAAGCGTAGCTAAATGATTTTTTGTAGATTGATAAAAAACATTTTTATTTCTACAATACACCTCAAGTTTCTTTATCCAGTTATCTAACTTTTCATGATTCATTTCACCATCACATATTGACAACTCAAACTTAACATCAAGCTTTGACACCAAGCTTCAAAAAAGGAGATTTCTTTGGTTTCTTTTGTGAGTCTGAATCTAAAATTGAATGATAAGATAATAAAGAAGAAGAAGAAGAAGATGGAGGAGAAAGAGGTTCATTACCATCAACTTTTTCCTTGCCCTTTCTCTCTTTCATGCCTTTAGAATATGAAGTTGCATCTCTAGTCTTCTTATCTTCATAAAGTTTTGCAATCATCCTTTTCGTATTAAGGAAAATTTGTTGAAATTTGTCCTCCCCAACAAACTTTATTTTAGGAGTTTATCCTTCATTTGAATCTCCCATCTTCAACTTTTGAGAGACTTTCCTCTTTCTAATCTCTAGATTTATCTTTTCAAGTTTCCCTTCTCCACGTCTCAACTTGGATCTAGTCAAAATTAATATTGGAAAATATCCTCCTTATACATGATCAACCTCGCTTTGATACCAAAATATGATCCGAAAAGAACATAATTGACTATTTGCACAATTTGACCAAATATTAACTAAGGTTTATTTAATTCTGAATTAATAAGTAAAGTGGATTTTTAAGTGCCTTTAAAAATGAAACTTGAAACATGAAATTATGCATGAACAGTAGAGCAAAGAATCAAACACAAAAAACTTGATAATAGAGTTCATCCCTCCTGAACTTCATCTCTAGATCTGCTTCCAATGGGTGTCAGCTGTATTAAAAATGATCATTAAGTCTCTTTACATCAAATTTCACCAATGTGGAATGTTCTCGCATGCGTCAATTGTTAGTATGAATCCTTTGTTGAAGTGTACGAAAAAGGACCACTTTAGCTACGCATAACTAATAGCCCTAACAACAAAAGTGGCTGCCAATATCTTCAGATCTGCGATTAGTTAGACAAGAAAATAGTTGCAAAACACCAGATCTATGTATGGAAAGACATTAAGCAGTAAAATAAAGGGTTTGCTCCATGCATCCAACAGAAAAGACATGAACACAATTTTTTGAAAGAATTTTTATATTACAGGGCACCTGGGAGGAAAACAAGAAGGTGTATCCAGTTCTCCTCAATGGGATGGGTTCTTTGTAGTCCTCAGCACTTCAGATCTAAGCTTTCTCTCTCTAGTAGGTGTAGAAAACCCAATGCAAAAATGAAGCTCAATGGGAGCAAATGATGAAAAATGAGACCAAGTGTATAGATCCAGAGTGATCTAATAGGCAACAAAAGGTCAAGAATGATGGGAAAAACCCTCCTATTTATAACAAAATATTAGGTTATTCTAGATCTTGGTGCATGATTAAAATAATGTTAACCAAATCTAGATCCACCTTTTATGGAATATTTTATTATATTTGTTGGAGGGAAAATGTATTTGACTTGGGTCAAATCCCTTGATTAGTCAAAAATAAATAAATAAATGATTTATTTATCTTTTTAAGGAAGCGGTTAGAAGATAATCAAATAAATAATGATTTATTTAATTATTTAAGGAAGTGGTTGAAAGATAATTAAATAAATAGTGATTTATTTAATTATTTGTGGGTGATTTTGTCATATTTAACAAGGAATATTATCTAAATAAGGTTTAAATAATTATTCCTAGAAAATAATAAGATAAATAAAGGTTTATCTAATTAATTTCTTTGATTTTGGGTTAAACATGACTGGGAACAATAATTAAATTATGGTTTAATTAATTATTCCATAAGGAAAATCAAATAAATATAGGTTTGTTTAATATTTCCTTTTGGGGTTTCCTGTTTTAACATAGTGAAAGCAATTTTACTTAGGGTAAAATTGGTCTTACATGGTGTACTTGGGTCCATCTAATGATAATAGGTTAGATGACCAAAAAATGGTGTAACAGATTGCCCCCCAGCGTGCGAGTGTCAGGAGCAAAACGTATGACCGAAGTACGTTGTAAGAACTCAATCACTAGACAACAAAAGGGAAGTCAGAGAGAGAAATGCGAGATAGATAGTGTGCTGAAGAACTAGACCCTGAGGAGACGAGACTCGCAGGTGCAACAAGTCTCTTTTTATGAGAGGGTACCTGTGCTGAAGGCGGCGGGGGAGGCATACCTATGCCCGCCGAGACGAAGTACAAAAGAATAGTGTGTCCAGTAAACAAGGGACCGAACCATAAAGTACGGCTGGCATAATCATGAGCCAGATAGAAATACAATGAGGAATCCCATATACATGTTGTGCCTGGGATAACAGCCAGGACTTGTACAATAATATCTGAGTACATGAGATACAAATACAACCCAAATGCCCCCTGTAAATGGGGAAGGGCTCACAAAATCTGACTGATACATGCAAATCAAAGAGGCGCTGCAAGTGGCTATGGCCAACATCATCAAATATCTGGAGCTACATCGAAGGCTGCAAGGAAGAGGTCATCCAGGCATGTGGGGGGCTACCTGCAGGGCCACCCCCTCATGAGGGTTGAGACATCTCACACACACCCGGGAATCATCAAGAGCTGCTGCTGGATCACTGGACCATCAAGTATACGGATCTCGATCATGCTGAAAGGAGCTGGAGAAACAATCAAGTCAAAGGGAAAGGAGAAATCCCTTTGCCTGATCCGAGGCACCGAACAAGAGTGGAAGCTGGAACCAAGGTACACCGCCCTCTAGACCTGGCTTCTGCAATGAATGAGCTGATGTCGACAGAAGGAGGTCTGCCATAGGTGAGGCAATGAGAGACCCTCAACTAAGGCACGAGAGAAAAGAGTAGAGCGACGGACAGATTGACACTAATGATGATAGTGAAGTGGAAAGGACTGAGTAGCTAATGGACGACTTCCCTTGTTAGAGCATAAAGGGCATGAATGACATGGCAGCGACTGACACAATATCGTAAGGGATAGGGGACAGTGGGACTGAAGGTCATAATATGCGACACACGAGAGAGACCAAGCAATGAAGGATGGAGGGCTATAGTGGGGTACAAAGGGACGCGGGATAGACTCCATGAATGCGATGATGACTCAACTTGGATGCTCTAAACAAGGGCGACTCGATGGTGCTGCCACACAGTAAAAGGCCCAATGGGGGACCATAAAAACATGAGTACAAGGTGGGGACTCATGACGAAAATCGTCACGAACATGGACAAGTAAGGAGGCAAGATGGTGCCCCAAGTACAAGTGTTGTAAGTGAGGAAATTCGATTTTAAGGAGAGGTGAAGTGACCCTTCTTGGACAAAATAGGTCCTGGCGAAGGATGAAAGTAAAAATAAAAATAAAAATATGTTGGCTATCTAACAGAAAATAAAACACGCATCTCAGAAGGGAAATGCTAAGGGTAATATTTCTTAAGATAGAGTGCATTGCGAGGATTGTCTTTGAAGTCTTCTAAAAGGTATGCCCCCTTACCAAGCTCCTTACTGATGATGTAAGGGCCTAGCCATAATGAGTCGAACTTCCTGTGACCAAGGACATCATGGGCCTGGTCATATACTAGAACAAGGTCGCCTTCGTGAAAAGGACGAGGCTGGACTTTTTGGTCATATTGAGCTTTTGGTGCGTTTCTTGGCCGCTTCCATGGTTTGCAATGCAACATAGCGATATTCAGAGGCACGCTCAAGCATGATAAGTCGTTGTTCTAGAGGTTGGGTGTCAGGGAGAAGTTCAACAGCCAGAGGAAGGGAAGGGATTGTACACTCGATCGGTAAGACAACCTCCTCTCCAAAAACGAGGTGAGGAGGGTTATGGTTGAGGGGCATAGGTGCCCCCGAGCATGGTGTGGTCATGCCAAAATGTATTTAGAAAAAAGGGGAATCTAAACACATTTAAATGATGTGGTGTGCCATTTGTTCTCGTTATGGTTATGCAGTGTGAGAAAGGAAATGGAGGATTACCAATCTCTTTCGGGACTGCATATAGGGATCAAATGGACTTTAAGTTTCCGAGTTAGCATACCTGGTGTTACTATCCCAAAAAGAGGATTTGGAGATAATGAACTGATGCTCGCGTAGAAAAGCTATAGGTTGGTCAACAATAATGTCTAAGAGACTGGGTTGCTGATGTAAGATGAGGGAACGATAAGGGGTATCATCCCTAGAGTGATCTAAAGTGATATGGGACTCTAGAGGTTCTTCAAAACGTGGAAGAATACGGAGACTAAAGTCAACACGACCAGATCTACTAGGAGAGTTGTGGAGAATTGCTTCTCTTGGTCTCTCAAATGTGGGTGCCCCCTTACCCAAACAGTGGGTTTCAATGTAATGGCCACAAGGTGGATGTGGTGTGAACGCATGGGTTCGATGTAAGGGGGAATAGA
This sequence comes from Pinus albicaulis, assembly GCA_034641835.2. Classification (NCBI taxonomy): domain Eukaryota; kingdom Viridiplantae; phylum Streptophyta; class Pinopsida; order Pinales; family Pinaceae; genus Pinus; species Pinus albicaulis. Next base: position 7,354,261 of record CM076581.1, on the reverse strand, counting down.
TAACGTCAGGGGTGGGTATTTTTTCCATAATGTCGTCATCGCGATAGAAGATGGGGTGACTGGTGGAAGAAAGACCACCTGACATGGTGAAGTGACCGGAATCATCATCATGAGAAGAGAGGTTCACATGCGCATCGTCACAAGGGGTGACTGAAGAGTAAGTAGATAAAGGATCTACCGATGTTGAGCCCAAGATGATCGCTGAAGGAAGGTCAAGCAAAACAACAGGGGAGGATTCAGATGGAATGTTCCTCGAGGGTCTCATGGATGATGATAGGTAAAAAATGCTGGGCGAAGGCTCCGTCATCTCGACATCAGGAGGGGGAATGTCAATGGGAGCAGTCATATCGGGTAGTTCTTCTGAAGCAGAATGCGCAAATAGGGGAGAGGTGGACTCCTTGTGCTTGGCCTCGAATTGGTGGACCGCGGCAATAGAGGTGCGGAAGTCCTCAAGGCGGGGACAAAGATGGGTGTAATGGCCATGGAGATCACAAAAAGCACAGGGGTGGTTGGTGTGAATAGTCTTGGAGTTCTTGGTCGCGGTCGCGGAAGGAACAGAGGCTGTCGGGACCATGGACTCAGGGAACGCGACATTAACCATGGGCTTGAGATGAAGCAATTCAGGACAGGTATGGGTGGCGTGGCCGACAACGTCACACAAAGCACACTGGATGGTATGCTGAGGCCGAGAGGGCAGGTTTGAGTGTTTGACGGGGTAGCCTTGTCCTGATGCCCTCTTGCGAGCTTTGGCCCTTCTTATCTGGCGGCTCATCAGAGGTGAAGAGGATTGAGGTGACTCCAGGCACCGTTGGCAATGTGGCAAGCCGTGGACCGGTTGAAACGGGCCAAAGAAATATAAGGTTTAAGGACCAGGCAAGGTTGGGGCTGGAGGATCAAGGTACCAGACGGGAAGCCCGAGGGTCAGGTTAGGAAGAGAGAGGGTGGCCATGACAGGTACCGTGGACACTCCTGGTGGGGGAGCTAGGAACGATATCTGACCAGAGGGGTAATGGCCAGGTGGGACGGCGCTTAAATGGCTAAGGCTTGGAGGAACCGTTCCAGGAGGACAAAGAGGCTCGTGACTACCAGCTGCAGGTGAAGGGCTAGGAGCGGTCGCCGGAGAGCGCGGTTGCGACTAGTCGAGCCGAGTTTTGGCGAGGGCGGCACGAGACGGTGCATCATGCAAAACGAGAGATGCCGGGACACCGATCCCAGGTGGAGTCGCCATTTGTTAGTATGAATCCTTTGTCGGTGTGCGAAAAAGGACCACTTTAGCCCCGCATAACTAATAGCCACTGACGCTGAGGGCGGGCGCCAATATCTTCGGATACCGATTAGTTCTGAACCATCATTGCCAAACTTGAGATCTGTGTGGAAAGAGGCCATTAAACGATGGGCTCAGGGGTTTGCTCCATGCATCCAACAGACAAGACAAGAACACAATTTTTTGAAAGAATTTTTATATTACAGGGCACCTGGGAGGAAAACAAGAAGGTGTATCCGGCTCTCCTCAATGGGATGGGTTCTTTGTAGTCCTGGTATCTGAGATCCTAGCTTTCTCTCCTGATAGGTACTTCAGAAAACTAGCTGTAAAAATGAGCTGATGGAGCAAATGATGAAAAATGAGACCAAGTATATAGATCGAGTAGATACCATGAAATCAACTACTTCAAGGTGATGGAAGGGCCTTCTCTATTTCAACAATATTTGGTTCTGAATCTTGATGTAATTAAATAATGTTAGCTTAATCTAGATCCACCTTTAACAGATCTTTGTGTATTTGATTGTTATTGAGTTTAATAATTATTTCTAGAAAATAATAAGATAAATAAAGGTTTATCTAATTAATTTCTTTGTTTTTGGGTTAAACATGACTGGGAATAATAATTAAATTATGGTTTAATTAATTATTACATGAGGAAAATTAAACAAAATAGGTTTGTTTAATATTTCCTTTTGGGGTTTCCTGTTTTAACATAGGCGAGAACTTAATTTTAATACAATTTGAAATTGGTCTTATCAGTATACTTCTGAATCCCATCTAATGATAACAGGTTAGATGACCAAAAAATGGTGTAACATCAATGGCTACTGTCAACTGATAGCTCTCGGCCTCAGCTTTCTAACACAACTTACAGATCTAAAAAAGGCCCAATATTGGCCAAGTTATGCCTCAAAAGGCATATTACTGACACAAATAAAACAAAGTTCTGAGCTTCATATTAAAAATCCTTTGGCTTCAGCATAATGGAAATGCCTTTTATATAGTCCACGAGAGGTCTCGGGGTCAAACCTTCGGGCCTCCCAGGATTGGATTTGGCAATTCATAGTATTCAGTTATGACTATATAATAATCAACACCATATATATTATATGGTCTATCCAAAGGTTAGGAATTTTGCTTCTATGATCCATAGAATGTGACTAAAATCTTTCAGAGAAAATCACATCAAAATAGATTAGGTCGATGCGTTTCGAACCAGCCAGTGTGGTTCATCATCAGGACAAGACATCAAAATAGATTAGGTTGACGCGTTTCGAACCAGCCAGTGTGGTTCATCATCAGGACAAGACATCAAAATAGATTAGGTTGACGCGTTTCGAACCAGCCAGTGTGGTTCATCATCAGGACAAGATGGAAAATCTGATCAAAAAACCCCTTTAAATAGAAGTAAAGTTCTTACTAGCCGTTAGTAAAATAACGATTAGTTTGACTCAGATAATGAAAATTAATTTATTTTAAAATAATTAAGGTTTATAAATAGAATTTTAATTATATAAATTTATTTATTTTAATAATCAAAGTTTATAATTGGAATTTTTAATTATTTATAATTATTTTAAAGAAAAATAAATAAATATTTTCTATTTATATATTTTTAGAATAATACTAAATCATTTGACTTTTATTATTATTGAATAAATTATATGTTAAAAATAAATAAATAATATTTAAAGTTAGAATTTATATATTTTTATTTTATTTTAATAATAAAAAATATAAGATTCAAATTTCTTTTTCTATCAAACAGTTAACTTTAAATAAAAAAAAAAAAAATTTAATAAATAAATAAAATGTAATATAAATAAATAAATAAGTAAATAAAATAATAAATAAAAATAGGGATAAAATTATTATTATTTTTTTTTAAATAAAAATAAATTGGAAAAACAAATTTTAATTAAAAATAAAAATAAATAAATATTATTAAATAAAGATGAAATAAATTAGATAAATAAATAGAATTAAATAAAGATAAAATAAAGTAGATGAATAAAAAATTAAAAATAAAATAAAAATTAAAAAGAAAAGAAAAGAAGAAAGAATAATAAATAAATAAATAAATAATTATTTATTTATTTATTATTCTTTTTTTCTTTTTCTTTTTTTTTAATTTTTACTTTTTAATTTTTATTTTTTATTCATCTACTTTATTTTATCTTTATTTAATTCTATTTATTTATCTAATTTATTTCATCTTTATTTAATTCTATTTATTTATTTTTATTTTTAATTAAAATTTGTTTTTCCAATTTATTTTTGTTTTAAAAAAAATTAATTTTATTATTTTATTTATTTATTTATATTACATTTTATTTATTAATTATTTATTTATTATTTAAAGTTAACCGTTTGATAGAAAAAAAAATTTGAATCTTATAGTTTCTTATTATTAAAATAAAATAAAAATATATAAATTCTAACTTTAAATATTATTTATTTATTTTTAACATATAATTTGTTCGATAATAATAAAAATCAAATGATTTAGTATTATTCTAGAAAACATTTATTTATTTTTCTTTAAAATAATTATAAATAATTAAAAATTCCAATTATAAACTTTGATTATTAAAATAAATAAATTTATATAATTAAAATTCTATTTATAAACCTTAATTATTTTAAAAGAAATTACTTTTCATTATTTGAGTCAAACTAACCGTTATTTTACTAATGGCTAGTAAGAACTTTACTTTTATTTAAAGGAGTTTTTTGATCAGATTTTCCATCTTTATCCTGATGATGAACCACACTGGCTGGTTCGAAACGCGACGACCTAATCTATTTCAATGTGATTTTCTCCGAAAGATTTTAGTCACAATCTATCCAAAAGTTTTAACAAAGACCCGACGAAGGTTTTAAGAAAGACCCAACGATGGTATAGTGTTGCAACCCGTTGAATTTAATTTATACCCAAAGTTAAACACAGGATTTGCTTAATACATATGTACCGGTGGTGATGGCATATCTCGAGCCATAGCATACCATATAGTTTAACTTTGGCATATGCAGTTGTAACATATAGTTTGACTGCGCGCCAATTGGAAACTCTGGTATGTTGTTTGGTAGCATCGATAATGATCCACGGGTTTGGTAGACAGTCAGATCTGGAAGCTCCGCCAACCCTTCCCCCACATGGCAAACAATGAAACTTTAAATATATATATGTGCCCATACCATATAAAGTAATGTGGTTGTGTATGGTAAAGTTTTGTGGTGTCGGCTTGGTGGTCGCTGGTTCGACCCACACCTTGGAAGTTTAACCTATGGATTTGAACAACTGACTTGCTACCACTTGTCTTACTCTGGTGCTTCCATTTCGCATCCTCTGGCGCATTTTAGGGTTCCTTCGTGAATCCAACATGATCAACTCTACCACTTAAAGGCAAATTTTGTTTGGAGTCTCCTAGGATACAAAATGATGTTGTGAAAAAAATCACAGAAGAGGAGTAAAAACTCTATTTTTATACCCCCACACTGTTTTTTATCATGGTTAAAATAGGCTTTATCAAGTTATAAGCTCGATCCAACTACTTGTCTATAAGATAATTATGAAATTTATTTATTCCACAAATATTTTTTATAAATATTCAAATATATTCCAAACTCTAATTTTGTTTAATTATAAAGCCAAATTTTATTTTATTTGACTAAGAAAATAATAATAATAATAATAATTTAAGGTCAACATTCCACAATTTTTTTTTATTAAAAATATTTAAATATATTCCAAACTCTAACTTTCTTTAATTATAAATCCAAATTTTATTTTATTTGACCAATAAAATAATAATAATAATAATAATAATTATCCAATTTTAATGTTTTAAACCTATGACCTTTTAGGAGGAAACACATGCTATTAACCATAAAGCCCACTCAAGATGTATAGATGGTTTTTTCCAATTTTGAAATTCTTATTTATTTATTGTTTTGGTTTTAAAATATAACATATTTTTATACTTAATCATTTTATAAATTTTTTATGTAGAAATTTTCAATAAAAATAAATCAAATTATAATAAAAAAAACAACAACAAATGAAACTAAACTAGATTTTATTATATTATTATTTTAAAAATAATTGTATATACAAATTTAAATCTAAATTAATTAAATTCAAATTAGTCAACTAATATTTTAAAAATTTATGATATCCTTATGTTTTTATTATTTTAAAAATATATATTGTAAATCTAAGCGAGGAGTAAAAAATTATATATATACTTCACACTTGTGAAAACTAAGGAGGAAATTAAGTGTAATCACATTTTACAGGTTGAGAGAGAGTTATAACCACATTGTATCCATCACAACTATATTAATTATAACTTACAACTATTACAACTATTGTTTTCCTGAACAAGTGGATATTACTGCATTATATATATGCACTCATTTCTTCTCCTGAACAAGTAGATATTGTTAATAGAGAGTCCATATAGTTAGAGATAGCTTTGTAATAGTGTGGAATAACTTGTTGAGGAGTTTTTTACATAACCCAACGTTTCAGACTACTGAAATGAATCCATCTCCATCTTCAGGGGGACACAATATTTCTTGAGAAGATCATAGTATATAAATATAAGTGACGGTGAAAGAGGATATTACTACATTCTATATATGTGTGTGTGTTTATTAACTCTTCAGTAATTTTTATAAAATATACATTTCTAGTAACCTCAAATTCACATTTTTGAAATACACATATTCATATAAAAAATTATAATATTTGTTAAATTAAATTGATAAATTTTCTTATGTTTAATCAATTTATTATTTAAATTATAACATTGAAAATGTAAATGATATTAAAAACTAACTTTTAAGTTATCAAATTATAAATATAAGAATATTACAATTTCAATTGCAAGTGGGATAGAATCTTTTTTCAAATTTATACACTAAAATACTAGAAATGCAATGAGAAATTAATCCACACCATTGTTAATTAGTTATTGAAATGTTATATATATATATATCCAGTACTTCAAATTTGCATATCATAATTGATATTTACATAAATTTTTCTAGTTTTAGAGCTTTAAGGCTAGATCGAGCTCCTAACTTGGGTTACACAGGAGTTCGAAGTTAGTTGTAATGTTCGATATATTTGATTTCTTGGTGCTCTAGGAGCTCGCCCTTAAAAAATTCTCGATGGAGCAATTAAATGGGTCGATCCAGCCATTGCTTTTCTACCCAAATACACCCTCTGTAGCCAAAAAGTATAACCCATATCCATGCTTTGGACCTAAAGAAAAATAAACTTTGAAGTTAGACCACAAAATCTAACAATATTAATGCAATATTGACTTATAATGTAATTAGATAAGGGCTAGGGTGGGAAGAGATATTATAGAAAAATCTAATATATCTTTCATATCTTCCCCTACCTCCATATGAGGGTATTAGTGGGGATGAGGAAGAGATATTAGTGAAACATTTGTCATACATACAGATTACAGGGAAAATGGCATTTGAATGTGGTCTTATGAAACTCTATTTATCTCAATTATTGCAAGTATGTAGAGATAAAGTATCTATGCACATACAAACTCAAATAGATCTTGACAAAAGATATATCCATATTCTAATATGTATGATTAATTTGTTATATAAGAAAATAGATTTATGTAAAATGGTTGTTATCTTTATAACAACATGAGTATGATACCAACTTATGTTCTAATATGTATGATTAATTTATTATATAAGAAAATAAATTTATGTAAAATGATTGTAATATTTATAACAATATAAATATGATACCAACTTATGTTTTAATTGGATAACATTATTTAACCAATTAAAAAAAAACCATCAAACAAAAAATAAAATATATCAAATTAAGTTTTATAATATAATTAGATATAATAATATATAAAATTAAATTTTATAGCATAATTTGTTCCATTAATACACTACAATTCATATTTGAAAGAATATCACCATCTTTTAAAAAAAAAATATTAATATGATATCAATCTAAAATAAAACTAAATATTATTATTATTACAATTTTAAATCAAACAATTTAAAATATTAATATAATATCTATTTATAATAAAATTAAATAAAATTAACAAATAATATAAATAAAATAATATTTATAACTAAATCAAAATCTAATTAAATAAAAAACAATTTATAATATAATTAATAAATTTATTAATTCAATACAAACACAATGCCAATTACCTATTTCATCATTTGTATTCCCAAGGTTTCGATTATATATCTCTAAATAATTATATATCTTTAATACACACTATTCATAATATTATTTTAAAATAGGTTAATAAAGAGGTTCCTGATAATTAATTATAAAAATATAATCTTCCTTTTATAATATAACTAAATCTATTGTCAACTCAATCTAACAATAATAATACCAATTATAGATATTATCACATATATTCCTCAAGTTCAATTATTATATTTCTTTAATACACAGTGCTCATATAGTATTATATTAAAATATGCTAATGCAGATGCTAGTATTGTTCAATTATAAAAATATACTATGATTTTTATAATATAATTAAATTAGATTGTGAATTCAATATAACAATAATACCCATTATAGATCTTATCACATATATCCCTAAAGTTCAATAATATATTATTAGAACATTTAATTATAAAAATATAATATTATTTTTAAAATATATTTAATTAAATTTCCGATTCAATATTATATTCGTCAACTTTAGTTATATATCTCGATGACAGGTGTATATTCATTATATTATTTTAAAATGTGCTATTACAGATATTCATAACATTTAATTATAAAACATAGAACATTTAAAAAAAATAAAATATTAAATTATAAATTGAAGTTGATGTATCTCATGCAATAATTGTAAAGGGTAGTCTAAAGAGGTCGCGTTTTGACCCAAAATCCGGGAACGATTTTCAGAAAATCCTGCAAAGATTTGCCCAGAAACTTGTTTTAAGTTGTTAAACATTAGTATTTTGAGTGTCCCAGGGGTTTTTGATAGCGCTGAATCCGTTTCCACTATCAAAAATGGATTCCAAGCACTGCAACTACATGATTTTTGCAAATTTAGTTGACCGGATTCCGGCGGATTTCTGGCGTCCTGGCCAAAACGCAGCCTCGGTAGACAACTCCATAATTGTAATAACGTTGAAATATGCTATTAAAGGTGTGCTTAATATTCAATATAAAAAGTAAGTGCTTTAACGTTGCAAGTAATTAAATTTTTTAAAATATTCTTTATTATTATAAAAAATATATTATAATTTTATTAATGGAGAGAATTATAATAATAATAATAACAAGCGTAATATACAGCAATACTGCTTTTTAGTACTTGCTTCTTTCTTTTTTTTAAAAGTAATTTCCAGTAAAATAATTGACATCGGTTTATAAGAATTTTCTTAATTATAAAATTTATTATTATTAAAAAATGATTTAAATTTAAAACAATTATAACATAATAGAGTATATAATTAGTATAAAGTATAAAGTTGTTATTATAATTATTATAATGTTTGTATCTCAATCGTTTTAATCTTTTTTACTAAATTTGAGTAAAGGTTTGCATCTCAAGTATTTTATCTCTCTAGCCACACTTGAAAAAAAACTTTACACATCAAGAGATTTTGTCCCTGTAAATATTTAATATTTTTGGAGCTAAAATGGATATAGTATTAAAAAATCTATCATAGAGTGAAATTTTTTGTATATAACCATTTTCATATATAGCATTTTGGTGGAAACAATTAAAGTTGTTAATATTTTTATTAAATTTCAAAAATAATATTTAAAATTGTGTAAAACAATATGTTTGTGTAAATATTGTATATAACCATTCTCGTATATAGCATTTTGGTGGAAATAATTAAAATAATTAATATTTTTATTGAATTTAAATAATAATGTTTAAAATTTGTGTAAAATAATATGTTTATGTTAGTTACTATGACACATCTATATTAATTTCAAAATTTATCTTGTATGAAGAGAGATTTATTTAAATGCAAATAAATAAATAAATTTAATTTTTTAATTAATTACATAATCAAATCCAATCAAATGTTTAAATTAATTAAGAATGCACACATGAAGAAAATTATTTATCCATAAAAAAACAACCACATCCAACAAATATATTTTGGAAAGATAATTCACTTTTTGGAAAAGATAAGTTATTATGGTGTTTTAAACTTTTAAAAAACAGCCTTGTTTATCAAAAAATTAAATGAAAAAATATTAAAGGAAAGAAAAATAGATTTAAAATGGTTTTCAAATATAGAATTAAAATAAATATTAAGATTCATAAATATTTAGATTTGATGTGTGTACTTTTATGACACTTGTAGAGATTGTTTTTTTTTTTGTATAATTTTTATTTGTCATAAATATTAAGATTTGATTTGTGTACTTTTTGACACTTATTTGCTATGGAGATTTTTTTAATTTTAATTTTTTAAATAATTTTGATTTGTCATAAATATTAATATTTGATAGGTGTACTTTTATGACACTTTCTTGCGCTATATATATATATATATATATATATATATATATATATATATAGATTATTTATGAGAAATATATTAAAAATCCCATAAAATTAGTCATTTCATTAATATTATCCAATCAAAAAATAGAGATTTCAAAATTAAATTTTAATTTCCAAAAAAATCAATTTAATATATATATTTTTTAAAATTTTAGTAAACTCTAAAGATTATTTGAAAAAATTGAGAAGTCAAAGATTTTTAACCACAAAGTGTTTACAATATAACTTGTCTTTCTGCTGGTATAATAATAATAATTAAGAATTTAAATATCATGTTAAGTATTATATATATATATATATAAACTTGAGAAAAGTTTGCACCTAGAGAGATTAGATTCCTCTTAGCTCTTGGTAGATTTGGAGTTAAGATGAATTTATGTTGGCTTTGAGTAACATACAAATAAAATTTTTCAATGACTATAATATTTTTTATGTAATACATTTTCTTTTAATTTTCACTTGTTTTATACAATATATACATAGTTGACATTGAAATATTTTATTTATCATTCACATCACTTATCAAATCCATAATAAATATTAAAATAATTATAGATCTCTCTTAGGCCTTGAATTTTTTCTTTTTGTATTTAGGGTAATATTTTCATTATCTATGAAAATTGTACATTCTGTTAGCCCCCTATAAATTCTTGACAAGCAAGCAGGGGGCTAAATTGTTTTTGAGCCTTCAAGCAATGCATCTCGCCTGAAGACACATCATCGTTGAAAGCCTCTTCATGCTTTCTGCCCTGTGATTTACTTCTACTGTTGTATCCATCCAAAAAAGCCTCTCTGATTTTGACAAATTTTGTTCCTAAAGGCCTACATTCGCCCCTTGTATCCCTGCAGGATGCCCCATTTTAGCCTCCTTTTCCCCTTGTCAAATTCCCCTCTAATCCCCTAAATCTTCCCAAAGTCCCCTTTACATCCTACACACCCTCCTGGTTTGGCCTAATTTCCCTTTCTTTCCCCTATCGTTACCCTTCATAGGTCTTAAAATGCTCTAAAAATGGGCCAAATAACAATTTTTTCATGCCTATTGGGTCTTAGCCCCCTTCAGACCAGCCTCCTTAATCTTTCTCTGTAGTGTACCTAGAGGGGATAATATAGGATACAGAGGGAGGTACCCAAGGGAATAATATGATGTATTAATATAATAATGATAAATAAATGGGCCATAGTTAATAAATAAAGTGGTTAACCCACATTATGTAAGGGACTACATGTAGCAAGGGAATAAAGTGATAAGCCCATTGTATTAGATGTATGGTATTGAGAGACCCATGGTAACTACCCATGGTATTGCATGTATGAAACCTATATAGAGGTTAGAGACTCCATTGAGAGATGTCAAGGATTATTGTATGGGCAAGCATATGGCTTGTGGAGTGATCTCCTTCCTTAAGGAGTGAATGTATGGTGTTGCCCTACCTTAAGGGTTTTGATATTAATGAAGATCTAAAGTTTTGTCTTCAATGGTGTTATTTCTTGGGAATATTTTCCATTTCTATATATTTTCTTATCAGATCTACTACAAGTGGTATCAGAGCACTTTCTTGGGCAGAGTTTGGAGATTTGTTTTTTCATTTTTTTTGCAGAAAATTTTTGGGCGACGAGTTTGTAGAGCAGATCTGGAAAATTGGTGAATTTTTTTCAAAAATAAATATTAGATCTGAATTTCTTGTGGAAAAATACCCAATTTCAAAAAAAAAATCAGTCGAATCGGAGTTTGGATGAGGGAGTTATCACTGATTTAAAATCAACCATTTTTTCAGAAATTTTGTGACGCCGGGACAGTTGCAGCGCAAATCTGTGTTTCCAGAGTGCCTAGATCGGAATTTTAGCCATATGATTAGATGCATAATGGCTATTACATTTTCAAAAACATGTTATATTATGGATTCTGAGTTATATTGACCGAGTAATGTCCATTTTAAATTCTTGCCAAAGAAATTTTTGGGCGGCGATTTTGTAGAGCAGATCTGGAAATTTTGGTGAAAATTTTTCAGAAATAAATATCAGATATGGATTCCTTATGGAAAAATACCCAATTTCAAAAAAAAAATCAGTCGAATCGGAGTCCGGATGAGGGAGTTATCACTGATTTAAAATCAGACATTTTTTTCAGAAATTTTGTGACGCCGGGGCAGTTGCAGTGCAAATCTGTGTTTCCAGAGTGCCTAGATCGAGATTTCAGTCATATGGTTAGATGCAGAATGGCTATTCCATTTTCAAAAACAAGTTATATTAATAATTCTGAGTTATATTGACCGAGTAATGTCCATTTTAAAGTTTTGCCAAAATAAGTGATTTTCTTCAAAACCCTTGCTTTATTTTATGGATTCTCGCAAGATGAAGTTTACTTGAAAAGATGATGGCCCTACTATTGAAGATTTTTTACAACATCTCAAGGCTCAATATGCAAGTTTTTGGATATGCTCCATAGGACTTCATATGAAAGATGAGGCAAATAAATGGTGGACCTCACTTGACAGCTCAATGAGGAAACTTTCCGAGAAAAAACTTGAAAAAGTCCTTTTGGACAAATTGTCTCAAGCCGGAAAGAAGGATAGAAAGAGCCATAAAGACTTATTTTCTACTAATATTTCCATATTACGGATTCATGGAAGTATTCAGAAAGAGAACATCGTTGTGTCTATCATTCCTAGTTGCAAGCATAATTGTATCAATGTAAATTTGGCAAAAAAATTGCAAGTTCCAACAAAGCATATTGAAAACACACAGGTTGATAATGAAGATGTTCAAATTTATAAAGATTTGAAGATTTTTATGGATAAGTATGTGTTGCATTCTGATTTTTATGCTTCTGATATGGCTGTTGTGGATGTTGTTTTGGGACATCCTTGGATGGAATTCGTTGGTATTGTCAATTTTAATGTGCAAAAGAAATTCATGAAGCTCTGGTATAAAAAGAAGAAAATTACATTGCACGATATTTGCATTAGGAACCATGCAGAGACCGAGGAGGAAGAAGCAAAAATATCTAACGACGCAGACACATCAGATGATGAGCCTTTGATGGTAGATAGCCAAACACAGACATCAAAGCAAGTACCAATAAAGGAACCAGACACCACTCCATCACCAATCATGGAGGAATTAAGGAAAGATATTATATCAGTTAAAGCTTCAACATATCACCACCCGCATCACCCAGTAAGACAACAACCAGCAAGGTGGCAGCGAATTAGCAACAAGGACAATAACCCCTGGACGACACATCGAGAGGTGCGACGATCCACTAACAACACATCAACAATGAAAAACCACCAGAACCCGGTTCCATCTCAAGCGAGCAAGGCACCGACTAGATCAACTGTTCACCTTTCCCTTGGATGGCTAGATGCGCATGAATGGTACCAGTGGAATACTCTTTTGAGTAGATCTTATTATTTGTGTTCTTCTCATGTTTCGGGGACGAAACATGTTTAAGGGGGGTGTAATGTAGTGTACCTAGAGGGGATAATATAGGGTACAGAGGGAGGTACCCAAGGGAATAATATGATTTATTAATATAAGAATGATAAATAAATGGGCCATAGTTAATAAATAAAGTGGTTAACCCACATTATGTAAGGGACCACATGTAGCAAGGGAATAAAGTGATAAGCCCATTGTATTGGATGTATGGTATTGAGAGACCCATGGTAACTACCTGATCCAAAATATTTTGTATGAGATGTATAAAAGAATTAACATGTGAAAATTGTAGCTTTTAAAACAAGAAACTTTAAAGGCATAAGCGGAAAAAGAGAGAAGCAATTAACATCAGGCACGAAGACACAAGAGTTGATATCGGAGTTCGTCCAGGAGGGACTACGTCTCCGGGCCCTGCTCTAATAGTGGGGAGGCCCTGCTTTCATTAAATGGCAAAATGAAAGTACAAGTACAAAATGAGGAATTACACCCTTATACCTGCCCAATCTGGAAATGGCCGAAAATTGCATACCTATGATGACAAAATGGGCAGCACCGTTGGATTTGTGGCGTCGAGTAGTGCTAAATCCATATAAAACTTGCCCCAATCGGACAAAGTGAAAATCTGGCCCCTCTGGAAAAATGGCTCAGATCATGGTTCCGCCCCCTCCTGCACACTGCTCAAAGTTCCACTGCCTCGTTTTCCGTGCCCGCTCCTGTCCATCCTTGGGCGCACAAATGAATCAAAGTTTATATAATAAAACTCGGGTGGACTTTCCAAAGCCACCGTTGGACGAGTTGGTTGAAGATCCGAATTTGTTGGGAGGAGGTCGGGTGGTCAAATCCCGACCCCTCCATTAAAAGGCCGACTACATTGCATTTTTAACTTACCGTTGAATTGTTTGATATATTAAAAATTTGATGAACCGTTTTTAACTTTAAACCATCGTTGATGTTGATGGGGGGGGGCGGACCCATATTGGGCGGCCCGCCCCGTATAAAACCATGCCACGTATATATATATGGCGGCGGTGGGGTTAGCAACCCCCGCCCCATTTCATATGTACCGTTGTGGGGACCGCGGGGGTGGCGGGGCTGACCACCCGCCCCCCAACAACATTTATTTTTAATATTACATGGATTTGCATGGGGTGGCGGGGTTGGTGGCCCGCCACCCATTTTTATATTTTTTTTGTTTTTTATTGTTATTAAAACAAACGGTTGCTTTTTGAACCTTTGAATTTTTGTCCGAAGGAGTGCATTTAACGGTCCCACAAATTTGCCCGGAATCTGTCCAGGTTGGTCGGAATCCAGTGGCCGGGTTTCAGCAAAATTGTTGCCTCTTTAGTCTGCCACATCACCAAGTCAACCTCTGAACTTTGACTGCTCCTAACTCCTTCATTCGGACTCGGAATTGAGTGCCGTCTGCGCCGTTGGATTCATAATTTCGAGATCTACAACTTGAGCTTGGTTCGAGAGATTTTTGAACACTTTTATGTTTGAGCCTTGTACTCAAGCCATTTGTACCTGTACCTGTTTAATCCACCTGGATCATTCCTCCCCACTAAAGAGCTTTTGGACCCCAAAAGCCTCATCAATCAACAAGCAAGTGAGGGAATTGCTCCCTCACCTTCTCCTTTTCAAGCCATTTGGCTTTACTTGGGTGCATCCCTTTGAAACCAACACGGAGATACTCCACATCTCCTCGTCGCGAAGTCCTGGTCCTTCGATCGAGAATGATGTCCTCTGGAAGTTCATCGAGATATTCTGGTGCAAAGTCATCCACTATAGGAACTGATCCTACCTCCTCAGTGTCCATAATCAATGGGGGTTCATAAAGTTTTAGATTTTCAACATTCACAACTGAGTACATCTGCATGTATACCGGAAATTCGAGTCGGAAAGCATTATTCCCAATCTTCTCCAATATGGTAAAGGGACCATACCGGATTGGTCGCAATTTCTTACCTTCTCCCTTCATTCGATCCTTGCTGATGTGGAACCACACTTTGTCGCCAACTTGAAATTGATGGTCGACTCGGTGTTTATCATGTCGGGCCTTGTATCGGGCCTGACTCTTCTCCAACTGCTCTTGCACTACTTGGTGAATCGTCTGAATCCGCTGAATGAACCGTTGTGGTTTATCCCTATCATCACGCCCACTGGCATCTTCATCCCTTCCATAGATCATGTCGAAAGGGTCCTTTGGTAAGTAACCAAAGCATGTCTCAAAAGGTGAACGCTGCGTAGAGGAGTGCACGGCTCGGTTGTAAGCGTGCTGCACATATGGAAGGTGTTCATCCCACAACTTGGGATGTTTGCTGCAATAGCCCCGCAACAAGTGTACCACGGTACGATTAACGACCTCTGTCTGTCCATCGGTTTGTGGATGGAATGCCGTGCTTCTCTTCAACTTGGTATCCATCATGCGCCACAAGCTGGTCCAAAACTCTCCAAGGAAACGAGAGTCTCGATTTGACACAATCGACGTGGGCAACCCAAAGTGGACCCAAACATACTGAAAGAAAAGACAAGCAGTCTGCTCAGCAGTGACTTGCTTTTTATAAGGCATCAATATGCACATTTTGCTAAAGCGGTCGACGACAACATACAAATAGTCGTGACCCTTTCTTGACATAGGCAAACCTCCTACAAAATCCATCGACACACTTTCCCATGGACGACCCGGAATAGGGAGTGGTGTGTAGAGCCCGAGTTTTCTATTAGAGGGCTTTGAAACATAACACATCACACATCCCTTTACAAAACGGGTTACAATGTTTTTCATATGGGGCCAAAAACAAAACCTTTGCAAATGACATAAGGTTTTTTCAACACCAAAGTGACCAGACACAAGAGAGGTATGCGCCTCTCGAATTACATGTACCCTTTCTGCTGTGGGTATGCACAATTTACCAAGGTGATACAACAACTTCCCCTGCAAATGATAGTTGTCCACCTGTGAACCATGAGTTATTTTTGCATAAAATTCTTTAAAGTCATCATCGTTAGTGTACTGTTCAACATAACTTTCAAAAGACAATGACGCATTATGCAAAATAATAGAAGCAACGATAGGAGGGCGAGAGAGCATGTCTGCTACTTTGTTACTAGTGCCCTTCTTATACTTTATTACCAGATGAAATTGTTGTAGGAACCCCATCCACCTGAAATGACGAGATTGTTGTAGCTTGGTCTGTGACTGAAGGTACTGCAAGAGCTGATGATCCGTATGGATGATGGTCTCCTTGCCGATCAGGTAGTGTTTCCACTTTTTCACACTTTGGACCAAGGCATACAATTCCTTGTCGTAAGTGGGGTAATTTATTACAGCCTAGGAGAACTTCTCCGAATGGTAACAAATCGGCTTCTTTTGCTGCAAAAGTACAGCTCCCATGGCGTACCCACTGGCATCGGTTTCGATCTCAAAAGGCTGCTGGAGATCGGGTAAAGCCAGGACTGGTGCGGTGCTAATTTTCTCTTTCAGTGCTTCGAAGGCCTTCTGCTGTTTTCCTCCCCACTGAAAGGCTTGTTTGATACTTTTCAGAGTGTGTAAGGGTGATGCAATAACGGAGAAGTTGGCAATGAACCTCCTCCAGTACTGTACTGCACCTAAAAAACTACGAGCCTCTGTTACATTGGCAGGCTTAGGCCAATTTACAATCACCTCGACTTTTGAGGGGTCTATTTTTAATTGACCATTACCGACAATATGACTAAGGTAAACCAAAGAGGTTTTCCCAAACTCACACTTTGACAACTTTACATACAATTGTTCTTTCTTTAAAACATCAAGTACTTTGATTACATGGCATACATGTTCCTCCCAAGTCCTACTAAATACAAGAATATCATCTAAATACACAAGGACAAACTCATCAATTAAAGGCCTAAAAAGATCATTCATGACCCTCATGAATGTGGCTGGAGCATTGCAAAGTCCGAATGGCATCACCATCCATTCGAACAACCCCTGTTTGGTCTTGAAGGCGGTTTTCCACACATCCTGCTCTGCAATTCTGACCTGGTGATAACCACTACGCAAATCCAATTTGGTGAAATAAACATCATTTTTTAATTGATCTAATAAATCATCAATGCGAGGGAGAGGGTATCGATTTTTCACCGTGATTTTGTTTAGTGCCCGATAATCCACGCACATCCTCCATGTGCCATCTTTCTTGGGCACTAACACGATCAGCGAGCCACAAGGAGAAGTACTTGGCCGAATGACCCCTTGGTTCAATAGTTCCTGTACCTTCTTTTTGATTTCCTCCATTTCGATGGATGACATCCTATACATACCAATGTTTGGTAATGGAGCATCATGTTGCAAATGGATCTCATGTTGGATCCCTCGTTTTGGAGGCAAACCTTTGGGTTCCTGAAACAACTCACCATAGTTAGAAATAACATCACATAATTCCTGTTTATGAGCTGGATCACATCCCCGGAAAGCATCGGTTATTTCTTCATCCTTTTCTCTCACAACCATGAGCAAACACCCCTTGCTAGAATTAACCAATCTCTTCATCTGTCCTGCACTTACAAGGCTGGCACTGAATTTGGTTTGATGAGCTCTTACAATGTATTCTACCCCATCTTTAGCGATTTGGTGTTTATTTTCATGGCGAAAGAAAACTACTTTCCTATCATAAAGATAGGGACTCCCCAACACAATGCCACAGATATCCAATGGTATTACATCCAATTCTACTTCATCTACCAGCTTAGAAGCAATAACACATTTTACCTTACACTGCTTGGTTACATTTAGTTTTACTTTATCATGTATCCATCCAAGTGGATAAGGTTTTGGATGAGGCTTAACTTCTAAGCCTAACTTTTTAACCAAGGATTCTGAAATAAGGTTTGCTTGAGAGCCTGAATCAAATAGAGTTTCTAATTTTGCATGGTTTATCACAACTCTAATATGAAACAACTCAATTCTCTTACGTTCATTAGAGAGAGGCTCATTTGATGCACTAGTGCTTTCATGTGATTCAGAATCATGAAGAGAATGAGTACCTTTTGTCCCTGCTGCTGTGATCAATGCCTCATCGCCTGAGTCGGATCCAAGGTCCTGCTGTGCGGTTGCTACCGTCTTCTGCTTACCCTTTCCTCCATATCTCTTTGGCTTCTTTTCTGGATATAGTTTCCAACAATGATCGTCGTCATGGCCTTCCTTTTTGCAGTGAGTGAAATAAGGCTTTTCTCCTTCATCCTTTTTTGTTGACGCCGTCTTCTTTTCCTTTCCCTTTCCTTTCCCTTTGAATTTGCCATTTGAAGGTTTGGAAGGTGGTTTCTTTGAATGATCGTCCTTATCATTTCTGCCCCTGTTCTCAAGATGAATGGCCTTCACATTGGCCGAGTCAATGGTAGTAGGTTCAAACATTAACAATGAATGTCTAATGTAACTATGCAATGAACCAATGTACTTAGTTACAACTTCAGGAGAATCTAAAGAGATGCCCAAACTTAATGCCTGTTTTTGAAATTCTTCAGTAAAGGTTTGCACATTTTGTCCTTTACCTTGCCTTAGGTACTGCCACTCCATTAAGGCTTTCTTCTTGTAACCTAAGGGATAGAATTGATTTTTAATTGCAGTAATAAAATCTGACCAGGAAGAAAGAAGGTTACCCAAGTTACTGTTGCTTCGAAGTTTGCTCTCCCACCAGATGAGAGCTGTGCCACTCAATCGAAGAGAAGCCAATTGGATTTTCGCCTCGTCCTCCATAATCTGCTGGATCCTGCAATAGAGTTCAAGCTGCCTAATCCAATTGTTAAGCTTCTCAGCATTACTTTCACCATTATATATTGGTAGATCAAACTTAACATCTAACTTAAAGAAAGGCTTGTTAGATGCATTTCCAGAATTTTTATTATGATGGTTAGAAGAGGAGGAAGGACTTTCATTTCCTGAAGGGGGTGGATTTCCTCCACCATCTCCATGTGCTGAACCCTGCCCTTCTAAAGAATGATCTCCTATTTTCTCTAACCTTTCAAGTCTAGAGAATAGTCTCTCTACTCGATCTGCCATGGTATAGAAAGTTTTGCGGAAATTGAGCTCCTCTTCATTCCGATCTTCGTCTCCCATGTTCCTTCTCTAACGTGCACGTCCTGCTTCGGGATCAAAAGCCTGTAGCGTCCCTTCGCCTCTTCTTAGCCTGCTTCTTGTTAGCATACAAACATGTAATTCACATCTACAAACACCCGCTCTGATACCACTTGATCCAAAATATTTTGTTTGAGATGTATAAAAGAATTAACATGTGAAAATTGTAGCTTTTAAAACAAGAAACTTTAAAGGCATAAGCGGAAAAAGAGAGAAGCAATTAACATCATGCATGAAGACACAAGAGTTGATATCGGAGTTTGTCCAGGAGGGACTACGTCTCCGGGCCCTGCTTTCATTAAATGGCAAAATGAAAGTACAAGTACAAAATGAGGAATTACACCCTTATACCTGCCCAATCTGGAAATGGCCGAAAATTGCAGACCTCTGAAGAAAAAATGGGCAGCACCGTTGGATTTGTGGCGTCGACTAGTGCTGAATCCATATAAAACTTGCCCCAATCGGACAAAGTGAAAATCTGGCCCCTCTGGAAAAATGGCTCAGATCATGGTTCCGCCCCCTCCTGCACACTGCTCAAGGTTCCACTGCCTCGTTTTCCGTGCCCACTCCTGTCCATCCTTGGGCGCACGAATGAATGAAATTTTATATAATAAAACTCGGGCGGACTTTCCAAAGCCACCATTGGATGAGTTGGTTGAAGATCCGAATTTGTTGGGAGGAGGTCGGGTGGTCAAATCCCGACCCCTCCATTAAAAGGCCGACTGCATTGCATTTTTAACTTACCGTTGAATTGTTTGATATATTAAAAATTTGATGAACCGTTTTTAACTTTAAACCATCGTTGATGTTGATGTGGGGGGGCCAGACCCATATTGGGCGGCCCGCCCCGTATAAAACCATGCCACGTATATATATATGGCGGCGGTGGGGTTAACAACCCCCGCCCCATTTCATATGTACCGTTGTGGGGACCGCGGGGGTGGCGGGGCTGACCACCCACCCCCCAACAACATTTATTTTTAATATTACATGGATTTGCATGGGGTGGCGGGGTTGGTGGCCCGCCACCCATTTTTATATTTTTTGTTTTTTATTGTTATTAAAACAAACGGTTGCTTTTTGAACCTTCGAATTTTTGACCGAAGGAGTGCATTTAACGGTCCCACAAATTTTCCCGGAATCTGTCCAGGTTGGTCGAAATCCGGTGGCCGGGTTTCAGCAAAATTGTTGCCTCTTTAGTCTGCCACATCACCAAGTCAACCTTTGAACTTTGACTGCTCCTAACTCCTTCATTCGGACTTGGAATTGAGTTCCGTCTGCGCCGTTGGATTCAGAATTTTGAGATCTACAACTTGAGCTTGGTTCGAGAGATTTTCGAACACTTTGATTTTTGAGCCTTGTACTCAAGCCATTTGTACCTGTACCTGTTTAATCCACCTGGATCACTACCCATGGTATTGCATGTATGAAACCTATATAGAGGTTAGAGACTCTCCATTGAGAGATTTCAAGGATTATTGTATGGGCAAGCATATGGCTTGTGGAGTGATCTCCTTCCTTAAGGAGTGAATGTATGGTGTTGCCCTACCTTAAGGGTTTTGATATTAATGAAGATCTGAAGTTTTGTCTTCAATGGTGTTATTTCTTAGGCATATTTTCCATTTCTATACCATACATCCAATACAATGGGCTTATCACTTTATTCCCTTGCTACATGTGGTCCCTTACATAATGTGGGTTAACCACTTTATTTATTAACTATGGCCCATTTATTTATCATTCTTATATTAATACATCATATTATTCCCTTGGGTACCTCCCTCTGTACCCTATATTATCCCCTCTAGGTACACTACATTCTTTCCACGGACCCAGCACCAAGACTAGGGGCCAAGGCGGAAGGTGCTTATCTCAATTGGTTATCGGGTGATTTTTCCGCCATCGATCTGTTCAGATCTGACGGTTGTCGCAAAATCTCTTCGCACCCGTTTTTTTCCATCCGCCGCCCGATCATATATCAACCGTCCGTTTTCCCGCAGATCGATGGTCCGTATTCCCTCTGCCTGGTGGTCCCCGCAATGCACACTGTTCATAAACCACCAGTTTCCATCGCACCACGTTTGGAGGTTGGGCGGTAAATTTTGTTTCGGAGCGATTCCACTCATTGCATGACACGTGGCTCCGTGCACTATTCATAAACCACCCTCCATCGTGCGTTATCGTTCGGCGTTTGCCCCGACACGATATCGCTGTGCGCCGTCCGATCTGAGGTAGGCCATCCAACAACGATCGCTCCATGAAGTCGCACGAGGATTAATCGGAGGCCATCGTACCTCTGGCCCACTGACCATCGTCCTCTGACGTGTTTTCCACCATCGATCTCCACCGGAAATCGGACGGCCCAAATTAAATGCATACCCGTCAATTAACCCCGTATCGCCACGTCACGCTTTCCACGTAGTTTTGTCGTATTTCACCCGTCTCTCTTTATATATTCAAAGGGTCTAAATTCAAAGGTTTTGCACTAAAAATTTGTTGCGCTCCGCCCACGTCCTCCAGACCATGTTCCACTATTAAGTTGCATTTTCCACCATGATCCTACACTTTTCCACCATGTCATCAGTCTGCACGGCTATTCTCGTCGTCCCCGTTTCATCCACCACCTCCATGTATGGTTTTTCTTAACAGGTTTTCATGTTTTGCAGGGTTATCAAATGGTGAAAGCCGTCACGATTACACAGTCTTTATTACAGCGACAAAAAACGCAGAAAGGACCATTTTTTTTTAGAGGCCGAAATCACGAAGAAAGCCTGGGAAGGAGCCATGACAGGACTTGCATTAAAAGAACAAGGTTTGAACTCTGTAAAACCTCCCTAGAAGCCATTAAAAGCACAACTTTCACTAACAGAGACAGAAGTGGAGCAGCTAAGAGTTTAAGGCACGAAAATGAAGATCTTTGAGCCTTAACTCAGTGGTTTAGAGGCACGGTACCAGATTGAAGACATCATGGATCACACAAAGGTTACAGAGCGCATGAATTAATGTATATCAGGTTTTCTACATCAGCAGAATGTTTTTCTCCATGAAAGGACACGGTACACATTATTGTTTCAGTCTACATTGTGTCCAAGTAAAGTTTTCCCCCTGACAACAGTCCTATGCTATCAGAAGCATTTGTTGCACAGTATGGCAGATCCTAGCATCATGATTCTACGTTGTAGTTTGATTCACCAGAAGTACTACAAAGTGCTGTAGCAAAGTACGGCTGAGACATACCTGGAGTAAAATGCAGCCCGATGAAGATCACTCTTTCATCCAAAGAGTACCAGAGATAAATGCTCGGAATTTAAAACAGAACGAGGCTTTGGCTCTCCTTCTCTTCTGAGTTTTAATGCTGCATTTAGTGTTTCACCTACTTCCTCTGCTCCACTTGTGGTATAAATTGATGAATAAACTTATTGTAAAGGTTGTTGATCAGTTATCAGAGAATTGCAAGCTGTTTCTTTTGAGACATAGTCTCTGTGTAAAGTTGTAAGATAGGCTGAGGAAGATGTTTTAAGACTGAATATCAAGCCATTGGTAATGTTGTACCTGACTGGTGTTGTTTTTTAATATGACAAGCACATTTCTTTGGATCCTGATCTAAAGCTGCGGTGATGTTTTCCTATCTCTGTGTTTTATTTCATTTCAACTGGCTCGCATCAGAAAGCTAGCATAGGATTCACCCTTGTTAGGTACCCTATGTTTTTGCTCTCCTTTCCTTTAATGTTTTCTACTAAATGTGTTATCTAAGAGTTGATTTCAGTTAATTTAATCAGTGTAGTGGATGACATTGCCCGCTAGCTGATGTATGAATTAAAGGAATCTGTTCTTAGAGGTTCTTGTTAGGATTTAATTGAACGAATTGGGAACACTGGGAGGTCTAGAACTTTGTCTCTACCTCACTAGGATCCTTTTCAATTAATTAAGCCTTCCTAATTTCCCTCCAGTTGGAGGCCGAAGCATTGAGGGTTCAAAGTCTCTCTCTGATCTCAGGTCTTTAACTTTGTGTTCTAAATCTTTAATGTTTCTTGTCTGAAGAGTTAGCCTTTAGATTTCAGAATCACAGGTGTTCAATGGTATGCCCTGTCCCTGGATTTGATTTCTAAAGGTCACTTTGGATGGTTTCCTTGCCTTCACCTTCTCTCTTACCAATTCATATCACACAATCATCTTTAAGATCCAATTTTTTAGATGACTAGCCCAACTGAAAGCCTGCACATTGAATAGCAAGTAAACCCTTTCCTGACTCCATTGCCCAATGGTCTTGAATGTTCCCTGGGGTATCTCTCTTTCACCTAAAATCCTCTTTGCTCAGCCTTGTCTTATATTGAACCTTTCTTTCCTGATTCCCAACAACCAAACATACATCAAACAAACAAACCCCGAGCCTTATAACTAGCCTAGTATCTCAACACTGAGCTTCAAAGTCATATACCTTTGACATATCATTGAGAGATCCCTCTCTAGACCGAGGAGGGCTAGATCCTGACGTCTGAAAGTGGTTCTGATGTTGTCTCATCTTTTGGTCTTGCCAATCTGGCCAAAACATGGGAACACCAACATAATGTCGACTCCGCTGGGGATTGAACCTAGAATCTCTGGTTAGGTTGGCAGTTAAACACTCCTATTCACAGATCAACCTTTATACCATTTTTTGTGTTTCTCCCACACTCTTAGACAGAGTCTGGAAAGGGCCAGGTAGCCTCCAGATCTCACACTCTTTCAGAGGTGACATATCTAGTAATAGCCCTCCCAGTCAATCTCTGGTTAGAGTTTGCTGTGTTTGGAAGTTGACCTTGAAAAGGGACATCTCATAAGCACTGTGGTGGATAGTGTACCCTCCAGAAGCATCCTAAACCCTCCACCTGGTGACTCCATAGCTCCTTAAAGATCAAAGACTCCGCTGGTGATCAGTAGGCCTGCTGATTATCTTGGTTCAAATAACACTCCACTGGGAGACCAAAGCCCATTACAACATCAGCCATAATAGAAGTAACAAGTAGGGTTAAGCTACTTTGTTGGAAAACAACATTCTGGCTTTCAGAACCATTCACACAAGAGCTTATCCTAACCCAAACCCCCTTGAAATAGTTGAAAACCCTGAGATCATCCTCAAGAGATCTCCTACACCTAAAGGACCAACTATTTCCAGTCACATCCATAGAGCTGACTCTACACCAGAAGACTCTATAGCTCTATCAGACCCATTTTTTGACCTAGGCTCTCAAAACAATTTACTAAGAGCTAGGTCATTCAGTGTCCTAGACCAGCCAGAATTTGAGCTCCCTGGTTCACCACCTAAAAGTGGTAAACACCTTTGGAATAGACAGACCCCTCCATCTACGCCCCCTGATATTCACTTCATTCAAAACGCGAGACTCAGTCATCCTATATCTGCTCATTAGTCTTCTGCTGGTCATAATATCCCTGTTGTTAGTATGAATCTTTTGTCGAAGTGTACGAAAAAATACCACTTTAGCTACGCATAACTTATAGCCCTAACATCAAATATGGCTGCCAATATCTTCAGATCTATAGTTAGTTGATTAAGACAAGTGCTGCAAAAAACCAGATCTATGCATAGAAAGACATTAAACAGTAAAATCAAGAGTTTGCTCCATACATCCAATAGACAAGACAAGAAAAATGTTTTTTGAAGGAATTTTTGTATTAAGGGCACCTGGGAGGAAAACAAGAAGGTGTATCCAATTCTCCTCAATGGGATGGGTTCTTGGAAGTCCTCAGCACTTCAGATCTAGAATCTCTCTCTCTTGTTGGTGTAGAAAACCCAGACAGAGATAGAACTCAAAGGGAGCTCACACAACAAATAATGAAGAATGTGACCAAGTGTATAGATCCAGAGTGATCTAATAGGCAACAAAAGGTGAAGAATGATAGGAAAAACCCTCCTATTTATAACAAAATATTGGGACATTCTAGATCTTGGTGCATGATTAAAATAACATTAACCAAATCTAGATCCACCATTTATGGACTATTTTATTATATTTGTTGGAGGGAAAAGGTATTTGACTTGGGTCAAATCCCTTTATTTGTGAATAATAAATAAATAAATGATTTATTTATCATTTTAAGGAAGTAGTTGAAGGATAATCAAATAAATAATGATTTATTTAATTATTTATGGGCGATTTAGTCATATTTAACAAGAAATATTATTCAAATAAGATTTAAATAATTATTCCTAGAAAATAATAAGATAAATAAAGATTTATCTAATTAATTTCCTTGTTTTGTGTTAAACATGACCAGGAAAATCAAACAAATATAGGTTTGTTTAATATTTCCTTTTGGGGTTTCCTGTTTAGACCATAAACAACCTAATAAATGTGTTTTATTAAGTTATTTCACATAGTGAAGGCAATTTTACTTAGGGTAAAATTGGTCTTACATGGTGTACTTGGGTCCATCTAATGATAGTAGGTTAGATGACCAAAAAATGGTGTAACACCTGTCATCCATATACCAGTTGCTCAAGTTAACCCCTTACCTCCGCAAAGCATCATCATGGCAGCCTGGTACGCACCTTTGGTTTTACCTTAGCCTATATTGCCCTTACCTAACGATTATCAGTCGAAGATCCCACACTTCACTGCAAAAGAGTCTACCACAACCCAACACCACGTAGATAGGATGGAAGATTCTTTTGACTACATGGAAATAGATGATGATACAGTCAAAATGAGAATATTTGCCCAAAGCTTAGGAGGTGATGTGAAGAAATGGTTCAAGAGCCTACCTCCTAATAGTATCCAAGATCTTCTTGCTTTATATCAGACCTTCATAAAAAAGTGGGAAGTTAAGGCCGACCCTCTCCAAATCCTAGCAGAATACAAGAACCTGAAAAGAAACATAGGATAGAGTGTCCAGAACTACTCTACAAGGTTTAACAACGTTTATAATGCTCTTCCACCACACATGAAACCTCCCCTAGATATGGTTCTAGTAAAATTCCCCGAAGGCTTGGACGCTGACATGGCCTACCAGCTTAAGGAGAGGGATTACAACACATTGGAAGATATACAAAAGGGAGCAGTGAGTGTAGAGGCAAATATGATTGAGAAAAAAGTAAGATTGAGAGCTGAGAAAAGGGTAACATATAGAGATGACAATGTAGCTTTCACATCTGACCCAAATTATGATCACATATCCAAAAACATGGAAAAGCTACAACAAATGATGGAAAAAATGGTTGTCACAGTTAGTAACCAAAACAAAAGTCAAAATCACAACCAGAACCAGAACTTTAGAAGAAACAACACCACTCCCAACAGACAAAGAGAATTAGATCAGCAAGTTATTCCCCCATTCCAAGAGAACTTTCTTGATGAAGATGAGGGAATTATAGAAGAGTCCAAGGGAAACATAATAAACATGTTTGAAGTGGAAAACGCAATCCACAACTGTTCCACAGAAGAAGATCAGCCCTCACCCTCATATTGGGATGTGGAATGGTTAGAATCTGAAGATTACAGGTTAGGATTTGAAAATGCCATGATGCAGGTTAGAGAACAATATGAACTTAGAAGCAAAAAGAGTCTACAAGTTGTCAAACCAAAAGCTTCTGAGGTTACCATCAAGAAAAGGCCTGAGAAAACTTCTAAAGTGACTGCTGAAAGTAACCAATCAGCAGCCGAGAGTTCTGGGAAGAACAAAGAAAAAGACAATGAAGACATTGATAAACAAGGTCAACCAACTAGCAGCACTAGCACTGCAGCTAGTGCTCCTGGTAAAACAATTTCTAACACTGTACATAGTGAGAATCAACACACTGATTCAGCCACCAAAACAGTGGCTAACAAAACAGAGTCGAACATTCTAAAGAGTCAGTCCACTTTCAATTTGGAGAGTGAGATTGAAAAAATTGAAATCTCTGTCCCACTCTCTGAGCTGGCCACTCAGGATGTATATAAAGGCAAAATTTTGAAAGCTTTAAATTTAGGTGAGAACAGTGACACTATAAATCTGAGTGATGATCAACCAGCCTTTCTGTTTGGTCCAAAGATAGAAGGAAAGTTTCAGGAAGGGGTAGTGCCACCTTTTTATATCATTCTTAATGTCCATGACAAGATCCTTCACAATGCAATGCATGATTCTGGGGCATCACACAACCTGATGCCTAAGGTAGTCATGGAAAGGTTAGGACTAGAGATAAACCGCCCCTAAAAAGACTCATGTTCATTTGACTCTAGCAGAATAAAATTTCTGGGCCTAATCAAAGACCTGTGTGTGAGCCTTACCTAGATCCCAGCCAAGTGTATGGTCATGGATGTTGTCGTGGCAGATGTGCCACCCAAGTATGGCATGTTATTATCGAGATCATGGGGAGCCAAGCTGCAAGGTACAATGCAGATGGATGGGGCTTATGCTACAATCCCAGTCTTTAGCCAACTTAGAAGACTGTACAGAGAGGCAAAAATGAAATTCCTGGTCAGTAGCCCCGAAAAGCCCAAAAAATATCCTTTATACTCTATACATATAGACCTTGACTCCTTCATCCTTTGTAATGATGAAGCCTTAGAAGGGTCAGAGTCCAAAAACAGAGATACAAACAAGGAAATAGAGCCCATGGAATTTAACATAATGGCTACCCTAGACTCAAAGGAGAATGATATAGAAAACTTTGAACAGTGCGTTGGAATGAAAACTCAGAGTGAACCAGGAGAAGAATGTAGTTAGCTGATTAGTTACCCTTCACAAACACATGCACCACACCAAGAATGAAACGATGATAAACTCGAGAATGAAACCTTATGGGAGATGAATTTCGATGGGTCATGCACCAAGAAAAATGTTGGAGCAGGAGTGTGGATACATAACACAGAGAGTGACTACGCAAAGAGCCATGCCTGTAACCTGCACTTCAAATGTACAAATAATATTGTAGAGTATGCTCTTATCCTAGGCTTAAACCTGTTGATAAAATTAGGAGCCCATAGGATAACTGTGCGTGGGGACTCTGAGCTGATCATTAAACATGTGAATGGTGAATACACAGCGAAACATCCTAGACTGAGAGAATATAGGAATGACACTATGGATTTATTGAAAACCTTTGTAGAATACGAGCTGGTGTTTGTCCCTAGGAGCCAGAACGCAATTGCAAATGGACTAGCCTGTATGGCTAGTTCGTATCATAAGCCTCCCTGTGACCAAAAAATCATCATTCAGACCTGTGGTGCCATACAATGAAAAATATTGGCAGGTCTTTGAGGGAGATAAACAAATTGAAGATTTCCTGGTAGGCAGAAACGAGTTTGAATTTTCTGATTCAGACTCTATATATGACAATAGCTGCCTAAGTGAAGAGTCCTCAGATGAGGAAGAAACACCCTGTAATATAGAAATAAACACTTTAAACGAACAGATTGGAAATCCGAACGAAAAATGTGAAAACACAGATAGTGAAGAAGTAGAGGTGCTGCAGATCAAGGATAAGAACATACCTCGAGGTCTAGTACCTTTAGAAGACCTTTTTGACTTCGATGATGTAGCAAAAAAGCCCACTATAGAACATGTAGACTCTGATGTCGAGGAATGCAACATAGGCACTAAAGATAAACCTAAGATGATCAAATTGGCTAAGTCCCTGCCTGCAAACATGAAAAAGAAATACATTGACCTATTCAAGGAATTCATTGATGTGTTTGCTTGGAGTTATGAGGACTTAAGGGCCTATGACACAAACATCATACATCATAAAATACCCTTGAAAGAAAATCAGAAGCCCTTCAGACAAAAACTTCGCAAAATAAACCCAAAACAATTTCCTGCAGTGGAAAAATAGATTAAGAAGATGTATGAGGCAGGTATAATTATGCCTGTGAGGTTCTATGATTGGGTATCAAACCTAGTGGCTGTGAGAAAGAAAATAGGGGAGATCAAGCTGTGTATTGATTTCAAAAACCTTAATAGAGCCTCACTCAAAGACAATTACCCTTTGCCAAGAATGGAACACACCCTTCAGAGGGTAGTAGGCTCAAGAAGGATCTCCTTGCTAGATGGCTTTTCAGGTTATAACCAAGTTTTAGTACTCCTAGAAGACCAACTCAAGACCACTTTTACCACTCCATGGGGCACTTTTATGTATGCTAAAATTCCCTTTGGACTGATGAACGCTGGTGCAACCTTCCAAAGAGCGATGGATATGGCTTTTTCTGATGAGATAGGGCACTTCATTGTCATCTGCCTGGATGACATAAAAATCTATTCCAAGACTGAAGAAGAACACCTAAAACATCTGAGAAAGGTGTTTGAAAAATGTAGAAGGTTTGGTCTATCATTGAATCCCAAAAAGACTGTATTTGGGCTGCAAGAGGGTAAGCTTCTTAGCCACATCATATCTGAGAAGGGGATTAGGATAGACCCACAAAGAGTTGAGGGAATACTACAAATCACACACCCGAGGAATATCAAAGAGTTATAGTCCTTCATTGGGAAAATTAACTTCCTTAGGAGGTTTATTCCCAACTTAGCTGAACACCTTAGGAATATGACTAACATGTTGAGGAAAGGTGTAGGAGTTAAATGGACTGTTGAAGCTAAGAAATATTTTGAATCAGTTAAAATTGCACTCATCCGGGCTCCTATCCTGATCAGCCCTGATTTCTCAAAAGAATTTCTGATTTTTTCATTTGCCTCCAAGCATACAGTAGCTGCAGTTATGCTATAGAAAAATCCAGAGGGAATGGAACAACCCATTTCTTTCTTCAGCAAAGCTTTGAGAGACGCACCCTTGAAATACAACATAATGGAAAAACAAGCCTATGCTCTGGTTAAGGCCTTGAAAGAATTTACCGTATACATCCTACATTCCCACATCATAGCCTATGTACCCAGCACAGTGGTTAAAGACATCTTGTCCCAAGACCCATATGGTAAGAGGGGCAAATGGATTGTTGTGATCTTAGAATACGACCTTGAGATAAAACCCACCAAACTGATCAAATGTCAGGGATTAGCTCAACTAATGGCAGAATCAAATCTACAAGCCCTTGACATTAACATGGTAGATGCCTTGGATGAGCAGCAGGGATTGCCTGATCCCAATGTTGAGGAGAAGTTTCAGAGCTCTCCTTGGTATTCAGACACTCTGTATGTGCTTACACACCTCAATGCCCCTCCCGAAATATCAAAGACCAAGTCCAGTTTCTTAAAGCTAAAGGCCATAAGCTATTGTATTCTAGATGAATGTTTATACTGGAAGAATACAAATGGCCTATTGCTTAAATGTTTTCCTGAGTCCAAAGCAGAGAGGATTAAACAAGAATTCCATGCAGGAGAGTGTGGAGGCCACCTGAACTGGAAAGCCACTGCAAACAAAATACTCAGAGCTGGATAATATTAGCCTACACTCTTCAATGATATCCATAAGATCGTAATTTCCTGCCACAAATGCCATATTTTCGAAGGCAAAAGAAACTCCTCCCCTTACCTCTACAACCCATCACTGTTATAGGTCCCTTTATGCAATGGGGCCTAGATTTCATAATAGAAATTCACCCTGCTTCTTCTGCACAACACAAATGGATCCTAACAACCACAGATTACTTCACTAAGTGGATAGAAGCCATACCTACTAGGAATGCCATAGATTCAGTCATCATTGGGTTCCTAGAAGGCCATATCCTCTCTCGGTTTGGTTGTCCAAGAAAAATAATCACTGATAATGCTGCCGCTTTTGGATCCAAGAAAATGGTTGATTTTTTTCACAAGTATCAAATAGAACTTGGTCATTCAACTGCCTATTACCCTCAGGGCAATGGATTAGCTGAATCATCAAACAAGAGCCTGGTGACCACCATAAAAAAGATGCTGGAAGAGAACAAAAAGTCATGGCATAACAAGTTAGTGCATGCTTTGTGGTCTGACATGCTTACAACAAAGAAATCCATTGGTATGTCACCATATCAACTCATCTATGGAACAAAAGCAATGTTTCCTACCAGCCTTGGAATACCAGTGATCAAACTTGTTCAACAGATCCAAACAGAAGAAGATAGCATGGTGAGGAGAATAAACTAGACAATTCATCTCCAACAAACAAGGGAAGGGGTATACAACAGAGCTCTAAAGGTTCAAGAAAATATAAAGAAGCTGTTTGACAAAAGAACTAAGGCCTATGATTTCAAAATTGGAGATAAAGTTCTGAAGTGGGACTCAAGGAGAGAGGACAAAGGAAAGCACAAAAAGTTTGATAGTTTGTGGCAAGGTCCCTACATCATCCAAGCCACTGTGGGTCCAAATGCATTTTTATACAAGAGTTAGATGGTACTGAACTTTTTGGGGGTCCTGTCAATGGCAGGATGCTCAAACACTACTTCTGCTGATTTCCAATTTCCAGCTTCCATTCCCATTGTACATACCATTGTAGTGTTTTATTTTCAGGAAAAGAGAAAATGTTTCAAAAAACAGAGAGAAAGGAGAGGTTCAGACATGCTCAAAACATGAACCTCTGAAGTGCAAAAGATTGGCTCTAATATGATCAAAACCTAAGCCAAAGAAATAAAATAGCTGGTCCTAACATGCCCAAAATCTGAACCAGCAGTCAAAGACAGGGATCAACTCTAACATGCCCAAAACCAGAGCTGAATGAATAAGAGAAAATGACTCTAACAAGCTCAAAACATGAGTCACAAAGAGAATAAGGATGCTTCAAACTTTAAATTTCAAGCCTTCAAAGTTTTGCTTTCAGTTTGCTGCAAGTTTCTGCCCATGGGCAGCTGTCTGTATGCCTTGGATCCACAACAAACTAGACTGTCTAATCCTAGTTTGACTGTTTTTAAATTTCTGTTGTAGAATGTAGAGAAGAAATCTGCTGGATATTCTAATCCCAACAGATATTAGATTAGGTAGAGAAACATATGAGACCAACAGTCTAATCTGGTCTCATGGAGTGATAAGGGTAGATTTAGAATAGGCTTATTTTCTTGTTTGCAAAAAATAAAAATGATATAAAGGGCTTGCTAGCTCAAATGCACCTTGGAAGAGAAAATGCTAAGGTTGTAAGATGGGTAGGTAGATTTTTGGGGTGATGTTTCTACTGAATTGATGTCTTCATAATTGTGGCAGCCGAAAATCAAAGAAGAAAGTTGGCTCAAGCAGCAGGCATCTGGCCTACACCAAAGATCATTTTCTGAATTCTTGACTCCTTCAAGAAGAAGCCATCCCCATGTGGAGTCACTGTTAACCCCCTATAAATTCTTGACAAGCAAGCAGGGGGCTAAATTGTTTTTGAGCCTTCAAGGAATGCATCTCCCCTAAAGACACATCATCCCTGAAAGCCTCTTCATGATTTCTGCCCTGTGATTTACTTCTATTGCTGTATCCATCCAAAAAAGCATCTCTGATTTTGACAAATTTTTTTCCTAAAGGCCTACATTCGCCCCTTGTATCCCTCTAGGATGCCCCATTTTAGCCTCCTTTTCCCCTTGTCAAATTCCCCTCTAATCCCCTAAATCTTCCCAAAGTCCCCTTTACATCCTACACGCCCTCTTGGTTTGGCCTAATTTCCCTTTCTTTCCCCTATCGTTACCCTTCATAGGTCTTAAAATGCTCTAAAAATGGGCCAAATAACCATTTTTTCATGCCTATTGGGTCTTAGCCCCCTTCAGACCAACCCCCTTAATCTTTCTCTCCACGGACCCAGCGCCAAGACTAGGCGCTAAGGTGGAAGGTGCTTATCTCAATTGGTTATCGGGTGATTTTTCCACCGTCGATCTTTTCAGATCTGACGGTTGTCGCAAAATATATTCGCACCCGTTTTTTTCCGTTCGCCGCCCGATCATATATCAACCGTCCGTTTTCCCACAGATCGATGGTCTGTATTCCCTCCGACTGGTGGTCCCCGCAATGCACACTATTCATAAACCACTGGTTTCCATCACATCGTGTTTGGAGGTTGGGCGGTAATTTTTGTTTCGGAGTGATTCCACTCATCGCATGACACGTGGCTCTGCGCACTATTCATAAACCACCCTCCATCACGCGTTATCGTTTGGCATTTGCCCCGGTGCGATATCACTATGCACCATCCAATCTGAGGCAAGCCATCCAACAACGATCGCTCCACGAAATCGCACGAGGATTAATCAGAGGCAATCGTACCCCTGGCCCACTGACCATCGCCCTCTGACGTGTTTTCCACCATCGATCTCTGGCAGAAATCAGACGGCCCAGATTAAATGCATGTCTGTCAATGAACCCCGTATCGCCACGTCACCCTTTCCACGTAGTTTTGTTGTATTTCACCCATCTCTCTTTATATATTCAAAGGGTCAAAATTAAAAGGTTTTGCACTAAAAATTTGCTGCACTCCGCCCACGTCCTCCAAACCATGTTCCGCTATTAAGTTGCATTTTCCACCATGATCCTACACTTTTCCACCATGTCATCAGTCTGCACGGCTATTCTCATCGTCCCCGTTGCATCCACCACCTCCATGCATGGTTTTTCTTAACAGGTTTTTTTGTTTTGCAGGGTTATCAGATGGTGAAAGCGGCCACGATTACACAGTCTTTATTACAGTGGAAAAAAATGCAGAAAGGACCATTTTTTTTTCAGAGGCCGAAATCATGAAGAAAGCATGGGAAGGAGCCATGATAGGACTTGCATTAAAAGAACAAGGTTTGAACTCTGTAAAACCTCCCTAGAAGCCATTAAAAGCCCATTTTTCACTGACAGAGACAGAAGTGCAGCAGTAGAGAGTTTAAGGCACAAAAATGAAGATCTTTGAGCCTTAACTCAGTGGTTTAGAGGCACAGTATCAGATTGAAGACATCATGGATCACACAGAGGGTACAGAGTGCATGAATTAATGTATATCGGGCTTTCTACATCAACAGAATGTTTTTCTCCATGAAAGGACACAGTACACATTATTGTTTCAGTATACATTGTGTCCAAGTAAAGTTTTCCCCCTGACAACAGTCCTATGCTATCAGAAGCATTTGTTGCATAGTATGGCAGATCCTAGCATCATGATTCTACGTTGTAGTTTGATTCACCAGAAGTACTACAGAGTGCTGCAGTAAAGTACGGCTGAGACATACCTGGAGTAAAATGCAGCTTGACGAAGATTACTCTTTCATCCAAAGAGTACCAGAGATAAATGCTCGGAATTTAAAACAGAACGAGGCTTCGGCTCTCCTTCTCTTCTTATTTTTAATGCTGCATTTAGTGTTTCACCTACTTCCTCTACTCCACTTGAGGTATAAATTCATGAAGAAACTTATTGTAAAGGTTGTTGATCAGTTATCAGAGAATTGCAAGCTGTTTCTTTTGAGACATAGTCTCTGTGTAAAGTTGTAAGATAGGCCGAGGAAGATGTTTTAAGACTGAATATCAAGCCATTGGTAATGTTGTACCTGACTGGTGTTATTTTTTAATATGACAAGCACATTTATTTGGATCCTGATCTAAAGCTGCGGTGATGTTTTCCTGTCTCTGTGTTTTATTTCATTTCAACTGGCTCGCATCAGAAATCTGGCATAGGATTTACCCTTGTTAGGTACCCTATGTTTCTGCTCTCCTTGCCTTTAATGTTTTCTACTAAATGTGTTATCTAAGAGTTGATTTCAGTTAATTTAACCAGTGTAGTGGATGACATTGCCTGCTAGCTGATGTATGAATTAAAGGAATCTGTTCTTAGATGTTCTTGTTAGGATTTAATTGAATGAATTGGGAACACTGGGAGGTCTAGAACTCTGTCTCTACCTCACTAGGATCCTTTTCAATTAATTAAGCCTTTCTAAGTTCCCTCCAGTTGGAGGCCAAAGCATTGAGGGTTCAAAGTCTCTCTCTGATCTCAGGTCTTTAACTTTTTGTTCTAAATCTTTAATGTTTCTTGTCTGAAGAGTTAGCCTTTGGATTTTAGAATCACAGGTGTTCAATGGTATGCCCTATCCCTGGATCTGATTTCTAAAGGTTACTTTGGATGGTTTCCTTGCCTTCACCTTCTCTCTTACTAGTTCATATCACACAATCATCTTTAAGATCCAATGCTTTAGATGACTAGCCCAATTGAAAGCCTGCACATTGAATAGCAAGTAAACCCTTTCCCGACTCCATTGCCTAATGGTCTTGAATGTTCCCTAGGGTATCTCTCCTTTGCCTAAAATCCTCTTTTCTCAGCCTTGTCCTATATCGAACCTTTCTTTCCCGATTCCCAAAAACCAAACATACATCAAACAAACAAACCCTGAGCCTTATAACTAGCCTAATATCTCAACACTGAGCTTTAAAGTCATATACCTTTGACATATCATTGAGAGATCCCTCTCCAGACCCAGGAGGGCTAGATCCTAAGGTCTGAAAGTGGTTCTGATGTTGTCTCATCTTTTGGTCTTGCCAATCTGGCCAAAACATGGGAACACCAACACATTCTTCACATAAATTGACATTCTGGTCAATAGAGATCTAGGCTTACATTGCTTCAAAAATTGGCTCTACTAGGCTTTATTCCAACATAGTTGTTTATTTATAGCCAAATTGAAACATAAAACTAGAAAATACTAAGAGAATCAAAGCCTACATGTGACATGACAAGATGAAAAATTGAGCACGTGAATAGAGACAAAGAAAAAATGTTATACCAAACCATACCTGAGGCCACTTTCATTGCAATGGTCGCTATGTCCCTTGTTAATGGGGTGAAAATTGCACCAAACTTCAGAAGGAAAACAATGATCTACTTCTTCGCCACCTTTCCACACTGTCATGCTCTAGAACTTCCATCCCTCTCCTCCTCACGAAATGACCAAAAGACCACTCCATCCAGTTAAAATCTCATGTGAAGCTCCCCGACATAAATGATTTAGGAGGTGGCTAGTGTGGGGGCGTGACATCTATTGGTCTCCGTAGTCAATTGAGATCCCAAATCTGTCCCCACTAGCTAGCATGAGGACCCTTACTTAGCCAATACACATATCCACTTCTATCATACATTGAATTATAAAGCACCTATTAATGGAATACAAATTCTCTCACTCTTTCTCTCTTTATTCTATGTTAAAATATTTTACTCCATATGCATATTGAAATATTTGATTTATAACTTAGGTTAAAATTTTCTTTGTTATTAATATTTTTTAAATATTTTACATCAACTCAAATTAAGAACGAAATAAATTACACATCTCCCTAGTAATTTAAAGTAAAAATATAAGAATTTTTTTAATTTAAATTACTATCGATATAAAACTATTTTTATATATATAGATTTCATATAAAATTATATTATCTAATACAAAAAGTAAAATATTTTTCATTATTAATATATTTTTGTTTTAAATATTACATTTCAACTAAATAATATTATTTTCTCTCAACTCCATATTGAGTAGTGAACAAATCTCATCTCTCTCACACACACCCACACACACACACATGTATACTACTTTCAATGACTTTACTTCTCTAAATAAATTTGATGTAAAATTAAGATGGAATTGAAGTATTTTATTTATGGAAAACATTTTTTTTTTATTACTATTTTTAATTTGCTAATGTATGTATTATTTTTTTATTTTTAAATGTAAAATTACATAAGAAGAATTCCCCCGTAATGGGATGTAGAGCCTCTTAGCACAAAAATAAATATTTTTAAACATGCAACAATCATACAGTTAAAATATAAACATGGTACAATTGTTGAAAAAATGTAGCAAGAAAGGCTCAATTTTACTTAACATTGGTCAAATTGAGAAAATTTGAAATTTCCACATCAATAGACAAATTGGAGGTAGTTAACTAAGGTGACATGGTTCTTGTCACTCAGTTAGCTCAGTAAATTCGAGTTAGAGGGCTTGGAGTTCAGTTATGCATGTGTGATTGCTAATTTGTATCAATCGAGTTCAGTTATTTCTAGTTGTATGCAATTAAACTAGTTATAACAGTTAATAGAACTAGTTGGAGGTCAGTTGTGCAGTGAGACAAGAGTCTAACTCAGAGATCATCCAGTTAACTGATCAATCATGTAAGTAATCTGAAATTTTCAACTATGGTGGATATTCAAAGGCAGTGTACCAAGGATTTGTAAACTATTTTGAGTGTACAGGTGTTGCATGCAGTCAAATGATCAAACCTTGGGAATTGCACAATAAATTGGAGGCAAATTCCTAAAAAATAGGGTCTAATTTCCTAGGATATGTGCAAGGAAATAGGGGATAAAATAGAGACAAGAATTGATTAAGTTTGGGTCATAGATTCTCAATGAGCAGAGAGATAGGTTATTCACTTGCAGGTTGTGCTCAATGTGAGCAAGAAATTTCAATACATTCTCTTTTCATCTAATTAATGCAAAGAGGCTTGAGGAGTTTTTCCTAGTTGGGTTCCCCTAGAAAAAAATGTGCATGTGTGTTATTTCTTATTGAATGTATGAGATTGTTGTTCAAAATTGTGAGTTAAATTCCACATATTAGTAGAGTAGAATTGTGTCTCTTGATTTAGATTAATATTTCTTGAGAAGTCACAACTATATCACCATATTTCTACATGGTATTAGAGTAGGATTCACAATAGAAAAATAATTTCGAAGTTGTTTCTCAGGAGGTTCAAACTTGCAGCTTCAATGTAGCAGGATCTCTTCAGAGTTGGGAAAATGACCTTCACCGAGATGAGATTAGAGTATGCCTTGGAAGGATCGCATGCATGAAGTACTTAATGACAATGGATTGATGGAATATGTCAAGACATATTTTTCAAAACCAAGATCAGTTGATTCCAAAAACCTAGCTCAATGGAAGAAAGGTGTAACCAAGGCAAGGAGAATAATATTAGAGGGAGTGCGAGACCACATTCTCTCAAATCTCCATGGGAAAGAAACTCCTTTTGCAATGAGGAAGGCATTGGAAAAGCTGTTAGAGAAAAATAGTGATCATAGATAACTAGCCCTCAAAGATTAACTTTTAAACATCAAGATGCAGAAGAATGATACAATTTCACAGTATCTCACTATTTTACACAAGTTCGAGGTGAACTTGGAGGGGTTGGTGTGAATGTTGTAGAAGATTACCTGGTCAACCTAACTCTTCTAGGCGTTCCAAAAAGTTGGCATAGCTACTGGGAATCGGTGAATGGGAGGGAGAAATTTATGAATTGGGAAAAATTCTGGTCCGATTTGGTACAAGAAGAGATCAGGCGGAATACCAAAGATGGTACCTCATCCAAGGGAGAGGATGAAGAAAATTTTGTATTGGTGTGAAAGGGAAAGAAGGGAAAATGGAAGAAATCTCAAACCAAACTAGAAACTGGCCAAGGGAGAAAGAAGAAAGACTTATCCAAAATAAAATTCTTCAACTGCCATGAATTCGGGCACTACGCTACAAAGTGTCCACACAAAAATTTTGGCAAGAAGAACTTAGGAGCAACAACAAGTGAGGCATTGGCTTCATAGTTTGAGCGACTTCACCCTCATTGCACACATGACCAAAAATGTGATGGGGAGTGTGTGATACTTGGACTCAAGTTCCTCGTTGGACATGACAGGGTGTAGAGAATTTTTTTAGTGACCTGGAGGAGAAAGATCTCTAGATGCATATTGATCTTGGGGATGACGAAAGGTAAAATGCTATCAGGATTGGTACAGTAACCTTTAAGAGGGAGTCAATATCCCCTCTTCACCTCAAATATGTCATGTTTTTTCCTAGCCTAAAGAAGAATCTCATATTTGTAGCAGTTTTGGAAGACCGTGGGTATGATGTGATCTTCAGCAAAGGTAAAGCATTCTTGAGAAGCATTGTAATATTCCGAATTAGCTTTAAGCTAGTTGGAATATTAAATTGTGTTTTTTCTTCTTAGTTAGAACAATAAGAGGGTATGGAGACCCATAAATATCCTTAGTAGGAATAAAATCACTCCTAATGTGAATGGAGATCATCTTAGTAGATTTATTAAGCACCCTTGTGTGTGAAAAGGGGTTGGATCATGAAGATTGGGTCAACTTTGACCAAATCAAAAACGCTGGTATGGAGGAGTGGACATTCATTGAGGGAAAACGCAGTTTTGGAGGGAGATTCCATGCTTGGTGGTAGAGGCTTTAATGAGTGGGG
The DNA here is from genome assembly GCA_034641835.2 of Pinus albicaulis. Classification (NCBI taxonomy): domain Eukaryota; kingdom Viridiplantae; phylum Streptophyta; class Pinopsida; order Pinales; family Pinaceae; genus Pinus; species Pinus albicaulis. The sequence continues at coordinate 7,314,799 of CM076581.1, read as the reverse complement.
CCCAAGGTGGGAAGGCTCCCAAAGCATATAAGGAAGGGGATGTCAGCCATAGAAGGCATGATTGATTATTATTTTGTTTATGGTCTGTATGACTTGTTGCTCTCTTTAGATGTTTAGCTAATATTGCAGTGCTGTTTAGCACAAGGCTATTCCCGAGCGGGAATACCAACCTCATCCTTGAGGGACTTCAAGTGCCCACTCAGGAGAGGTGATTGAGCTACATTTCCACATTCTGGCATCAGGGCAAAGCTTCAGTCTTATCATACAACGCAATTTCTGCTTAGGTTCCATCTTCAGGACATTCAAAATCTTGTCCCGAAGATGGATCCCCGTTTGGATTCAAAACGTTGACCATTGTTTCTTAACACTGTGGATAATCCAGAAATTTTTGCAATAAATGATAACCACAGAAGCTTAAAAACAATAGGATTGTGTTGTGTGGCAGGGCAGAAGTTGTGGAGGGTTTGCAGGGCAGTATTCTAATCTTGTGTTTCAGTGGAGAGGTAGCCTTTCCATTGGGAGGACAACAAGGAGGGTCCTTGGGAATTATTTCCATATTTGGCACTAGGCCAAGCTACCGCCAACCCCAACAACGTAGTTTTAGTCCATGACTGCGTTATTTTAGAGATTATTTGCAGGGGGAGTTTCAGTGCATGATTTGGGGAGTTAGATCTCTAGTGGAGGGATCAACCTTTCACCCAGAGAGTCTATTGGAGGAGAGCTACATATTTATATATCAACTACAGCCATATCTTCCCATCTATTTTGCTACAGTGAATCTTCAGCCCTAGGGCTTTGGTTCACCTTTGTATTTTGATGTTTTTCTGGAAACCCTCTTGGGTTGTCCTGGAAGGTTGATATAGAGCCTTTTTATTTATGTATATCATACTTTGAGCCATATATCCATTGTTATATATCATTGTATAATTTTAGTAGCAGTTATTCTCATTAGGACTATGCAGTAGCAGCATCTTCGGCATTTTGTATAGCAGCAACATCTCACTTTTGAGAGTATTTCTACATTGGAGGCTTGTTTTACTTTCTTATATGATTTTTCCCACAATGTATTGTACTTATTTGCCACTGATATGATTAATGTAAAGGATTCATATTGGTATATCATGTTTATGCATTGATCTTCACTGCTACTTTCCATTATTGTGTTCAATATTGCTGCTTTCCCCATTTGGGAATATTACATTGGTATCAGAGCATAATCTTGGCTCAACATAATCTAAGCCAATATGTCATCAGAAGAAGGATATCCTCTCACAGATAGAGAGAAGAGGTATCTCAGAAGAAACCAGAGATATGATTATACAAATGATAGAGAAGACAAGGATAAAACCCCTTTATCAGGGGGATATGAGGAGAAGGAGTTACCTAAGCTTCTTCTTAAAAATATGCAAGACATTGCAAGAGAAATGAAGGAGATGAGGATGGATAAACACAAAGGATTCCCTAAAGGGTTTCTACATGGAGAAGGCTTCACCATTTCTCATCACTGGAGTGATCAACCCATGACGCAAAAGGTTTCCCAATGCTTTACAATGCCTACATTTTTAGCAGTGGGAAATGAAGGGTTTCAAGAAAAAAAAACTCTTGAAGACTATTTTCTTGAGTATGAGTCTCAATCTCAGAGATTGAAGGACCATTTGAGCTTTCAATAGTTTTTTCAGATCAAGGATAATAGGAGACCCAGGCAACACAAAAGAGGTGGAGGATTCATACAGCACAATGATCTTCACTGGACTATGGGCAGATTTTTCTTACCCACTTTTGATGGGCCATCCAAATGCACTGCCAAATCATGGGTAGAGAAGATGGACATCTACTTCCAGTTGAACCAAGTACCGGAGATCTATGCCATCAAAATAGTAGCGCTGCACCTTGAGGGTGAAGCACATGATTGGTGATTTCATGGACTTTCTATATTCGCTCATGCCAATGTGACTGCATATTCAGAGTTCACAAGGAGGTTGGTGGAGAAGTTTGATCGAAGAGACCCAGAGGCACCTTTCATTGAGCTAGCTAAGCTCACACAATCAGGTAATCCAAAAACTTATATTTCTGAATTTCTAAAACTTTCTGTTATGGTTCCTGATTTATCTACAACAAGAAGGGTATATATATTTATTGATGGGATAGTAGAACCTCTACATGGGTTGGTTAAACATACCAAAACCACTACCCTTCGAGATGCCATTGAGAGGGATAGAGATCTACAAGAAGCCTTGCCAAGAGAAAAGGAAACATTTTAGCAAAAGCCCACTTTTCCATCAAAGGGAAAATATGAGAAGGATCATCCTTCAAAGGGGGGCCAAAAAAAAATATCTCTTAGTGATGATGTTCGAAGAGACTTGAGGAGAAGGAAGCTTTGCTTCACATGCCAAGATTCATGGACACTCGGACATAGATGTACAGTAGGAAAGACACACTATATAGAGGTATTTTCAGATGATCAGGAGGAAGAAGAAGAGGAACCAGAAGGAGGTCACAACGCTAGGATAGCAGGAGAGGATCCACCACCACCAAGAGGTGGGAATGGAGCATTTGCTCCAATTGTAGGGGCCCTTGCATCATTGAGAGGAGTACCCAAGTACTTGACCTTGAGGGTTTTAGGTTCCATTCAGGATCAAAGGGTTTCAGTCTTGATTGACAGTGGGGATACCCATAACTTTATTAATGCCCAACTAGTGCAGAGGAGGGAAATACCCACTAATTATTTTGAGGGATTTTCAGTTTTGGTCCTAGGAGCTATAACTATGTAGTGCATGCGTTATGTTCCATCTTTATCTGTCACTATGGGGACATATACATTGACTGATCACTTTTTTGTGGTTGAAATACCTGACACCAATGTGGTATTGGGTGTGTAGTGGTTGATTACTTTGGGGAAGGTCACCACAGATTGGGAGACTTTGCAGATGGAGTGGATGGACAGAAAGAGAGGAAAACATCAGATGATTAGGGGCACGCACACATATTCCTCATAGACAACTTCGACATAGAAAAAAGAGATGGATTTTCACAATGGAGGCAAGGACTTCACAGTCCTATCAATTATGCAGAGGAGATGGTGAGAAATGTCTCAAAACATGTTGCACCCCTCATAGATCTAAGAGGAGTGAGAAAATTGAGAGGTCATGGTACAATGCAGAGAGTCTTGGGTAGGCTCAAGGGGGAGGGAGAAATTATCCCAATGTCATCATTACCCACTCTCATCCCACATCTTGCGCTGAGAGAGGATGCTTTAGGGATGGAGGATGACATCATCATGGTGCAAGGAGACTACTCCTTGACTTTGGAGGCTCAAAAGATATTCTCACTTGGGGAGAAATCTTCCACACATGGCAGAGGATGGTGGCCACTCATGCATACATTGACCAAACTCAAAAAGTTTTGGATAGGTGATAGTTTCCCATGGAAGACTAAACTCCAAAAGCTTCAACCTTTACTTGAGCATGGGTAGCTACAAGAGGAGCATGTTGGGTATGTGTTATATTCTTTCCACGACTAGCCCCACGTTGCGTCGGGCATAGCAGGGGGGGTGACAACCCCCTTGTTGGGGTCTGGGGCAGTGCCCTATAATTTTTTTTTTGGGTGTGTGGACCCACTCATAGGCGGACCCACCCATGGTTTTGTGCATGAGTTTGCACATGGTTTTGGGGGACGATGGTTTTTGGCCCCTGGTATTTTGTAGATCCGGTCAAGGGAACTACAGTTATGTTCTAATCCAGGGTTCATGGATTGGTGTTTATGTATGCTTTGGCATGTATATATATGTGTTGTAACACTAAAAGGAATATAATGAAAAATCAAGTTGGTTGTCCCAATTTGGGATCCAGGGGAAATCTCTGTGTTTATCTGTGTTATGTTTTATGCTCTCGCTATTGTTTGTTTTTTGTTTTAAGATTCGTTTGTAGATAATTTTTGTACAGGGTTAAAACCCACAGAGCAGCAGAGGGAGGATAGCAGCATCACGGTATGTGAATTTGGCATAGGAGATGTCAAAGAAGGGGACATCCACATGACAAATGCTCTACATGATAGATCATCAACGATGTCACTATGGAGGATAGATCCTTATTGGAAATCCCAGTTGTTGGTGGATTATTCCAAGGATATTTTTACATGCATGATACTTGATGACCAACTATTAGATGAGGGATATTCAGTAAGAGATGGGGTCATCTACTATCAGAGTAGGATCTTCTTATTTAGAGCATCAAAGCTTAAGGAGAAGTTACTACATGCAGCACATGAATATTTTCTCTTCAGCCACACTTATTCCATGAGAGCATACCACACCATCATGGAGGGATTCAGTTGGGAAGGCTCTGAAGAGGAGATACATCAGCATATTAGGATATGCATAGATCCTTTGGAGATGGAGGAGAGACATAAATCTTTGATGGAGTTGTCACAACCACCTATTTACTCTTTGGGAATGAGAGGGGATCTATCTATGGACCACTCCATTAGTGTGATCAAAGTATATGGTAAGGACCATGTTTTTATGCATAATGATTTACTTGATGAATATTTTCATTCCTTTACCATACATGTGCAGGCCATTGCTCCAAGTGGGGGCACTCTTCCTTATAAAATTCATGGTCAACTTGGGGCAATAAATAGTGTTGAGCATGGTCACTCCCTAGGAGGATTTATGAATATGACATATCATTCAGGGTGTACTCCATTGACACCAAACATTACTCACCTTCTAAAAAACTATGAGAAGACTATGGCAGCAAACAAGTGGTGGGGAAATAACTTTTTATATCATGTTGTGATGCAGTTAGGAGATTGTTACACAAAATTTTGTCACTGACCCTGCAATCCCCATCTCGCCCATTGGAGGGTCGTTTTTGTGACCAATAAGCAGTGTCATGCTTGGAAAAAACCATCACTGCATTCCTTTGCATGAGAGTAACATTCCTCTTGTCGAAAATTCCCTAAGCAGAACTGTAAAAACCCTTGTTTTTTCCTTGGTGCGAGTAGCTAGTTAGACTCCCATGCTGAGCTAGAAAATTAACACTGAGCTCGCGCCAGTTGGTGCTCTGTCCTAGTTAAGCGCCCGTGCCAAGCTATTGATGTAATGTTTTTAAAAAAATAGAGGCAAAGGTTCTATTCCAACCACCTCGAGAATGAGTCATTGGGAGTGGTTGAACTAAAACAACCATAGACTCCCTCCTTTATTTAGTAGTTTCCACCTCCCTTGGAACTCTCCTAAAGGATAGGACTTCCTCCTACCTTTTTAGGGATCCCAACCTCCTCCTTTTCCTCTATAAAAGAAGCTAACTCTTTTAGTACAAACTAGATGAATGGATGAATAGCTGAACTTGGAGAGCTGATAGTTGAATGACTAGAGAATATAGATAGAAGGAATCACGTTGAGGAGAGCTTGAATCCATGTCCTCATTCCGTCTGAATCCCTCGACGGGTACTGAGATGCACTTTGAATGAACCCTGCTGGAGGAGACTGTGACGTCAAATCATCGATTGTACCTCTTCTTTGTACTTATATATACATGACTACTGCTTGGTTCCACTATTGTGTTATGATGTTTATGCAATGCGATATATTTAGCCCTCTTTGACTGGTTGATAGCTGTGAGTGAAACTATGAGCGAACGGATTTTGATTTTCCAAGACAGGAGCGAGAGGCTACTACTCTTTTTGCAACGATGACAGCATTGGATTCCAGGTAGGTTGATCTACCGTGTCTTTCATTCATTCATTAACTAGGAAGAAACACTTTAGCGTTTCCTTTTGTTTCTAGACCCACCCTAGGGCTAGAGGGATCGTCTCTATCCGCAGAGAGGATTTACCTACGTAAAAAATTGGCGACTATGAGCTTATTGAGCTTACGAAGGTCATCCTCTTGAACATCCCAAAAATGGGTTGTATCTCAAAAAATATTATGCATGAGTCATCCATGCATAATAGGTGTACATAGGTGTCATTTTCATTTTTTGTACATATTTTGGTTTGATGTGCTTTGTGAGCATTTTCCTGCTTACTATTACCCCTTATGTCAGTTTTGTGGAAGGTGCTTCCCGCAGTACTAGGAATTTTTCTTCTGTAGCTTGGGTAATTTATGATCCTGCTGGTGAGTTGATAGATCTGCAAGGTATTTGTCTAGGATGAGCTACAAACAATGTCGCTGAATATAGCGCTATTATTGAGCTAGTAATTGAAGCAATCAACCTCGGCATACGCACATTGCTTGTAAATCTAGACTTGCATCTTGTCGTTCTGCAACTCAATAGTCATTATTCAGTTAGAAATCTGCACATTCTGAGATTGTATTTATGTATTCGTTTGCTAGAAAGACATTTTTATTTTATTACATATCAACATATTCCTAGATGAATGAATACATTAACTGATGTAGTGGCTAAAATTTTATTAGATAGACATTTGTGTAATTTGTAAAATCATCATCACATGTAAAAGATCCATGTAGGAAAATAGATGTATATATATATATATATATATATATATATATATATATATATATATATATATATATATATATATATATATATATATATATATTGCATGTTTGCAGCTCTGTGCATCATAACTTCAAAAAATATATGTGTGTTTCTGTAACATCCTGAGACATCATATCTTCAAAATATGCAGTTGAAAATAGAATCTAGGTATCTAATCAACATGGTGCTCGTGATAACATGTCACTGCCCGTATGAGCCACCTCAGTAAGCGGTGAATTCAGCTGGGCACCCCTACAGTATGTCTCTAGTAGGCACATGGAACATCGTCAAAATGTGCATAGTCTGGAACTCCTCAGGTGATTCCCTCCAGATTACGCACTATCTCATCTTCCTCGCCGCCCTCACCTTGAGGGTCGAAATCGCGAGGGATTTGCCTCGCTATCGGTGACATAACTGCAGGTATCTCTGGTCCAACATTTTCACACACATGGATTTAATGTTAGAACATGCATAAATATAAAAAAATCATAATACTCATGAAAATTTAAAAATGAGTCTCACCCAAATCTTCATCCCAATCCTCTCCCTCTGGGAGTGGGAGGTATGGATCATCAGTGAAATATGTACTAGAGTAAGGCCAGTCCTCCATGAAAATCAGTTGTCAACAGAGCCAATCGAAGAATTCCGGTCTCCATGACATCTGTTGACCGCCCCCTGTCCTTGGAATCAGAGCTTCCCATCGGGCCATCCGTGGTTCTCTCGCTGGTGGTGCTGGGACTGTGATGTCCTGTCGCTGAAATATTGGTAGTCGTTCCAAGAAGAACGATACCAGAATGTATCCATAACCCAATTTCTTCAATTTGGTCTTCTTGCATTTTGTTAGTTGGCGTTTCATGTTTATTGTCATGGCCTTTGTTGGGGTCCTATGATTTGGCTGATTGGAAAACCAAATGAAAAGGTAACATATAAACCAAGCGTTAGAGCTCTAGGATCTAGCCCTCCTAGTCTCAGAGAGGGATCTCTCAATATGTTTGTAAGGATATATCTTGTTTGCTTGTGAAGGGTTGATTTTAGGCTGATTTTCTGAAGTCTTCTTAATAGCAGTACTAGTTTTTTTGTCATTAGAAATTTTTGGGCTCCCTTTGCTTCTAAGATTATATTGTTTGTGTACCTCCATGATTGCATTTTAAAACCCTAGTTTGTAATCTTTAGAATCTTCATGGTTGTGTTTGTTTTGTTATGATGAGAAAAATCCCTGTTCTTCCTCAGTGAGGAAGATATCATCTCCGTCCTTAGATCCTATCAAGTTCATATGATTTTCTTCCAGCCTATTAGTTTCCCCTTCATCTTCTTGTTCTACATAGTTTTGTTGAAAGGAAGGCCTAATTTGCTGGTCATTGTCTTTATGCCTATCTTGATTGAGATTTCTCCTAGAGTTTTGGTTCTGATTCTGAGGCTGGTTCCTATTCTGAGTATTTGTTTGGACAACCAACTTTTCCATAATTATTTCCAACCTATCCAGGTTCTTGGCTAGTTGGTGTAATTTTGAGTCAGATGTGGAAGGTGCAGTGTCTTCCCTATATGTTACTTTCTTTTCAGACCTCATTCTAGCTCTCTTCTCAATCAGATTTTCTTCTACACTAAGAGCTCCCTTCTACATGTCTTCTAAAGTCAAGGGATCCCTTTCTCTTAGCTAATAGGCCATTTCGGGATCAAATCCTTCAGGTAATTTTGCCAAATATGAGCCTTGTGGAGGTTTCAAATCTGGGGGTGGTGCATTATAAACACTATTAAATCTAGTGCAATAATTCTGAACACTTTCCCCAATATTTCTTTTGAGGTTGTTGTAATCTGAAAGTATTTGGAGAGGGTTCTTCCTAAGTTCCCATTTGTTTATGAATGTCTGATGTAAAGAAGGGAGATCATTAATACTATTAGGAGTTAAAACCTTAAACCATTTCTTGTCTTATCCTCCTAAACTTTGGGCAAAAATCCTCATTTTGACGGTCTCATCTTCTATTTCCATATAATCAAAGGCATCATTCATTTTATCTACGTGCTGTTGAGCAGTAGTGGATTCACTTCCCATGAAATGGGGAATTTTGGACTGATATTCATGGGGTAAAGGAACCAGAGGTTGGGGCAACACTGAGGGAGTGTACCATGCTGCCATGGCTGGAAAAAGTGGAGGATTTACAAGGGGTGGGTTTACAAAAGGGACAGTGGGCTGAACAAGAGTGTTTTGGGTAGCAGAAGTGTGAATAGGAGTGGAAGAAACACTTTGACCAGCAAACTGATGATGATCATGTCTGTTATGGAAGGAGCTAAAATGATGGAGAAGCTGAGAATCAGGTGGAGTAAAAGGTGAAGCTTCTCTGCTAAGGCTCTGTTGTAAATCTTTGGCTTCAAAATCAGCTTGGTTTAAGTCACTTTGAGACTTATTTCTAAATAGGTTCTTTGTGTGAGGTAAGTCAAAGTGAGTATATTTCAAGACTGTGAGATTTTCAGGGACAGATTTTGTTCTTGGGATGGTCCTACTAGTAGTTGGTTTTCCAGATCTAGATGTTTGCCACAAAATCCTTTCTGGATATGGATGTGATCTAGTATGGACCCTATGTGATGCCAGATTTCATTTTCTAGCAGTTAGAGAAGCTGAGGATTTTTAGGACTATTTTCTTCTCACAGTGATTTCTATAGTAGGGGACTAAGTTTCTAAACTTCCTCAGGGTTGGTTAACACAATCTTAGGGAAATATGGAGGTGTGGAGGAGTAATAAGCCTACTAGGGCTAGTGCAGTCGCAGGTGGAAATTTTTAGCTTTTTGAAGGTAAAATGTTTATGGTCCACCACCAATGTTTATTATGAAACCAATCTGAATGTTTTTGGGGTTTTATGAGATTTTTGTAGTTCTATGGTTGTGAGAGTGTCCTATACCTGTTTCAACACTTAGCTAAGGTGGTGAAACAAACAGAGTCTACTCTATGGCTTACTGGCTGGTTTCTTCAAGGTCTGATAAGGGTCTCTCAGAATCCTAAGGGTTACTTAGATTTCCACTGATTCAGACAGGTCCTATCATGATTACCATTACGCTGGTAGTGCTTGAAGACAAATAATTTCAGTTGAATGAATACTGAGTATTTTTTTTAGGGACATTTACTCAAAAAGGTCCCACCGTGATTGCCAAAATGTTGGGGTCCTGTGATTTGTCTGATTGGCAAACCAAATGACAAGGCAAAATATAAACCAAGCTTTAGAGCTCTAGGATCTAGCTCTCCTAGTCTCATAGAGGGATCTCTCAATATGTTTGTAAGGATATATCTTGTTTGCTTGTGAAGGGTTGATTTTAGGCTAGTTATTTAGTGCGAGTTTGTTTGTTTTTTTGGTTGGATAGAGATGATCTAGGCAGCATAGATAGAGTATGGAAATATACAAGTCATTGGGCAATGGAGTCATGTGGAAGTCTAAACAGTTTCGATTGATGAATTTGGGGAACCAAAGGGCCAATATAACTTAGTTGATGGATCTATGGGATCATATAGGTGGGATGAGATGAACATCAAGGATCTGGAAGGAAAAGTAAAGCTTTAAGGGCTATTAAGACTCCTTAATCACATATACCTTTCAACGAAGGGACTTGCAACACTTTCTAAACATAAAGAAATATCCAATAGCCAGGGCTAACCATGAATTCTACCAACATACTTTATGTAGATAACATAAACAAGACAGACTTTTAAGTAAAACAAAGAAGGAGTGGAACACTCTGTTTCTTCTAATTATTTCACTTAAAGGAGTTAGAAAACATATAAGAAACACAACTAATTGCATCCATAAAAGGGGGAACACCCAAGAATCTAAGACTGCAATTATAAAGACCTTCAGATATGCCTATGATAGCAAGAAACAGAGGGTAATATCGAAACAAATCCTTTTTTATAGGCTGCAAACAATAACGTTTGAAGGATGATTTCAGAAGTAGCTTTTAAGAGGCAGCAAGAAAATAGGGCAAACCGTAATTTAACCTTGACACCAACTGTTTGAACTATTCTGGAATGAACAAGCTTGAGGATTTAAAAGCAATTAAACTACTAAATGAACCTTCAACAGATGAAAATATAAAGGTAGTGAAAAGTAAGCAGGCTTAAGGTGCTTCTAGGAGACATTTATTAGCCTAAGCTTTTTACTCTACTGCAAGCAAAGCATTATGGAACAAAGTGAATAACAGGGAATAACATTAACGAAAAGAGGGTACTTCACCAAAACCAGGCTCAGGAATCCAATGGTATAGCCTCCTTCATCAACAGAAAAGCAAAGACATCCACACTTCTTCAAAATACCAATTCTTCTTCAAAATAGTGGTCTATGTATTACTTCAGAATTCATCAAGTGCCAACCTTTTACAATAAGGATTCGAATAAGATTTATAGGTGAATGGGAAGGAGAGGTGACAAAGATGGCCTTAATGGTAAATCAAAACAGAGGAGAATAGCATTCGAATGCCCATTCTGTGCCATAAATATTTCATTAATTTCTTTCCCATTCTTCTCAATAAACCTTGCATTAACTGAATGGTACCGATTTAGTAGTTTCCCTATTCTTTGGTGCATATTTGGCAGGCAGGGAAATAACTCAGAAGCGTGTTCTTTGTGGCTGAAGTATTTTGTCGGACTTCCGAAACAAGTAACTGTCCCTTTTTGGGTTTTGTAGACCCACGCCTGCTAAATAACTATTCTGACAGTTCTAATGAGACTCTGTCAGAGGAATGGCTGTCAAAGTGTCTTTGTAAAGTAAAGAAAACTACAGGTGTCCTTATGGGGGGTAATAACGGCTGTAGATGTCGCTTTGAGTTTCTTTCTGCTAACATGTCTTGTTTTCCTTTGTGTACAGGTGTCTCGGCTTCTTCTACACTGGAGGGTTTATCATTTAATAGTGTTCGTGGGACACCTGGTTGGACCGTGAGTTCGAAACTCGTGGAATCCCTTTCTTCATTTATTTGATCTTTGGATCGTCATCCAATGAACAAAGCCACTTACAATGGCTGTGGAATGACCTGTGAAATTTCGGGCTGCCATAAAAAATTGCAAGAAAACACAAACATATTATAAAAAACTTGCATTTCTGGGATGGACTGATTTAGAGGCTCGGGGGTTATGGAGAAATGAGGACACAAGGTGGATGTAGCGGGGAAGGGTTTCATGGCGCAGGAAATGAAAAAGTGATTTCGGAAAATCGGCAGCGGTTTTCTCACAAGCGATGGGCAGTAAGTGGTATTGCCCTGGGGGAACGCGATATGTGTTAACAATTGATATGTATGCCCCCGAAAACCACCCTTTTCACGTTAAAAACGTTTGATCAGATTTCTTGTGAAATAAACACAAAAAAGGTTTCTGACCTTCCGATCTGGGGGGGGCCCAGATCTACGGCTGTAAGTGAGCACAAACAATGAATAAGATGTGCGAGAGAATCAAATGGTGGGGCCAGGGTGATGCCACCTTTTGTTGCGTAGTGGGAAATGCTTTTAGTTTGGGCAAACTTTGGTTTTCAATGTTAAAGTGGAAAAATCCATGTATGGGAAAATACATAGGAAAAAGGTGAAAATGAGAGGAAGCAGGGGTGCTTAGGGGTGGGACCGAGAGATGACGTCATGCGGGGGACCAAGGGGTACGGGTAGGAGAACTTGGTATGTCCCCCTGCAGTGAATAACAACCACTCGTATGAGTTTTCCCACAGCCCAAGGAGTCAATTGCAGAGGCACCAAGGGTTTGACCTATGGATAGAGAAGTGTCTCTGCAGGGGTAAGCACCTGGTTCTAAGGTTGGGTTAGATAAGAAGAAAGGGTAGAGGAAAAATGCTCTTGGGAGGTCGCATCAGCTGGGGGAAAAAAAGAGAGGGAGATGAAGGAGAAATCATGTTTCACTGATGTGATGGGGGCTAAATTTTGGTGCTGGGGCATGGTCACGTGGAGGGACAAGTGACTAGGAGCTAATGGAACAGGGGCTAATTGCATCGGTGGGAAAAGGGTGAAGGAATGAAGAAAATGAAAATGCCAATGTGATATAAAACGTCGTTGCGATATGGAAGGCGCCGATGCGATAAGCGTTGACCGTTGATGTTGGGAGGGAATAAACGGCTGAGATTAAATCTGGAGAGCACATCAGCAAATCACAATTTTGAAGGAAAAATAGGCAAATGCATGGAAAATTGGAAAATACCGATATGCAATGGCTCGATAAGGGCTTAAGTCTCTAGCGCGAGGTTTCGGGCCTCGGTTTTATGGTGGGGAAGGAAGGGGGCTTAAAAACTTGTGTTTTGAAAAGGTCGGAATAGGCCGCAAAGTGGGTTTTTTGCCTTTTTTTCAAAGGTTCCGATAGGGTGAAAAGGACAGTTTAAACCATAAAAAAGGGTTTTATAGGTTTAAAGGGGATTTTGATGAAATGGAGGGAAATATGAGGAAAGTGGGGGGATTTTTTGTAGAAATTTGAATAACTTATATGTTATACACCGAGATTCTCCTGATCACACACTATTTTAACTTCATGCACAATACATAATCTCTTCTACCATTGATCATGAATTGTGGAAATAAAAACAATCACATGCGCACATTAAAACCATAAACAATCACACATATGAACATAGCATTTTATGGGAAAGCTTAAAGCTGAAAACCCCCAACTATCTGTATATTTTATGTCATAGAGATCATGTAACAATCATCATACAAAGCTCCTCACAAGCTCTCAGTACAATCTCCAATTGCTACACACTAATCAAGCTAGATCTAGCAAATCACATGCTCCAATATGTGCCACCTGATAGCCTACCTCTACTGCACAATCACTGCTGAAGAATGGCTCTTGATTAACTTTGAACCACCTAGCTTGTACTGCACAATCCTCATTGGCATCTCCAATCATTGGTTGTTACAAATGTACATGATACTAATTCACAATGATAGTCTGCCTTTCTTTTCTTCCTCTTCTTTTAGTCTCCCCTTTGAAAGTGTCCATGCCACATGAAATTAAGCCGATGTATTCTTTAGTTGATTGTGTGAGTTTATAATTAGTGAATTAATTAATAATTAATTCACACCACTCTCACTAGTGTATCAATCAGTTAGACTAGATACAATTAGCTCAACTATGTTTAGATTAGTTAAACTGAACACAACTCCATTAAGTTCCTCAATCAACTCCACCAAACTCTCTCACATGAGTTCTAACTAAAGTATCCATGAAATAGCTCCACTTAACCCTCGGGAATAGCGTAATTCCTTCTGTCAGCTCCTGTGCCACATCTGTGCACTTAACTGAAGTGCTCCAAGAGAATAAGATAATGTTTATAGTCCAAATATTATTAAGAGCTAATAATATTCGACATATCTATTTTTAGACTGGCAATCTAAAAATAGATTCCACCCAATATGTCTAAAAATAGAAGTCCATCTATTTTTCCAACTTGACCAACCATCCACAAATAGCATGCTGTAACTCATAGAATATGATTGACATGTCTAAAAATAGACTTTGTGCCAAAAATAGCCTACGGCCCCACTTAGTGAAGGCAACTTCTTTCCACTAAGCTCATCATATTGTTGCAATCTCAACACTCCCTCTCAACAAGATAATGATTATCTACCACCCCTATCCTGCCTCTGTGGTATTCAAATTTTCTCCTGGTGAGCGCCTTCGTCAAGATATCAGCATCCTGATCCTCCGTGGGAATGTATGAAATTAACATGATCTTCCGCTGCACACAATCTTTGATATGATGATCCCGGATGTTAATGTGTTTAGATCTGTCATGAAATACTTGATTAACCGAGAGTTTAATGCAACTCTGATTATCACAATATATCACAGTAGGATCTAAGTGCGAACCGAACAACCCGACTAGGATCTTCCTCATCCATATAGCCTCGCATGCAGCCAAACTCGCTGCCATATACTTGACCTCTTCTGAACTGAGTGCCATGGATCTCTGCTTCATGCTGTACCAAGAAACTGTTGTTGACCCGATACTGAAAATCCCTGCAGATGTGTGCTTTCTGTCCGTTGGGCTCCCTGCCCAATCTACATCCGTGAAGGCTAACCTCATCCGACTGTCTGTACCATAATCCATATCCCTATGTGCCTCTGAGATATCTTAATACATGCTTGCCTCCCTTCCAAAAGAGCTTGGTAGGCTTAACCATAGCTTGTGAAAGCTGGTTAACAACATAGCATATGTCGGGTCGTGTGCTGACCAAATACATAAGCAACCTGTTACACAGTAATTTGTCACCGTCCCTGCAATCCCCATATCACCCATTGGAGGGTCATTTCTGTGACCAATAAGCAGTGTCATGCCTTGAAAATACCATCATTGCATCCCTTGCCATTAGGGCAACATTCCTTTTGTTGATCATTTCTTGAGCAGACCCCTAAAAACACCTGTTTTTTCCTTGGCGCTGGTAGCCCGTTATGTAATCGCGCCAATGAGGAAAATTAACACTGAGCCCGCACCAATTGGCGCTCTGTCCCAGTTAAGCACCCACACCAATCTTCTTATGGAAAGTTTTTTAAAAAGAGAGGCGAAGTTTCGATTACAACAACTTCGTGGATGAGTCATGAGGAGTGGTTTCGACTGAATAACCACGACCTTCCTCATTTGGCCTCTTGTTTCCACCTTATGGGGAACCTCCCAAGGGATAAGGCCTCCCTTCCACTATTGTAGGGATCCAAAACTCCTCCTCTCCTCTATAAATATAGCCATCTTCCATTGATGAAGGGGCTAAATGGTTGAGTCTCCAAGAGCCTTCATAGCCTAAAGAATGCTGCAATAGTCCTCATAGAGCCAAATCAATAGCGAGGAGATTGACGATCGAAGAGAGAGGCTTGTCCCCATTCTCGACGAGCTTTACCGAGACATATTCTGCTAATGACCTGCCGAAGGAAGATTCAGCGTCAGAGCCAAGTTGTATTTTCATTTGTATGAATTAATGATAAGCGACTATTAGTTATGGTTCCAATCGTATTGTTCATTATGATCATGAGTTGTGTCCTCTTTGATTAATACATAATTGCATATATCGGCTTTTACGCTTGTGTTTGTCGTGTTTCTTGTGTGTGTAGGTGTTCGATCACAGCGAGTGAGAGGATTGTGATCTGCTGGAGCAAGGAAACGGTAGCGCCATCTTCTCTACGAACAACAGCATTGGACTTGAGGTAGGCCTTCATCGCAAGTTGGTCTATTGCAATTAGGAACTTTCACCTTAGTGTGGTATGATTTTTGCTAGACCCGATCTAGGCTAGTAGGGATCGCCTCTGTCCACAGAGGGGATTTACCTCTACAACAAAACCCCACAACGTGATGTGATGGCATCCCACTGCGTTGCGACCAGCATCCTCAACTATCCATACCGGGGAAGAGGGTATCATCGAGCTTGCAGCCATGCATGTTGAACTTCTTCAGTATCTCCCGGGCATACTTGCCTTGAGAAACAAACAGTCCATCACTGCGCTGCCAAATTTCCAATCCCAGGAAATAATGAAGGAGGCCCAAGTCCTTCATCTCAAACTCCTTTGCAAGATTAGCCTTGCATGAGTGTATCAACAGTTCATCACCTGTCAAAATCAAATCATCTACATAAATTACAATAATCAGCAACTTACCCTCCACCACAATCTAGTATAGGTTCGGATCCGCCTCACTCTTGGAAAATCCAAGTCTGGTGAAATAACTATCTATCCATGTGTACCAAGCATGAGGTGCTTGTTTCAACCCATACAACGCTCTCTTGAGCCTGCACACATGCGACTTGCTGCTGAAGATCTCGAAACCTTTAGGCTGCTCTATGTACACCTCCTCCTCAATCACCCCTTTAAGGAATGCAGTATTCACATCCATCTGATGAATGTGCCACCCCATCTTGCTATGAGATCTAGGATCGTCCGTATGGAAGAATACCTTGCGACAGGTGCAAAGGTTTCCTCATAATCGATCCCCTCAATCTGTGAGAAGCCTCGCGCAACAAATCTTGCCTTGTACTTCTCCACACTCCCGTCAGCTGCTTTCTTCACTTTGTAGATCCATCTCGAACCCACCACTGATTTCCCTTCCAGCCTTGGGACAATCTCCCATGCACTATTTCTGACAATCAAATCATACTCTTCCACCATGGCATCTACCCATGCGGGATCCTCCACAACTTCCTCGAAAGAGGATGACTCTGTCACGATACACTTGCTCATAAGAGCCATGTATCTAGTATACCGATCAGGCGACTGTCTCTGTCTGCACTGTGATGTAGGTCCTCCTACAATCCTCTTTGCATCTTGAGCCAGTCGCTCAGCTTCTGTAGTGTGCTTTTGCCCTCTGATGGTTGGCACTACATGAGTGGTCTCTTCCACTCCATGAACCTCCTCTTGTGGCTGATCCACATCCTGAGGCTCATCCTTAGGAACTAATAGCTCCTCATCTGCATGCAAGTGTGGCTCCCTCTCAAGCGAACACTTCATGGCTTTCTCCTCCTGAAATTTGATATCCCGTTGCACAACAGTCTTGCGACTGTCTGGCAAATACACACGATAGTTGTGGGGCGTATCAGTGTACCCCACAAATATCCCAACCTCTGCAGTTGGCTCCAGCTTCTTCCTGGCATCCTTCGTCACATGAATATAAATAGGTGAACCAAAAATCCTCAAATGGGAAATATCAGGCCTCTTACCAGAAAATGCCTCCTCGGGTGTACTCATGCCAAGTATCCTATGAGGACAACGGTTTTGCACATAAACCGCAGTATTGAATGCCTCAACCCACAAGTGTATGGGAAGGCCTTGATAATGCAACATTGCTAGAGTCTTCGCACCCGATCAATTACCATTGCTGCTCCACCTTCGATACTTTGTGGGTTATGAGGTGCTATAGGCTCTCTTTATTCCTTAACATTTGCCGAAGTCCTTGAATTCGCGAGAGATGAATTCACCACCATTGTCGCTCCTAAGAGCCTTCACCTACTTCCCAAATTCTTTCTCAACCGGCCATACACGAACTCAAGACTTTTAGTATGTCACAGCAAATACACTGCATGAAGAAGATCCAGCACTTCCAAGAAAAATCATCAAAAAATATCACATAGTACTTGTGCTTTGCTATCGAAGCTACTGAGAAAGGTCCACACACGTCTCTGTGAATTCTCTCAAGGATCGTCGTGGTGCGACTATCCTTCTCGTGAAAGGTGGCTTTCACAAATTTTCCCAAAGTACATCCCTTGCACTAATCTGACTGCGCAAGTGTACCTTTGGGAAGCTCGGTAGAAATCTACTGCAAAATTTTCAAAGCTCCATAGTGAAGGTGGCCCAATCTCCTGTGCCACAACTCACCATCATCCCGGCTCACCACTCCTTTTGCCTTGCCTACCATTGCTGTGCAACCATCTACCTACAATTGATAAAGGTTCTTAACTCGAACCCCTATCCTCCAAGTTTCACCAGTTGCCTTACTGGGTAGGAAAGCCTTTCCCTTGCTAAAGACAACATCATATCCCTTGTCTTTTAACATCGCCACAGAGATAAGATTCTTCTTCAATCCTGGAACATGCATCACTTCCTTCAATACGAAGGGTTTACTAGACTCCCTCTCAAAGGAATGGTACCAATACCAGTCTCACTATCTCTACCATCATCGCCCATCTCGATGTGCACTCCAAGATCTTTCTCATCCAGATCAGTAAATAAATATTTGTCTCCAGTCATATGAAAAGATGCAACAATATCAAGAAACCACACTGAACCCATCACACTTGAGACCAAGCATGCGATCAGTGAAAAATTCAGCTCAAACTGTGAGGCTAAGGCCTCTCCAACTGCAGATCTAGCAGCCTGCTTATTTTTCTTCTTCTGTGGACAAATAGTGGCGTAATGTCCGTGTTGGTGATAGTGAAAGCACTTCACCTTGGACATGTCCTACTTCTTGACTTTCGCACCGGATTGAGAAGCATTATTTTTGCTCTTCCCCTTCCTTGATTTGGTAGCCAAAGTAAAATTTTCTTCATCTGAGTTCTTTTATGAAGATTCGTCCCTGGTACTTCGCCTTATCTCCTCTTGCACAAGATCCGACCAAAGTCGCTCCTATCCTAGAAATTTCTCCCGACCATTGACAGAGTCCTGATAGGAATGCCAACTCTTCGAAAGCCCAAGGAGAGCCAAGCTCACCAAGTCCTCGTCATCAACAATAACCCCCACACTTCCCATCTCATCCCTGCATTGGATGAACTTCGTGAGGTACTTGGGCATACTGTCGCCTTTCTCCATTTTTATGTTCTTGAGTTTATCCTTGAGCGCCAACTTCCTTTGGTCGCTCTTGCTTTGGAATAAGTCTATCAAATCTTTCCACATCAAGAATGGAGAAGGCTTACCATGAAGACTGGACACTATGTGATCCTTCACACCTTCCAACAGAATCCTTTGACACTTTGCTGTCTTATTTTTCCATGCGTCAAGTATGGTAGCATCGCTAGAAGTAGGTTTTGGAATTTCTACATCTATGAACTCCTTCAACCCATTTTCATCCAGCACTGCCTCCATCCTATCCTTCCATGAAATATAGTTCAAGCTTCCCTCAAAGGCATACTCCAATCGCAATCCGTTGAAAGACATCTCAACTTCAACAACAAGAAAACACTGCTGGAAATTCGAATTCCACCAGCTCAAAACTCAACCGCTTCAATGTTTTGAAATTGCTCCAATGACCAATATCGCTCTGATACCATGTAGAAATTTGAATAAATTATATGTTATACACCGAGATTCTCCTGATCACACACTATTTTAACTTCATGCACAATACAGAATCTCTTCTACCATTGATCATTAATTGTGGAAATAAAAACAATCGCATGCGCACATTAAAACCATAAACAATCACACATATGAACACAGTATTTTATGGGAAAGCTTAAAGCTGAAAACCCCCAAATATATGTATATTATATGTCATAGAGATAATTTAACAATCATCATACAAAGCTCCTCACAAGCTCTCAGTACAATCTCCAATTGCTACACACTAATCAAGCTAGATCTAGCAAATCACATGCTCCAATCTTTGCCACCTGATAGCCTGCCTCTACTGCGCAATCACTGCTGAAGAATGGCTCTTGATTATCTTTGAAACACCTGGCTTGTACTGCACAATCCTCATTGGCATCTCCAATCACTGGTTGTTGCAAATCATGCAACAGTATAGTCACAATTGATAGTCACACTGCTCTTTCACCTACCTCTTCACTGGTCTCCACTGAAACTGTCCATGCACTGAAGTTAACTGATGTATTCTTTAGTTTATTAATGAGTTTATAATTAGTGAATTAATTAATAATTAATTCACACCACTCTCACTAATTGTATCAATTAGTTAAACTGAATACAAATAGCTCAACTATGTTTAGATTAGTTAAACTGAATACAACTCCACTAACTTCCTCAATCAACTCCACCAAACTCTGTCACATGAGTTCTAACTGAAATATCCATGCAATAGCTCCACTTAACCCTCAGGAATAGCGTAATTCCTTCTGTCAGCTCTTGTGCCACATCTGTGCACTTAACTGAAGTGCTCCAAGAGAATAAGATAATGTTTATAGTCCAAATATTCTTAAGAGCTAATAATATTCGACATATCTATTTTTAGACTGGCAATCTAAAAATAGATTCCGCCCAATATGTCTAAAAATAGAAGTCCATCTATTTTCCAACTTGACCAACCATCCAAAAATAGCATCCTGCAACTCATAGAATATGATCGACATGTCTAAAAATAGACATAGTCTAAAAATAGACTTTGCGCCAAAAATAGCCTGCGGGCCCACTTAGTGAAGGAAACTTCTTTCCACTAAGCTCATCATCTTGTTGCAATCTCAACATTTTGCAGAGGGATTTCTCAAAGGAAAAATGATAAAAAAGAAGGGTTTGAAGAACAGCTTCCTTTATAACAACAGGGTTTCTTGGAATGCTCTTTTGAAGGGAACAACAGTGAAGATTACTCTTGATTCAAAGGCTTCAAGGATGAGTAGTTTCTTGTGAAACTAATCTCTTGAAGGCTTACATAAAAAATTTAGCCATCATCTGCTACAAAAAAATTTAATGAAGGCTAATAGCCTGTACCTAGTTGTAGATTGTCGGTGCCAAGCAGTCTACAACAAGAAGCAACTGTGTCTTTGTTGCTTCGTGTAGTGCTTGTGATCCCGCAACTCGTGTGATGGTATGTAGTGATACTCTAAGTGTCAAGTCTGGGATGGTCTAGATATCAAATTTCCCGCTGCCTGATCCTTTTCGTGCTCCTGGACATACCCTTTCTATTACCATGGTCATGTTTTCCATGCAAGGACGAGTGCCAGTTAGGATTGGTGCTACTCCCCTCCGAGATAATCCTATTATGAAATAGACGTCAGAGACTTCAATCTCAAGTTCTTGATCCCAAAGGATGAACTTCTCTTGATTTTCGTCCCATATGTTGATCAGATATTGCAATAACTCTAGTTGGGCTCAGAGACATGGCATTAGGAAGAACCTTTTCAGTCCACAGTTTCCGAGAGCTTCCATGACTCTCTCATTTTCCATGGCGAGCTCATCTTCTTCGCTATATTCCCATTATTTCCATTCTATGAGAATTTTGCTGCTTTATACTTGCAAATATTGTTACATGGACATTGTTAGCCTAGTAATAACATCAGAATTTGTGAAAATTTGGTCTATCACTTGGGATTTTTGACATGAAAATGGCTTGCGCTGTTGGCACGACTATTTATCAAATAGTCGCGACAATGGGTGCACCCTAGTGTATAAAATAGGGCAGTTGGCACGACTTCGTGCCCGAAACCCGTGCTAACTGCCATGCCCTAATTTTCACATTTTCACCCCCAGAATTCAAAACTAGAAATTGCAGGTAGAAAGGAATGACTCGAAATGAAGGCAAATGTGTCAGCTCTTACCTAGAACTGACGGAATCAAGATTGGACTGTTGGATCATCCGCTATCGTTGCCGCAAAATCACAGTGCTAAATGGGTAACTATTGCTCCAAAATAGGTAAAAAGTGAAAAGAAATTATTTTTACCATTTTTGGCATTTTATAACTTTTTCACAACCCTAATTAGGTTTTAAGACATATTTTTCGATTATTTTATTATAATATTTTCGAGAAATGGATTTTACACGTGTCTCTTGTGCAATAATAGGTTTTTATGCCACATTGATGAAGTAACAAGTTATATTTTATACTTTTTCAGACTCGGTAAAAACACGAAAAAGTCACTACTAGAGTCATCTTTCAGCTCTTTTCTGACTCTCTAAAATTGAAAAGATTGCCAAGATTCTTGTCGTTTTGAACTCGTTAAATGGCTGTGAAACGATATCTACCCAATATATGTTTACCCCTTTTTTGGGCTGGGATGGATTATTTACGAAAAAGGAATACCTTAGCCTCTCGCAACTAAGAGGTTCTTTCAGATATTGCTTTCTACCTTTTTGGATCTGAGAGACTATTTACGAAAAGGGCCATGCTGGATTTTTCTTTTCTACCTTCTTTTTAAACTCTCTAAACATGAAAATATGCCAAGTTCTCCCTTTGTCAGAATCGTTAAACACTGATGACATCAGATTTTGCCACCATGACATTACTCAAGTTCCTCCTTTCTAGGGCTCGTAAAATTTACTAGGATGGATTTGTTCGAAGGACAAACTTACAGCACAAGCATATGCTGTCCCCTTAAAGCTTGTTTTAAAAAATAATTGGGGTACTCGCCAGAAATGGTGGGGGGAAAATGGAACCAAGTTTTAGTTATGTTGGCAGTATGTCGCTCTTGAACATGACACTTGTCTGGATTTGTGTCAGGTTGGGGACAACTCATTTTGTCATTTTTTCCTCCATGGGTTTGGGAAATCTATTTTGACCTCTCATCCTCTCTTTGCCACTTTTTCATGACTTCAAAACCTTTGATGTCAAATACTGCCAAATCCAATGTCGTGCTGCTGATATGTTCAAGAGAAGTTTGCCTCTGCAGTTTTCAACTGCCCTCTGATTCTCTGTTGGTCCTGATTCACTATTATCATGTTCCTCTGTCTCACATTGATGATGTGGGAAAAATTACGGCCCACCTTCGATTAGATCACTTCCTGTCGACGTCAACTCATTATCCAGGAATTTGATCAAAGGAATCTATTCTGGTACCTTAGAGCCTGCATGCCTTAATGGCAGGTTTTTTGCATTCGACGCAAGGTCCACATCATTGGCCTTCGATCGAGTGATTCTACGGATGTTCGATGCTAGATCACTATTCACATCTCATAGATTGTACCGGTCGTATCTTGAGAGCCATTCTCATTAATGGTGGTTTCTCTCGTGCCTGTTAAAAAATTTCATCATTGGCTAGTAATCAAGTGATTTTCTGGCATGTTCGACTTCAACTCATATATTTGCATGCTTGAAATTGTACTGGTTCGAGTCGAGATGGAGCACAAGACCCTAGATTTTTTCTGATAAAGTCTAGCCTATGGATTTTGGTGGATTATTATGACTTATTGCATGACTCTTTTGATTGGATGGCTGCGACCATACCTGAGTCTATTTATTGATCCTTACTGCTGGATGGCTGCGTCCATAGCTCGGATCTCAGTTTTTATATATACTCTATATGGATGGCCGCACCCATGCCACATGTTCATGTATCAAAGATATCAGTTGTGTTTGTAATTACAGGTTTTCCGACAGTGGTGTTTGGCTCAAACGCGTTCTCGTAAAGCATTTTGCCCCTCCCTCTCCCTTGGAACTCATGCTTTAGGGGGTGTTGAGAATGCAGCAAGATGATGGAGCTTAGTGAAATGAAGTCGCCTTCACTAAGTGGGCCCGCAGGCAAATTCTGGCGCAAAGTCTATTTTTAGACTATGTCTATTTTTAGACATACGGAGCATAATTTGGGAATTCTACTTGGAGATTCTTGATGGATGCGACATGTCGGTAAAAATAGATGAGGCCCTATTTTTTAGGACCCAGGCTATTTTTAGACTGATCTCCTAAAAATATGGAAGTCAAATATTATTTACCCTTAATAATATTTTGACTATAAACAGCAGTTTACTCTCTTGGCGCACTTCAGTTTGAGTCATGGATGTGACTCATGCAACTGACACAAGGAATCACGTGGTTCCTAGGGTTTGATGGCATCTTGCATGGTTGGCTTCAGTTAGACTTCAGTGGCAGGAGTTTTGGAGGAGTTAACGGGACAGATAGTGGAGTTGTGTTCTGTTTGTTTTAGTTGAACTAGTTGGGATTATTTAACTAACTAATCAACTAGATATGAGTGGAGTAAATTAAATAATATTTAATTTACTAAATATTAACTCATTAGTCAACTCAAGAACACTTCAGTTCACTACAGTGCATGATCAGTTCAGTGGAGACCAGTGGAAGAGGTAGATGAAAGGGTGAGTAAAGCTATCAGTTGGAGGATTAGTTTTGCACGGGATTTGCATTACACTTGGAGGAATTGTCCATGAAAATTGCGCAGTCAAGCCAAGGGGATTCGAACCTTGGATCTCTTCATATACAGGCCATGATTGCGCAATAGAGGCAAGGCAGTCAGTAGTGAGTTTTGAACCCGAGACTTGTTCAAAACTGAGTTAGATTGTGTGTGACTTTATGAGAAAGTACTGAGTACTTATGAGGAGTATTGTACTTGTTTGTTACATGATTTCTCCATTATAATATACACAATAGCTGCGGGGTTTTCAGCTATAGGCTTTCCCCATACATACTGAGTTAATGTGTGATTGATTTGATGTGATATTGCTTCTATTATTTCCACATGTGACAATTAATTGTAGAAGAAGGTTATGTGTTATGCATGCAATTCGAAATTGATATATGATCGGGATAATCTTCAGTGAATAAGTGATTTATTCAGCTAATTTCTACAGGGGGCATATGTTACACAACATTTTGTCACTGTCCCTGCAATCCCCATCTCGCCCATTGGAGGGTCGTTTTTGTGACCAATAAGCAGTGTCATGCCTAGAAAAAACCGTCATTGCATGTTGGGGCCCTTGTAATGAACTTTGAATAAAGAACAGATTTTTGGGTTGTGGAATGACACATGGCAGCCACAACCAAGTCGCAACTATGGTGAGTAGCAGAGCTACCGGGGTTGCGAGGGAACATGAGATAGTTGAAGATAACATATGCATGAGTACAGACGAAGAGTGTTGTGTAACCAGCTCCAAAAAGAGAAGAAAAGAGATATAAACGCCTTAGAAATGAGCCACTTCGAGGGGGCAACCTCCAATACATTACATAAATGAACAATTCTTGGATGATACAAATGAACAAAACCTCCTTCTATATATAGGAGTCCATGGGGCCATAATGTAATCCTAGTGGGCCACAATGTAATCCTAACCGACCTAACAATAATAATTTAAGGGCACAATAATAACAAAATGGGGGTTACAAGGGTACAATAATAATAATAAGGGGGTTACACTAACAATAATAAGGGACTATACTAGTGATATAGGGACCTAACAAAGAGAAGACACAGAAGAAGATAGAGAGCAGAACTCATAGACAACAAGAGAGAAGCCAAAAGTAGCCGAAGAAGAACGCAAGAGGAACTAGCAGTCACAATGGCGGGTGAATAAATAGCCATCACTTGACCGAAAGAGAAGAGACGAATTCAGAGCGATTGAAGAGGATCGAGCGAAAGATGTAGGAGAGATCTATCCCGAGGATATATCTGTAGTTCCTAGGCTTCTCTTATCTATCTTTCTGTCCTATAAGGCGTCTGTAACAGAATTGTAAGCTCTTCCTATGGAAGCGATGTAACTATGGATCTGGCTGAAGGTTATCAATATATTTGCAGGTTGTTGTCCCGTTATATGAGTTACATGCATGCATGATGTCTGCGATGCCTTAAAATTTTATTTTCTTAATATTCGTTCAATCTTCTGAATGCTCTTGCGTATATGATGATGTTCATGCAATCCATTCTATATCTCTCATGAGTTGCGGATCCTTCCACCACTATCGATCGATTTCCCTTCTGCATGTGGTCGCGACACGCCTTGGGTGAGACTCTCTGCTCTTCAGAGTAGTGTGACAATGCCAGCATGGTTCTAGACTACAGCAGATTCCCTTGTTGACCCCAACCTCTGAACCTGGGTCTTGCCTGCGAGACTTGTTTCTTCACCAACAAATGGTTTCATTGTTGGGACCCTACACATTATGATGGGAACTAGATCATGGTATCGAGGGTCTTCAAAGGAGAAATACGAAGATGGTGGGATAACCATCTGGTTCAATTTATTGCTCAGCAAGTGAAGTTGACGAATCAAAAGGAGAGGGTGCTCAAGGATCTCGTCCTTTTCTTGGATTCCACCATTGATGCCTCCGAGATCCTCTAGGGAAAATTCCCTAGCGACCTCTACAATTGGTTGCGAAGGTTGTAGACCAAGGTACTTAGGGATAGTTCGCGGAAGATAAACCGCAAGTGGGTGCACGAGAATCTGGTGGCCCTGCATCGGCTGGATACTGAATTGACCCGCGTGGTATATTTTTGGGTAGAGACCACTTTGGATGGATATATTGTGGAGTTTGCCGCAGAGTGCGACCAATCCTTCTCGAAGGCTGATTCTATCTTCCGCTTCGAGCTAAGAGGGAAGCTTCTCAAGGAGATTCTGCTGTGGATTAAGGTCCTGCTGGTGGATGAAGGGCTGATGGAATTCCAAAAATCAAGCATGGAAGCATAAACCTCCAGTGCTGGGGGAAGGGCCGAAGCGACAGATGCCACGTGAAGTGTGAAACAGGGGAGTGGGGAATGGATGCTGAGGCCACCAGGAGGATGAGGGAGCGACATGCACATCAGAGGGTGGAAATCACTGACAGGTGGCGAGAAAGGGTGATACGGGAGTTGAAATGACAGGAAAACAATAGGAAGAATCAAGAGGAGGTGCCTCAGAGGATCGGAATTATGGACACTCAGGCAGATACCCTGGAGAGGGAAGGGACCACTGTGGGAGTGCGGTGGGTGCATGGGAGCCCAACTAAGAGAGAAAGGGAGACGACGACTGATGAAGACAATGAAAGTGTGCAGCCCAAAGGAAGTTCCTATGGTGAATGGTACATTGTGATGCAGCGGTTGTTTCAAAAGCGGACGACATTCATCTCTCCAGGTAGCCCTACTTCTCAAAATTTGCATGGCAAGGATCCTTAGCTTCCCCTGGTACTCTATAAACCTTTGAGTAATATTTTCATTAAGTTACAAGCATTGAGTCAATTGCACAATAGTTCAGTGTCGCATGGTAATAGCAGCGTTACTAGTAGTATTGCGGTTCCTAGTGGTATAGTCATGCAACCAGGACCTGGAGGGTTTATTCTAGTCACACCCTCGCAAGTAAATATGGCTGGGTCATTCACTTGGTATCCAAAATTTTCTGGCTGGGGTAACGATGATGTGGAGCAACACTGGTATCTCTGCAAATCCATATGGAGGGCTCAACAGACGCCAGACGCAGGGAAGCTAATAGAGTTCTAAACCACGCTCAGAGAACGGGCTTTGCAATGGTTCATAAATTGGTCAGAGGGCCACCCAAATCCAACAATCGCGGCATGCCTCGAGTGAGACTCTCTGCTCTCCGGAGTAGGGTGACAATGCCGGCGTGGTTCTAGACTATAGCGGATTCCCTTGTTGGCCCCAACCTCTAAACCTGGGTCTTGCCTGAGAGACTTGTTTCTTCGCCAACAAATGGTTCCATTGCCTGGATGTAGCTCAGATGGTAGAGCGCTCGCTTAGCATGCGAGAGGTACGGGGATCGATACCCCGCATCTCTACCAAAGGTCCGCTAAAATGCTACAACTGTGACTAGGAGGGTCACGTGGCTCGAGAATGCCCCCTTCCCCGACGGCCGTGGTGTTCCCAGTGCCGCATGAATGCCCATGCAATAGAGGACTTCCCGAAACTTATCAAGAAGTGGGAGGAACGAGCACGACAGAGGGGCATGAATTTGGTAAACTCTGAACCTCGGGGAACCATGACGCTAGCCATGCAAAATGTCGCTATTGTGACGTGAGGCGGAAAGAAGACGGGGGAGGACGCTTGCGGAAAGGAGCCGGTACGGGTTATCTAGCCCGTCTCTCCGTAACAACTGATCAGGCTAGACACACATAAGAAGTACTTCCAGGAGGCGGTGGATACCTTTCCCAGCTGCGGAGAGCCAAAGGCCCTGAGGTACCCCTGACGACTGTTTCCAGAGAACAAAGTGCCTTGGGGACCGTGATCGAGGAATGGCTCCAGTTGTTCCTCAGGATTGTTGACAACGCTTCGATTCAGGAATAGCTCAAGCATACCTTGGAGGATGTATTGCAGGGGAATGCAGGGCTGGGGAACCTTTGAACACAACACCCCAGTACATACAGCAGGTCAAGCAGAACAAGCAAAAAACAGGAAAAGAGTTCTGGCTTAACACGCAGGTTGCGGGATTCCAGATCAGCGACACCATGCTCGACTTAGGATTTGATGTCAACATCCTACCGCAAAAGACGTGGGAGGCTCTTGGGTGGCCACTGGCTGACCTACTTGCCAATCCAGCTTAGAATGGCGAACCAATACTGCATTGTGCCAATCGGCCGACTTGAAGATGTTGAGGTCGACATTGCAGGGGTGAAGACTTACACAGATTTTGAGGTTATTGATATTATGGGAGACAAGGATCCTTACCTTGCCTTGCTAGGCATCGATTGGGCTTTTGATAATTATGCCATCATCGACTTGAAAAAGGAGCTGATGATTTTCGAAGATGGCGAGGTCCAAGTCACTCAGCCTCTTGACCCGTATCAAGGCCCGCGATATACAGAAACTGTGGATACCCGGGAGGATGCTCAGATATTGGACAACCTTTATTAGATGACAACAGGAAAATGGGAGGAATATATTAACCCGACTGCAACTGGCTCCGTCAGCTGGTGCAATGTCCAGAGCTCGGAGTTGGGATCGGAACTAGCCTAGGAAGACTGGCAACAAGGTGGGTATGAGACCAGCATGCGAAGATGTGCCAACATTGCTCGAGTCCGTTGGATCGACGCTAAGATCAGGGAGTATCCCAACCTATCAAACATGCAAGTCGTCAATAATTTTGTTGCAAAGGTAGAAGACACGGTACTAGAAGGAAGTAAGATACCACTTTTGGATGTAGCACTACAGTCCACATGAGCCAGGTGGTGGAAAAATCACTGCAACACCCTGTCGCGATGGAGTTGTGTAGCAGAGGCTTTGAGGGCGCGGTTTAAAGAAGGCGAAGGCCCTCGCAACAGGCACAAGTATCAAGGGAATTCTGATCCGCGGGACCACTTGAAAACCTGTGAGGAGCAGTGGCAAAGTCTAGGGTGCTCGGAGGAGCTGTGGGTACATCGGTTAATCCACTCCTTGGATACCATTCCCTAGGCCTGGTACTTAGAAGAAGAGAGAAAAAGAGGAACCAGCTCCTAGTAGGAAGGCCCAAACAAATTTTTTCGGTGCTTTTCCTTCGAATGAGAGACAGAGCTGGTGTCCCAGGAATTACAAGCTATCAAAGGGGTACTGTTTCTCCATGATCCGGTGACTGATGGGAGCACATTAGCATTACATCCTAAGGGTAGGCATGAGTTGGCCTTCCAACGGATTGACGGCGATCCAGACGATGATATTTTGGATGACCTAAGGCACCCATATTTTGAAGCGAAGGAAGGCAAGCAGAACATCAAAGAAGAGCCGACCACTGAAGGCATCCACCTTCTTCTGCTGAAGACAAAGAAGTTGAACATCGGCATAGAGGGAAAACCCAAACTGGCTATAGTTGGGGACTACTGGGATGAGGAGACGACAAAGGAAATTTTTAGCCTCCTCCAGGAATACGAAGACCTATTCCCTTCATCGGTTGCAGAATTAAAAGGCATCAAAGGTGACCTCGGAGAATTGCGTATTGTACTAAAACCGGACGCTAGGCCCGTAAAGCATCGACCCTATCGATTGAACCCACGAATCAAAGAAATGGTCGAGTTGGAGATCGATAAGATGCTGACCGCAGGTCTAATCTTTCTGGTGGAAGAAGTAGAGTGGGTGAGTCCTATTTTCATTCAGAATAAGAAGGACAAGTCAGAGATACGTGTCTATGTCGACTACCGGAGTCTTAACAACACTTGCATCCACGACCCATTTCCCACTCCATTCAGTGATGAAGTATTGGATCATGTTGCGGGGAATGAAGCCTACTCCTTCACTGATGGATTTTCGGGCTACCATCAGGTGTGTATTGCGGAAGAGGACAAAACGAAGACGACGTTCACCACTGAATGGGGTTTTTTTGCGTACCATGTAATGCCATTCTGGTTGAAGAACACCCCTGCTGTGTTTTTCTGGATCGTCATCGCTACTTTTCGGGAGTACATTCATACGTTTCTGGAAGTCTACATTGATGACTGGACTGTCTACAGTTTGCTAAAAAACCACGCTACCCTATTACGCATCATGTTTGATCAGTGTCGACAATTGCAAATTTCCTTGAACTTAAAGAAATGCATCTTTGCGGTCCCATTCAGAACGTTATTAGGACATGTGGTGTGCAAGCAAGGGGTTTGCGTCGACCCCGCCAAGGTAGTTGTGATCGTCCACATGGAAGCCGCTAAAACGGTGAAGAAGTTGTGGGAACTACTAGGGCACACAGGTTATTACAGACGGTTTATCCAAAATTACGCAAAGATCACCGCTCCTTTGGAAAAGCTACTGTGGAAGTCGGAAGTGTTCTAGTGGACAGAGGAGCGTCGGATGGCCCTTGAAACTCTGAAGGAAAAGCTGAAAACGACGCCTATTCTGGTTCACCTAGATTGGGATAAACAGTTCCACGTGCATATTTACGCTTCCAGTATTGCACTTGGGGCTGTCTTGGCGCAACCTAGGGAGACGACAGTGGACCACCCAGTTTACTTTGCTAGCCAAAAACTGTCTAATTCAGAGCGGAACTACACCACTATCAAGAGGGAGGCCCTTGCGATGGTGTATTTGCTCCAGAAGTTCTGCCACTATCTTCTAGGATGTAAATTCAATTTCTGTACGGATCACTCTGCGTTAAAGTACATGGTCAATAAGCCTGTTTTGGAAGGACGGATCTGTCGATGGCTTCTACTATTCCAAGAATTCACCTTCGAAGTGATCGTTAAGCCCGGGAGGTTGAACATCAGGCCCGATCATTTATCCAGGTTGGAAATGAGGGGGAACGATGGCTCTCTCGATAATCAGCTGCTGGATGCTGATCTTTTCTGCGTCGAAGCCGTACCAGATTATTTGGCTGACATTGCAACTTATTTGACCACGAGGCAGTGCCCTCCGCACTACACCCCACTCTAGAAACGACAATTGGTCATTTGCGCTGCTGAATACCAACTGATTGCGGGACAGTTGTACAAATTGGGCCTCGATGAGGTTCTGTGCAGATGTATACTTGACCATGAACATGAAGCCGTGATGTGGGAATGCCACAGTGGCGTGGCGGGTGGGCATGTGGGGCCGAAACCCACTGCCAGGAAGGTGCTCCAAGCTGGACTATGGTGGCCGACGGTCCATGCTGATTGTAAGACATTTGTTAAGAGATGCGATGTCTATCAGCGAATGGGGAGGCCCTCTCACAGGGATGAGATCTCGCTACACCCGATGCATGTGTTGTGGCTATTTGAGAAGTGGGTTGTTGACTTCATAGGTCCCATAGCCCCGGTAGCCAGGCATTCTAAGGCCCGATAAATCATCATCGCAACTGACTACCTCACCCGGTGGGCTGAGGCATCAACGGTACGGGACTGTATGATGGATATAGTAGCTCGGTTCATCTTTGAACACATCATCAGCCGGTTTGGCTGCTCGCGAAGTCTAACCAGTGATCAGGGTATGCATTTCATTAATGAAATGGTCAAATCACTGCTGGACACATTCATGATTCAACATCACAAAAGCAGCCCGTACCACCCGCAGGCCAATGGTACTGTTGAAGCGTTCAATAAAATCCTAGAAAAGGGTTTGACGAAGATCTGTGATGCCCAACGGGATGATTGGGATGAGCGGTTACCAGCTACATTATGGGCCTACCAGACTACGGTGAAGTGGTTGACCAATCAGACACTGTTCCAGCTAGTGTATGGCTGGGAAGCTATGATTCCCACCGAGTTCACCATACCGAGTCTTTTAATTACCACATCCCTCAAGTTCTTGGAAGAGGAATCGCTACAGGAGCGCCTCCATGAATTACAAGAATTGGACGAGGCCTGGTTTCTAGCCAAATTACACCAGAAAGTTCAGAAGGACAGGTAGAAGGCGTGGCACGACCGCCACATCAAGAGAAAAATGTTTGAGGTAGGAGGAAAGGTTCTCTTATATGATAGCAAGTTTCAGAAGTTTCCACGAAAACTGCAGATGCACTGGTTGGGACCTTACTTCGTCGTCGAGATTAGATATTTCGGAGCCGTTCAGTTGGCTCAGCTGGACGGTACTGTTTTACTTAGGTGGGTGAATGGCGCACGCCTGAAACCCTACCATGACTAAGTTTCTTTCACTTCTCATCAATAACTCTCGCACCCGAGAGAAGCCGTAGAGTAGCATAGTTGAATAACTCTCCCGAAACCAGGATGAGCATAGGTAGTGTTTATCATTCATGCATAGGTCGTCAAAAACTGCTCTGTTGTGGGGACCGACCTCAACCGATTGTGGTCAGGGAGGAGCGCATCCAACGTGTCATCCCTATAGGATTAACAAACGTGTCTGTGTCAGTCCATATCATTTCAGCCAGTACTTGTGTCAGTCCGTAGGATCGTCTAGATTTGTAGCATAAATGGCCATAATTAGAAGTAACCCTGCAATAATCATTTTTCCATAATTCGAAGTAACCTTAGTCATCGCGTCTGCCCATTTCCCCATGCCACCATCAGCAGATGTCAGACTACACCTCAGCCGACGATTGATCGCATGCTTATCACCTAGAAGAATTCCAATAGGAATTAACTCGTTATGGGGTCTCATCAACCTCACTCATGCTAGGTAATTACTTAGCTTACATGGAAAAAAGCACGAGAATGCCGGAGAAGTTAGAATTAGAAATTGGAGCAGCACCAGAGTAGTAGAAGCATCCAGAAGCATAGCACCGAGAGAAGACGCTGAGACCAATTTTGTAGGTGTATCAACGCCGAGTGAAGATGCTGAAAGCCAACCCAACAATCATAGAACCGGAGCTTGACAACATAATTCATAAAACAGAGTCCCTCGTCGGGAAATATGACAATGCAACCCTCATAGACGCAAACCTCTTGGACTCTTTCGAGTTCCCGGCACTCAAATGGCAGGTGTATATGGAACATTACATCACCGAAGCCGGGTGTTCAGCGAACAGGATTTTTCCAGAGTTCTGAGGCCTACAACAATCCTCTCTTCCGAACTTAAGAAATCTCCTGGTCTTCAGGACCTTAGGACCGACCATGTAGTGCACCAAGTTCTTACTCAGCTACATCCAGAACGAGTCATTGTGGTTGAATAAGGAAATTCCAATCCATGCTGAAGATATCCATGGATTTCACAGAATGGCTCGGATGTATCGACTGCATGTCAGACCTCCTCCAAACGTGCAAAGAAGTCAGGAGATGCCGACTATTATGAAAAATATGGCACATGACGGGGAGGAAAGGGAGCAAAGATGGAGCTTATCAACAAGCCCGAAATCAAGTTCACATTCTAACTCATTGCTAGTAAGACAATGAGGCACTACACGAAGGGTGAGTGTACCCTGGATACTATTTCCATTGCAAAGCACTGTGTCTAGAGGGTGAAGTTGAACTGGCGCTCCTTCCTGTTGAAGGAGTTGTTCGATGCATGTGAAGACAACTACAAGTGGGCCAAAAGCTTCATCTATGGGTATTTGATAGTTGCATTTTCCATGTGGAAGTGGCACACTTCCCTCGTCAGGCTACCGGTGGAAATAACAGAGGGCCAGCCTCTAGTGATGAAGTTCATCCCATGGAAGGTGTCAAGTGATCCCAGCACCAAAGATTTCAATGAAGAGGCATTTCAGACCTGGTATGGTTTAATGACAAACGTGGTAGTAGGCCAGCAGAGGGTGCCCAGGAACCTACTGGACGAGTACAGTGAGCAAGTATGGTTCAGGATTAGCCACAGGCATACCTTCATTTGACCTACTTGCGTGCGGGAGGACACGTTTCACATGCGGCCGCAGAAGTTCCAACTCGAAGACATGGCCTTCCACAATGAAGTTTGTTCATGGCCGGGGGTCGCGATGGAAATCCGCAACGAGGTACCCTCATACAACTTTGATCATATGCTACCGCAGCAATGGCCTGCCAATACAGAAGCGGAGGCGGCACAACAGGACTCCACCGTGGAGCTCACCCCCCCTCATTCGCCACCTAAACACTACGTAACACAATTTTAATGAAGTGGCCAAGGTTGTCTCAAGCAGTGCCATTCCTTTTCCTGTTTTCTCTAAGTTCCAGCTTTCTCAATCCACATCGCGTCTCCACACAACTTCCATCACCTACCCCATCCCTAATATTTTATTTACTTCTCCAAGTCCGATGACTACCCCGATGGGGGAAAAGAGAAAATCCAAGGACCCCTTGGAAGCTCCTTAGGCCAAGCGGGCCCACACCATAGAGTCAAGTCCGGTGGTGGACCTCACTAAGGAGGATCCACCCTGGCCACCGAGTACAGGGGTGCCTATCCGGGAAGAACCCCCCATTGACCCCTCCAAGTTCATTAATATTTGTCTTCCACCACCACGTACCATTCCACCTCCACCTACCACTTCATCCACACCATCCAATTCATCTGCCACCGTGTCTGACCCAATCATCCGAGATCTACTTAATGGGGACCACGAGGCTGAGGTTGACTCCAGTACTACAGTAGTAGTACCACCGGTCGACCCTGTTGGGAAACCCCAAGTCTCTTTTTCTAATATCATTACACAGATGGCACAAATTGTTGCTGACTCAGCTGAGGCTCAGCTTGAGCCTACTGTACCTCCACAAACCATCCAAATAGATCAGCAGGAGCGGCCAGACTTGAATATGGTCGACTCGGCGCCTCATTAGACCCCACCGCCATCCCCTTA
Organism: Pinus albicaulis; assembly: GCA_034641835.2. NCBI lineage: Eukaryota > Viridiplantae > Streptophyta > Pinopsida > Pinales > Pinaceae > Pinus > Pinus albicaulis. The sequence goes on along the minus strand of CM076581.1, from coordinate 7,280,169 downwards.
CGAGAATTCAACCCGATTAGTTGCCAGTGGGAAACCCCTACAGGAACGACGGCCGGAGCAAAGCACTTCAGGGGTCGCCAATTTAGAAACATGGGGTATGGCTTAGCTGTACCTCTTTATCCATAGGGTGGCCCATCATGTGGAACGACTTCATTCTGAACTGCAGCAGAGGTGCGAAGAGCAACAACAGTAGATCACTGCACTTACTGAACAGCACGAACAGCTCGCAGCTGCACAGGGGCAGCTACAGGGTTAGATAAACGAAGTGGCCAAGGTGTTTTTGGGATTATGGCCAACCGTTGAGGCTCACTACACTCAGCTGCATGCAGATGTGAAAGAGACAAATATCATCGAGTAGGCCCTCCACCTCAGGGTCGCATTCAATGGCCTCCACAAGGAAAATGTAGAGCTCCAGGCGGCGTTAGCATCACGGCCAGCGCTGCCCAATCCCGAGGCAATTTATATAGCACAAATTGCAGCGAAACAGGGCCAGGTCACCCAGATGCAGGAAATTCTCAACTCTGCAGCGCGCGATGCTTACGACCTGCTAAAGGGTTTTCAGGAGTGATCGAAGGCCCTTACAGTCAAGACGTAGCCCATTTCAGCACAGCTGCAGCAACTTTAAAAGGAAATTCAAGATGCCACAGACCCCTCACGGTTGGACCAGCTATATGCTCAGGCGGATGCTCTGGAAGTCCAGATCCATAAAACAGAGGCCAACTTAGCAATGGAAAAACAAGCAATTTGAGAGCTCCGCCAGCCCCTCAAACACAATGCCAAGACCATGCAGTAGCTAGCCGCCGAGGCCGAAACCCAAATCGGCACGGTGTTTGGGACTGTACCGGCGCATGTCGAGGAGGCAACTGTCACCAAGATCGCCGCAGAGACAGATGCATTATTACAGGGGTGGAAACAAGCTGTGATGGCCTTCAATGAGATTAAGGCTACAACGTTCAGCAAGGTCCTAGAGTTGGGGCCCTTGTTTGGGCAGGGGCAGCAGGCTGAAGGCGCACAGCAAGAACAGGGCATGGGGTCTGGTGGGGCGATGGAAATAGAGACGATGATTTGTGATTGACTCAGGATGAGTCAAGAAACTGTGGTCGAGGCCTGTTAAGGCCCTTGTTTTGAATTTTGAATAAATAATATATTTTTGGGTTGTGGAACGACACATGGCAGCCGCAACCAAGTCGCAACTATGGTGAGTAGCGGAGCTACCGAGGTTGCGAGGGAACATGAGATAGTTGAAGAAAGCGGATGCATGAGTACAGAAGAAGAGAAGACACAGAAGAAGATAGGGAGAAGAACTCATAGACAACAAGAGAGAAGCCAAAAGAAGCTGAAGAAGAACGCAAGAAGAACTAGCAGTCACGATGGCGGGTGAATAAATAGCCATCACCCAGCCGAAAGAGAAGATACGAATGCAGAGCGATTGAATAGGATCGAGTGAAGGTTTCAGGAGAGATCTATCTCGAGCATGATATATCTATAGTTCCTAGGCTTCTCTTATCTATCTTTCTGTCCTATAAGGCATCTGTAATAGAATTGTAAGCTCTTCCTATGGAAGTGATGTAACTATGGATCTGGCTAAAGGTTATCAATATATTTGCAGGTTGTTGTCCCGTTATATGAGTTACATGCATGCATGATGTCTGCGATGCCTCAAAATTTTATTTGCTTAATATCTGTTCAATATTCTGAATGCTCTTGCGTATATGATGATGTTCATGCAATCCATTCTATATCTCTCATGAGTTGCGGATCCTTCCACCACTATCGATCGATTCCCCTTCTGCATGTGGTCGCGGCACGCCTCGGGTGAGACTCTCTGCTCTCCGGAGTAGGGTGACAATTCCGGCGTGGTTCTAGAATATAGCGGACTCCCTTGTTGGCCCCAACCTTTGAACCTGGGTCTTGCCTGCGAGACCTGTTTCTTTGCCAACACTGCATTCCTTTGCATGAGAGTAAAATTCCTCTTATTGACAATTCCCTGAGAAGAACTGTAAAAACCCTTGTTTTTTCCTTGGTGTGAGGAGCCAGTTACACTCCCACGCCGAGCTAGAAAATTAACACTGAGCCTGCGCCAGTTGGTACTTTGTCCCAGTTAAGTGCTCGTGCCAAGCTATTTATGGAATGTTTTTTAAAAATAGAGGTGGAGGTTCTATTCCAACCACCTCGAGGATGAGTCATTGGGAGTGGTTGAACTAAAACAACCATGGATTACCTCCTTTAGTTAGTAGTTTCCACCTCCCTTGGAACTCTCCTAAAGGATAGGACTCCCTACCACCTTTGTAGGGATCCCAACCTCCTCCTTTTCCTCTATAAAAGAAGCTATCTCTTTTAGTACAAACTAGCTGAATGGCTGAATAGCTAAACTTGGAGAGCTGATAGTTGAATGACTAGAGAAGATAGATAGAAGGAATCACGTTGAGGAGAGCTTGAATCCATGTCCTCATTCTGTCTGAATCCCTCGACAGGTATTGAGACACGCTTCGACTGAACCTCGCTAGAGGAGACTACGACGTCAAAGCATCGGTTGTACCTCTTCCTTCTACTTATATATACATGAATACCGTTTGGTTCCACTATTGTGTTATGATGTATATGTAATGCGATAGATTTAGCTCTCTTTGACTGGTTAATAGTTGTGAGTGAAACTATGATTTCATATTTTGTTCTCGTTTTTGTTACATGTGCAGGTATCCAGGCGTAACAGCGAACGATTTGTGATTTTCCAAGATAGGAGCGAGAGGCTACTACCCTTTTTGCAACAACGACAGCATTGGATTCCAGGTAGGTCAATCTACTGTCTTTCGTTCATTCATTAACTAGGAAGAAACACTTTAGCGTGTCCGTTTGTTTCTAGACCCACCCTAGGGCTAGAGGGATCGTCTCTGTCCGCAGAGAGGATTTACCTACGTAACAGAGATATACTGCACTGGTTCCACATGTGGGACTATGATCCTCCTTCAGTATTATATATGGAAGCTTATGTATCGTTGGTTATGATCCCCTACATTGATGATGTCCTTATCATTATTGTAGGCATGATTGGAGGACGGATGCAGGGATTGGATGTGCCCATTGGGGGTGAGGTTCTCCATGTTACTTATGCTTCATGCTTCAAGGAGGACATTGGGAAAACTATGATTGCTACATTGGATCCTTTTTTTCCTTATGAGGTGAGTCATTGGCATCTCATGAGTACTTGGGAGGAGCATTTCATGGAGGGATTGATTGGGAGACACTTGATTCATGAGGAGGGCTTATCATATGGAGGTGTCACCAAGGAAGGAGGAGAAGAGTTGCAACACTCACCTTTACAGTTTCTTGAGGACAAGCAACATTTAGGAAGGGGAGGACTGTGATATTCCCATTTAGCTTTAAGCTTGTTGGAATATTAAATTTTGTTTTTTCTTCTTAGTTAGAAGAATAAGAGGGTATGGAAACCCATAAATCTCCTTAGTAGGAATAAAATCACTCCTAATGTGAATGGAGATAGTCTTAGTAGCTTGAATAAGCACCCTTGTGTGCGAAAATGGGTTGGAGCATGCAGATTGGGTCAACTTTGACCAAATCAACAGTGCTAGTATGGAGGAGTGGACATTCGTCGTGGGACAACGCAGTTTTGGAGGGAGATTCCATGCACGGTAGTATAGGCTTCATGAGTGGGAACCAAGGTGGGAAGGCTCACAAATCATATAAGAAAGGGGATTTCAGCAATAGAAGGCATGATTGATTATTATTTTGTTTATGGTTTGTATGACTTGTTGCTCTCTTCATCTATTTAGCTAAGATTGCATTGCTGTTTAGCACAAGGGTGTTCCCGAGCGAGAATCCCACCCTCATCCTTCGAGGACTTTGAGTTCCCACTCAGGAGAGGTGATTGATTTTCATTTCCACATTCCGACTTCAGAGCAAAGATTTAATCTTATTATACAGTGCAACTTCTTCTTAGGATTGTGTTGTGTTGCAGGGCAGAAGTTGTGGAGGGTTTGCAGGGCCATATTTTGAGCTTGTGTTTCAGTGGAGAGGTAGAATTTCCATTGGGAGGCCAACAAGGAGGATCCTTGGGAATTATTTCCATATTTTGCACTAGGCCAAGCTACCACCAACCCCAACAACATAGTTTCAGTCCATGACTGCGTTATTTCAGAGATCATTTGCAGGGGGGGTTTCAGTGCATGATTTGGGGAGTTAGATCTCTAGTAGAGGGATCAGCCTTTCGCCCAAAGAGTCTATTGGAGGAGAGCTACATATTTCTATATCATCTACAACCATATCTTCCCAGCTATTTTTTTGTAGTGAATCTTCATCCCTAGGTCTTTGTTTCACCTTTGTATTTTGATGTATTTCCAGAAACCCTCTTGGGTTGTCCTGGAAGGTTGATATAGAGCCTTGTTCTTTATGTATAGAATTCTTTGAGGCATATATCAGCTATTATATATCATTGTATAATTTTATTAGCAGTTATTCTCATTAGGACCAAATTTTAGCAACATCTCTAGCATTTTGTATAACATCAACATCTCACTTTTGAGAGTGTTTCTACATTGGAGGCTTGTTTTCCTTTCTTATCTGATTTGTGCCAAATTTTATTTTACTTATTTGTTACTGATATGATTAATGTAAAGTCTCCATATTGGTCTCTCATGTTTATGAATTGATATTCACTGCTAATTTCCATTATTGTGTTCAATATTGTTGCTTTCCCCATTTGGGAATATTATAAACATAACCACTAGAAAAGTTAAGAAAATTGGGGTTCATGTGAAGAAATTGCATAAACTTGATGTGGAAGATTTTGATGTGTTAGCACCCTGTAATTAGAAATATTGGCAAAATTCCAACTGCAAGGAGAACATTATTTCAACCACTTTGGGATTCTAGGACCTAGCCCTCCTGAATCCAGAGAGGGATCTCTCCAATAAGTGCAAAAATGGATTTGTCTTTGAAGTTTTGGATAATGATATTAGGCTAGTTATGAAGGCCAAGGGTTTGTTTTGTTTTTGGATGGTTGAGCACGATTACTGTTTGAGGTGTAAAGTTCTAAATGCGAAGAGTTTCAAAGGTGAGAAGTTGCAAGCAAATAGAACAAGCTTTGACCAGGAAGATAGATAATTGGAGGTTTTAGTCCATTGGGCTATGGAGTCATAATAGGGTTTAATTGAAACAACAAGAGGCAAGAGTGGTCCATGGGGCAAGTCATATATGTCTAAGGATCTCTTGAAAGGTTTGATTTATGGAATGAAATGATACAATAAGAAGGGGAATTTAAACAGATGAAGAACAAAGAGAAGCCTAAGATCTGGTAAGTGCTTTTAAACTAGCCAGCTTTTGACATACATTTAAGAAAGACATGAAATAAAACTAGGATCTGGTAAGTACTTTTAAACTAGCCAAACTTTGATACACTTTCAATAGAAAACATATAAAAACAGAGGGAAACACAAATGATAACAAAGGATGGTCTAAGATCTGGTAAGTACTTCTAAACTAGCCAGCTTTTAACACATTCCAAGGGAAACATTAAGACAGTCTTTGGGGATAAAAATAGGACCAGGGCACACCATATCTTCCTTAGTTCATATCTACTTAACATGAAATGAAAGTAACATCCAAGAACAATATTCAGCTAAAATAATAAGACGAGGGAACGCTACCATTCCTATGCTTAAACTGAATTAAATCATTCCTAAATAACATAGATTGGAAGAAAACATTCAGATAAAGATTTTCAGTCAGAGAAGGGTACTGATATACAGTAGGTCCTAACTCTATGCATGCTATTCTTTATAAGAGGAGATGAACACAGTGAAAACAGAAACAAAATAACAAGTCACAATGAGAAAAACATCATTGTCAACATAGACCAGGATCCCATAAATCAGCTTGTATTGATGCTCCAAACCAGTTACAGCTTTAAGTCCAATGCTTTAGTTTAGCAATCATCTACACATCTCAGCCTAAATTTTCTATCACAAATAGAGCTCCAAGGGCCAGTGAACACTATTTACAAGTAAAAGTCTCAAGCTTAATTACATTTCAATGTTCAGTAGCCAACTTAACCAACCCCTCTCTCATCTTTTGCAGTAGTATTTATAGAAGAATGAGGAGGTGAGATCTAATAAAATATCTCTAAAGATAATTAATACAGACTTAATGGCTTCTTGGCCTTTGGGGGGCTCAATGAATAAGCTTACATAGGTGTCCTCTGTATTAAATGATTTACATTAAGATTTAAGCTCGGTGGGAGCTCTTTTTTACTTTTGAGGATCTGTGTTGTGCAATAGTAACTCTGCTGATATTTTGTCATTAAGTTTGTCTGCAAATTTTACTCTTTGGCTGCGCTTGAAACAAATATCTGATCCTAATCAATAACTTCGGCCTCTGATATGAATGCTTTGAGGCACAGGTGGCACTATGGTAGCTTGGAGGAATCGATTTGCCTCAGCTGTGGCGGTGGAAGATTTCTGTCTGATGAACCTTTATGATTTTCTTTTAACTGTGTCTTAATTGGGGATTAGGCTTTTGATAAACCATCTTAGACGTAATCCCCACAGATCTATCTTCAATCTTTTATTCTGGTATATTTTTGTCTTAGACACTGATACTCTTTGATTTGTGCCTGATTCACTGGTTTTTTGGTGTGCAGGGCTGTGCAGGGGTTGTGTGGCATCAATGCTTTATGAAATATTGACAAAACATGGAGTTGAAACCTACAAATGATTCCTTTTGATGAATCGAAGGAGGGAGGATCGTCACCCTCAGCCTTTGAAATTTTCTTCAGTATAGCAGAAAAACCATTTAAACCCTGCAAAATACGAACAACATTATAAATCCTGCATATATAGGTTTACTGCTTCAGAAGGCGCATGGAGAGAGCATGGCCGTTAGATGGCATCATCCAACGATCGAGATTGATTAGAGGAGGTCAAAGGAGAGGCGGAAGAAGAATTTAAATCGGAGTTTTCGATCGCGCAGAGATCGACGGTCAGGAATGGAGGTGAATAAATAACGTGAAGGGGTCACATTATTAGGAAAAAAAAAAAAAAAAGCAGAGAAAAAGGTTTAAAATCATTGTTTCGGCGAAAAATGGTTGAAAAATGAATGAGGAGCTCGGGACGAACATGGGCCGTCGGATGAGATCGGCCCACACGATCAACGGTGGAGATCGGGTACCGAAAAACCTTATAAAACATGCCCGGACTTCAAACAAGGTTAATAAAATCATGCTGTATAAAGTCCCCCAGGTCCGGATTTGCTGACTGTGTGGGGAAAAAATAAAGATCCGCCTGCATTAAAATCTGCCGCGTGGATGCTGATGTGGCACTAGGGACCACCGTCTCTTGTGGGACTGTTGACTACCGCTGTGGACGAGGGGACCGAGGCGATGCACCGTACCACATTTATCTTATGGGCTTCTTCATAGCGCGATCACCGTCCGATGAGATGGCCTCAGATCGGATGATGCACGCCAATATCACGCCGAGCCCATATCTGACCTTTAATGCGCGATGAGGGCGCTATTTCAAAATGGCTTGAGGCCACGTGTCGGCCGGTGGCGCTGATCGCTACCAAATGGAAAAAACCACCTCCCTCTCAAGGCGGTGTGATGAATTCCGCTCGGTTTTCTTTTAATATAACGACAAAAACATTTAAAACCCAAAATTTAATATAAAAAAATGTTTTTTGTTGGGAGGGTTTTATATTCGTGATTTGGCTTGGCGCCCGTCTGCGGGGCCATGGATGTATGGAAGATAATATGACCAGGGGTTTTATGCATAGGGCTAATCGGCATCGGAGATTTCAATAAGGGGGAATATTTTCGCGCTGCATTTCGTTCGATGTGATAAGCGCCCAAATGGCTTAGCGCTTGGTTCCAGCACCAGGGGATGTGTGATGGAAATGGTTAAGGACTTAGCCCAAGGGGGCTTAAACCTTTACACATAAATATGTATTTTTATGAAATTTTCAATGTTTTTCCAATGGTTTTGGAGGGTTTCGATAAGGAAAAGAAGGAGTCTTAAACCTTATCAAAGGGGGTTTCGATGGGAGAGAGGGGAGAATATGAAAAATGAGGGATTTTATGGGGAATAAAGGGATAAAAATGAGGTTAGTTTTGGAAGTGGAAGGAAGGATAAAATGGTGTTTGCAGCAGTATCCTCTCTTGGGAGTCAGTAGGATTTCAGAGTATAAAATGGGAACAGTGGGAAGATTTTGGACAGAGGCAAGAGGTATTCAAGAGTCTTCAAGAGATAACACTTTTTAGCAATAAAACTTGTTCCTTGAAGGCTCCAAAAATGTTTTAGCTAGCATTTGATATAAGAAATTTTATAGCTGGCTAATAGTGGCTCCACTTGGGGATGGTGCCTTCTTGAAGGCATCAAGAGCTTCAGACTTGCTTTCTCTGGGAGGCTGACCTATGCCTCATCCATTGTGCTGCCTTTGTTTCCTTGTATGATATTATTTTTCTCTGAAAACATATTAACAGCCTTAAAAACAATGGATCTTTCATCAACAAGCTGTCTACCTTCCCAATCCTACAGATCTAACATTTTTTTTTCTTTAGAGTGCACTTGGATTGGAAAAATATTTTACAACATTTTATTCTTTTGAAGGCAGGAAATATAATCTATCTCTACTCCTTATTTCTCCATGGACTCATATTGAACAATTGAGCCCATATTATTCTCTACCTAATCTACCATTTGTCGGGATTAAACTATCCAACAGACTTTATTCACTAAATTCTACAACAAAAATTTAAAAACAGCCAAGTCAAGTTTAAGTTGTTTGACTTGTTATGATCTATGGCATAAAAATAAGCTGCACACAGAGTTTAATTCTGCAAAAAATTAAATCAAAACGGAAGGCTTAGGATATGAAATTTCAAAGCATTTCCTTCATCTCTTTTACAACTCTATTTTTACCTTTGCTTTGAGTTGTCTTTCCTTTGTCAACTGGTTTAGATTTTAAGCTGATTAGAACCAGATTTACCTCTGTTTGAACTCAAAAATAAAACAGCTTTGAGTCACCTCTCTTCGGAAACTTAGGTTCAGATTTTGAGCATGTTTGAACCTTTAATTTCTATCCTAAACTATCTACTGATAAGCCAAGATTAAACAGTTTGGCAAATCAAATTCACTATTCTATCTTCAGAAAATTTAAAACTATTTAGTCAAGATTAGGCTGTTTGACTAACTAGAAGTTTGTTCTCCAGGAGTGGCATTTGAGCTTGCACACTTTCAGATTTGTTTCTCTTTTTGGTATGGGGCTATACCTTTCTTGTTTTCACAATCTGCCCTCTTTTCTTTCTTTTATTTGTTTTTGTGTTTTTGATTTTTATAACTTTGAATGCAATGATGGGTGGAATATTTATAATGGAAAAAGATAAAAAGGCTTTTAGAACATGAGATGTATCAAGATAAGTAATTCTTAAGCATCCTGCCATTGACAGGACCTCCAAACAATTCTGCTCAATTCAACTCTTGCAAGAAATAGGCATTATTACCAGCAGCTGAATGGATAGAGTAAGGGCCAAGCCATAAGTTGTCAAATTTTCCATGCTTTCCCTTGTCTTCCCTCCTTGTGTCCCACTTCAAAACTTCGTCCCCAATATTGAAATTTCTGGCCTTCATTCTTCTGTCAAAAAGCTTTTTAATGCTGTCCTGCTTCTGCAATGCTTTTTTATAAACCTCCTCTCTAGTTTGCTGAAGATGAATGGTCTAATTTATTCTTCTGATCATGTCATTATCTTCAGTTTGCAATTATTGAATCAAATTCATCACTGGTACACCAAGGCTGTTTGGAAAAATTACATCAGTACCATACACAAGCTAGAAAGGTGACATGCCAATAGATTTCTTCAAAGTCAATATGTCAGCCCAAAGCGCATGAACTAGCTTTGTGTGCCAAGACCTTTTGTTGTCCTCCAACAGTTTCTTGATTATGTTCACTAAAATATTTTTTGAGGATTCTGCAAGTCCATTACCTTGAGGGTAATAGGCCGTGGAATGCCCCAATGTTATCTGATATCTGTGATAGAATTCAACCATCTTCTTTGATCCAAATGTTGCTGCATTATCAGTGACGATCTTGGTAGGACAACCAAATCTAGAGAGAATATTATTCTCTATGAATTTTATAATAACATAATCATTGCCCTGCCTATGAGGTATGGATTCTATCCACTTAGTGAAATAGTCTGTGGCAGTGAGAATCCATCTATCTTGGGCAAAATATGGTGGATGAATTTATCCTATGAAGTTAAGTCCCCACTGTTGAAAAGGGGCTTCAACAGTGATCGGATGCAGAGGTAGGGGTAGCAGTTTTCTTCTGCCTTCAAAAAGTTGACATTTATGGCAAGCAATGATTATCTTGTGAACATCATGAAAAAGAGTAGGCCAATAGAAACCAGCCCTCAAAATTTTGTTGGCTGTTGTCTTCCAGTACAAATGACCTCCACACTCTCCTTCATGGAACTCGTGCTTAACCTTCTGTGCATCACACTCAGGCAAACATTTAAGCAACACACCAATTGCATGTTTCCAATAAAGACATCTATCTATAATGCAATAGTTTACAGCTTTTAACTTTAGGAACCTTGCCTTTTCTTTTGTCAAACCAGGAGGTGTATTCAAATTAAACAAAACATAAATAATATCAGCATACCAAGAGGAATTCATAAAATGGTCTTCAACAATGGGAGTTGAGATTTCCTCTTGATCATCCAAAGAATTAATCATATTTATATCAAGAAATTCAAAATTTGATTCAGCCATTAATCTAGCTAGACCTTGGCCTTTGATGAGTTTAGTGGGCTTTATCTCTAAATCATATTCAAGAATGACAACAATCCACTTACCTCTCTTACCATCTGGGTCCTGTGTTAGAATTTATTTAACAACTGAGTTCGGGACAAAGGCAATGACGTGTGAGTGAAGGATGTACACTCTAAAGTCTTTTAAAGCTTTAAACAAAGAAAAAGCTTGCTTCTCCATAATGTTATACTTCAGAGGGGCATCCCTCAATTCCTTGCTAAATAATGCAATATGCTGCTCTTGTCCTTGTGGATTTTTTTGTAAAATGACAGTAGCTATGGAATGTTCTGATGCAAATGAAAAAATCTAAAAATCTTTTGAAAAATCAGGACTTATTAGAACTGGTGTTTTGGTTAACGCTTGTTTCACCAGCTCAAAGGACTTCTTTGCTTCCAAGGTCCATTTTACCCCTTGCTCCTTCTTCAAAATGTTTGTTATATTCCTAAGGAGCTTAGCCAATTTGGGGATGAACCTTCTCAGAAAGTTAATCTTTCCAATGAAAGATTGCAACTCTTTGATGTTTCGAGGATGAGAGATTTGCAATATGGCCTCAATCCTTTTGGGATCTATCTTAATACCCTCTTCTGAAATGATGTGCCCAATAATTTTACCTTCTTGGAGCCCAAATAGTTTCTTCGTAGGGTTTAAAGATATCCCAAACTTTCTGCATTTCTTGAAATTTTTTCTCAAATGTGCTAAGTGCTCTTCATCGGTTTTTGAAAACACAGTAACATCATCAAGGTATATAATGATGAAGAAGCCCAGTTCTTCCGAGAATGCTATGTCCATGGCTCTCTGAAAAGTTTCTCCAGCATTCATTAGACCAAAGGGAATTTTCACATACGTGAAAGTGCCCCATGGTGTAGTAAAACTTGTCTTTAATTGATCAGCAGGGTGAACTAAGATCTGATTGTACCCTGAGTAGCCATCAAGAAAATAAATTCTTCTAGACCCTACCACCCTTTGTAAAATATGATCCATCTTAGGTAAAGGGTAGTTGTCTTTTAATGAAGCTTTTTTTAAGTTTCTAAAGTCTATACAAAGCCTGATTTCTCTAGTTTTCTTCCTAACTGACACCAGATTAGACACCCACTCAGAATATCTAATAGGGACAATAATACCAACTTCATACATTTTCATGATCTCCTTCTGAACCAAAGGCAACTGAATAGGGTTTATTATGTGTAGTTTCTATTTGAATGGTTTTTGGTTTTCTTTGAGGGGAATTTTGTGCTATATTATTTCAGCGTCATAGGATTTAAGATCTTCGTAACTCCATGCAAAACATCAGAAAATTATTTAAACAACTCTATGTATTTGAGTTTAATGTGAGCTGGTAAAGTATTAGACAGTTTGATCATCATTGGTTTAAGTTTAATGCCTATATTTCACTCTTCCACTTCAGTCTCTACAGGTTCTAGTTTTAGTTTATTTGCCACATCGTTAAAATCGAGCAACTCTTCTAAAGGGGCCAACCCGCTTGGTAAACTTTGATATATAGAGTGCAGAGTTTCTAACTCCTCTGTTTCTAACTCTGGATTGAATTTTGTTTTGTCTTTAAGTTTGTTGGCCAGAAAATTAATATTGACAAGCTCAGGAGACAGCTCTTCTTCACCAAGAAAATTCTCTTCACTGCAGTCTGTTTCATAATTTGAGTCTGAACTGTGTAGTTTGAATTCATTTCTGAATTGCATGAAGTATTCTATTTTTTTGTCTCCGTCAAACACCTGCCAATACTTTTAATTATCAGGCACGACTGGTCTAAATTTTATCTGATTTGTGCAGTCTTTGGTTTGATATGGCGTTAAGCATGTTCTAGCTGCAAAGGCTAAATTGTGGGCGACAATATTTCTTTTTTTTGGGACAAAAATCAGTTTGGACTCCTCGAATGTTTTTAAAAGGTCTATGACATCGTTTCGGTAGGCCCTAAGTCTGAGATGATTTGCGTTATGCTCCCCATTGACTTTCCTAATGACCAACTCTAAATCCCCATATGCTTTGATTCTCTTGGCTCCAAACTTTTTCAACAAACGTAAGCCTAAGAGAAGGGATTTATATTCCACTATGTTGTTAGAACACTGAAAATTCAATTTGCAGGAAATGCTTTCTGTGTGGTTGCTTTTATTTTTGCAGATCCAGACACCTGCACCAGCGTTGTTCTTAGTGCAAGATCCATCGAAATACATACTCCACAGAGGACTATTTTTGGTTTCTGTTTGGTGATCGTCCTCTTCAACTAACATGCTTTCTGATTGTTGTTGAATATCAGCACTTAGTTGGATTTGTTTCAACTCCTCAAGTTTTTCGTTGTGTTGAGGGTTATTTTCTTGACTGTCAAGGTTTAAGAGCAATGGATGAATGACTTGTAGCTCGAGACCGGTGTTTTGTTTGCTAATATTTTCAAATGCAACAAACTGTTTAGACACTCCTGCGTTATCTTCTTCCTCCTCTCTATCTGTCATTAAATCAGACAAGGTCACTTGTTCACTGAAAGTTTCATCATTGAAAATAATAAATGAATCGACGCCTGTGTTTACAGAATAGAGAGGAGAGTTCTGTGGTCTGTCTTGAATTATAACTGTGTATTACATATGAGACTCCCTGTAAAGTCTTCTAGTCTGATTGAAAACAGGGATAGTCGCATAGGTCATGTCAATTTACATAGTCCCTTGTAACTTAGCCCCCCAAGATCTTGATAATAACATTCCATACTTTGGGGGCACATCAGCCACAACAATATCCATTACTAAGCATTTGGCTGGAATCTGGGCTAAGTTAACATAGAGGTCCTTAATTAATCCTAAACATTTTACTCTGCTTGAGTCAAAGGAGTAAGGTCTTTGTAAGGTCTGGTGATTTCAAGGCCTAGGCTCTCCATGACAGCTTTGGGCATTAGATTATGAGAAGCCCCAAAATCATGCATAGCGTTGTGTAAAATTTTTTCATGAATATTTAAACTTATATAAAAGGGAGGAACATGTCCCTCTTGAAATCTACCTTCAATCTTAGCACCAAAAATGAGCTCTCACTGGTCATCATTAAGATTGAGTGTGTCACTATTATCCTAAATATTTAAAACCTTCAAAATTTGGGTCCTATATACATTCTAGGCAGCTAACTCAGTTAGGGGAACAGAGATTTTGATCTTTGAAATTTTCTGCTCTAGGCTGAAAGGAATTTGGTTCTTTGAAGAACTTGTCTCAGCCTTAATAGCTGCTAGTCTATCAGCAACATCAGCTTGATGATTTTTTCTATTTACATTTGACAAAATTGTTTTCATAGGAGTACTAGCTGAAGTGTTAGTACTACTAATGTCCGCACTCTGTCTTTCATTGTTTGGAGTGCCTTTCTCTTTACCTTTATCAGAATTAACAACCGTTGTTTTTTCCTTCTGTTTGACAACTTTAGGCTTGGTTGCAGTGCTGTTTTGTCAAGATTTTTCAAAGGCTTTGGTTTTGGGAGTTTGCTGACTGGTTTTTCTTCTAAGGTCATATTCTTTTTGAGACTCTATGATGACATTTTCCATGTCTTGATAATAAGTTTCATCATCACCTCTTTTGTCATCATAAGGTGTATAAAGACCTTGTTTTCTATCATAATGAATCTCAAAGTCATCATCATCTACCCCTAGCATGTTGATATAATCTTCCCCTATTATATCATCTGTTTCCTCAACCTCACTTACATAGTTTTGATGAAAGGGAGGAGCGATTTGTTGATCATCTTCCTTGGGTTTGTTTGGAGGTTGGTTCCTTCTAAAATTATGATTCTGGTTTCTGTTTTAAGGAGCAATTTGGTTTTGGCTGGCTTGTGCTCTCTCAAGGATGCTCATTTTCTTTATCATCTCTTCCATCATTCTCTCCATATTTGAGTTGGAAGTAGAGGGTGTAGATTCCTCTCTAAAGGACACTCTCTTTTCATTTTTCATTCTTGCTCTCTTCTCCATCAAGTTGAATTCCACAGAAAGAGCACCTTTTTGCATCTCTTCAAGAGTTGCAAGATCTCTCTCTCTCAGCTGATAGGCCATTTCAAGGTCAAAACCTTCAGGAAAATTGTTTAAAGCTGAGCCTTGTGGAGGTTTTAGATCTAGGGAAAGTGCATTATATGCACTGTTAAATCTAGTACAATAAGCTTGTACACTTTCCTTGGTGTTTCTATAGAGGTTCTTGTAATAAAAAAGGACTTGGAGAGGATTCTTCTTTACTTCCCATTTGTTTAAGAATGTTTGATAGAAATCTTGGAGATCATTGATACTATGGGGGGTTAAGCCTTTAAACCATTTTCTTACTTCTCGCCCTAAGCTCTGAGCAAATAATCTAAGCTTGACAGAATCATCATCAATTTCATTTCTGTAAAAATAGTCATTCATCTTATCCACATGTTGTGATGCAGTTGTAACATTGCTAGCATCGTATAATGGAATTTTGGATTGATAGTCCTGTGGAAGATTGACTAGTGGTATAGGAAGCACTAAGGGGGCATACCATGTAGCCATGGCAGGTGGTGGAGGTGGATTTACAAGAGGTAGATTGACAAGAGGAAAAGTGGGATGGAATGGAGTGGCTTGAATAGTGGATGTAGGGTGAGCAGAAGTGGATGGACCAGGAGTAGATTATTGAGCTGATCTTGGATGAGAGACACCTAAGTTAAGAAGGAAATGTAAATCAAAAGGTGTTGTTTCTCTGGTACCAGGATGTTCACTTGTTTCAGGAGATGAAAGTGAAGACTTAGAATCTAACTGATCTAAATAATCAAGAGACCTAGTTCTAAAGGGATTTAGTAAGTCGACTTGTGATTGTTGTAGAGCTGAAAGATTTTCAGGAAGTGAATTAGCTCTCAAGGGTGATTTGAAAATAGTTTATAAGTTAATCCTAGGATACTTCCTAAGGATACCTTCTTGGTTATCGACTATCTCAGGTGGATCAGGATTAGGATAGGCTCTAGTGTGAATCTTTCTAGGACCCACTATGCTGTGTTTTTCAGACCCAAATAAACAAGAAAATTTCAACCAGGTATGACAGTCTTTAAAAGGTCAACTAATCTGTTTATACAAACTTTAATCCTACAGTCCTCTAACTAAGTTTGGATGATATTACATCGATAAGGGTTCATCCCAGTGGAGTCTTACGGTCTGTTCAGGATTGTGGAGTCGCCAAGTGGAATTTTTTAGCTTCTAGGGAGGTAAAAGGTTTTATGGTCCACCACCATGTTTATTAGATACCAATCTGAAATATTTTTGTGTTTTCTGAGTTATTTTTCTATTGTGTGGTTTCTAAGAATGTCCTAAATTTGTTTCAAAACTTAGCTACGGTTAAGAGACAAAGAAAATCTACTCTTATGGCTAAGCTAACTGATTTTTCAAGGTTAGAAAAACTCTTATAAGAATCCTAGGTGTTGCCTAGTTTGTCACTGATTCAAACAAGTTTCATCATGTTTACTTGAAAAGGTTGCTTGAAACGGCTGCTTTTACTCACAAGGTTTTATGAATTTTTTAAGGGAACCTAAGGTGAAAATTCAACTTCGATCCCCAGTGGAGTCGCCAGAAATGTTAGCACCCTGTAATTAGCAAGATTGGAAAAATTCAAACTGCAGGGAGAACATTATTTCAACCACTTTGAGATTCTAGGACCTAGCCCTCGTGAATCCGGAGAGGGATCTCTCCAATAAGTGCAAAAATGGATTTTTCTTTGAAGTTTTGGGTAATGATATTAGGCTAGTTATGAAGGCCAAGGGTTTGTTTTGTTTTTGGATGGTTGAGCATGATTACTGTTTGAGGTGTAAATTTCTAAATGTGAAGAGTTTCAAAGGTGAGAAGTTGCAAGCAAATAGAACAAGCTTTGGCCAGGAAGATAGATAATTGCAGGTTTTAGTCCATTGGGCTATGGAGTCATAATAGGGTTTAATTGAAACAGCAAGAGGCAAGCGTGGTCCATGGGGAAAGTCATATATGTCTAAGGATCTCTTGAAAGGTTTTATTTATGGAATGAAATGATACAATAAGAAGGGGAATTTAAACAAATGAAGAACAAAGAGCAGCCTAAGATCTGGTAAGTGCTTTTAAACTAGCCAGCTTTTGACATACATTTAAGAAAGACATGAAAGTAAAATAGGATCTGGTATGTACGTTTAAACTAGCCAGCCTTTGATACACTTTCAATAGAAAACATATAGAAACAGAGGGAAACACAAATGATAACAAAGGATGGTCTAAGATCTGGTAAGTACTTCTAAACTAGCCAGCTTTTAACACATTCCAAGGGAAAAATTCAGACAGTCTTTGGGGATAAAACTAGGACCAGGGAACACCATATCTTCCTTAGTTCATCTCTACTTAACATGAAATGAAAGTAACATCCAAGAACAATATTCAGCTAAAACAATAAGATGAGGGAACGCCAGCATTCCTATGCTTAAACTAAATTAAATCATTCCTAAATAACACAGATTGGAAGAAAACATTCAGATAAAGATTTTCAGTCAGAGAAGGGTACTGATATACAATAGGTCCTAACTCTATGCATGTTATTATTTATAAGAGAAGATGAACACATTGAAAACAGAAACAAAATAACAAGTCACAATGAGAAAAACATCACCGTCAACATAGACCAGGATCCCATAAATCAGCTTGTATTGATGCTCCAAACCAGTTACAGCTTTAAGTCCAATGCTTTAGTTTAGAAATCATCTACACATCTCAGCCTAACTTGTCTATCACAAGCAGAGCTCCAAGGGCTAGTGAACACTATTTACAAGTAAAAGTCTCAAGCTCAATTACATTTCAATGTTTAGTAGCCAACTCAACCAACCCCTCTCGCATCTTCTACAGTAGTATTTATAGAAGAATGAGGAGGTGAGATCTGATAAAAGATCTCTAAAGATAATTAATACAGACTTACTGGCTTCTCGGCCTTTGGGGGGCTCAATGAAGAAGCTTACATAGGTGTCCTCTGTATTAAATGATTTACATTAAGATTTAAGCTCGGTGGGAGCTCTTTTTGAATTTTTAGGATCTGTGTTGTGCAATAGTAACTCTGCTGATATTTTTTCATTAATTTTGTCTACATATTTTACTCTCTGGCTATGCTTGAAACAAATATCTGATCCTGATCAATAACTTCAGCCTCTGATATGAATGCTTTGAGGCACAGGTGGCACTGCGGTAGCTTGGAGGAATCGATTTGCTTCAGTTATGGCGGTGGAAGCTTTCTGTCTGATGAACCTTTATGATTTTTCTTATAAAACATGCCTGGAATTCAAACAAGGTTAATAAAATCATGCTGTATAAATTCCCCCTGGTCTGGATTTGTTGACTGTGCGGGGAAACAATAAAGATCCGCCCCAATTAAAATCTGCCGCGTGGATGCTGATGTGGCACCGGGGACCATCGGCTCTTGTGGGACCGTTGACTGCCACTGTGGACAAGGGGACCGGGGTGATGGAGTGTGGGCCGTCAATATGCAGATTAGATTGACGACGAAGATGTTTTAAATAACCGCATCGTACCACATTTATCTTACGGGCTTCTTCATAGCGCGATCACCGTCCGATGAGCTGGCCTCAGATCGGACGACGCACGCCAATATCGCGTCGTGCCTGTATCCGACCTTTAATGCACGATGAGGGTGGTATTTCAAAATGGATTGAGGCCACGTGTCGTCCGGTGGCACTGATCGCTGCCAAACGGAAAAAACCACCTCCCTCTCAAAGCGGTGTGATGAATTCTGCCCGGTTTTCTTTTAATATAACAACAAAAACATTTAAAACCCAAAATTTAATATAAAAAAAGGTTTTCTTTTGGGAGGGTTTTATATTCTTGATTTGGCTTGGTGCCCTTCTACGGGGCCATGGATGTATGGAAGATAATATGACCAGGGTTTTTATGCATAGGGCTAATCGGCATCGGAGATTTCAATAAGGGGGAAGAGTTGTGTGCTGCGTTTTCGCCGATGCGATAAGCGCCCAAATGGCTTAGCGCCTGGTTCTAGCACCAGGGCATGTGTAGTGGAAATGGTTAAGGACTTAGCCCAAGGGAGCTTAAACCTTTACACAGAAATATGTATTTTTATGAAATTTTCAATGTTTTTCCAATGGTTTTGAGGGTTTCGATAAGGCAAAGAAGGAGTCTTAAACCTTATCAAAGGGGGTTTCAATGAGAGAGAGGGGAGAATATGAAAAATGAGGGATTCTATGGGGAATAAAGGGAGAAAAATGAGGTTAGTTTTGGAAGTGGAAGGAAGGAGAAAATGGTGTTTGCAGCAGTATCCTCTCTTAGGAGTCAGCAGGATTTCAGAGTATAAAATGGGAACAGTAGGGAAGATTTTGGACAGAGGCAGGAGGTCTTCAAGAGTCTTCAAGAGATAACACTTTTTAGCAATAAAACTTGTTCCTTGAAGGCTCCAAAAATGTTTTATCCAGCATTTGATATAACAAATTTTATAGATGGCTAACATGATGCATTAAGCAGTATGTCATAGAAAATTTTGAGCCATGATGTCAATGAAATTTGGCATGGGAGATTGGGCCATTTGCGTCATTGCACCTTGAAAAATATGGAAAAATTAACCACTAGACTCCCAAAAGGAGCACTTGATAAATAGAATGTTTGCGAGGGTTATACCTTGGGGAAGTATGTGAAATCCAGATTTCCATGAAAGAGACAACAAAGCACATGTAGTATTGGAAAGAGTCCACTCTGATGTTTGTGGATCCTTCTCGACAGCCTCCACTACTAGACACAAATATTTTGTTATTTTTATTGACGATTTCCCAAGGAAGTGTTGGATATTCTTCATGCGGAAGAAGGATGAGAAATTCTCAAAGTTCGTAGAATTTAAGGAATTATTTGAGAAAGAGACAGACAAGAAGGTGACAACTCTCAGAAGCGACAATGGAGGTGAGTATGTTTCGAATGAATTCAAGGATTTATGTGTGAAAGAAGACAACCCACAACATAATGAGGTAGCTAAAGGGAAGAACCAAATAATTATGGGAGCTATGAGAGCTATTCTATATGACCAAGGCATGCCACTGCATTTTTTAGCAAAGGCATGTAACACATCAGTGTACTTGCAGAACTAGAGTCCTCATTGGATTCTTGGTATGAGTACATTGGAGGAGGCCTTCTTAGGAAGATAGTCATATGTGTTGCACTTTAGTATTTTTGGAGCCTCTCTTTATTGCCATGTCTCCAAAGATTCAAGAAAGAAGCTTGGGCCGATAACATATTTGGGAGTTTTTGTGGGTTACACAGAAACTCCACACAATTACCGTGTGTAATTACCTTCCCTCAGAATGGATTTTGTGTGAAGGGATGTCAAGTTTGATGAGGAGAAAGTGATGCGGTGCTCTCTTGAGAGGGAGCTTTAGATCTCACCAGAAAAAGAGCTTTTAGCTCCAAAGGAGGATCCTTAGGAAGTTTTGGAGTAGCCACAAATAGAGGATCAAAGAGTGGATACATCCGCTCAATAAAAACCATATAAATAAGGTAGAGAAAGAACCAGGGAAGTTTATATACTTATGCGGGATGCGAGAGAGAATGTGGGAGCTCCTTGAAATTTTAACAAGTAAAGGAGGTGACCTGAGAAGTACACTGGTTACATGGCTCTAATGATTGAGATTGTAGAGACTGGGCCATCCTATTTCGAGGAATGATTTTAGAATCCTATTTGGGTTGATGTAATGGAGGAAGAGTATGAATATTTTATGAAGAACAATGTTTGGGAAGTGGTCCTAATACCAGAAGATAAATCAGTTGCCAGTTCGACATGGATCTTCAAGGTTAATCATGCCAAAAATAGAGGCATAGATAAGTATAAGGCCATATTTTTTCCCAAAGGATTCTCTCAAGTTGAGGGAATTGGCTATGAGGAAACCTTTTCTCCTGTAGTAAGGTATTCATCCATTAGATAAATTCTTTCACCCGCTGTGTAGATGGGGTGGAAGATCCACCAAATGGATGTAAAAAAAAAAAATATCACTGGTGTTATTAAGGAGGAGGTGTACATAGAGCAACCCGAATGTTTTGAGACATTTGGTCCAGAGTCTCATGTGTGTAGACTCAGGCGAGCATTGCATGGTAGGAAACAGGCACCCCGAGCTTGGTGCAACAAGATCGACAATTATCTCACTTGTTTTGGCTTCACCAAAAGTGAAGTGGATGCAAACCTCTATCATATCTTAGTAGAAGGTAAAATTCTTATCATTTTTTTATATGTTTATGATTTAATATTAACATGTGATAAGCAGCTTATCGAATCTTGCAAGGGAATTTGAAATGAAGGACATGGGTCTCATGCACTTCTTCCTTGGGCTAGAAGTATGGAAAGGTGATTGGTAATTGATTGTGTCTCAAGGAAACTATTCCAATGAGATACTGTAGATATTTTGCATGGAGAGTTTTAAACCCATGGATAAATCTTTAGCGACCAACTGGAGGAAGGAGAGTGCCACTTCAGATAAAGAGGTGAATGCTACCTTTTACCAACAATTAGTGGGTTCACTAATGTATCTTGTGAACACACTACCAAATATGTGTTATGCAGTAAACAAACTGAGCCAAGCTATGGTTATGATGACCAAGTTATACTAGAACGAAAATAATAATTTTTTAAGGTACCTCAGAGGAAATACCTAGTATGGATTATGGTACAAATAGAAAACGAGAGTGAAGTTGTGTGGATTCACAGATTTATATTGGGAAGGGAGTCCATCCAACCAAAAGTGTACATCGGGTGGATTTTTTAGTGTTGGGTCCACAACAGTTTCCTAGTACAACACGAAGAAAATATTTGTGGCACTCTGCTCGACATAAGCAGAGTACATGTCTACAAGTCAAGAAAAACGTGAGGCGATCTGGATGAGAAAGATACTTGTGGCACAGTTTTAGTCAGATTATGGATCCAACTGTGATCTATTGTGATAATCAGAGTTGTATTAAGCTCTATGAGATTCGGTATTTCATGATCGATCTAAACATATAGATATTCGATAGGATCATTTACAGGACTTTGTGTAGAGGAAGATAATGATGCTAAAATAAATTCCAACAAATGATGTTGAAATCTTGACAAAGGCTTTGTCAAGAGGGAATTTCAAATTCCATAGGTGCAAGATAGGGGTGGTTGAAAATACCTTTCTTGCTAAGAGGGAGTGTTGAAAATATGTATCAAGAGAGGCTCAATTTACTTAGCCTTGGTCAAATTGAGAAAATTTGAAATTTCTACATCAGCAGAAAACTTGGAGGCAGTTAAATGAGGTTACATGGCTCTTGTCACTTAGTTAGCCTAGTAAATTTGATTTAGAGGGCTTGGAGTTCAGTTATGCATGTGTGATTTATATTTTGTAGCAATCATTGTTCAGTTATTTCCAATTGTACTTAGTTAAGCTAGTTCTAACGGTTAATAGAACTAGTTGGAGGTTAGTTGTGTTGTGGGACAACAATATAGCTCATATATCATTGATTTAACTGATCAATCAACTAAAAATATCTCATGCATGCAAGGAATTGGAATTTCTCAACTATGGTGGAGATTCCAAGGCAGTGTAACAAGCATTTGTAAACTACTTTGGGGTATAGGTGTTGGATGTAGTGAGATTATCAAACCCTTGGAATTACACAATCAATTGGAGGATATTCCTAAAAAATATGGGATAATATCCTAGGATTTGCGCAAGGAAATAAGGGCTAAAGAAAAGGCATAATTGACTATGTCTAGGTTAGAGCTTCTTAGTGAGAAGAGAGATAGGTTACTCACTTGCAGGTTGTTCTCAGTGCAGGAAAGAAATTGTAATACATTATTTATTCATCTGATTAATTCAAAGAGGCTTGAGGGGTATTTCCCAGTTGGGTTCCCCTAGAAAAATAATATGCACGTGTGTTATTTCTTACTGCTGTCTGAGATTGTTCTTATAAATTTTGAATTAAATTCCGTAGATCAGTAGAGTAGAATTGTGTCTCTTGATTTAGATTAACATTTCTTGAGAAGTTGCAATTATATCACCATATTTCTACAACAATATCAAATTTTCATTTAAATATTCCAAATTTAAATAAAACATAAAAATTTAACAATGTAAGTCATGTAAACTCAAATATTTTTTTAGTAGTGTAGAAAATTACAATTGAGAAAATTAATAGTATTCATGGAATGATTTAGATATCTATTAAGTGTAATTTTTTAAGCCCTAAATGATTGATGTTATATGTTTCTCTTAATTAAATAAATATTCTCTCGACTTATTTAATATATATATATATATATATATATATATATATATATATATATATATATATATATATATTAAATAAGTCGAGAGAATATTTATTTAATTAAGAGAAATATATAACATCATCATTTAGGGCTTAAAAATTATATTTAATTTAGATATCTCAATCGTAATGATTTAGATATCTATTAAGTGTAATTTTTTAAGCCCTAAATGATTTGCCATGTTATATGTTTCTCTTAATTAAATAAATATTCTCTCTAATTTATTTAATATATATATATATATATAATATATATATATATATATATATATATGTATGTATATTAATGGATTCAATCTAATCAAGCAATGTACTAAAGGAAGATACTGAATCCTTCTACAAATCAATTGTGGAAAATAAACATGATCACCAATCACAACAAGTACAGAAAGAAGCAAATAAAACCGCAACAAAGATATTTTCCTGGGGAAATCTTACTGCTCAAAACCCATTTACCTTCTATTGTATATTCACCATGCAATCATGAAATAATTATAATGCACTCTTCTCAAAAGAGTCTCCTGCACTCTCACAACTGTATCACACTGACCCAGACAAAATTGACCAACACTTAGCCAATTTCCTGCATCTAATTAGCCTTCCTTGCTTGCGCAATTCATGTGGAATGTAATCCCTATTCTTTAGGAATTTCAGCCTTCCAAAACTTTACAATGCTCATGGGCAATCCAATGGTTGTCTTACTACATGTGGACAACCTACTAATGATACAAATGATAGTTAACATCCCTTTAACCTTTGTCTCAACTAGGTCTCCAATAGAACTGAAATTCATGTAGCTATTAATACTAAATCATCAATTGCATGGCAGATCATTGCATGTGAATTAAATATGATTTAATTCACTTGATCTCTCACTGGTGCAACAAACAATTACAACTAGTTCAAGTGAATTTAACTCAATTAATGTAGTTAACTGATTTCTCATGCATTAAACTAATGCACTAACTGCAATTCAAATTCCATAACTAATAGAATCAATCTGCATGCCTCACCAACCACCTTCAACTCGAAATTCATGAGCTAACTGAGTTTATCACACTCAATTAACTATTACAAGTGATTATAAGATAATGTTGGCTTGAGGGGTCCTGACCCAGGTTCGGAGTTAAGGTTTGCCAACAAACCCCTATACTACTGGCCCTTTCGGCAATGACCTACTTTCGCAGACCAAGATCTCACTCGAAGTAGTATGGGTGGGTGTTGGAACCAAATTTCCGCACCCTGGGAAAGAGTAGGTAATTAAATCAGATCTCGTTGAATTCTATCAGGTTCGCACAAAAATAAGCCTATTATCGAGCCCTTAATAATATAATCAACATGTAAACATAAACAAAGCTACTATTACTAAACAGATCTTATTAACACCTTCGCATCCACATGTGCATCAATAATTATCACCATAGAACATCACAATCATAGCTTATTTAAATAAAATAGAGGTACTTCAGTAATAAACACAACCAATTATGATAGAATAAAGATACTTCAATAAATTCAGTGTTCATTAAAACCCAAAACCAAGTTACAACCCCAAGTCATAGCACGTGCACACAGCTAGCGGGGTCCACACATAACAGGATTGAGGATCTCCGCGCACACAACCAGTAGGAGTCCTTACCCAAAAATACCGAAAACAGATCTCAACAGTTTGTACGTAGCATCAATCTTACTTACTTACTTACCCTTAGACTCAAACTATCCATCTATTTATATCATCATATCTCGCGCTATCCTGTGGTACGAAAAATATGGTTTGCAGACTCTAGGTCTACCCTTTGACCTATTACAATACATTGGGGGCTTTGACCCACCCCAAAGCCCCTGTGCAAGACAAATTACTACAAAAATATATAAAAAACACAACGTTAAAGCATATCAAAATGCAACTAGGGGACCCTGTTCCAACAAGCCCCAACACAATCGCGTGACTCGTCCCGAGTCACAACGGATGTGGGGTTTGCATCTTAGCCTAGAGCTACTTAATGGCATCGAAAAGAGGGGGAAACACTCCTTCACTCTACATGGCAGCGTTCTGTGCAATATCCACCAACTTCAGCGAGGTTGGGCCTTCAGTGGCAACAATGACACTTTCAAGGGTATTATTCAGTTGTTTTACCACAACATCCAAATAATGAGATACCTTGAGGGCTTCATCGGCCCATGGTTTGAGGTGGTCACTCAAAACCTTCTTCTTATGTCGAAGCTCTTCTAGGTCATCTCTAGGTGCATGGCTAGCGCACAGATGTTCCAAGCGCTGAGTGGGGATCAGAGTGGGTATTGTAGCCTCCAGTAGCTCGAATTATTCTTCCTTCTAGCGTATTTCTTGGGTAAATTCATGCAGGAGAGGGTCACATTGCACCTTAGACCACAGCTGCATAGCTGTGTCAAGAAACTCGGTGCCCTGAGCGATCTGAGTTGTAATGGTATTCGTGGCTTCTGTAACCAATGCAACTCTCTTGGCTCGTACCCCAGGCGGAGTTTATGGGTGCAACTTGGATTGCAACGCAGCAATCTGCTACTCCATCTCAGTCTTGACATTCTGGATCTTGGACCTAGAATCCTTTAGGGCTGCAACGAGTCCCTCAATCTTGGCCTAGGAGGTCGTAGAGGCCGATATGTCTTCAGTCACATATGCGCATACTCTTCTGATTAGACGTTCCAACTCAGTCTCCTGCGCGGCGGTAAGGATGCACATAGGCTGTGCCTAGGATGCCTTGGTGGTTTTTTCAACGATTGTCTGCTCAGTTGTACTGAGTTGCTACTGCACTCGGTAGTCTCTATGTTGGATTTCCTCAAAATGGGATGTATGGAGGACCTACATTCGTTCATGTGGAAGCCGGGCGAAGTCCAAATGTACTTCTGCGCAAGCCTGGATTTGCACACATAAGGCAGGCAGACTCAAGGCGAGTACTGCGCTTGGCAGGGGGCAGAGGCGGCTCTCATTCATGATGATCAACTCAGTGTTGGTTGCTGGAGGAAACCTCGCTTGAACCACGCTCATATACAGGGTATCGACCTTGAGCTGAAGAGCTTGGAGCTCAGACTATAATGCGGTGACTGCGGCCTTCTACTTCTCTTCCAAAGCAAGCCATCTGTCTTCTGAGGTGAGGGTGATTGCATCTGTGATTTGCTCCAAGTCTTCCTATGTCAAGGTAACCTCAGTCTCCCTACCGGGCCTCGTAGCCCGCTGCTTTGTTCATTGGCCATTGAGAGGTTTGGTTGCCTGTTTCGTGCCATGCACGGAATAAACACCGTACGCATTAAGACCCTCTGTGTCCATGTCCTGCTGCGATTACTGCTCCATGTCCTGCGTTGTGTCCTTCATCCCAGCGGAGCCTTCTGGGCCACGTCCTTCTAAATTTTTGGTAGTATCAGGTGGGGTGGGACGCTTTGGGACTGTGCTTGTACTAGTAGAGTCAGCAGCGGCCAATTTGAATCCCAATCTCTAGTGCGGTGGCCAAGTGGTGATGAGCCAGTCGATTTCCTCATCGGTGACCATGTAAGGCAACAACATCCAAGCTGGATCCTTAGAGCCCCAAATCTGCATGTTGTGCATCGTGACCTGGAATGTTGTGATACTCTTGTATTTGTCATAGACTAACGGTGACAAGCGTGGTCGGGAGTGAATTGCTGCGATGAGCGTGCTCTGAAATAGTACCCAAAATACTTTTTCTCCTTAATCCGTTGCTCATCCTTTGAATTCATGTATCTCGCCCCTTCACACATGTCCTCAAATCAAAATGAAAGAGAACAAAAAACAACAAGTTATTTCCCTAGCGGATTCGCCAATTTTTTGGCCGGATAAATCGTTCTTGCGGACAAGACCGATCTCCCTAGTGTTAGAAGACAATCTAGTAACAAACGAACAACTAAGTTTGTCTTTATTTAAATATATCCATTTTACAAATAAATGCTATGAAGGTGTCGATCCTACCTTAGATCCAAATTCTTATTTGCAGTCGTAGTGCTTCTGTCGCATCAATAATCCTTCGTTGCAACAAGAGCTCTTTTGTCGCAACAATAATCCTTTTGTCGCAACAAGAGTTATTTCGTTGCAAGAAAGTGTCGTCTTTCGTCGACCTGCAATCACAAATACGAAAATACCAAATAGCATTTGTATGACAAATAATCATAAAACATACCTATTGATAGACTCCTATACCAATAGGTATCATTTTTCATGATTGACTTGTTGAACTATGTAATATGTTCAAACCTTTTTCTTGTTGCAAAGGTGTTCCATATTCTTAAAAAATCAAAAAATCAAAAAATTTAAAAAATGTAAAGAGGGTATACCCTAAAAGAAAAATCAAAGGGTGAAAAAAATAAAATTGGAAAAAAAAGTGAAAGAAAATGAACCCCACCAAAAGAAAGGCCAAGGAAAGTGTGCAAGTCTAAATGCCACTACTTTTTTCTCTAATGTAATAAACAAAATTGTGCGCAGTTTGTCAAACTTTTGCCACAATTTATGAAGACTCAAATTGTTTGAACTTGACTCATTCATTTTTCAATTTCATGTTGTAGAATAGAGAATAAATATCTGGCCAAACAGTTTAATCTTGGCAGATAAGTAGATAGGTAGAGTAAATAAAAGGAGCTCAACAGTTTGATCTGAACCATTGGATGTAATAAATGTAGACTTAGATAGGTTTTCCATGTAAAAGAAAAATAAAATTGATAAGGGTTTTCCAGTCTAAGTGCACCCTAATAAAGAAGAGAAAATGGTAGGGTAAAGTAAGTAGGGTAGGTAGACGTTGTTGCAGAATTACATGTGATGAATGATGGTTCTAATTGTGTTCAATTTTACTTTCATCACAAGTGCAAAGGCATATACTACATTGGAAAAGTTCACAGCAAAGCAAAGTCAAGATTATTAACTTCCCCTTCATTTTTCCCTAAATATTTCACTAATTTCCCCTAAGTGCTAAGGTATTTAAAGATTAGAGGGGCTCAAGGCATTTCCTTGACTTTTGGAGGGACCGGACCCTCGGCCCAATAATTGGAAAAAACCTAAGTGCTTAAAATCATTCATCCACCTCTCAAAAATATTTTTCTAAGTAAAATCCCATTTTACTTAGGAAAATCCTTCAATATTTCATGAAAAGCCTCAAAATCACTTTTATTCTAAGTCTAAGTGATGAAAGTATAATAATGCCATTTACTTTTGAAACTTCACTTTCCTGGTTATATTTAAGTATTTTGAGTTCACATTGTTCCCTTGTCATATTAACTCTAATTTTATTTATTAACTTCTTATTGAAATAACCTTGCCCTATTATATATAAATCCTTTTATAGTAATATCCCCAAAACCCTTATATTATGAATTTTTAGCCATAAGTATTTAATTCCTATTTTTTCAAATTAAAAACCCACAATATACCCCCTTTTGGCTAAAATATAACATTTATATTATTCCCGCCCCTTATGGTAATTGGATTAATTTAATTCAATTATCATATAATAAAATATATGAAAAAGCGTTTAAACATATTATATATGTGTTTAAAAATAAAAAATAAACAAATCCCGACCATCCACCATACAAGGACTTAATTAATCCTCATGGTTAATTAAGAACTGATCTCCGCCAATAAGAATGCTACAAAAATGATTAATTAACCAATAATCACGTCGGTCCCGCCCGTTAAACATCTGTCAACTCCCTGTCCCGTCCACCGTCCGATCACCCGCTCCAAGATCAACGACCGTCATCAATTCCACTGGTCGTCTCTGATTCGAAAGTTAACGCGCGAAATGACAACGATTTTCAAGTAGTACCCTGTCCATGTGTCGTTTGATTTTTGGATACGCTACCTCCTCGCCCAAAACCGCCTACCATCAAAAGTGGTGCGGAATCAACCACTTACCACCGTTCCCCGTGACTCATCTCTCATACAGGATGACGTCATTTATTAAAATAATAAAAAATTCGCCCCCCATTTGACTTTGTCGATAAAAAAAATTCGCGTCGTTTTCATTATTTTGTACGCAGAAAGCAAATACACCCTCCATGCAGAAAATTCAAATTTCAAAATTGTGAAGTCTTCCAACCTTTGTCCTATCGAAGAAAATTGCAGTCAAGCCTCTCAGAAGATTATCCGCATTAACCAACATCTGTTAAAAACATTGTTTTCTCCAAAAATAGGTATTTACCCTAAATTCGCACTGAACTCTATAAGAAACTCGGTTTTCCTATTTCTTTCACTGAAACAGAGTTAAAAAATTAATTGCTGGTTCATTCCTTAAATCCCAAGAACTGTAATTGAATTCCCAATCTGCGATTGTACTTGTTTCTCCCGTCGAAATTTGTAATTTTGCTCAGTTTTCCATAATAACCCGAATTTCCATTTTTGAATCCACAAGAACCAAGAATGGAAGTTCCTGTTGCTTTAAACATCACCCCATTAAATGCCCCTCACAGAGACCTGGATTATTTATCATTAGTCAACAGAGATTTCCAAATCAAAGACCTAGTTTTTATTGATAGTCCTCTTCGAATTTTTTGTCGCTGCAGAGACAATTATTTGAATGGCTTGGATATGATTGGGTTATGGGAATCTAATCTTCCCTAGTACCTCTTTCCCTCTGTCCATATTTTCCCTGAAATAATCCATTTTTTCCATGCAAATTATGATCCTAACCAAAGAGCAGTCTTATCCCCAAATCAAGATGTGCTTTTCCCAATTACTGCTCAGTCTATCAATGAGATGCTACATTTTCAACCTGAACAAGCCCTCATTCCCCTTTCCATGGGAGAACTACTTGAGAAATCCACAAAACTATCCCATGAAGAATTAAGCCACATCTGCCAGACCTTTATGTTGCCTGATCATCAGCCTAAAGGCCCTCCCCCTTATGGGTATGATTTTTTCACTGAGGAGGGTAAAATTATTTTGGAAATGATATCCTTTATAATGGGCTTTAATACCAGTGAATATGTTGATCATTTAACTCTAGTATTATTGTCTATTTTCACCCCTGGACAGCCTCCTACGGTCAGGTATGACTTTGCATCATACATTGCAGATAAAATCCATGATTAATTCATGAGATTAGAAAATGAGAAAGTATTCAAGTATTCCTCTGTCATCTACCACCTGATGCTCTATTATCAGTCGGAAAATTTCCCTTTCTATCTCAACAAGCTTGATGCCCAAGGGAATCCTAGGTCTGTTATCTTTTGGTCAGCCATCACTCATAGTTCTCGGGATTCTCCCTATTCCTATAATGAGTTCATTGATCTTTTTATACACCCTACAACCACCTTGTTGACAGGAGTTTCTCCTCCAAGACTCAGTAATGAAATCAAGAAAAATTTACAGCTCTCGAAACAATACAAAGTTGGTGATTGGTATTTATACCAAAATCACACAGAAGTTAGAATATATGGATGTGAATTATGTCCCTTCAAATTTCCAAAATATGTCCCCATGAGAATCTTTGCATTAGAATATTTCAGGTAGATGAACAATTCTGATATAATTCATTTTTTTAATGCAAATAAGAAGGCTCAACTATGAATCAAAAGTCAATTAGTTCCCTTTATTTGTAACTCTAGAGATGCAGGGGAAGAAGCTGAAAAGATATTAGAAGATCATCTCAAATTACAAAAGAGTTTCTATTGGGTGCCTTATGACCCATTCAAATTCATTTGTGATAAAATAATGAAGAATAAATCAGCACCCTACATACATCAAAGAATCCCAGAGATTGAAAAATATGCTAATACAGATGAATGGATAGAAGGAACATTGATTGAGCAGGATATTGAGCAGGTCAATATAGACAATGTTATGAAAGATCTTGAAAAAATGCTTGACCTAGACTCTTTTGCATAGGTACCAAGATCAGAAGTTGGTCCTTCCTTAGCTGGGATTATTCAGCAGGAGTTACAAGAAAACATTGCATTATCATCTAAGGGAAAAGAGAAAGAGGTTGATACACAAGTTAAAGAAACATTCATTATGACAGAACAACCTCAAACTTCCAAGGGACAGGATCAAGTACAGGTTTCTTCCATTCAAACCAATCCAGTAGAAGTGTCAATTTTGCAAACTCTATTAAATATGGAAAAGGGAAAAAGGAGGGAAGCTGAAGCTGCTACCCCTTTTATTGGATCTTCACAATAGCCTCAGGCCAAAAGACAGAAATTGAATATTCCTCCAGAAGTAGAATCTATTGATGAAATCCTTGATAGTCAAGGACCAGAACAATTGGGCAGTCAACAAACAGGTACAGTCAGTGAGGCATCCACTACCTCACAAAGGAAAGAGCTACAAAAGCAACAGAGTGTTGAAATATCTTCTTTAAAAACACCAGTTAAAGATACAGGAGATATAAAGAAGACATTTATCAATATCAAGGCCACGAATGATCCACTGAAAATACAAGTATACAATCAATATCTGAAAATGGCTCCAAAGAATCAAGAAAGATTGATGTCAGCTTTTGACATCC
Organism: Pinus albicaulis; assembly: GCA_034641835.2. NCBI lineage: Eukaryota > Viridiplantae > Streptophyta > Pinopsida > Pinales > Pinaceae > Pinus > Pinus albicaulis. The sequence continues at coordinate 7,248,598 of CM076581.1, read as the reverse complement.
AACAGGGAAAAATGTTAATGAGCCATTTCAAACCCAAGGTGCAGCAACCCCAAACAGCTGTTGATTATATCAGGACAAACTTTGAAGTTCTAACAAAGGATATTCATCCTTTAGATCAGATTGAGTTGCATAAGCAGACTGGTGAAATGATCTATTCTACACTGACTGATAAAGCAATGGCAGCTCACAGGTTACAGGACTCTTTGGAGAACACCAATACACAGTTACATCTTTAAAAGGCTTGTTCTCAAGCCAAAGACAACAGGATAAAAACATTGGAGGAAATAATAATTGGTTTGGGACACAATCCAAAGGATTTCAAAGGCATAGAAGCATTAATAAATAAGAAGGATGATGACATTGTGGCTTTGAGAAAGCAGTTGAAATTGCCAGCCTCCAGACATCCTCAAACTGAAGAAATAATAAAGAAGAATTCTGAAGCAGAAATGATGGATTTGCTCTTGAAAATGAATGAGCAACTGATTGAAACAGAAAAAGAACTGGAACAAGATTTAAAAGAAAAGCAGTCCAATGTTCCAGTATCTACAGCAGTAGTTATCACAGGTACAACAAGTCAGCCAATAGGTCAACCAGCAGAGCCATCACAGGTAGATACTTCAAAGTTGAGTACAGAAGAATTAGTAAAGCAAATGAATAACTTGAAACTGCAAGTAACAGAACTTCAGCACAAAAAGTTAAAGCTTATTAGTTTGGAACAAAAATATGATCTTTCAAAAATGACTGTTGTTGACAAAACAAGAGAAGTCAAAAAGTTGGAGAAATTAGTTAAAGCTTTGGAAAGGGATCTCACATTGGAGAAACCTTTAAGAGAAATAAATGAAATTCTTTGGGATGATATTATTCAGTCAATAAAAGATATCTGGTCCTCAATCTAGATAATGTACGAGCAGAATGATTTGGTCAGAGTAGCTCTGGATGAAGTTGAGAATACATGAGCAGAATTAGGAAATAGGCCTGAGGAAGCCAATCAGCTTATACAGTTTCTAAACACCCAAACCAAACAGCAAATTGCAGATTTGGGTATTTAGGACAGAGCTGCAACAATCTTGGAAATCAAAAGAGTTTTTACTAAAAGAACTCTTATGCAAAATTTGGAACGAAGGTGCTTTGACATGCAAAGTGAAATCATTGCTTTCAGAGAAAGGTTGATGTTTTATTGAATAAAGGGTTTCCCAGCCCTATGGTTTCAGGCGATAAAATAATGGACCTGGAAACTTATGTCAAAAAATTGGACATACATGCTCACAATTATTCCATTGCTAGTTCCTCAACCATTTCATGAGAAGCAACATTACCTACAGGAAGGAATCTTCATGACAGATTAGAGAATTTGTTTTATCTAGAACATGAAGTAAGACATTTTTTTCCTAATCAGCCTAATTTCTTCAGATATACTGAGGCTGATGAAACATTAAGGAAGCTTCAACGGACCAAAATAGCAGAAGATAAATGGTGGGAAGATCTATTGGAACTTTTGTAAAATTTATCCTTATATCAAATTTTTCCTATTTACTACAATATAAAGGATAAAGGAACAAACAAAGGTCAAAGAGTATCAGTTCAGTTAAAAGTGTATCAGTAAGAACAAAGAGTATCAGTGAAGCAAGTCAGTTAGAACAAAATTACTGAAGAGGACAACGAAGAGCTAAAATATAGGTCCAACCTCTAGCACATTCTCGAAAGGAGGGAACAACACAACATCTATTACTTCTTGTCTTATCCATGAGACCATCTGTCTCTATTTTATTGTAACTTATTTGTGATTCATCTTGGATTATATCTCATTTTGTTAAGAGATATTTTGTGTGTTTTTTTGTATAAATAAGCCCTCAATCGAATTATTGAGGGTGGATTCTTATACTCTGATGTAACATTGAATATTTTGGAATAAAGAGCTTTGGAGAAATTTTTCGTGGCAAAACTGGACAAGGAATTGAGGCAGAAGACTTTTCTCAGGATTCATGTGTCGAATGAAGGATCAATAAGTCATCTCTATCCCATGTTTTAAAGTTTTATATTTTTTTATGATATCATCTGTGTTTCATTATCTTAATACTTAACGAAAAATATTAAATCAAAAAGTACTTAGGTGTAATCTGATTTCAGTCGTTATTATTTTAAATGTTTTCCTCTAAACTGGTTTAAACAACGAATTCTCAATTGCTCCTGTTTGTCTAGTTTATACATATTTGGTTATTTAGTAAAGAATACTTAACTGCTCTTTATTGATAATCAATCTATTTCTCTTCTCTTGAATGTGTTGAGAGATTCTTCGTTGCCTTTCATCCATTTGAATTCCATTACATTCGCTTTAGATCTATAATTATTTCTAGTTTGATTATCTTGCCCTGATAAACCATCTTTTGTTAAAAAAATTAAGCCAGTGTAGCCAATCCTTTGAATCCATTAGCCCAATGGAATGAAACTATTTGATCTTAATTTCAGCGAAAGAATTCCATCAACCTAAATTCAAACAAAACCCCTGGATTTTATAACTAGCCTAATACCTTGAAAAAAAAATCTAAATTTTATAGAGAGAGCCCTCTCTGGATACAAATTGGCTAGATTCTGTATCTAAAGGTTGGCTTGTGGTTATCTCGGACCCTTTTCCTCTTCTCACAACTTCAAGGAAAATATGAGTGATAACATAGTGGCGACCATATTGGGGATCTGAATATCTTTATTGTCACTCTTATTTTCTTATAAGCTACAGACAGAGCCTAAAGATCAGACAGGTAGCCTTTGAAATGCTTTTGCTCTGCAATTGCATAGTAAATAAATGCTGCTTCAGTCTATCTCTGGTTTAGCTTAATAACTGAGCTTTGGTTTCAAACATTCAATCAGACTCTCTAGTTCAATAAATCTTTGAGAAAATTTTAATCCAAAATCTTAAATTTCTTAAAGAGTTTGTCGAAGTTGTACTTTCATTTTATTCAAAACAAAAAACCAAAAATATAAATCATCCAGAAAACTGGCTTCAGAAAGGATTCGTTATACCAGGTCAAATCCTGACCCTAACCCACCACCGATATTTGAGAACCCAAATCTGATTCCCAGAATTCTGAGAAGACAAGAGAGTCAAGGAAGCTCTGAAAGTTCCCAACCTCTTGTTAGATCACACTCTTGTCCTGTAAAGTGGATTTATTTTGATGAAGAACCTTTTGATGAGTGATTCGAAACATCTTTATTCATAAATTTTTCTGAATCTGAGTTGTCCAAACTTGTTTCAGATCCATTATTTCTTGACGATTTTCAATTTGAATTTATCACTTCACATCTTGACAAGTATTTACAAAATTCCATCCAATCTGAACTGACCTTTGAAGAAACTTCAGACACTTCTGTGATTACTGCAGCTTCCCCAAGTTCATCTGCTTTTCCCCAAACTTCTCAAACACAAGCCACTCCTTTTACTCCTCCACCCACTACTTCCAGACCATCATCACCTGTTATTCCATTACACCTTCCAATGGCCAATAGATATGCTCCGTTAAGGTTGCCAGGGAACCCTGCTGCTTTGCCTCCAAATTATCAGAGTAAAATCACCCCTTTTGATGGTTCCGATACTTACACTACTCAACAACATACCAAAAGGATGACAGATTACTTTGAATTCTATGAAATAGACACTGACGATGTACGAATGAGAATTTTTGTTCAGAGTCTTACTGGGGAAGTCGGGACATGGTTTAGGGCTCTTGCTCCAAACAGTATTGTTGACTTACCAGCCCTGTATAGAGAATTTTTAAATAGATGGGAGAAGAAGAAACGCCCTCTTCAAATCCTATCTGACTTTGGAAAATTGAAGAGAGGACCTAATGAAGCAGTGCAAGATTATATCATTAGATTTAACGAAGCCTACAACACTATTCCCCAAAACCTTAGACCTCCCCCGGATTCAGTACTGGTTAAATTCCCTGATGGTTTTGACTCTGACATAGCATATTCAGTTAGGGAAAGAGCCCCTAAAACTCTAGAAGAGATGCAAAGCATAGTTGTTAGTGTTGAAGCTAACCTCATAGAAAAACGAGCTAGAGCTAGAGCTGAAAGAAGGATGCCTATGAACGAAGAGCCTTCGGCTTTTGAAAGAAAGCTGGATGCAATTATTAAAGGGATGGAAAGACTGGGAGATAGAGTAGATACAATCGAAATAAAGTCTTCTGGCGATGGTAAAAATGTTGTTAGAAACCCAAACTTTAGAATAAATAAAAACCAAAATACTGGGAAAAATGTTCCTGACCAAAACATCAGACCACCATTCTAGGAAATTTTTTTTGAAGGTTCATCTTCTGAGGAACCAATTGAGGATGTTGAAATAAATAACTTGACTCAAAATAGGAATGAACCAGAAGTTTTCCTATCTCAAGAAGATCAAGAAAATCATATTCTTGAAACATTTCAAACTCATTCAGGAGAAACTTTTGATTTCAAAGAAGGATATGATTCAACAATTTATGAAGTTCATAAGAAATACAGTTTGAGAAGCAGACAGATTGACGTGCCAGAGAGTAGGAAACAAAAAGCTGTGAAACAAAACATCAAAGGTAAAACTAACACTCCTCCTGTACAAATTATTTCTAGAACAAGTCCTAACCCTGCAAATCCAATAATTGAAGATGTGTCTGATAATCAACTGAATAATAAACAACTTTCCAATACTTTTCCTCCTGCAGGAAACGTAGAAGAGCCAGCATAAGTTAATTTAGAAACACCTTCAACTCATAATCCCACTCATGGAAAAGATAAAAACACTGAAGACCCAAAAAATAGAGAAAATCCAACTGTTCAAAATACTAGAGCTCAAACAGAAAAATCTTTCAATCTAGAAGCTGAAATAGGCAAATTAAAGATAGTCGTTCCATTAGCAGAATTAGCTAAACATGATGTCTATAGAAGCCAAATCAGCAGATCCCTTAACATTACTGGAATGGATGATTCAGTAAATGTTTTTGATGATCAACCCAAACTAATTTTTGGCCCTGAAGTAAATGGAAAACCAGAAAGTGGAGGAACTCCTCCATTTTATGTGAGTTTAAACGTACATGACAAAATACTTCATAACGCCATGCTTGATTCTGGAGCGTCTCACAATTTAATGCCCAAGAATGTGATGGAAAGATTAAACATAGACATTACCAGATCATATAAAGATCTTTTTTCTTTTGATTCAAGTCAGGTAAGATGTTTAGGTTTGATTAAAGATCTGTGTGTTACTTTGGTGCAATACCCTGCGAAATCTGTTCTGATGGATATAGTAGTAGCAGATATTCCTCCCAAATATGGTATGTTATTGTCCAGATCCTGGGGTGCCAAAATCGGAGGATCTATTCAATTAGATATATCATATGCTACTATTTCAGTGTTTGGTCAACCTAAAAGACTATACAAAGAGACCTTAATGAAATATTTAGTCAGTAGTCAGGAGAAGCCTGAAAACTTCCCTGTTTACTCAGTACATTCTAATATGGACTCATTCATCCTTTATAATGCTGAATTTGACCTTCCCACTGAACTAGAAGCACTAGAAACAGAAACTGCAAATAAATCCACTGTTCAAATCAAAGAAATTTCTGAAAACAAAGAAACATCAGACATTCAAGAAATACCAGAAAAAACTGAAAAACCAGAGCTCCTTGTTAAGAAACATGTTAAAACAGTTGATGAAGATTATGAAGATGAAATTCTATGGCATTTAGAATTTGATGGTTCAGTAAATAAGTTAGGAGCAGGAGCTGGAATTTGGATACATAATGTTGAAAATGATCATGCTGAAGGCCATGCTTATAGATTGAACTTTATATGCACTAATAATATGGCAGAGTATGAGGCTCTTTTGCTAGGGCTTAAACATGTCAAAAAATTAGGAGCAATTAGAGTATCAATCATAGGAGACTCTGAGTTAATTATTCAACAGATTAATGGTCAATGTTCAATAAAAGACCCCAGGTTAAGAGAATACAGAGGAACAATTGTGGAAATTCTTAACACTTTTCTACAGGCTCAGCTTGCCAAAATTCCTAGAAAACAAAATTTGCATGCTCACAGTCTTGCAATGTTCGCTAGCACTTGTAAATTACCTTTTGGAACTAATCATCAGTTTACAGCTGAGATCAGACATAGACCTGCTATACCGGACAATCTTATGAATTGGCAAGTGTTTGTAAATAATAATCAGATTAACAATTTTTTAACCTTAGAAAACGAATTCTCTAACAGTAGCATAGATGAAGATACACCAATCAATGAATCTGATCAAATAGATGAACAAGAAACAAATATTTCAGAAGAGGCTGCAATTCACATGCTTCACCCAGCTAAATTCACCAAAAAAGATATGCAGGATTTGAAACAAATGGAAGTCGATGAGATTATAGAAGATGAATATGAAATTATCAATTTGACAGATAATCATTTACCTAAAGGATTAACTCCTTTGCAGGATCTTTTTGACTCTAATGACATTCCACTAAAACCGAAAATGGAACCTTTAAAAGCTGATATTGAAGAATACAATTTGGGGACTGAAGGAAATCCCAAGATGGTTAAGTTATCTAAATCTCTGCCAGAGGATCAAAAGGTTAAATATGTTGAACTTTTAAAAGAATTCCAGGATGTTTTTTCTTGGAGTTATGAAGATCTGAAATCATATGATACATCAATAATTCAACATACAATACCTTTGAAACCAGATCAGAAACCATTCAAACAAAAACTTAGAAGAATCAACCCTGTGCTACTACCTTCAATTGAAAAAGAAATTAAAAGAATGTATGAAGCAGGAATAATTTCTCCTATTGGGTTTTCTGAATGGGTTTCTAATTTGGTACCAACAAGGAAAAAAACTTGAGAGATTAGACTGTGTGTCGATTTGAGAAATTTAAACAAAGTATCTTTAAAAGATAACTATCCTTTGCCTAAAATGGACCATATCTTACAAAGGGTAGTAGGATCTTCAAGGATTTCTCTTCTGGATGGATTTTTAGGATACAACCAGATTCTGGTTCATCCTGACGATCAAGATAAAATAGCTTTTACAACCCCATGGGGTACATTCAAATGTGTTAAGATGCCTTTTGGACTCAAAAATGCAGGAGCGACCTTCCAAAGAGCAATGGATATTGCCTTTGCCAAAGAAATCCATGATTTTCTAGTCATATATCTGGATGATTTGACTGTTTTTTCCAAGACAGATCAACAACATTTGGATCATCTTAGACAGGTGTTCATAAAATGCAGAAATTATGGTATTTATTTAAATCCTAAAAGGTCATTGTTTGGTCTTAAAGAAGGTAAACTCCTAGGTCATATCATTTCAAAAGATGGCATTAGAATTGATCCTGAAATAATACAAGCCATTTTGCAGATACCTCAACCCAGGAATATTAAAGAACTTCAAGCATTCATAGGTAAGATCAATTTTTTGAGAAGATTCATTTCTAGTTTAGCTGAATTACTTAGACTTCTTACTAACATGTTAAGAAAGGATTCGAGTATTAAGTGGACAGTTGAAGCCAAGCAATCATTTGAAGAAATCAAAATGGCTTTAACCAGAACACCAGTTCTCACCAGTCCAAAATTTGATAGATATTTCATAATTTTTTCATTTGCTTCTGAACATACAGTTGCATCAGTTTTATTACAAAAGGATGATCAAGGATGTGAAAAACCTATATCCTTTTTTAGTAAAGCACTTAGAGATGCATCATTGAAATACAATATCATGGAGAAACAAGCATTTGCACTTGTGAAAGCAATTAAAGATTTCAGAGTTTATATATTGTATTCTCATGTGATAGCTTATGTACCTAATGCTGTCGTTAAAGACATCTTAACTCAAGATGGTATTGAAGGCAAAAGAGGTAAATGGATAGCTACCATATTAGAATATGATATTGAAATAAGACCTACAAAAATCATAAAAGGACAAGGTTTGGCTCAAATCATGACTGAAACAAATTTACAAGCCTTGAACATTAATGAACTAGATGACGAACAGGAGATGGCGACTCCACAAATCAGTCAGGCCTTTTTAGACTCACCTTGGTACACTGATATCATTTATGTTTTGTTAAACCTGCAAGCTCCTCCAGGGTTGTCCAGAAAGAAACAAAGGTTTTTGAAAATGACATCTTTAAAGTATTGTATTTTAGATAATGCTCTCTTTTGGAAGAATCATGATGGAATTATATTAAATTGTTTATTAAAAGATGAAGCTGGCAAGGTTCTCAATGAATTACATATAGGAGATTGTGGTGGACACCTCTACTGGAAGTCAACTGCGGATAAAATCTTAAGGGCTGGTTTTTATTGGCCAACCTTGTTTTCAGATGTTAAGAAATTTGTAACTGCTTGCCACATGTGTCAGATCTTTGAAGGCAAGAGAAAATTACTGCCTTTACCATTAAAACCAATTTCCACCGAGAAACCCTTTCAACAATGGGGCCTAGATTTTATTGGAGAAATCCATCCTCCCTCTTCTGGGAAACACAAATGGATCCTCACTACCACAGATTAGTTTACTAAATGGATTGAAGCTATCCCATCCAGACAAGCCAATGATTTTGTAATTATAGGATTCTTAGAAACCAATATACTTTCAAGATTTGGCTGTCCTGAAAATTTTTTAACTGATAATGCTGCTGCTTTTAAGTCTAAGAAAATGATTAGTTTCTGCAATAAATATCACATCAATTTAGGCCATTCAAAAGCCTATTATCCTCAGGGTAATGGACTGGCTGAATCTTCCAATAAAATTCTCATTAATATCATTAAAAAATTATTGGAAGAAAATAAGAAGAATTGGCATAAGAAACTTACCAATGCATTGTGGGCAGACAGACTTACAACCAAAAAATCAATTGGGACCAGTCCATATGAATTAGTTTATGGTATTGAGGCTAGATTTCCATCATCTTTAGGAGTTCCTGTAATGAAGTTACTTCAGGAAGCTCAAGTAGAACCAAATGATATTCAGAGAAGAATAAATCAAACAATTCACTTGTAGCAGACCAGAGAAGAAGTGTATCAACGATCCCAAGTTTTGCAGGAAAATTTAAATAAGATGTTTGATAGAAGGACCAAAGCAGAATATTTTCAACTGGAAGACAAAGTTTTAAGATGGGATTCTAGAAGGGAAGAAAAAGGAAAACATGGGGAATTTGATTTCTTATGGAAAGGACCTTACATCATTCATGCTTTACAGGGAAATAACACATATTTTTTGAAGAATTTGGATGGTTCAGAAGCTAAGGAAGGACCAGTCAATGGTCAAATGCTAAAACACTACTTTGATCCTATTTACTAGGATGTTCTGACTTTTTAACTTGTACATAATATATCCTTTCTAATGCATCAGTTTTGATTGGATGGTGACTTGCTGAAGTTGAAGCCCGAAGTGAAGGCCCTAAGCTTCAGAATTTTTACCATCATACAAACAATAAAGCAACAAGAAGAAGAAGGTTTCATGGTTCAGTTAAAGACATTTTGAGGCATCTGACCTACTGTTCTTGACTTTTCACCAGGAAAAGTCATCCCCAAGTGGCGCCAGTGTTAGAATCCTATACCAATAGGTGTCATTTTTCATGATTGACTTGTTGAACTATGTAATATGTTCAAACCTTTTTCTTGTTGCAAAGGTGTTCCATATTCTTAAAAAATAAAAAAATCAAAAAATTTAAAAAATGTAAAGAGGGTATACCCTAAAAGAAAAATCAAAGGGTGAAAAAAATAAAATTGGCCAAAAAAGTGAAATAAAATGAACCCCACCAAAAGAAAGGCCAAGGAAAGTGTGCAAGTCTAAATGCCACTACTTTTTGCTTTGATGTAATAAACAAAAATGTGTGCAGTTTGTCAAACTTTTGCCACAATTTATGAAGAGTCAAACTGTTTAAACTTGACTCATTCATTTTTCAATTTCATGTTGTAGAATAGAGAATAAATATCTGGCCAAACAGTTTAATCTTGGCAGATAAGTAGATAGGTAGAGTAAATAAAAGGAGCTCAACAGTTTAATCTGAGCCGTTGGATGTAATAAGTGTAGACTTAGATAGGTTTTCCATGTAAAAGAAAAATAAAATCGATAAGGGTTTGCCAGTCTAAGTGAACCTTAATAAAGAAGAGAAAATGGTAGGGTAAAGTAAGTAGGGTAGGTAGATGTTGTTGCAGAATTACATGTGATGAATGATGGTTCTAAATGTGTTTAATTTTACTTTCATCACAAGTGAAAAGGTAGATACTACATTGGAAAAGTTCACAGCAAAGCAAAGTCAAGATTATTAACTTCCCCTTCATCTTTCCCTAAAGATTTCACTAATTTCCCCTAAGTGCTAAGGTATTTAAAGATTAGAGGGGCTCAAGGCATTTCCTTGACTTTTGGAGGGACTGGACCCTCGGCCCAATAATTGGAAAAAACCTAAGTGCTTAAAATCATTCATCCACCTCTCGAAAATATTTTTCTAAGTAAAATCCCATTTTACTTAGGAAAATCCTTAAATATTTCATGAAAAGCCCTCAAAATCACTTTTATTCTAAGTCTAAGTGATGAAAGTATAATAATGCCATTTACTTTTGAAACTTCACTTTCTTGGTTATATTTAAGTATTTTGAGTTCACATTGTTCCCTTGTCATATTAACTCTAATTTTATTTATTAACTTCTTATTGAAATAACCTTGCCCTATTATATATAGATCCTTTTATAGTAATATCCCCAAAACCCTTATATTATGACTTTTTAGCTAAAAGTATTTAATTCCTATTTTTTCAAATTAAAAACCCACAATATACCCCCTTTTGGCTAAAATATAACATTTATATTATTCCCGCCCCCTATGGTAATTGGATTAATTTAATTCAATTATCGTATAATAAAAATATATGAAAAATCGTTTAAACATATTATATATGTGTTTAAAAATAAAAAATAAACAAATCCCGACCATCCACCATACAAGGACTTAATTAATCCTCATGGTTAAATAAGAACCGATCTCCGCCAATAAGAATGCTCCCGAAATGATTAATTAACCAATAATCACGTCGGTCTCGCCTGTTAAACATTTGTCAACTCCCTGTCCCGTCCACCGTCCGATCACCCGCTCCAAGATCGACGGCCGTCGTCAATTTCGCTGGCCATCTCTGATCCGAAAGTTAATGTGTGAAATGACAGCAGTTTTCAAAGAGTACCCTGGCCACGCGTCGTTTGCTTTGTGGATTCGCTGCCTCCCCGCCCAAAACCGCCTACCATCAAAAGTGGTGCGGAATAAACCACTTACCACCATTCCTTGTGACTCATCTCTCGTACAGGATGACGTCATTTATTAAAATAATAAAAAATTCGCCCCCCATTTGACTTTGCCGATAAAACAAAAATTTGCGTCGTTTTCATTATTTTGTACGCAGAAAGAAAATACACCCTCCATGTAGAAAATTCGAATTTCAAATTTGTGAAGTTCGCCAACCTTTGTCCTATCGAAGAAAATTGCAGTCAAGCCTCTCAGAAGATTATCCGCATTAACCAGCATCTGTTCAAAACGCTGTTTTCTCCAAAAATAGGTATTTACCCTAAATTCGCACTGAATTCTGTAAGAAACTCGGTTTTCCTCTTTCTTTCACTGAAATATAGTTAAAAAATTAATTGTTGGTTCATTCCTTAAATCCCAAGAACTGTAATTGAATTCCAAATCTGCAATTGCACCTGTTTCTCCCGTCGAAACTTGTAATTTTGCTAAATTTTCCGTCATAAGCCGAATTTCCATTTTTGAATCCACAAGAACCAAGAATGGAAGTTCCTGTGGCTTTAAACATCACCCCATTAAACACCCCTCAGAGAGACCTGGATTATTTATCATTAGTCGACAGAGATTTCCAAATCAAAGACCTGGTTTTTATGGATAGTCCTCTTCGAATTTTTTGTCGCTGTAGAGACAATTATTTGAATGGCTTGGATATGATTGGGTTATGGGAATCTAATCTTCCCCGGTACCTCTTTCCCTCTGTCCATATTTTCCCTGAAATAATCCATTTTTGTCATGCAAATTATGATCCTAACCAAAGAGCAGTCTTATCCCCAAATCAAGATGTCCTTTTCCCAATTACTGCTCAGTCTATCAATGAGATGCTACATTTTCAACCTGACCAAGCCCTCATTCCCCTGTCCATGGGAGAAATACTTGAGAAATCCACAAAACTATCCCATGAGGAATTAAGCCACATCTACCAGACCTTTATGTTGCCTGATCATCAGCCTAAAGGCCCTCCCCCTTATGGGTATTCTTTTTTCACTGAGGAGGGTAAACTTATTTTGGAAATGATATCCTTTATAATGGGCTTTAATACCAGTGAATATGTTGATCATTTAACTCTAGTATTATTTTCTGTTTTCACCCCTGGACAACCTCCTCCTGTCAGGTATGACTTTACATCATACATTGCAGATAAAATCCATGATCAATTCATGAGATTAGAAAATGAGAAATTATTCAAGTATTCCTCTGTCATCTACCACCTCATGCTCTATTATCAGTCGGAAAATTTCCCTTTCTATATCAAGAAGCTTGATGCCCAAGGGAATCCTAGGTCTATTATATTTTGGTCAGCCATCACTCATAGTTCTCGAGATTCTCCCTATTCCTATAATGAGCTCATTGATCTTTTTATACACCCTGCAACCACCTTGTTGACAGGAGTTTCTCCTCCAAGACTTAGCAATGAAATCAAGAAAACCTTACAGCTCTCAAAACAATACAAATTTGGTGATTGGTATTTATACCAAAATCACACAGAAGTCAGAATATATGGATGTGAATTATGTCCCTTCATATTGCCAAAATATGTCCCCATGAGAATCTTTGCATTAGAATATTTCAGGCAGATGAAAAATTCTGATATAATTCATTTTTGTAATGCAAAGAATAAGGCTCAACTCCGGATCAAAAGTCAATTAGGTCCCTTTATTTGTAACTCTAGAGATGCAGGGGAAGAAGCTGAAAAGATATTAGAAGATCATCTCAAATTACAAGAGAGTTTCTATTGGGTGCCTTATGACCCATTCAACTTCATTTGTGATAAAATAATGAACAATAAATCAGCACCCTACATACATCAAATAATCCCAGAGATTGAAAAATATGCTAATACAGATGAATGGATAGAAGGAACATTGATAGAGCAAGATATTGAGTAGGTCAATATAGACAATGTTATGAAAGATATTGAAAAAATGCTTGACCTAGAATCTTTTGCACAGGTACCAAGATCAGAAGTTGGTCCTTCCTCAGCTGGGATTATTCAGCAGGAGTTACAAGAAAACATTGCATTATCATCTAAGGGAAAAGAGAAAGAGGTCGATACACAAGTTAAAGAAACATTCATTATGAAAGAACAACCTCAAACTTCCAAGGGACAGGATCAAGTACAGGTTTCTTCCGTTCAAACCAATCCAGTAGAAGTGTCAATTTTGTAGACTCCATTAAATATGGAAAAGGGAAAAAGGAGAGAAGTTGAAGCTGCTACCCCTTTTATTGGATCTTCACAACAGCCTCAGGCCAAAAGATTGAAATTGAATATTCCTCCAGAAGTAGAATCTATTGATGAAATCCTTGATAGTCAAGGACCAGAAAAATTGGGCAGTCAACAAACAGGTACAGTCAGTGAGGCATCCACTACCTCACAAAGGAAAGAGCTACAGAAGCAACAGAGTGTTGAAATATCTTCTTTCAAAACACTAGTTAAAGATACAGGAGATATAAAGAAGAAATTTATCAATATCAAGGCCACGAATGATCCACTGAAAATACAAGTATACAATCAATATCTGAAAATGGCTCCAAAGAATCAAGAAATATTGATGTTAGCTTTTGACATCCAACAGGGAAAAATGTTAATGAGCCATTTCAAACCCAAGGTGCAGCAACCCCAAACAACTGTTGATTATATCAGGACAAACTTTGAAGTTCTATCAAAGGATATTCATCCTTTAGATCAGATTGAGTTGCATAAGCAGACTGGTGAAATGATCTATTCTACACTGACTGATAAAGCAATGGCAGCTCACAGGTTACAGGACTCTTTGGAGAACACCAATACACAGTTACAGCTTTAAAAGGCTTGTTTCCAAGCCAAAGAAAACATGATAAAAATATTGGAAGAAATAATAATTGGTTTGGGACACAATCCAAAGGATGTCAAAGGCATAGAAGCATTAATAAATAAGAAGGATGATGACATTGTGGCTTTGAGAAAGCAGTTGAAATTGCCAGCCTCCAGACATCCTCAAACTGAAGAAATAATAAAGAAGACTTCTGAAGAAGAAATGATGGAGTTGCTCTTGAAAATGAATGAGCAATTGATTGAAACAGAAAAAGAACTGGAACAAGCTTTAAAATAAAAGCAGTCCAATGTTCCAGTATCTACAGCAATAGTTATCACAGGTACAACAAGTCAGCCAATAGGTCAACCAGCAGAGCCATCACAGGTAGATACTTCAAAGTTGAGTACAGAAGAATTAGTAAAGCAAATGAATAACTTGAAACTGCAAGTTAGAAAACTTCAGCACACAAAGTTACAGCTTATTAGTTTGGAACAAAAATATGATCTTTCAAAAATGACTGTTGCTAACAAAACAAGAGAAGTCAAAAAGTTGGAGAAATTAGTTAAAGCTTTGGAAAGGGATCTCACATTGGAGAAACCTTTAAGAGAAATAAATGAAATTCTTTGGGATGATATTATTCAGTCAATAAAAGATATCTGGTCCTCAATCCAGATAATGTACGAGAAGAATGATTTGGTCAGAGTAGCTCTGGATGAAGTTGAGAATACACGAGCAGAATTAGGAAATAGGCCTGAGGAAGCCAATCAGCTTATACAGTTTCTAAACACCCAAACCAAACAGAAAATTGCAGATTTGGGTATTTAGGACAGAGCTGCAACAATCTTGGAAATCAAAAGAGTTTTTACTAAAAGAACTCTTATGCAAAATTTGGAACGAAGGTGCTTTGACATGCAAAGTGAAATCATTGCTTTCAGAGAAAGTTTTGATGTTTTATTGAATAAAGGGTTTCCCAACCATATGGTTTCAGGAGATAAAATAATGGACCTGGAAACTTATGTCAAAAAATTGGACATACATACTCACAATTATTCCATTTCTAGTTCCTCAACCATTTCATCAGAAGCAACATTACCTACAGGAAGGAATCTTCATGACAGATTAGAGAATTTTTTTTATCTAGAACATGAAGTAAGACATTTGTTTCCTAATCAGCCTAATTTCTTAAGATATACCGAGGCTGATGAAACATTAAGGAAGCTTCAACAGACCAAAATAGCAGAAGAAAAATGGTGGGAAGATCTATTGGAAATTTTGTAAAATTTATCCTTATATCAAATTTTTCCTATTTACTACAGTATAAAGGATAAAGGAACAAACAAAGGTCAAAGAGTATCAGTTCAGTTAAAAGTGTATCAGTAAGAACAAAGAGTATCAGTGAAGCAAGTTAGTTAGAAAAAAATTACTGAAGAAGACAACGAAGAGCTAAAATATAGGTCCAGCCTCCAGCACATTCTCGAAAGGAGGGAACAGCACAACATCAGTTACTTCTTGTCTTATCCATGAGACCATCTGTCTCTATTTTTATTGTAACTTATTTGTGATTCATCTTGGATTATATCTCATTTTGTTAAGAGATATTTTTTATGATTTTTTGTATAAATAAGCCCTCAATCGGATTATTGAGGGTGGATTCTTATACTCTGATGTAACATTGAATATTTTGAAATAAAGATCTTTGGAGAAATTTTTCATGGCAAAAATGGACAAGGAATTGAGGCAGAAGACTTTTCTCAGGATTCATGTGTCGAATGAAGGATCAATAAGTCATCTCTATCCCATGTTTTAAAGGTTTACATTTGTTTATGATATCATATGTGTTTCATTATCTTAATACTTAACGAAAAAGATTAAATCAGAAAGTACTTAGGTGTAATCTGATTTCAGTTGTTATTATTTTAAATGTTTTCCTCTAAACTGGTTTAAACATCGAATTCTCAATTGCTCCTGTTTGTCTATTTTATACATCTTTGGTTATTTAGTAAAGAATACTTAAATTCTCTTTATTGATAATCAATCTATTTCTCTTCTCTTGAATGTGTTGAAAGATACTTCGTTACCTTTCATCCATTTGAATTCCATTCCATTCGCTTTATATCTATAATTGTTTCTAGTTTGATTATCTTTCCCTGATAAACCATCTTTTGTTAAAAAAATTAAGCCAGTGCAGCCAATCCTTTGATTCCATTAGCCCAATGGACTGAAACTATTTGATCTTAATTTCAACTAAATAATTCCATCAACCTAAATTCAAACAAAACCCCTGGATTTTATAACTAGCCTAATACCTTGCAAAACAAATCTAAATTTTATAGAGAGAGCCCTCTCTGGATACAGATTGGCTAGATTCTGTATCTAAAGGTTGGTTTGTGGTTACCTCGGACCCCTTTCCTCTTCTCACAACTTCAAGGAAAATCTGAGTGATAAAACCTATCATAGTGATTAAGGAATCTATGAAATAAATAATCAAACAATAGCTTATTGAAATAAAAAATCGAACGAAAATTTATTGAGAAAAACAAAACTTAATTGTATTAATCTTAAAATAACAGAAGAACCTTAAAACCTTAGCCTTGATGTTCGAAAGGCCTTCCTGGGGTCCGAAGCAGGAGTATCCTCTACTTTGATAAGTCTTACACTCTTCCTCTAGGAGTACAAAGAGGTATGTGATCTTTCCTCTCAAAAACTCAACAGAAAGAAGTCTAAATCTCAACAGCACTTCAACTCAATCACACATAAAGCTTGAAATCCAATTCTCAATCTCCAAAATCTAACCATTTAAGGCTACCCAATGCCTCCTTTTATAGAGCAGATGAGGAGGTTAGGATTCCACCATTTAAGGGATAGAATCCTCCTTCAAAGGGATAGACTCCTCACATCAAGGGATTAGTTCCTTAAGGTGAGGGATACATGCACCTTATCAAAGCGTACTCATCCCCAAAAATTCTCATCTAGAACCTTCTAGAATTGACCTCAAACCAACTTTTTAACTTTACTTTCTTGCCTTTTTTACTTTGAGGAGGGTACACAGGAATTCTTAAGGAAAACTGCGTTCTAGAATGCAGGTAAGCCATGCATTACCTGCGTACCCAAGCCAGGAACGCAGGAAGGCTTCATGTTACATGCGTACCCATTCTTTCAGAGGTTTTTAGGGTTTTTCTTCTTGTTTCATGGCTTGAAATGAGGAGTAAAGGTTGTAAGACTTGCAGAGGAGGTATGTATGAGTGTTAATGAGATCATACAGTTAGCAGAATGTCAAGGTGACAATTTTTAGTGTAATATATTACCCCCAAAAGTGAAAAGTCTGGAATAGATGAAGATGAAGTCTGTCATATATGAAGAGTGAAGTACTTTATCATTTCAAGGATCATCCTGTGGACACCCCAGTCAGAACTTGTAAAAAAATTCAATGCAAAATATATATATGTAAACATATCATCTCTGAGGTAGGCATTCCCATACTCAGATCAAAAAATATCTAAACTTGTTCTGATACAGAAATGATTTTAATATCACATCAGTGTAGACACAGCATGGGCACAACCATCTGTAATGAATAGTCTACTATATAATAATAAAACTTCTCACAACCTGGATGATGGAAACTAGATCCAGGGTCTTGATTTCTACTTCCCGAACTAGTACGATTCTATCCATGCGATTAAATGTGTTGAAGTTGAACATGGTAGCAACCACTTGATTACCAGTCAATGATGCGAATTGTTAATCAAGTGTGAGAGAAACCACCAGTAATGTCAATGGCTCTCAAAGTACTCAGTACAATCCATGAAATGTGAATGAATAAGCTGAAGTCGAACATGTCACGAAATCATTCGATCGAATGTCAATGATGCAACATGTCGTCGAAGGCGAGAAACCTACCATTGAGGCATGCAGATTTCAAGGTACTGACGATTTCTAGATCAACTTCCTAGATAATGAGCTGTCGTCGATAGAAAGTGATCCGTCGTAGGGAAGCCCACAACACGAAATCATAGATCAAGTTTTGAAGAAATATATTGGCAAGGACTGACTCAGGGATGGTCAAAATGGATGACAGATATTTTGCAGATGAATGGTTTATTTAAACTGTCCTCTTGAACACATAACGAAACTGCAGATGGATTGGTGACAATTAACCCAAAGCTAATACCTAGAAACCAGCTGAAGAATTTCAATGTGGTTTGATTAACTATTAGGCAAAGGATTTCCCAACCCAGGTGGACAAAAAGTGTCATGTTCAAGAGTGGTTAACGGTTTTCCGAATAATCAAAATGTAACAAAAAGGTTCGTTTTTCTCTCTTTTCCCCCACCATTTCTGGCAAGTACCTCTTTATTTTCGACAAGCTTAAGGAGGATAACATTTTCTTGTTTATAAGCTCATCCTTCCGATGAGTCCAACTTAGTTTAAGATTCGAACCCTAAGAAGGAGTGGTTCGTTCCTGTTTAAAAATTGAACAGGTCCTTTACTCTTAAATTTTAACGAGTCTAGTATAGGAGAAACTCGGTGTTTTTCAATTTTAGAGAGTCAGAAGAAAGAACTTAAGAAAACTCCATGGGTGTACTTTTTCGTAAATTTAGTCTCTCAAGCCCGAAAAAGGATAAAATAATGTGGGAGAGAACTCTATTGACTGTAATTAGTCAACGTATACCTTTTTCGTAAATAGTCCATTTCAGTTCGTAAAAGGGGTAAACTTATACTGAAGGGATGATCATTCATTTATTTTAACGAGTTCGAATAATCAAGTGCTTGGCAATATTTTCATTTTTAGAGAGTCTAAAAAGGGCTTAAAAGAGAACTCCAGGGTTTTGCTTTTTCGATAAGTTTTAACGAGTTCGAAAAAGGGATAAAAATGTACTCATGGTTTTCACTTTTTCGTAAGTTTTAACGAGTTTGAAAAAGGGATAAAAATATACTCCTGTGGCTGACTTTCAATTTAATTTACAAGAAGGAAAAGACAGAAAGAACTCGGCATTTTCATGTGTTTTACGTGAATGAAAGATAGAAAAATAATCTCGAGATTTTCATGAGTTTAATGAGTCTTGAAAATAACCAAAATTGACTCAAAATAGGTTTCATTTTTACAAAAGCTTGAAACAGAGAAAAACTATGCTTCATAGTGGTTTCATTTTTACACAAGCTTGAAATAGAGAGAAAACTGTGATTGATGCCCCCTAAGTGTAACTGCTAGAGTGCATGCCCCCCCAGCTTCATTTCATTCAACCAAGTGTAGAAATTTGCTGAATAATGAATAATTATCCACCGAGACTATCCTGATCACATATCAATTCAAATTCATATGCAACACATAATCTCTTCCACTCAGATCATCACACATGCGGAAATAAAACAAGCGGTATGCGATCAAACAATCATCAAAACATCACACACATTACACAATATGTATGGGGAAAGCTTATAGCTGAAAACCCCTCAGCTATTGTGTATATTATAATGGAGAGAACATGTAACAATCTCAGTACAATACTCCTCACAAGTACTCAGTACTGTCTCATGAAGTTACACACAAACTAGCTTGGTTTTGAACAAGTCACAGGTTCAAAACACATCCACTAATTGCCTGCCTCTATTGCGCAATCAAGGTTGGTCTAATGAGAGATCCAAGGTTCGAATCTCCTTGGCTTGACAGCGCAATCATCATGGGAAATTCCTCCAAGTGTGGTGCAAATCTCATGCACAACTGATGTCACAACTGATAGCTATCTCAACCCTTTCATCTACCTCTTTCACTGGTCTCCACCGAACTGTCCATGCACTGTAGTGAACTGATGTGTTCTTGAGTTGAATAATGAGTTACTAATTAGTGAATTAAATAATATTTAATTCACTCCACTCATTACTAGTTGATTAGCTAGTTAAACTAATCTCAACTAGTTCAACTAAGTTAAACCGAACATAACTCCACCAACTGTCTCATCAACTCCACCAAACTTCTGCCACTGAAGTCCTAACTGAAGTCAACCATGCATGAGCTCACCAAACCCCTAGGAATAGCATAATTCCTTTGTCAGATGCATGAGTGATCCGGATTTATGTAGGAACGCAACAGAATAAACATATATCCATAAATACAGAGATATAGCGGAAATAACACTTCATTTCATTAATATCAAAGAACTGAAATTTGCTTACAGACAGAATGGAAATAAAACTAGCTAGGGCGCTGGTAGCTATCTCTGAGAAGAGATGTGGCGGATACAGGCCTCTGAACTGTGTTACAATGAGGCTCGAGGGCCTATTTATCATTTAGAAACAATGGGAAATCCTAAACAGCCAAAACCCTAACCCTAGGAGATGAAGCGCCAAAACTATGGGCCCCGTTTGGGTAAATTGGTGTTTCAACTTCCCAGGGGCGTAACTTTGGCATACGATCTCCGTTTGACGTGTACCATACCTCGTTAGAAAGATCTATCCGAGGACTACAAATTTGGAACGAGCAACATCGGTCCATGGACCCATGTTGCTCTCCGTTTTCCCAAAAAACGTCGTTTAGGGCCTTAAAACGGCTCCGGAAGTTTAGGACCCGAAAAACTGCTAAAAATAGTAAACTGTGCCGAAACTGAAAAACTGAAATAGACAATGGTGGAGCCCCAAGTGGAATAAGCGGGTGACCACCAATATCCACCTGGATCATTCCTCCCCCCTTAGGAAGAAATGGTCCCCATTGCGTTAAGTTTCCTCCATGAGATGAGAAAATTTCTGCTGAACTTGGTCCCTGGTGAACCACTTTCCTTGGTGCAGGAGTTGGCCAGCTTTGACAACCCGATATAGTTGGATCTTCTGTTGGCGAGTGTTCTTGATTTTCATGTCCATGATGCAATCTGTGGTGGCCTGTTCCATGCAGTCTGGATTTAACTCAGTTGGTGTGAGTTGTTCTGCAATGTCCGAGGTGTCCAGTAGAGGTGGGAAGTAAGGACGAAGGCGATCCACATTGAAGATTGGGTGCAGACCAAGGAATGGTGGAATAATGAGCTCGAATGCATTGTTCCCTACAGCCTTGGTGATGGTGTACGGCCCGTATCGGAGCGGGCGAAGCTTGCGGTGGGGTCCAGTGAGGCGCTCCTTCTGCAAATGTAGCCATACTTTGTCACCCACCTGGAAGTTGTGTGGCACCCGGTGTTGATCATGGAGTTGCTTGTACTTGGCATTGGCTCTGTCCAATATATCATGAACTTGTTGGCGGATGTGTTGAATGCGCTCGATGAAGCTACTGGCTTTGTCAACTTCAGACTGGACATGAGCTGAATTGGCCTGAGCAGCTGCAAATGGCATGGCTACGTCAATGGGACATAGTGGCTGGAATCCCAAGCCCACCCGAAAGGGGCTATGGCCGATTGAACTGTGGAGAGCCCGATTATAACTATGTTGTACATAAGGGAGGCTCTCGTCCCATGTGCGTGGATGCTTTGAATTGTACATGCGCAAAATGTGTACAATCATTCTGTTGACGACCTCTGTCTGGCCATCTGTTTGGGGATGGAAAGCTGTGGACTTGGTGAGCTTGGTATCCAACATCGACCAGAGGCTGGACCAAAATGTGTTGAGGAACCTGCTATCCCGATCTAATATGATAGACTGTGGGATCCCAAAGTGCACCCACACTCGTTCAAAGAAGAGTTTAGCAGTGGCTTCTGCTGTGATATTCTTCTTGCAGGCCGCCATAATGGCCATCTTCGAGAATCTGTCAACGACCACAAAAGCACAGTCATTTCCCTGCTTAGTAGAAGGCAGGCCCGACATGTAATCCATGGAGATGGATTCCCAAGGTCGACTAGGGGTAGGTAGCGGAGTATATAGGCCTTGCTTCCTGATGGTCGGTTTGGCAATGGCACAAGAAGTGCAGGATCTGATGTGCTTCTCACCATCCTTTCGAAGGTTCGGCCAATAGAAATACTTCTGCAGGATTGCTACTGTTTTCTCGACCCCGAAATGCCCAGCGAATCGACTGTAGTGTGCTTCCCACATCATCTTGGCACGCTCGCTTGAAGGAACACAAAGGTGTCCCATGTGACATAAAAGTGCATCTTGGAGGTGAAAATTTGGAACTTGTGCACCCCCCAAGAGTGCCTTGTAAGTTTGGCCGAATTATGGGTCACTCTCATAGAGAAGTGGCCAATCAGAAGTCTCGTGCCCACAAGAGTTGAGCACAGTGGTGAGCGCCACGATCGGTGGTCGGCTGAGGCAGTCTGCAACATGATTGGTGCTACCCTTCTTGTACTTGATGTTCAAATGAAACTGTTGCAGATATGTGGACCACTTCTGATGGAAATCATTCTGCAACTTCCCTTTTGTCTGTATGAACTGCAAGGGCCTGTGGTCCGTGTGGATGATTGTTTCCTTCCCAAAAATGTAATGCTTCCATTTTCGACAAGCTTGCACAATGGAGTACATTTCTTTGTCATATGTGGGGTACTTGCGAATTGTGTCAGACAATGTCTCACTGTGAAATGCCACTGGATGTCCCTGTTGAGTAAGAACTGCCCCAATAGCATAGTCAGAGGCATCTTTCTCGATCTCAAATGGCTGTTGCAAGTCTGGTAAAGTGAGCACTGGGGCAGAACAGAGGCGGTTTTTCAGTTCTGTGAACGCCTTCTGTTGAGGTTCTGACCAAAAAAAATTTGCTCTCGCTCCTCCCTTGGTGACTTGACTCAAGGGCCAAGTGATATGAGAGAATCCCAACACGAACCTTCGATAGAAATTAGCAAGACCCAGAAAGCTGCGAAGCTCTGTTATAGTGGTTGGGGCTGGCCAATCCCGAATGACTTGGATCTTGGCCGGATCCACATGCACCCCCCTTTCATCAATAATGTATCCCAGATATTGAACCTGGGTCATGCCAAAAGTGCACTTCTCCAAATTGGCACACAACTTGTGTTGCCGCAGTGTTTGGAGGACTTGTCGCATGTGGTGAAGGTGCTCTTCCCAAGTCTGGCTGAAGATCAGAATATCATCCAAGTACACCACTACAAATGAGTTGGTGAATGGCCGCAAGATGTCATCCATCATCCTCATGAAGGTGGCAGGAGCATTCGTCAACCCAAAAGGCATGACCAGCCATTTGAAAAGGCCTTCCTTGGCTTTGAAGGCAGTCTTCCACACATCAGAGGGTTCAATTGGTACTTGGTGATACCCAGACTTCAGGTTGATCTTGCTGAAATATTTTGCACCTTTGAGTTGGTCCAAAAGGTCATCAATCCGTGGGATTGGGTACCTATTTCGGACAGTGATCTTGTTCAGCGCCCGATAGTCAATACAGAGTCTCCACGTCCCATCCTTCTTCTGTACCAACACGATCGGGCTCCCACAGGGCGATGAACTTGGTCCGATGTGACCTTTCTGCAACAGCTCCTGAATCTGCCTCTTGATTTCATCATTTTCCAGAACAGAGCGTCGATAGATCGGTCCATTGGGTAGTGGCGCACCTGGGGTCAGATCAATCGGGTGCTTGACCTGGCAGTGCAGAGGAACCCCTGTGGGTGAGGTGAAGATGTCCCCGTACTCCTCCACGACCTTATCCATTTGTTGCTGTCGTGCAGAGGGGCCCTGTCTGGAGGTCGTGGCCACAGTCTTCTTCTTGCCCTGGGGGCGGATCATCAGAAAAACGAATTTCCTGGTTTGGGAAATGAGCTTACTACATTGTTTTGCAGTAACCAAAGAGATAGTCGTAGGAGGTGGTACCTCCGGTATCCTGTACAACTTATTTCCCAAAGTAATAATAACAGCACGAGGTCGAGACTCATACACAGCATGACGCTTCCACAAGTATGGTTGTCCTAATAATACATCAGAAACATCAATAGGAGCAACGTCACATAATACCTCATCCGGGAAGGGCTTGATGCTATAGGGAAGGCGGCACTGCTGGCTGACGCGGAGATCTCGTCCTTGGTGAAGCCACCCGATGGTGTATGGATGTGGGTGAGCTGTGGTCGGTAAGCCCAACCGCTTCACGGCGTCTGCTGAAATGAGGTTCTTTTGGCTCCCATTGTCGACAATGAACTGTACAGGGGAGCCCTTTACCCACATCTCGGAGTGGAAGAGACGTTCCTCCTCCTCTGGATCTTCCGGTTCCTCCTTCTGGACCTTTGTAGTGGCAACAGTGGCGTTGGGCTCCGCATCAATAATCTGTTTCCCCTTTTCATTCGCCTTTTCAGTTCTGATTCAGAGTCAGAGCATGCATCTGACTCAGAAGCCCTCATCTCGGCCACTAGCGACTGCTTGGCCCGACACTCACTTGTGTTGTGAGTGGAGCTCTTATGGAACTCACACCACTTTCCCGTGTCCTTCTTTGGCTTTGCGGTGTTGTTCTTTTCTTGTGGCTTCGATGATTTGTCTTTAGCCGCCATGCCTTGGCTCTGTCCTTTGTTCTGCGGTTTGGAAGCACCTTTCCCTTGCTTTTGATTCGCAGATCCAAAGTCTCGCTTCTTCTGCTTGAATTTCTGCTCAATCTTGGCAGCATACCGGTATGCCGTACCAAGCGAGGAGATGCCGAGGAACTCCATTTCCTCCTGAATGTATCTGTGCAGACAGCTGCGATACTTTAGCACCAAATGTTTCTCTGAATCTTTGATACCCAACTTTGTGCGCAGGGTATGGAACAGATTCGTTAGCTCGTGCACATCTTGATCCCTTTGTTGTCGCAACGTGGTCCATTGTATGTACTTGTCCTCATAGCTCCCCACGGGATAGTACTGTTCCTTGACGGCGTCTCGGAAAGAATTCCAAGTTGGTACGGCCGAGAACATAGAGGGTTCTGTCTGGTCCTTGTTCTCACAGTAGGTTTCCCACCAGTCCTTAACATGGGGGGTATCTTTGAGGAGTGCAAAAATAATCTTCTCCCAGTCTGAAAAGTCATGAACCGAGAAATATCCTTCTAACAGATTCAACCATCTATCTATGGCATCTGCATCTATTTGACCCTCAAATATGGGAATGTCAAAATTTACTTGTACCTTAAAAGGAGTCGTGCCTCCCGAGTGGTTGCTGGATGCAGATGCGCCGCCGGTGGGTAGCCGTTGAAGGATCTGAACAAAGTTATCCATCATCGCGTTCCTTTGTTTTTCGAGGGCCTCCTCGAGCAATATTTTGATAGGATCTCCTGCTCCCTCATCTTTCTTTTCGTCCCCCATGGGCATCCGTCGAGGTTTGCGAGGCTGATCTTGCAAAGGTTCCACCAAATCGAGCCCTAGCTCCTTATACCCCGACCTCGTTGGGGACATGCAAAGAAGGATCGAGAAAAAGTAGACCCCTCTGATACCACTGATCCGGATTTATGCAGGAACGCAACAGAATAAACATATAAACATAAATACAGAGATGCAGCGGAAATAACACTTCATTTCATTAATATCAAAGAACTGAAATTTGCTTACAGACAGAATGGAAATAATACTAGCTAGGGCGCTGGTAGCTATCTCTGAGAAGAGATGTGGTGGCTACAGGCCTCTGAACTGAGTTACAATGAGGCTCGAGGGCCTATTTATTATTTAGAAACAATGGGAAATCCTAAACAGCCAAAACCCTAACCCTAGGAGATGAAGCGCCAAAACTATGGGCCCCGGTTGGGTAAATTGGTGTTTCAACTTCCCAGGGGCGTAACTTTGGCATACGATCTCCGTTTGACGCGTACCATACCTCGTTAGAAAGATCTATCCGAGGACTACAAATTTGGAACGGGCAACATCGGTCCATGGACCCATGTTGCCCTTTGTTTTCCCAAAAAACGTCGTTTAGGGCCTCAAAACGGCTCCGGAAGTTTAGGACCCGAAAAACTGCTAAAAATAGTAAACTGTGCCGAAACTGAAAAACTGAAATAGACAATGGTGGAGCCCCAAGTGGAATAGGCGGGTGACCACCAATGTCCACCTGGATCAATGAGCCACTTCTGTAGCTCGGACTGAAGTGCTCCAAGAGAGTAAACTGAAGTTTAGAGTCCAAATATTATTAAGGATAAATAATATTTGACTTCCCTATTTTTAGGATAGGCAGTCTAAAAATAGACTTCGACCTATATGTCTAAAAATAGAGGTCCATCTATTTTTTACCAACATGACCAATACTCAAAGAATAACATACTGCAACCCCTGGACCATGCTCCATATGTCTAAAAATAGACATAGTATAAAAATAGACTTTGCGCCAAAATTTGCCTACGGGCCCACTTAGTGAAGGCGACTTCATTTCACTAAGCTCCATCATCTTGCTACATTTTCAACACTCCCTCTCAGCAAGATATGGATTATCTGCAACCCCTATCCTACCTCTGTGGAATTCAAACTTGCTCCTGGTGAGCGCCTTCGTCAAGATGTCGGCATCCTGATCCTCCGTGGGAACATATGAAAGCATCATGATTCTCCGCTGAACACAATCTCTGATATGATGGTACCTGATGTCGATGTGTTTGGATCTATCATGAAATACTGGATTAGCTGAGAGTTTAATTCAACTCTGGTTATCACAGTAAATCACTGTAGGCTCCAAATGCAACCCGAACAATCCAACGAGGATCTTTCTCATCCAAATAGCCTCGCATGCAGCCAAGCTAGCTGCCATGTACTCGGCCTCTGCTGAACTGAGTGCCACGGATCTCTGCTTCCTGCTGTACCAGGAAACTGCTGTCGACCCAATGCTGAAAATCCCTCCAGATGTGCTCTTACGGTCCGTTGGGCTCCCTGCCCAATCTGCATCAGTGAAGCCGGAAAGCTTCGCTCCATCCTCCTGTCTGTACCATAGACCATATCCCGATGTGCCACTAAGATAACGCAATACATGCTTGCCTGCCTTCCAAAAGAGCTTGGTAGGCTTAACCATAGCTTGCGAAAGTTGGTTAACAACATAGCATATATCGGGTCGTGTATTGACCAGATACATAAGCGACCCCACCAACTGTCGATAGACAGTGGCATCCACTACCTCCGCTGAAGTAGCATCCTCCTTCCTCCAACCACCAGGAAGAGGAGTGTCAACAGGCTTGTAGCCATGCATGTTGAACCTCTCCAGAATCTCTTGAGCATACTTGCCTTGAGAAACAAACAGTCCTCCACTGCGCTGCCAAATCTCCAATCCCAGGAAATAATGAAGTATGCCCAAGTCCTTCATCTCAAACTCTCGTGCAAGATCCTCCTTGCATGAAAGTATCAACCGCTCATCACCCATCAAAATCAGATCATCTACATACAGTAGGATGATCAACAGCTTCCCTTCCACCACAATCTGGTACAGGTTAGGATCCGCCTCACTCTTGGATAATCCAAGCTCGGTGAAATAGTTGTCTATGCGAGTGTACCAAGCACGAGGTGCTTGCTTCAGCCCGTACAATGCTCTCTTGAGTCGGCACACATGCGACTCACTGCTCAAGATCTCCAAACCTTCAGGCTGCTCTATGTACACCTCCTCCTCAATGAATCCATTGAGGAACGCAGTCTTCACATCCATCTGATGGATGTGCCATCCCACCTGCACTGAGAGAGCAAGGATCGTCCGTATGGAAGAGTACCTTGCGACAGGTGCAAAGGTCTCCTCATAATCGATCCCCTCGATCTGTGAGAAGCCATGGGCGACAAATCTCACCTTGTACTTCTCCACACTCCCGTCAGCCGCCTGCTTCACTTTGTAGATCCATCGCGAACCCACCACTGATTTCCCCTCCGGTCTTGGGACAATCTCCCATGCACTGTTCCCGACGATCGAATCATATTCTTCGATCATGGCATCAACCCATGCGGGTTCCTCCACAGCTTCCTCAAAAGAGGATGGCTCTGTCACGACACATTGACTCACAAGAGCCATGTATCCAGTGTACCGATCCGGTGACTGCCTCTGTCTGCGCTGTGATGTAGGTGGTCCTACAACCTTCTCTGCATCTCGAGCCAGTCGCTCAGCTTCTGTAGTGCGCATGCGCCCTCTGATGGTTGGCGCTGCATGGGTGGTTTCTTCCACCTCCTGAACTTACTCTTGTGGCTGATCCACATCCGGAAGCTCCTCCTTAGGAACTAACAGCTCCTCATCTGCATGCAAGTGTAGCTCCCTCTCAAGCGAACACTGCATGGCTTTCTCCTCCTGAAATTTTATATCCCGTCGCACAACAGTCTTTCGACCGTCTGAAAAATACACCCGATATTTGTGAGGTGTATCAGTGTACCCCACAAATATTCCAACCTCAGCGGTTGGATCCAGCTTCCTTCTTGCATCCTTCGTCACATGCATGTAGACAGGAGAACCAAAAATCCGCAAATGGGAAATGTCAGGCCTCTTGCCAGAATAAGCCTCCTCCGGTGTACTCATGCCAAGAACCTTGTGAGGACAATGGTTCTGCACATACACTGCTGTATTGCATGCCTCAGCCCACAAGTGAAGGGGTAGGCCCTGATCATGCAACATCGCCTGTGCAGCACCCACGATCATTCTGTTCTTCCGCTCAGCCAACCCGTTCTGCTATGGATTATGGGGTGCGATGAGCTCTCTCCGAATCCCTTCTGCGTTGTAGAACTCCTTGAATTTAGCCGAGATGAATTCACCATCATTGTTGCTCCTTAGAGCAATCACCTTGTTCCCCGACTCCTTCTCGACCAGTGCCTTAAACTCACAGAACTTTGCAAATGTATCGCTCTTCTTCTGCATGAAGAAGATCCAACACTTTCGAGAGAAATCATCAACAAAGATCACGTAGTACTTGTGCTTTGCTGTTGAAGCAACTGAGAATGGACCACACACATCTGTGTGAACTCTCTCAAGGATCGTCGTGGCATGACTATCCTTCTCGTGAAAGGTGGCTTTCACATACTTCCCCAAGGTACACCCCTTGCACTGATATGACTGCGCAAGAGTGCCCTTAGGAAGCCCAGTAGAAATCTACTGCAGGATCTTCAAAGCTCCATGGTGAAGGTGGCCCAATCTCCTGTGCCACAGTTCGCCCTCATCATCTCGGCTCACCACTTCTCCCGCCTTGCATGCCATAGCTGCGCAGCCATCTACCTGCAACTGATAAAGGTTCTTGGTTCGAACCCCTATCTTCCGGGTCTCTCCAGTAGTCTTATTGCGCAAGAATGCTTTTCCTTCGCTGAAGACCACATCATACCCCTTATCCTCCAACATCGCCACAGAGATCAAGTTCTTCTTCAATCCAGGTACATGCATGACATCCTTCAACACGAAGGGTTTACCAGACTCCCTCTGAAAGGATATGGTACTGATACCAGTCGCACTGTATCTACCATCATCACCCATCTCGATGTGCACACCCAGATCTTTGTCCTCCAGATCTGAGAACAAATCCCGATCTCCCGTCATATGAAATGACGCACCGCTGTCCAAGAACCACACCGATCCCATCACACTTGAAACCAAGAATGTGATCAGTGAAAATTCAAGCTCGAACTGCGAAGCCAAAGCCTCTCCATCTACAGATCTTCCCGCTTGCTTGTTTTTCTTCTTCTTTGGACAATTGGTAGCATAATGTCTGTGATCATGGCAGTGAAAACACTTCACTTTCACCATATCCTGCTTCTTTCCCTTTGCACCAGAATGAGAAGTTTTCTTACCCTTCCCCTTCTTTTCTTTGGCAGCCAAAGCGCAAATTTTCTTCATCAGCTCCTTTTGATGAAGATCCATCCCTGGTAGTCCTCCTTATTTCCTCCTGCATGAGATCCGCCCAAAGGCGCTCCCATCCCGGCAACTTCTCCCGACCATTGACACTATCTTGATATGAATTCCAAGCCTTCGGAAGACCAAGGAGAGCCATGTCGACCATGTCCTCATCTTCGACAGTCACCCCCACACTTCCCAGCTCATCTCTGCATTGAGTGAACTTCGTGAGGTATTTGGCGATACTTTCGCCTTTCTCCATCTTGATGTTTCTGAGCTTATCTTTGAGCACCAACTTACTTTGGTTGCTCTTACTCTGGAATATATCCGTCAAAGATTTCCACATTAAATATGGAGAAGCCTTTCCATGCAGGGTGGATACAATATGATCCTTGACGCCCTCCAACAGGATCCTTCGACATTTCTCCATCTTCTTTTGCCAAGCTTCGACTTCAGCAGGATCAGTGGGATTTTGGACATCCGTATCTACAAACTCCTTCAGTCCATTATCTTCTAATACTGCCTCCATGCGATCCTTCCATGCAACATAATTCGAACTGCCTTCAAGAGCATATTCGAGTCGCAAACCGCTGAAAGACATTTTCAACTCCGGCACCAAGAAAACAAGACTGCTGCAAAATTTGAATTCCAACTCAAAGCTCAACTGTTGTTGATCTGTTAGAACAAATTATTTCTAGCACAGAGATCGACTGCAGGGGCATTTACTAGATATATCACCTTTCAAAGGAAAGGATGGATCCAGAGGCTACCTGGCCCGCATGCAGACTCTGTCTACTGAAATAAGTTTGTAATCACTATGATGATCAATCTCTGCTTCAATAGCTTCGATACCATGTATAAATTTGCTGAATAATGAATAATTATCCACCGAGACTATCCTGATCACATATCAATTCGAATTCATATGCAACACATAATCTCTTCCACTCAGATCATCACACATGCGGAAATAAAACAAGCGGTATGCGATCAAAAGATCATCAAAACATCACACACATTACACAGTATGTATGGGGAAAGCTTATAGCTAAAAACCCCGCAGCTATTGTGTATATGATAATGGAGAAAACATGTAACAAACTCAGTACAATACTCCTCACAAGTACTAAGTACTATCTCATGAAGTTACACACAAACTAGCTTGGTTTTGAACAAGTCACAGGTTCAAAACACATCCACTAATTGTCTGCCTCTATTGCGCAATCAAGGCTGGTCTAATAAGAGATCCAAGGTTCGAATCTCCTTGGCTTGGCAGCGCAATCATCATGGGAAATTCCTCCAAGTGTGGTGAAAATCTCATGCACAACTGATGTCACAACTGATAGTTATCTCAACCCTTTCATCTACCTCTTTCACTGGTCTCCACTGAACTGTCCATGCACTGTAGTGAAATGATGTGTTCTTGAGTTGAATAATGAGTTAATAATTAGTGAATTAAATAATATTTAATTCAATCCACTCATTACTAGTTGATTAGCTAGTTAAACTAATCTCAACTAGTTCAACTAAGTTAAACCGAACACAACTCCACCAACTGTCTCATCAACTCCACCAAACTTCTGCCACTGAAGTCCTAATTGAAGTCAACCATGCATGAGCTCACCAAATTCCTAGGAATAGAATAATTCCTCTGTCAGATGCATGAGCCACTTCTGTAGCTCGGACTGAAGTGCTCCAAGAGAGTAAATTGAAGTTTAGAGTCCAAATATTATTAAGGGTAAATAATATTTGACTTCCCTATTTTTAGGATAGGCAGTCTAAAAATAGACTTCGACCTATATGTCTAAAAATAGAGGTCCATCTATTTTTTACCAACATGAACAATAATCCAAGAACAACATACTGCAACCCCTGGACCATGCTCCATATGTCTGAAAATAGACATAGTCTAAAAATAGACTTTGCGCCAAAATTTGCCTGCGCACCCACTTAGTGAAGGCGACTTCATTTCACTAAGCTCCATCATCTTGCTGCATTTTCAACACTAAGTACACTGTTGGTAGTTAATAGCTAGATGGAATGAAGGTTCATTTACGAGATCATATGAAAGACCCGACCTAAAACTGTAAGAAAATTATGCAAAAACTGAAATAACGAACCTAAATATATGAACTAACATTTACGAAATCTAGTCAAATACTCGACTCAATTAGGGGAGGATTTGTTTCAATTTTTTTAACGATCTTGACACAGGAAAAGAACTATGCTCATGGCAACGTGTTTCATTTTTTTAACGAGGTTGACATAGTAAAAGGAACTTTCCTCGTATCTACTCTCTACATTCTACCTATATAACCTATTGATTCATTTTTTAATGAGGTTGACACAGGAAAATAATTGTCCTCATACCTGATTCATTTTTTAACGAGGTTGAGTCAGTAATAGGAACCATCCTCATAAACTACTTATTTCTAATATATCAATCTACTCTCTACAATCTACCTACTGATTCATTTTTTAATGAGGTTGACACAGGAAAAGAACTATCCTCATACCTGATTCATTTTTTAATGAGGTTGAGTCAGTAACAGGAACTATCCTCACACTTGATTCATTTTTTAACGAGGTTGACTCAGTAACAGGAACTATCCTCACACTCACTGATTCATTTTTTAATGAGGTTGACACAGTAAAAGGAACTCTCCTCAGGGCTACTGATTCATTTTTTAATGAGGTTGACATAGTAGAGGGAACTATCTTCAGAAACTTGATCATGGCTTCCAACTAGAAGAAACACATGTCAATGGACACAAATTGATCATGGCTTCCAAGAGGTCTTCATCAGAAGGAAGAATAGTTCTCTCGAAGGAACACATGTCAAGGGAATCAAAAGGGATAAGAACATCACGTTCAAATAATCCCATAGAGTTTTCCATGTCAATTACCGGATCTAAGTCAAAGGAAGAAAAGCAAATAGTGAGAGGCTTGCTTACATCGGTAATTGAAAACATGGGACTAGTTGCCACATAATTAACCCGTGGCGGGGTAGATACCACTTTAGAATCAGAAACATTTAGGGGTGTCATATTATTGGTAGTAGAAAAAATACTAGGGAATGAAAGCTAGTCTACAGTCACAATATTTCCATTGTGAGGGAAAGACATCACGCGAAAGAGTGTCGATACGATAGCTTTCATTGCATAAACATAGTCTCGCCCAAGGAGTAAATTGAAATCCAAGGGGCCTTGAACTACCATAAGATCAATACAGACAGTTTTACCTTCCAAAGTAATAGAAAAATTAAGAAGGATCCCTAAAGGTTCACTAATGGTTCTATTAAAAGCTTTCATATTCTGCATAATAGGCACAAGATGAGGGGAACCCAAAGCTTTCCAAACAGTTGAGGATAAAATACTAACAGAAGCACCTTCATCTACCTGTGTCCGGTGTATGTCCCTACCACCAAACTTCACAATGATTTGGAAAGGGATGGAGGAAGGAAGATGAGGTTCTGTCAGTCTATTCCAATCAAAGGAAAAGACCTCAGGGGGTTCTGTAGAAACGGGTGAAATGCTCCCCGACGTAGAAGAATCTGATGTAACAAGAAGAACCTGAGCAGTACGAAGTTCACTCTCTACAGGGAGAATGAGATCGACTAAATGTGAAATCGAATTGACCACTTGATCAACTAATGGATCGTCAACCTGAGTGATATGAGTTTCACTCTCTAATGGAAGAGTGGGATCGATTGTACTTGAAATTAGATCAATCACTCCGTCAGTTGATGGTAGGTTGGGAGAAATTTTACTGTAACCAGTTGGAAATTCTTGCTGTGGAACAGTACGGTTTTCCAATAATTTTGAGGCTTCATCCATGTGAGGGAAAATGTGAGTTTGATGACTCCCTTTGCATAAATTACAAGAAAACCTAACTTTACCCTTTTTCCCAGGAACTTGAATATCACTAGTTGATGGATCAATGGAAAGTTGATGAGATTTTTCTAACCATACTTCCAAGACCTTAGGAATACCAGGACAATTGATAAGGAAGTGGTCACCCTTACAAAGCCTGCAAGGGTATTTGGGTTTACGATGCATGTTGGAGGTTTCCTCAACACAACTAACACTTACAGCCATGGTTGGTTGGTTGACTTCTTTCTTATCTTGCTTCTTCTTCTTTTTCTTCTTCCCTTTCTTCTTCTTCTTAGCCACCTGGTTACTAGCGTCAAGGATTTTACCAAGCGAAGAGGAAGAAATGGAGGAAGAAATATTAGGCGAAGAAGGTAAAGGGTCAACAAAAGGTTGGTGATGTTGAGATGGTGAACTCTGTTGAGGTGAAGCATCCGGTTGAGGTGGAAAAATTGGAGTATTCGGGGCCAACGAAGTTGAAAATAACCATATCGGTAAACCTATTGTAAATCTAGGTAATGACAAAGTAGCCATATAAGGAGGACCAACATTTCCAAAGCAAGGAAAAGTACTAGGATTCTCGTTAAGAGGGATTCCCTGGTTGGTAAATTCCGGAACAGTTGCCATTATATTCAACTTCAGTGAATTTTATTAACAATTTAAAACTAAAATTAACAATTCACAATTCACACCTAACAATTAAAATTCACAATTCACACCTATGGTCTCTAAAAGTAAAAAAAAAACAAATTAACACATGCTATCAGATCTAGGAGTCAAACCACACACAAACAGTAACTTCCCGTACTAAAAACACTAGTTGGTGATGAAATCCAACATCGTATAATTTAATACAGAAAGGGCGGTTGGAACAATTACCCCGACAACCTGCTTAATGAAACAAATTGGCACAAGTTTCTTCACAAAACCATCTTGAGTGAAGAGAACCCCCAAGAGAGTCCAAGTGAGTCTAGTCGACGTTTGTTCCAGGTACAGTGAGATCTTTCCTTCACCGTCACCTTAGGAAATAATCTTAAGTTTATGGACACTAAGGTTACCAACAGTAACAAATAAAACTGGGGGAACAGTCTATGATCTGATCCCACGCGCAAGGGAAGAGTAACAAAGCTCAATCCCCTTGAAGGCTCCTCGACATGGTTAATCCGAGGTTTACCAACAAGTGACCCCAGGCTCCTCGACAATGGTTAATCTGAGGTTTACCATTTGTAATGCTCCCAGATCTTCTATCTTTCCCAATGAAACAGAATTGATTGTCTCAAAGGTTTGGACATGATCTTGTGATTGAATTCCTTAAAAGAAGCTTCCCAGATGTACCAATTACAATTGGATTTATTTCCTACCGCAAGATTTATCTAATTTTTTGTTTTTACTATCTTGGAGAGTTAATTACTCCCTACTCCAAGATACTAGCCTAAGCTATGTTGGTGATAAGAGCCCTAGAAATGTAAAAATTACTAGATGAATTTTATTAAGCGCTGTGTTATTTAGGTTGTTATTACTCAAAAGGGTAAATGGATATGAAACCATTGGTGTTATGACCCAACCCAAAACTGAATGCTATTGAATATGATAATGTAATATTTTCAATTTGATGAATCCTAACTAAAGTAAGGAGAGAGTTTCCATCACTTCCAACAATGCAAAAAATTGATCGCTAAGAGAAAATATAAAAAATTCTCTAATGCACTAATTTCATCAAGAAAAACTAATGCAAATCAATCCCAATTTTTTTTTTTTAATATTTTTGTGTTTTTAAAACAAGCATAAAAACATCTAAATTCAAATCAAAGAAAATTGATCTAAATCTATGATTGATTTTTCAGAATGTAAACTATACAGTTGTAATCTATGCACAATTCATATGAAAAGTATGCAAATGTAATCTATGCACATTTTTCATTCATATTCTGAAAATGAGAATTCTAATTATGAAAATGTGATCTATGCAAGAGAATTCTCAAACACAAGATGATTCTAATGTAATCTAATAACCAATCAAGTGCAAGTCAAGAAAATCGGGTGAGAGTTCCAAAGATCAAAAATAAAAATACTCAAAGGCGATTAACACTCATACACTCATACTCAAGGGGAATTTTTTTTGCAAAAACAAAAGCAAAAAGATATAAAATTGTGAAAAGACTGAGACAAACCTTCAAGTAATGACCAAAGGAAATCAAATTAATAATTTCTTAAAAAAAAGACTCAAAATGCCCAATTAACTTAATGGAGATTGATGAGATGAAAAATTTGCTGAAATAAATTCATAAACAAGAGATTTTTGACAGAAAAATACAGATCTGGGTAGATGCTAAGAATCCTAAATCAAATCTAAACTAAATTGGAAAAAATAAATCTGGAGTTTTTCCAAAATTTTAACAGGGTTCGTAGGCTCCCAAAAGTAACAGGTGCGGTCCCGCATTGTTTACTCAAGGAAAGTGAAAAACTGCTCACACTGTGCAAAAGAACAAAGTGCGGTCCCCAGAAAAGTTCAAGAAAAACGTAAAAGATTTCAAAATTTTAAAAAACAGAGAAAACCTAAGCTACCTAGGCAGATATCCATCAATAAAAAACCAGGAAAAACGTTTCCTCAAATCAAAATAAAAGAGAACCAAAAACAACAAGTTCTTTCCCCAGTGGAGTCACCAATTTTTTGGCCGGATAAATCATTCTTGCGGACAAGACCGATCTCCCTAGTGTCAGAAGACAATCTAGCAACAAACGAACAAATAAGTTTGTCTTTCTCTAAATATATCCGTTTTACAAATAAATTCTATGAAGGTGTCAATCCTACCTTAGATCCAAATTCTTATTTTCAGTCATAGTGCTTCCGTCACATCAATAATCCTTCATTGCAACAAGAGCTCTTTTGTCGCAACAATAATCCTTCCGTCGCAACAAGAGTTATTTCGTTGCAAGAAAGTGTCATCTTTCGTCGACCTGCAATCACAAACAAGAAAATACCAAATAGCACATGTATGACAAATAATCATAAAACATACATATCATAGTGATCAAGGAATCTATTAAATAAATAATCAAACGACAGCTTATTGAAATAAAAAATCGAACGACAATTTATTGATAAAAACAAAACTTGATTGTCTTAATCTTAAAATAACAGAAGAACCTTACAACCTTAGCCTTGATGTTCGAAAGGCCTTCCCAGGGTCCGAAGCAGGAGTCTCCTCTACTTTGATAAGTCTTTCACTCTTTCTCCAGGAGTACAAAGAGGTATGTGATCTTTCCTCTCAAAAACTCAACAGAAAGAATTCTAAATCTCAACAGCACTTCAACTCAATCACATATAAAGCTTGAACTCCAATTCTCAATCTCCAAAATCTCAATCTCCAAAATCTAACCATTTAAGGCTACCCAATGCCTCCTTTTATAGAGCAGATGAGGAGGTTAGGATTCCACCATTTAAGGGATAGAATCCTCCTTCAAAGGGATAGACTCCTCACATCAAGGGATTAGTTCCTTAAGGTGAGGGATACATGCACCTTATCAAAGTGTACTCATCCCAAAAAATTCTCATCTAGAACCTTCTAGAATTGACCTCAAACCAACTTTTTAACTTTACTTTCTCCCCTTTTTGACTTTGAGGAGTGTACGCAGGCATTATTAAGGAAAACTGCGTTCTAGAACATAGGTAAGCCATGCATTACCTGTGTACCCAAGCCAGGAACACAGGCAGGCTTCATGTTACATGCGTACCCATTCTTCCAGAGGTTTTTAGGGTTTTTCTTCTTATTTCAGGGCTTGACATGAGGAGTAAAGGTTGTAAGACTTGCAAAGGAGGTATGTATGAGTGTTAATGAGATCATACAGTTAGAAGAATGTCAAGGTGACAATTTTTAGTGTAACAATCTGCACTCACTCACATTCCTTCACCTTCATATCATGGTGACACAACATCAAACAGTGATGAAAACATTGAGACAGCTGGCACTAAGACGAGTAACATTGAGCCACTTCCTTTGACCTACCAGAGGGGATACAGGCATGTGTTTTTTTCCCTTAAGAGGAAAGGGGATATGCCTTCTACATTAACAAAATAACATCTTGATAAGGGTAAGGAAAAGGTTGCAGAGCAGGTCATTATTGAAGAGGACGATAAGCATGAAACTGAGCAAGAGTTTAAGCTAATTCACCTTGACAGTGAGAATGAGGATGAAGAGAGGATCACTAACATGCTGCTCAAAAGCAAGGATGCCCAGATTAGGGATCTAAAAACCAATCTTGGTAGGGCAAAGAATGTGATCAACTTCCTTGAGGTAGAAAACCAACAATTAGAGACAGAGAAATCCATTAGTGAGGTCAAAGCTATCAGAGCTCGGAAAGAGGCTGGAAAAGCCAAGGCTATGCTAGATGAGACCTTGGGAACTCTTGATGACATTTAGGATGAGGAATAGCAACTTCCTAGGAAGAGGCTAAGGACAATTGGGTTAAAGAAGGCCTTAGCCCCAGAAAGAGAGAAAGAGAGAGAGTTGGTAGAGTAGCTCACTCCAAGTGAGCTGCTTGCCATGGAAATCAGCTATGATAGAGAATAATGGCTAGAGAGAGATAATGTGCACCTAGAGGGTCAACTTGAGAAGGAAAAAATAGACATTGACCTGCAGAAGAAGATGGAAAGACATTATGCCATGAGGAACAGAATTGGAAGGGCCAAGCTCAAAAGAGCCCTTGCAAAGATTCAAGCACAAAAAGAGGAAAAGGAGAAGGAAAAACTTGATATCCTTGCTGATTTATCCCTCCAAGCATCCCAACCATGATCAACAAGCTAATTTCAAAATTTTGGCACATTGTGCACATTTTTTATTTATGACTGTTTGGCTAGCAGAAAAAAGGGCCAAATGTGGAACGCAACTGGAGCTACACTCTTTTTGGGGGCACTAAATTGATAAATGTTTACTTTTCCATGTTCCTCATGCCAAGAAAATCATCCTCAGAAAATTTCAGGTCATTTGGAGCAAACCTGGTCCCTCAAAAAGGCCAAAAACCATCAACAAACACCTTTCTGCTCTCTTTTCAGCACTCGCGCTCCGCCCTTAGCAGTATTGGGAGAATGGATTTTTGACTAGGTAAATGGGCACCAATATAGAAAATAAAGGCATATCTAGAAACTAGATAGGACCGGATTTCCAATGAGCTATCATGGAGCTCATTTGGACACTAGGAAGGCTTCCAAAACTCAGCTGCAAAAAAAGGTAATGTTTCCAATTTTGGCGCTGCGCCCTTGCCTGAAAGTCAACAAAACACATCAGAAGTTATTGAAAAATTGTTATAGGTCAATTTTGGCATCATTCCCAATGACCTGGTTAAATGGGGATCATCTCTAGGACCAATGAATAAGGGTCTATCATTCCCTATCATTTCAAGTTGCTACATGCCCTAAGGTAAGAACAAGACAAATCAAGCATGACTTTCATCAAGCAAAGGTTTCCAGGGTTTCAAGTTCATTATATAGCATATGGAAGCTCACCAAAAATGCCTCTAAGAGGAATAAGTGTGTTGCATATGCAGGTATCCCCATGCAAGGCTGCTCTACAAAGCACTTCCCGACATCTATGGGTGCGTTGGTCACATTGGGAGCGAAATTCTCATTGTTCCAGAATCTCCACTTGGCTAGTGCCTTCTAGAAGAGTGCACATGTGTCAAGATTCAAATACAAGCGTCCATTTGAAATATACAAGATTGGAAACATGTATTTCCTATTATTGGAAAGTCATTGATTGCAAAGCAACCTTCAGTTCATCTATAAATTAAGCACAGATCTGAGTGTTTGAGAAGGAAGAATTTGAGTAGAGAAATGCTGGAGAATTTTCAATTGAGAGCTAGATTTGTGTAACAGATGTTGGAGAGATTTATACTGTGATGGGGCTGAGGATCATTGCTGGAAGGGTCACTTCAAATCATTCATTTGGTTGTAACCTCTCCTTCTATCATCAATAAAGAATACAACTTACTTTTCCCTATATGCATCTGTATTGGCTTTGATTTTCCATATTGTAAGATCTTAGTTGATATATATTGTTTATGCTTTACTGATTTAGCTAACTAACTTGAATAGACTTTTGTATTATTGCTATCTTCTGTTGTTTTAGTGTCCTTTCTTGCAGGAAGCATTTTTCCTTCAAACCGCTTGAATTTGAAGCTACAACGGAAGCGACAGAAGGAGTCATTTAGAAGCGCCTGGATTACAAGTAAGCCTATAATCCTTTTTGTGTTTCTACTATGAGTTAGGAAAGGTAGTCGTCTATTATTTAATCTATTGTTCTAGACTGTCATCTATCTAGGGAAACGTGTTTTATCCGTAATTCACAATTCTGGCCCAAAAAATTGGCTACTCCGTCGGGGATCAAACCCAAAATATCTCTTAGATCTAGGTGACTTAGCCTCTGATTTGCTTTGTTTATCCACCTAGTAGTTGTTACACATAAATATTAAACTTTTTCAAAGCTAAATTTTCAAAGAAAGTGAGTTAAACAGTAGTATTTTTCCTTATACACTGCGCCCAACACACCCTTAGACAGGAAACAATGCTTTGCATAGCACTGTCTCCCTTTCAGGGCTACGTTGCAGAGCACTGTATCCCCTTGGAGACTGCGTTGACTCTTGAAACCACCCAGATTCCTTTGAATTTGTCTTTGCAATTTGCTTCAATTTTTTTTCTGCTGTGTTTTGAAAAGTTTGATCCTCATATTGACCAGTAACTCTATGTACTTCTTCCTCCTTTGACTGAAATTTTTTTCAATGTTTGTTTAAAAAGTTTTTTTTTATCATTGACAAGTTGATTTCAAAGTATTTTTATGGTTTCATTAAGAATAATTTTCTTTCGAAATAGGATATTGTCGTAAAATATTCATTTCCTTGATAGGAGAAATTGTTGTTGAAATCCTGATTTTTCCTTCAAAAGAGAAATTGTTGTTTTTATTCTTCATTTCTTGAAAGTAAAAGGCATTTGAATTGTTTATTTAGTGCACCTATTTTATTTTCTGCATTCATAACATTAAGGGAACTAAAAAGAAAAACTTCATTTTCATGTAGGATTTTTGTGTGTTTTGCAAAAAGGAACATTAGGAAATCTGCATTTAGTTTGTGATCATTGATTTGTTTTTCTCATTGATTTGTTTGCTCACAAATTATTTTCTCTCTTCCCTTAGTAGCTAGGTTTTTCATTGAAGAAACTGAAAGAGAAAGATTGCTTATCATTTTTAGTTGCATTTTAGGATTTTTACAATACATCATCACGGGGAACCTTTGAAAGGAAAATTGTAAGCAATATCAACATAAAAGTAATATTAATTTACCTAACAAAGCATTGGAACCATAACGATAACATTTAGAAGGTCTAGGCTAGAGACATATTCTGGCGTCGTAAAACATAGCAGCTATCATTAATTTGTCTCTGATACATTCCGAGTGTGATACCTCACTCCACGTACATAAGTATATCGTAGCTCGTCCATGTACTTCCGAGTATATCGGGCGGTGTTACAGTACGATAATTATAAAAGGTGCTCTCACTGTGCCATTTCGCATCAGACAGTGTTGATATGGACTTGGGACTCCACGTACCTTCAGGTATATTTGGGAGGAAAAATTTTAGGTGCTATCCATCCATAGTGAACCGAGTCAGCCACCTTGTAAATTTTGATACACCGAACACAGAATTTGGGGAGATTTCTTGCCCGTACTTCTTGGTTCACCAGGAGGTATTCTGCAGTTCACAGCTTCTTGGTAAACTCTTTTGCCTAGAATTACCATTTTATTTTTTTTGTTTTTTTGTTTGTTTAAATTATCAGTAATCGTGGAAGAAAAAAATTATTTCCCTCGTTGTTTGCATAGATTAGATTTAAAACCACCTTTATCGCCATAAGTTACTTATGGTGGGTGAAGGCGATCACGATCTGCTGAATCAAGTACAATTTGTACCTCTGGTGAAACATCATTTTCCAATAAACCAGAGTTAGCTCAAGTTGTTTCTACACATCCCGGTTCATCTACTGTTGTCGAAACGGATTCTTCACAGCTACTCGTGGTCACAATCCATCCAATCAGTGAGACCATACCTCCTGGACCCAACATTGTTCAACCACAAATTGATCCAGATCCTGTCTGTTCTTTTCCAGAACATCTGAATCCTAAAGTCGAACGACCGGAAGTTTTTCCTACCTTGGTCATCTCATAAAGTTCTATAGTTATTAAAACTCCTATATCGCAAAGTCAACCATTTGAAATATACTATGGGCCTGACAGTGAAATACTTCCACCTAGTTTAATTACGATTGAAGAAATCCCACAAGACAATAAACCTTTAACTCTAACCCATTTTGGGGAGGACCTTGATCCGGATTTACGCAGGAACGCAACAGAATAAACACATAACCATAAATACAGAGATGCAGCGGAAATAACACTTCATTTCATTAATATCAAAGAACTGAAATTTGCTTACAGACAATGGAAATAAAACTAGCTAGGAACTGGTAGCTATCTCTGAGAAGAGATGTGGTGGCTACAGACCTCTGAACTGCTTTACAATGAGGCGGGAGGGCCTATTTATTATTGAGAACCCTAAACATCCCAAAAACCTAACCCTAGGAGATGAAGCGCCAAAACTATGGGCCCCGTTTGGGTAAATTGGTGTTTCCACTTCCCAGGGACGTAACTTTGGCATACTATCTCCGTTTGACGCATATGATACATCATTAGAAAGCTCTATCCGAGGACTACAGCTGTCGGGACGAATTTTATTAGAAAATTCGCTGGCGCTTTCGTACCCAAAAAACGTCGTTTAGGGCCTCAAAACGGCTCCAGAAGTTCAGGACCGGAAAAACTGCTAAAAATAGTAAGTTATGCCAAAACGGAAAAACTGAAAGAGACAATGGTGGGGGCCCAAGTGGAATAGGCGGGTGGCCACCAATATCCACCTGGATCATTCCTCCCCCCTTAGGAAGAAATGGTCCCCATTGCGTTAAGTTCCTCCATGAGATGAGAAAATTTCTGCTGAACTTGGTCCCTGGTGAACCACTTTCCTTGGTGCAGGAGTTGGCCGGCTTTGACAACCCGATACAGTTGGATCTGCTGTTGACGAGTGTTCTTGATTTGCATGTCCATGATACAATCTGTGGTGGCCTGTTCCATGCAGTCTGGGTTTAACTCTGTTGGTGTGAGTTGTTCTGCAATGTCCGAGGTGTCCAGTAGGGGTGGAAAGTAAGGACGAAGGCGATCCACATTGAAGACTGGGTGCAGACCAAGGAATGGTGGAATACTAAGCT
Organism: Pinus albicaulis; assembly: GCA_034641835.2. Classification (NCBI taxonomy): domain Eukaryota; kingdom Viridiplantae; phylum Streptophyta; class Pinopsida; order Pinales; family Pinaceae; genus Pinus; species Pinus albicaulis. The sequence goes on along the minus strand of CM076581.1, from coordinate 7,205,696 downwards.
CGAAGGCATTGTTACCTACAGCCTTGGTGATGGTGTACGGCCCATATCGGAGCGGGAGAAGCTTGCGGTGAGGTCCAGTGAGGCGCTCCTTCTGCAAATGTAGCCATACTTTGTCGCCCACCTGGAAGTGGTGTGGCACCCGGTGTTGATCATGGCGCTGCTTGTACTTTGCATTGGCTCTGTCCAATATATCATGAACCTGTTGGCGGATGTGTTGAATGCGCTCGATGAAGCTACTTGCTTTGTCAACTTCAGACTGGACATGAGCTGAATCGGCCTGAGCAGCTGCAAACGGCATGGCTATGTCGATGGGACATAGTGGTTGGAATCCCAAGCCCACCTGAAAGGGGCTATGGCCAATTGAACTGTGGAGAGCCCGGTTATAACTGTGTTGTACATAGGGGAGGCTCTCGTCCCATGTGCGTGGATGCTTTGAGTTGTACATGCGCGGAATGTGTACAATCATTCTGTTGACGACCTCTGTCTGGCCATCTGTTTGGGGATGGAAAGCTGTGGACTTGGTGAGCTTTGTGTCCATCATTGACCAGAGGCTGGACCAAAATGTGCTGAGGAACCTTCTATCTCGATCTGATATGATAGACTGTGGGATCCCAAAGTGCACCCATACTCGTTCAAAGAAGAGTTTAGCAGTAGCTTCTGCTGTGATATTCTTCTTACAGGCCGCCATAATGGCCATCTTCGAGAATCTATCAACGACCACGAAAACACAGTCATTGCCATTCTTAGTAGATGGCGGGCCCGACATGTAATCCATGGATATGGATTCCCACGGTCAACTAGGGGTAGGTAGTGGAGTATATAGGCCTTGCTTCTTGATGGTCGGTTTGGCAATGGCACAAGCAGTGCAGGATCTGATGTGCTTCTCGACATCCTTTCGAAGGTTCGGCCAATAGAAATGCTTCTGTAGTATTGCTACTGTTTTCTCGACCCCGAAATGCCCAGCGACTCGACTGTAGTGTGCTTCCCATATCATCTTGGCACGCTCGCTTGAAGGAACACAAGGGTGTCCCAGGTGACATAAAAGTGCATCTTGGAGGTGAAAATTTGGAACTTGCGTGCCCCCCAAGAGTGCCTTGTAAGTGTGGCCGAATTCTGGGTCACTCTCATAGAGAAGCGGCCAATCAGAAGTCTCGTGCCCACAAGAGTTGAGCACGGTGGTGAGCGCAACGATCGGTGGTCGGCTGAGGCAGTCTGCAACATTATTGGTGCTACCCTTCTTGTACTTGATGTTCAAATGAAACTGTTGCAGATATGTGGACCACTTCTGATGGCGATCATTCTGCAACTTCCCTTGTGTCTGTATGAACTGCAGGGGCCGGTGGTCTGTGTGGATGATTGTTTCCTTCCCCAAAATGTAATGCTTCCATTGTCGATAGGCTTGCACAATGGAATACATTTCTTTCTCATAGGTGGGATACTTGCGAACTGTCTCAGACAATGTCTCACTGTGATATGCCACTGGATGTCCCTGTTGAGTAAGAACTGCCCCAATAGCATAGTCAGAGGCATCTGTCTCGATCTCAAATGGATGCTGCAAGTCTGGTAAGGTGAGCACTGGGGCAGAACAGAGGCGATTTTTCAATTCTTTGAACGCCTTCTGTTGAGGTTCCGACCAAAAGAATTTTGCTCTCTCTCCTCCTTTGGTGACTTGACTCAAGGGCCAAGTGATATGAGAGAATCCCAACACGAATCTACGGTAGAAATTAGCAAGACCCAGAAAGCTGCGAAGCTCTGTTATAGTGGTTGGCGCTGGCCAATCCCGAATGACTTGGATCTTGGCTGGATCCACATGCACCCCCTTTCATCAATAATGTATCCCAGATATTGAACCTGGGTCATGCCAAACGTGCACTTCTCCAAATTGGCACACAACTTGTGTTGCCGCGGTGTTTGGAGGACTTGTCGGATGTGGTGAAGGTGCTCTTCCCAAGTCTTGCTGAAGATCAGAATGTCATCCAAGTACACCACTACAAATGAGTTGGTGAATGGCCGCAAGATGTCGTCCATCATCCTCATGAAGGTTGCGGGAGCATTCGTCAACCCGAAAGGCATGACCGGCCATTCAAAAAGGCCTTCCTTGGCTTTGAAGGCAGTCTTCCACACATTAGAGGGTTCAATTGGTACCTGGTGATACCCAGACTTCAGGTCGATCTTGCTGAAATATTTTGCACCTTTGAGTTGGTCCAGAAGGTCATCAATCCGTGGGATTGGGTATCTATTCCGGACAGTGATCTTGTTCAGCGCCCGATAGTCAATACAGAGTCTCCACGTCCCATCCTTCTTCTGTACCAACACGATCGGGCTCCCACGGGGTGATGAACTTGGTCTGATGTGACCTTTCTGCAACAGCTCCTGAATCTGCCTCTTGATTTCATCATTTTCCAGAACAGAGCGTCGATAGATCGGTCCATTGGGTAGCGGCGCACCTGGGGTCGGATCAATCGGGTGCTTGACCTGGCAGTGCAGAGGAACCCCTGTGGGTGAGGTGAAGATGTCCCCGTACTCCTCTACGACCTTATCCATTTGTTGTTGTCGTGCAGAGGGGCCCTGTCTGGAGGTCGTGGCCACAGTCTTCTTCTTGCCCTGGGGGCGGATCATCAGAAAAACGAATTTCCTGGTTTGGGAAATGAGCTTACTACATTGTTTTGCAGTAACCAAAGAGATAGTCGTAGGAGGTGGTACCTCTGGTATCCTGTACAACTTATTTCCCAAAGTAATAATAACAGCACGAGGTCGAGACTCATACACAGCATGACGCTTCCACAAGTATGGTTGTCCTAATAATACATTAGAAACATCAATAGGAGCAGCATCACATAATACCTCATCCGTGAAGGGCTTGATGCTATAGGGAAGGCGACACTGCTGGCTGACGCGGAGATCTCGTCCTTGGTGAAGCCACCCGATGGTGTATGGATGTGGGTGAGCGGTGGTCGGCAAGCCCAACCGCTTCACGGCGTCTGCTGAAATGAGGTTCTTTTGGCTCCCATTGTCGACAATGAACTGTACAGGGGAGCCCTTTACCCACATCTGGGAGTGGAAGAGACGTTCCTCCTCCTCTGGATCTTCCGGTTCCTCCTTCTGGACCTTTGTAGTGGCAACAGTGGTGTTGGGCTCTGCATCAATAATCTGTTTCCCTTTTTCATTCCCCTTTTCAGGTTCTGATTCGGAGTCAGAGCATGCATCTGACTCAGAAGCCCTCATCTCGGCCACTAGCGACTGCTTGGCCCGACACTCACTTGTGTTGTGAGTGGAGCTCTTATGGAACTCCCACCACTTTCCCGTGTCCTTCTTTGGCTTTACGGTGTTGTTCTTGTCTTGTGGCTTTGATGGGTTGTCTTTAGCCGCCATGCTCTGTCCTTTGTTTTGCGGTTTGGAAGCACCTTTTCCTTGCTTTTGATTCGCAGATCCAAAGTCTGGCTTCTTCTGTTTGAATTTCTGCTCAATCTTGGCAGCATACCGGTATGCCGTACCAAGCGAGGAGATGTCGAGGAACTCCATTTCCTCCTGAATGTATCTGTGCAGACAACTGCGATACTTCAGCACCAAATGTTTCTCTGAATCTTTGATACCCAACTTTGTGCGCAGGGTATGGAACAGATTCGTCAGCTCGTGCACATCTTGATCCCTTTGTTGTCGCAGCGTGGTCCATTGTATGTACTTGTCCTCATATCTCCCCACGGGATAGTACTGTTCCTTGATGGCGTCTCGGAAAGAATTCCAAGTTGGTACGGCCGAGAACAGAGAGGGTTCTGTCTGGTCCTTGTTCTCACAGTAGGTTTCCCACCAGTCCTTAACATGGGGGTAGCTTTGAGGAGTGCAAAAATAATCTTCTCCCGGTCTGAAAAGTCATGAACAGAGAAATATCCTTCTAATAGATTCAACCATCTATCTACGGCATCTGCGTCTATTTGACCCTCAAATATGGGAATGTCAAAATTTACTTGTACCTTAAAGGGAGTCGCAACTCCAGAGTGGCTACTGGATGCAGATGCGCCGCCGGTGGGCGGCCGTTGAAGGATCTGAGCAAAGCTATCCATCATCGCGTTCCTTTGTTTTTCGAGGGCCTCCTCGAGCAATATTTTGATAGGATCTCCTGCTCCCTCATCTTTCTTTTCGTCCCCCATGGGCGTCCGTCGGGGTTTGCGAGGCTGATCTTGCAAAGGTTCCACCAGATCGAGCCCTAGCTCCTTATACCCCGACCTCGTTGGGGACATGCAAAGAAGGATCGAGAAAAAAGCAGACCGCTCTGATACCACTGATCCGGATTTATGCAGGAACGCAACAGAATAAACACATAACCATAAATACAGAGATGCAGCGGAAATAACACTTCATTTCATTAATATCAAAGAACTGAAATTTGCTTACAGACAATGGAAATAAAACTAGCTAGGGTATTGGTAGCTATCTCTGAGAAGAGATGTGGTGGCTATAGACCTCTGAACTGCTTTACAATGAGGCGCGAGGGCCTATTTATTATTGAGAAACAATGGAGAACCCTAAACATCCCAAAAACCTAACCCTAGGAGATGAAGCGCCAAAACTATGGGCCCCGTTTGGGTAAATTGGTGTTTCAACTTCCCAGGGACGTAACTTTGGCATACTATCTCCGTTTGACGCATATGATACATCATTAGAAAGCTCTATCCGAGGACTACAGTTGTCGGGACGAATTTTATTAGAAAATTCGCTGGCGCTTTCGTACCCAAAAAACGTCGTTTAGGGCCTCGAAACGGCTCCGGAAGTTCAGGACCCGAAAAACTGCTAAAAATAGTAAGTTATGCCAAAACGGAAAAACTGAAAGAGACAATGGTGGGGGCCCAAGTGGAATAGGCGGGTGGCCACCAATATCCACCTGGATCAGACCTTTACCGGTACGAGTCTTTTTCTTAATCGACACCCTCTGCTTTTGTTGATCTTCCTCCTTTACAAATTCCCGTCGATTCAAAAGGGTATACATTTGATCAAACAACCATGTCTGAACCAACATCTTTGGTTGGGCCTACTGTTCCAATTACGTCAGCTCCTGCCCTTGCTACTCCGTCGATGTTTACCACTTCACTAGAGTGATATTTTCATGGTGGCCTTATGGTCCCATCAGGTTACAAATCATTATCTGGAATTTTCTCTGGTGCATCTTCAAGACCATGGCCTTTACCAATGTCATCATCTGGTATTTTAACTGGTAAGCCTATCGTAAGTACTGCAAAATTTGATTCATTATACACATCATCAGGGAAATATCAATCTGGTCCATCTGGGTCTATTCCTGCAAGTACCATATCAACTAGAATCCCAGCATTTGGAGAGCAATATTTTCCGTCTTATTATCCTCGTCATGCTGGGGGCAACCTTTGGTCACCCAATATGACAATACTCCGTCATTTTTTGGTCAATATAATGTTGAAACAAATGTTTGTCAATGGTAGCCCACTCTGCCTATCCAACCATAAACGGTTGTACAATCATATCAACTGTTGGGAAACCAGCTCCAAAAAGAGAAGAAAAGAGATATCAACGCCTTAGAAATAAGCCACTTCGAGGGGGAAACCTCCAATACATTACATGAATGAAAAATTCTTGGATGATCAATTTACAAAACCTCCTTTCTATATATAGGAGTCCATGGGGCCATAATGTAATCCTAGTGGGCCACAATGTAATCCTAGTCGACCTAACAATAATAATTTAAGGGCACAATAATAACAAAATGGGGGTTACAAGGGTATGATAATAACAATAAGGGGTTTACACTAACAATAATAAGGGACTATACTAGTGATATAGGGACCTAACATGCCCCTCTCCTTCAAAAAAAGTGTTTTCCTCAACGCTTGAGTAGCTCCGGGTGCTTCTGTATAAAATTCTCATCCTCCCATGTAGAATCTTCAGTGGGTAAGTTCTTCCTCTTGATGAGATACTCTGAAATTGATCGATTCTGTAGCTGTCGAGTTCTTGTTTCCATGACCGCTTCAGGTTCCAATATGATTTTTCCTTCCTCATCAAGTTCTGGCAATATTGTTTGAACAGGAAGATTTTCACCTATAACATTCTTTAAGCATGAAACATGGAAAACTGGATGTACTCGCGAAGAAGCAGGAAGCTCCAATTTGTATGCCATAATACCAATCTTTTGCAACACCTTGTAAGGACCATAGTACTTTGGTGATAATTTATTATCCTTCTTAGCTTGCTTGAGGGACATTTGTTTGTATGGTTGTAGCCGTAAAAATACCTAATCTCCTACATCAAAACTTCTCTCGCTGCGATGTTGATCTGCCTGTTGTTTCATTCGATTTTGTGCCAAATTCAGGTTATCCTTTAAGAGTTGGAGAACTTCTTGTTGATGCTCGATGTGATCTTCCACTGCTTGAACCTTCGAATTTTCTCTTAAAAATGATGTGATGGATGGTGGATGATATCCATAAAGTGCCATAAATGGGGTCATTTTTGCTGCAGTATGGAAGGAAGTGTTATACCACCATTCAGCGAGAGGTAACCACTTGACCCATTGTGTTTGTTTATCAAATACAAAACAACGAAGATATCCTTCAAACATTTATTTACTATCTCAGTTTGACCATCAGATTGAGGATGATAAGATGAGCTATGAGCTAATTGAGTACCCAAACAAGAAAATAACTCCGTCCAAAAATTTCCAGTAAAAATGGGATCTCTGTCACTCACAATAAACCTTGGGCTTCCATGTAGCTTTTGAATTCTGTCCATAAATGTAGTAGCAACTATACTTTCTTTAAATGGATGAGATAATGCACAAAAGTGTGCATACTTGGTAAGTCTATCAACTACCACCATGATGACATTCTTTCCTTTGGACTTAGGTAAACCTGTGATAAAATCCATTTAAATATCCTCCCAACATTGACTTGGAATGGATAAAGGTTGTAGAAGTCCTGGGGTCTTAATTGTCTCCACTTTATTCTGCTGGAAAACCAAACATTCCGTCACAAACTTTTGAATATCAGATTTAAGGCCATCCCAAAAAAATTCTTTCTTCACCCTGTGGTAAGTTTTTAAAAATCCTGAGTGTCCTCCTAAAGGAGAAGTGTGCAATTCCAGAAGAATATTTTGTTTTAGTTGGGAATTCTTACAAAGATATAAGCGATATTTGTACCATAAGGAATCATTTTCCAACTAAATGTATCAGATGTACTAGGATCTTGCTGCAACTTTTGAATGAGTGTCCATACATCTTTGTCCTTCTTCCATTCATCTCTTGCTTCGGTTATCCAATCTAGTTGAATAATAGAAATGGCACAAAGCAATGCTTCCACCTCTTCATTCTTTCTTGAGAGTGCATCTGCAACAACATTAAGCTTTCCTTTTTTGTAGATTATTTCAAAGTCATAACCCAACATCTTTGTGACCCATTTTTGTTGCTCTTCGGAAGATAGTCTTTGTTCCAAAAAGTGTTTAAGACTATCATGATCAGTTTTTACCTTGAAGTGTCTTCCCATTAGGAAATTTCTCCATTTCTTTAGTGCATGCGGTATTGCTAACATTTCCTTCTCATAAATATGTTTCTACAAATACTTTCCTTTGATTGGATGACTTTCAAAAGCAATGGGTCTTCCTTCCTACATTAAAACAACACCAATTCCATTTCCTGAGGCATCACATTGCACAATAAAGGTTTTTGTGAAGTCTGGCGTAGCTAAGACCGGTGCTAGGCACATTGCCTCTTTAAGATGTTCAAAGGCCTTAGTTGCTTCAGGAGTCCATGAAAATGCATCTTTCTTCAATAATGTTGTTAGAGGTGCTGCTATTCTCCCATAATTCTTAACAAACGTGCGATAATACCCTGTTAACCCGAGAAATCCTCGCAACTGCTTTATGGTTGTGGGAACTTTCCATTCCTTAATGGCTTTAATTTTGTTAGGGTCTACTTTAACACCCTCGTGAGATACAATATGACCCAGATATTCCACCTCTTGTACTCAAAAGAAACATTTGGATATTTTTGCATATAATTGTTTCTCCTGCAATAGTTTGAGCACCCTGTCAACATGTTCAACATGATCCTTCCAAGACTTGCTATAGATTAGTATATCATCAAAAAAATACTAGCACAAATTTTCTAAGGAAGGGTTTGAAAATGGAATTCATCAACCCTTGAAATGTAGAAGGTGCATTGGTAAGGCCAAAAGGCATGACCAAAAATTCATAATGACCCTCATGAGTTGAAATGTTGTTTTTAGAATATCTTCAGTCTTCATTCTAATTTGATGATATCCTGAACAAAGATCCAACTTGGTAAAATAAATTGCTCCATGTAATTCATCCAATAATTCATCAATCACAGGAATGGGAAATTTGTCTTTAATGGTGAGCTTATTGAGCTCCCTATAATCAGGACACATTCGCCATGATCCATCCTTCTTGTGTACCAATACTACAGGAGCAGAGAAAGAACTTTGACTAGGTTGAATTATACCCGCCTCTAACATTTCTGCAATCATTCGTTCAATTTCGCTCTTTTGGAAGTAAGGATATCTATAAGGCCTGATGTTTGGAGGAACACTTCCTGGAATCAAATGAATAGCATGATCATGATCGCGAATAGGTGGGAGTCCTTTGGGAGTTTCAAACACCTTGGAATGATTGTCCAAGACTTGTTGGAGATCTGCAGGAATAGATGATTTTGATGTTGGAACTTCTAGTGAGCATAATTGTGCAATTACACCTCGTTGTTATTTATTTAGAAGATTTATCATGACATTAGAGCTTATTATCCTTCCTGGCTTCCTTGCAATACCTCATAATTCAACTTCCTTTCCTTCTGAAAAAAAATTCAAGAAAAGTTCTTGAAAATTAAAAGCTACCGTCCCCAAAGATTGTAACCATTGTACTCCTAGTACAACATCAGCACCTCCCATAGGAATGGAAAGCATTGGACTAGTAAATACATATTCCCCCATGGTTAGCTTGATATTATGGAATTTCCCAGAGAAATTTATAGTTCCTCCATTTGCAACCATCACTTGACATTCTGGTGCTGGGTATAGGAAACAATTTAATTCCTTGGCTACCTTACAATGAATAAAATTATGGTTGCTACCTGAATCAATCAACACTATTACCTTTTTCTTCTTGATCTGTCCTGCTATCTTGAGAGTTTGAGGAGTGGTAATTCCTGCCAGTGCATTACATGATATGGTCGGATTCATTTCTTCCTCTTCTAGGGCCGGTTCCTGGTGTATATCCTCTTCTTGTTCATTTTCCTCTTCTTCTTCACAATCTATGTAAAATAACTTCTTTTCAACACACTTATGACCTTTAGTGTATTTTCTATCACAACTGTAGCAAAGCCCTTTTTCTCTTTTTTATTCCAATTTTTGTGGTGTCAACCTTGTAGGTTGTGGAAATCTAGGCGTAGCAACACTTCCTTCTTTATAGAATTGAGTGTTAGGCTTCCTTGTCGCCATAATTTTACATTCAAATTTTCTTTCCAACTTGAATGCCTTCTCCAATGAATCAGGTTCCAAAACATGAACTTCATGTTAGATGTTATCCTTTAGAGTGCCTATGAAGAGATCAATCCTGTGTTCCTCTGGAATATCAGTTACCCTTATATTCAATTTTTGGAAGTCCTCAATGTGATGCCCCACTAAACCATTTTTTTTTAGATTTATCAATTGGCTAAAGAAGGTGTTGCTCTTTGTATCCTCATAATGTGCTATCATTTCCTCCGTAAAAATTGACCAAGTGACAATTTTTTTACGGGAGCAAAGCCATTGATACCATACAAATGTATTTTGTTCTAAATGTAAAGTTGCGATGCGTACCTTTTGTGTGTTTTGCACATTATGGAGATCAAAATATTGCTCCATCTGTAGTATCCATGTTACAAGATCCTTTCCATCAAACTTCCTCATATCCATTTTTGGAATATGGTGGTTCTTCCCGCCAACATTAGAGTTTATGAAATCACGATTAACATTTATTTTGTTCTCATCATGAGGTTCTTCTACTATCTTTTCACCATTAGGAAACATTTCTTGTATCAACTTTGTCAAACCTTCCATGTTTGCTTTTAGAACATTCTTAATGTTTTCCATTTTCTCATCGATCTTAGCTTCCATGTCATCCATCTTAAATTCCATGCCAGCCTCCATGCCATCGATATTAGATTAAATGCCATATATCTTATATTCCACGCCTTTCTTCAAACCATCCATCTTAGTTTCCATGCCTTTCTTCAAAACTTCCATGTCATCTTTTGTTGCTCTTTGCGAGAGCGAAATTTGTTGCACTTACTCTTGTAATTTTGATATGTCATGTTGCCATTCTTTGTCTTCATGAGTCATAGTAGAGATTTCCAAAGGCTTAATGGGTGTTGAATTATGTTTAGGGGCCATTTTATAATCCAATACTGATATCTATTCTACAATATGCCCTTGCAATCAATTCAACTTGATTCTTCAAACAAGACTTATGCAATTCGGAAAAAAATACACACCTTTTACTTGCTTTTGAGGAGCTCGATATTGAAATTGTATTATCTCTATGATTACGGCTCTTCAATATCTGAAATTCAGCACTGAAGTATCCCTCTGAATTATCTTTTGAATGCCACAGGTCTAACTTGATTTGGATTCTCCAAGACAAAGTTATGTTCTCCCACAATGACCTAATTATGGACTGGTTCAATATAGAAAACGTGTATGAATCGCCACGTGTCACTTTTTCGTCCTTCACCTCTAAAATTTATAGCCAAGAAACTAAAATCCATGTAATTGTGACCACTTTTTACGGCACTCCAATCCGATGCTCAGAAAGAGCATTATTGAAATTTTCCCACGATCACCTATTTGAGATGAAATTCGGGAGCCTGAAAAAGCACTACCTTCCACTGATCATATCTCAAAAAATATTGTGAACCAAGCTTTGAAAGTTTTTGACACATTTCCTTAGGATTTTAGCTTCGCACCATAAAAATTTCAGATTCTGAACCTCAGTAGAAAAAACGTTATAGTGCAAATTCCACGATGACCTGTTTAGGAGCCTGAAAAAAGACCTAACTTCCACAAATCATATCTCTGAAAATGTTGCGACCCAAGCTGTGAAAGTTTTAGACAATCTTCCTCAGGATTTCGGCTTCATACCCTAAAAATTTTAGCTTCTGAAACTTCGTAGAAAAAAAGTCATAGCGAAAATGCCACGATGACCTGTTTGGAGCAGCAAAACCCTAGAATCCAAAGCTTTGATACCAAATGTTGGGAAACCAGCTCCAAAAAGAGAAGAAAAGAGATATCAACGCCTTAGAAATAAGCCAATTCGAGGGGGCAACCTCCAATACATTACATGAATGAACAATTCTTGGATGATCAATTTACAAAACCTCCTTTCTATATATAGGAGTCCATGGGGCTATAATGTAATCCTAGTGGGCCACAATGTAATCTTAGCCGACCTAACAATAATAATTTAAGGGCACAATAATAACAAAATGGGGGTTACAAGGGTACAATAATAACAATAAGGGGTTTACACTAACAATAATAAGTGACTATACTAGTGATATAGGGACCTAACATCAACCGGTTGAACCTGTTACACCCACTTCATTACCACTTGTTAATACATCTATACCACTATTATAGAATCAAAATATTGTACATCAACCTTATAAAGTGGGTCCTTCAACTCAATATCATCAAATGTTGGGTCCATAGACTCCAAATCCTTTGGTTAATTTAAACCAACCTGTACCAGGAATTATTTATTCACAACTTGGTCTACCATTTTATGGAATGTCACAACCGAAACCGAGTTATACCTATCAACCAAATCCAAGTTATCCTAATTTTGGTTATAACATTAGCGGACAGACACCTTGGCAGCCACATGTGCAAATGCCTCAAACTTGATTTCAACAAGTATCATATCCAGGTTTTGGTCAATAGAATCCTCAAGTGTTTTATATGCAAAACAACCCCTATCTGGGTTACCAGTAGTAGATTCCTTATGCTGGTGCTAAAAGGCCTGTTGCTAAAGCAATTTCATCTTATCCTGGCTATGCTCAACCTAACCTTAATAGACAATTTCCCTTTGTTGCAACTTTAGAGTTACCGGATTTAAATCGGTTAACCAGTGATCCAATCAACTATGCTCCTTGGTGGCTGGTGATACCTCATAAATTACCCTCGGATATTCCTAAGTTCAATGGAAACCCTGGAGAAGATCCGTCGAATCATGTTATGAATTATCATTTATGGTGTTCATAAAATTCCCTGAATGATGATTCTGTTTGACTACGTCTTTTCCAGCGTACGCTCACAGGTCCGACTCCAAAATGGTACATCGAATTACCTAGAGCTTCTTTTGACAATTTCACTGCCCTAGGTACTGTCTTTTTGACCCACTTCCAGTTACCCATCAGATATGAAACTGGAACAGAACTCTTGACCAATGTCAAACAGACTAATGTTGCTCACATCTTTGATCATATTCATGAGTGGCATCGTCGTCGACGAATGGTTAAGACATTTATTCTGGATCAGCTTCTTGCTAAATGGTTCTTTAAATCCCTGTTACCATCTATAACTGAGGATGTTACTAAGGGTGGTGTCGTCACATAAGAGCAATTTATCGCTCGTGCCCAATATTTAGACTTAATTTACACTCAGTCTGGCATGCTCTATGAAAATATCCCTAATGCGCCGAGATCTAATTTCAATGTTCCTCCTCAATTAAAGGACTCTCATGCTGGGGACGGCTTGATAGGCATTGAAAGCACACACCACACTAATGCATCTGATCCTGCTCCTATTCCGAAATTAATGCCATGTCATTTGAAAAATGCTAAGGTGACAAGCAACCAGGAAGTAAGAAAAAGGAGAAAAAGAAAAAAAAACTAACTTCTAACCTGCAGGAAAGATCATCTGATCAACTGTCTGGACCTCGGAAACCTTGTTATCCATGCATAATCTGTAACGAGGAACACTTTGTTAGGGATTGTCCTCACCACACTGAAGTCTCAAAAATCATCAAGACTTCCCATGAGTCAGCTGTGTTGACAAACCCATTTCCAAATCCGGACACAAAAATGGTTGCTACAGATCCAGTTCCTAGTTCCCAAGTGTTAATGTTATCCATCACAAAACCTTCAACAGATATTTTGGTGTCGACATGAAATAAATATTATGGTAGTCAGGCCTCTGATCAACCTACTACCTCGACAATGAATCCATCTATAGAATTAGTATCGCCTACTGTTATTCCTGAATTGACAATCAAGACACCAAAGGGAGTAATTCATAAATCGACATATAATACTCGAGAAAGAGCTACAAAAAATTATAATATAGTTGAATATTTGGCTCAATCCCCTTCATCTATGTCTGCTCTTGAGGTATTAGAAAATTTTCCCTCCCAAAAACAGGATTTATTGTCGGCTAATGGTGGAATTGATCCAACTAATTCTAATCTTGTCGTCTTTAATCATACGGGCTATGTGCCACAACTACCAACAGAATTGGCATTCTACATACAGGTAAATGTTCTCAATCACCTTGTTCATCACACTATTATTGATGAGGGAGCATCTACAAGCATTATGTCTGTAAATTGTTGGAAGTGACTTGGCTCTCCGCACTTATCACAATCATCAATGACATTGAAGGCATTCGATGGACATACATATAAACCTTGTGGTATTATTAATAGCCTGCATGTTTAACTAGGGGGAAAAATAATGAATATTGATGTTGAGGTTGTTGAAGAACCCCTTGACTATAATATTTTACTTGGAAGTCCATGGGTATATGCGATGACTGCTATTGTTTCTACATATTTTAGAATGATTAACTTTCCACATAAATGTACAATTACAGTAATTAATCAACTATCCTTCTTTTCCTCCGCTTCACAGGTAACTTGAAGCATTCCGTTCATTCACATACCCCAACTAGAACTTCAGAACATTGGTGTAGGAATCCTAAATGATTCCACTCTTATGGGAACCTTTGCATCACTGCCGCCAGCGACGTCGGCAGAAATTGCAAGTATAGAGACCTGCTACATGATCTCTTCCACTCTATCTCGCTTAAGGAAGAGTACAGGTGATTCTGATATTTCTACATTGGATGAGTTTCTTCCACCCAGCCCTATTGAGCTGGCATAGAAATCAATCTATCTGGCTTGGGTGGAAAATCCGAAATCAGCGTCACCGATTGTTTGGGTTGATCGTTCCTTAGATTTTGGTACTCCATCTGATCCATTTTACTCAGCATTCTTGACAGATGAGAATATTTTGGAAGCCATGATATCAGAAGGAGAACCATGGGAAGATTATTATAATCATTCCCATCTTCCTGATTATGAAGAAAATTGTATTAGTGAACTATATCACCCATCCATAAAAAATTTCTTTTTGAATTATTTTCCCATTATGCAATCGATTCCGAGCGAAATATTTGAAATATCGAAGAAACAATTTCTATCGATATTTCGACCAAACCTACCATTGTAGAGAATATTCATGTCAGTGTATCTTGTTCTCCATCAAAACTCGAATCATATTGCTCTCTTTTTCGTGAATTTAGTGACGTATTTTCTTGGTCTTATGAGGAAATTCTAGGCATAGATACTAGTATAGTTGAACACACTATTAATATGTATCCTAATGTCAAATCGGTGCATCAACGGGTTTGTCCTATTCATCCAAATAAAGTCGCTGCCATCAAAACAGAAATTGAAAAATTTTTGCGTGCTGGTTTCATTTACCCTGTTCCACTAACTGAGTGGGTTTCCAATATCCTTCCTGTTATGAAAAAACAAGGAACCATTAGAGTGTGCGTCGATTATCGAGATGTTAATCATGCTTGTCCAAAAGACAACTATCCTAATCCCTTTATCGACTAGATTATTGATGATTGTGCTGGATGTGAAATATTTTCGTTCATGGATGGATTTTCTGGCTACAATCAAATCAATATCCACCCAGATGATCAACATAAGACTACATTCATCTGTTCCTGGGGCACATTTGCTTATAGGAAACTTTCGTTTGGTTTAAAGAATGCTGGGGCAACATTTCAGAGAACAATGGATTATGCTTTCAATGAAATCAAGCACATTGTTCAACCATACTTACATGATTTACCAGTGCATTCAAGAAATCAGACTGATCACCCGATGCATTTGAGATAAATTTTATTACGCTTCTGACACTACAAAATACGCCTCAATTCACATAAATGTGTGTTGTGTGTTGGTTCTGGTCGTTTTCTTGGATTCGTAGTCTCAAAAGAAGGGATTCGAATCGACCCTTTGAATGCTCAGGCCATTCTTGATTTGCATGCGCCGTCAAACTTACTTCAGATACAGAAACTTCAAGGAAAGGCTAACTTCCTAAGGAGGTTCATTCCAAATTATGCCGAAATGGCTCAAGGATTTACTCGACTCTTGAAAAAGGGGGTTCCATTCCATTGGGACCAAGTTGCACAAGCTTCTTTTGATGCTGTCAAGGACACTCTTGTCCGAGTGTTATTAGTGTATCCTCCAAATTATCAAAACGATTATTTCCTATATATCGTCGTGACCGAAACGACCATTGCTATGGTATTGGTCCAAGTAGAAGACGGAATTGAACATCCAATCTATTATTTGAGTCATAATCTCAATTATACGAAAGTTAAGTACTCATACGTAGAAAAGCTTGCCTTGGAAGTTGTTCAAGCTATCCAAAGAATTCACCATTATATTTTGCTCCGAAAAAATCAATAGTTTCAGATTGCAACCCAATGACTTGCATCTTATCACGTCAATTGCTGGGGGGGAAATATTCAAAATGGATTGTCAATTTGTAAGAATTTGATTTTGAATTTATCAAATCCAAGTCAAAGAAGTATTTAGTTTTGGCTGAGCTTCTCCGTGACCTTCCCTCTGATAGTACTGAAACTACGTCGGAACCATCAATTCTAGATGAGTCTCTGTTTCTTATCGGATCATCTAATCCTTGGTATGTGGATTTCATCATTTATCTCCAAACCCAAACTTTTCGGCCTAATACCTCTCGCTCTGAACAACGACGTATTCGATACCAAGCCAAATATTATCTGATCGTCGGTGATACACTTTATCGTCGTGGTGTCAATACAATTTTAAGGAGGTGCCTCACTCATGAGGAGGCCGAAAAAGTGTTAATTGATTGTCATGCTGGGGCTTGTGGTGGACATTTATCTAGATATGCTACCGTGTAGGAGATACTCCACGCCAATTAATTTTGGCCTACTATTTTTTGAGACTACATCCTTGCGGTCAGAAGTTGTCATGCTTGCCAGATTTTTTATCGTAAAATCCACAAACCACCAGTGCCAATGCATCCTGTTGTCTCTGCTAGACCATTTACAAAATGGGGTATTGACTTCATGACCTGTAAGCCTCCTTCGTCCGGGGGGCATGGTTATATTATTGTCGTAGTCGATTATTTATCAAATGGGCCGAAGCGATGCCTACATTCAAAAACACATGACAAACAACTGCATTGTTTTTATTCAACCATGTTATTGCATGGTTTGGGGTCCCACAGGCTATAGTTACAAATCATGGGAAGCATTTTCGCAACCACATGATGTCTCAATTGACTGCCAAGTTAGGATTGTCACATGATAATTATACTCCTTATTATCCACAATTAAATGGACAAGTTGAGGCTATTAAAAAAATTATTAAATGAATGCTTCAACGAATGATAGGAGTCCGTAAAAGAAATTTGCATTTGATCCTGTACTCCGCCTTGTGGGCGTATCAAACCTCAGTGAGAAATGCAACCGGATTTACTCCTTTTTAATTGGTGTATCGTCTGGAAGTTATCTTACCAATCCAATGCGAAATATCATCGTTAAAACTCGCAATAGACTTGTTACCTGACACCTCTGAAGAAGAAGCACATCTCCTTAACCTCATCCATCTTGATGAAATGCATCATGAAGCCCAATTGGCCAACGAAGCGCATAATATACATATAAAGGCGCAATGCGACAAAAAATTCCAGCCTCACATTTTCTGTGAGGGCGATTTGGTCCTTCTTTATGATCAAGAAGCTGATGTAATAGGTATAGGGAAATTTGAGCCCTTATGGCATGGCCCCTATATTTTCAAAAGAGTTCTTTCTAAGGGTGCCTATGAGTTAGTTGATTACGATGGAATTCTATTGGCACAACCTAGAAATGGGTTGTATTTGAAACGTTACTATGCTTAATCATGAGCATAGTAATTATTTGTATTATATTGTAAATATATGTTGTTGATTTTCATTCACTATCTTAATTTGTTTTTAGAGTTTTCTTGATGTTAGTAATCCTCTTTACATTTCATTGCAGATGTCTGAAACTTCAGAACCATTTGTTGGATATGCTGACAGTGCTAGTCATAGTATGCAGAATCTATCCTCTGCAGCGTGGGCCATTTTCGCTCCGAACGGCGAGTTATTTAGTTCTCAAGGGATTTGTATTGTTAGATCAATGAAAAATATCGCTGAGTATAGCACGTTGATCGAACTTCTCTCTGATGCGATTTCATTTGGTATTAACTGCATAATCATAAGGTTAGACTCACAACTTGTGGTATTACAACTTACTAGTGTTTATACTATTAGAAATCCAAAACTTCTTAGATTGTTCCTAAGAGTTTGAATTTTTGAAAGACACTTTTATTTTATTCAATATCAACACATTCCCAGAAATTTGAACACATTGACTGATTCATTAGAAATCAAGTTTTAGATAGACATTTGCAACATATGTAAAGAAAACATTAACATCATTAAATAGGATTGCACAATAAACATAGGAAAAACTCTGAAATCATATAGATAGATAGTTATAGGTTTTTACAAAATTTGTGCCCAAGACACATTGGTCATCTGACCTCAAAATGTATGCAAAATTTTATAAGTAAACTAGTGGTGCTCATGGTAACGAAATCCAATGGTTAGGAACCCTAATAGTATGTCGCTGTAGTTGCATAGGAAGCTCTTCCATCTGGAAATCCATAATCTCGAAGGTCAAGCCTTCTATGTGCTGCTGAAGCTCAGTTAGAGTCTCAGCCAGATCAATATCCTGAAGGACTTCTCTCCCGACAGCCCTCTCTGCTGGCACATCTGCTTCGCGCTCTAGTTCCACTACTGGTTGAACACGACCAGCATCTGTATTACATCAAAAATTTTGTTTAGTCTTGCAAAGAAATCAAAAAAAAAAAAATTGTATAAACCTTAGGAAAATAAAAAAATATGGTCAAAAAATTCTTACCTATTGCACCCCACTGAGCGCCTTCTGGTAATGCTAAATCTGGATCCCCTCGAAAATCGATGCCTGCGTATGGATACTCATCGATGGTGACGATCAGTCACCGGAACCAGGCAAAGAATGCAGTAGAGAACACAATTGTCGATTGGCCTGCATGCTGACCCATGAGTTATTTCCATATATGCATTCGAGGATCTCTAGGACTAGCTATATCCAGTGTCACATGTTGTGGTTGCATCAGTGGAATCCGTTCTAAGGAAAAGGATATAAGGATAGAACCATAGATAAAATTCTTCTTCCTTCCTCCCTTTTCTTTATTCAGTTGTTCCTTTATCTGAGATAGAATAGCTTCAGACCAGTTGAAGACTGTTGGGTCCATACACTCTAGTGCATACTGCATATATGATCTGTTCGCTACATGTAGTGTAACGGTGCCGACAAGTTTAGTGACTGTGAAAAGGATAGTTCTCAAAGGAAAATCTCTGACATCCTGGATGTTTATTTTTCCATATTTTCTAGGTTCTGCCCCTGGATAGCAATACTGCACAACATAATCCCTCACTGTCTTTCCTCCAATTGTAGACCCTGAGAGTGAAATGGGAAAACCTCTCCTCGACAAACCTATGAGAAAATACACATCCTCAACTATTATGGGAACCACTTGGTTCTTAATATGAAATGCCTTTATCATAGGATCCCATGCTCAAACTAAGAACTCCAAGAGTTCTATTTGTTGCCTCATCCCGGACAATTTGAAGTACTTAAGCAGTCCACAATATCTTAGGGCTCTTAAGGTAACTGGATCATTCAAGGCAATCATATATTGTTCTTCATGTTCTCTTTCCCTCCATGTAATCATTATTATAATCCGATGGAAACCTAAAACACAACCATAAGATCCATTAGATTCCATTTATTGCAAAAAAATAGGTCAATTTTGGGCATAATAAGAAAATCAAAAACTTAAACTGCACCCAACACACTCCCTGACAAGAGACAGTGCATTGCACATGCAATTACACTTCACTGTACCTGCTATGCAACGCAGGTTTTGACATTCAGGGGTGCGTTGCCCTCATTTTTGGAAAAATTTACCCTACGGGCCTTAAAACCCTAAAAATTTGCATAAATTGGAAATGAAATGAATACTAAAGGGAAGAGGAGGTTCATGGCACTAACTTGGATCAAACTAAAATGAAATTTGTCCACGAAAATGATCACAATCAGCAGCTGAAGTTTGAGGGAAAAATCAAGTTCAGAGCTCCAAAATACAAATGGTAACTATGGAATGGTAAAAATGAATAGTGAAACTACTTTTAAATAGTCACTTAATTATTTGCAAGTTACATTTATTGCTATGAATATAGTTTTATTATGTTTTTATCATGAAACAGGAATTTTTAATCCATTTGATGCTGTTCTGAACAGGAAATACAACTGGTGAATAGATTAGTAGTGCAGATTTATTTCAAAGAATGACTTGACCACAAAGCATACTTTTTCTCCTTATTTTTCGAGTTTTGTTAAAAATGAAAAAGGATTTGAAGCGCACTTTTATCTCTTGTTCGAGCTTCAATAACAGTGAAAAAGAAACCCCCAGAGTCTTTTTTCAGCTCTTTTTAGACTCTGATAATGTGAAAAGATTGTCGAGCACTTGTCTTTTCGAGCTTGTAAAAGTAAATGAATTGATATCTACTTAGTATAATTTTAACCCTTTTCCGGACTGAGATATATTATTTACGAAAATGGAATATCTTGGTTAAACATGACCAAAAAGGTTTTCTCAGATATTATTTTACACTTTTTTGGATCTAAGTGAAAAATTTATGAAAAAGTACATATGGAGTTTTCTTTCGTCCTCTTTTTCAAACTCTCTAAATATGAGAAAGGACCAGGCTATCACTGTCGTTAAGCTCGTTAAAACATAAAATAGCGACGGGCTTGTCGACCATGGAAAAAATTGAGTTTCATTCATCGCTAGACTCGTTAAATTATTAAATAGCAATACTTTATTCGCCCAAAGGGTTGAATTATCGATCAAGCAAATGTTATCGTCCTCAAGCTTGTTAAAAAATAAAGAGGTATTGGTCGAAAAATGACCGGGGAAAATTTGGGAAAAGTGAGCAAAATTTCTTTATGGTAGCAAGTCGCTCTTAAACACGACACTTCCTTCACTCCATGTCCGTGACTGTTTGGGTTGGGTAATCATCTTGACGGTTCATTCACACCTATGGTTCATCATACCTTTAATTAAATTTTGGGTCAGTGCTGCCAACTCATCACAGTTTCACTGATATGTTCAAGAGAAGTCATCTAGTGAATAAACTCATCCTTCTGCAATACTCGTAAACCTTTATTCTCATGACCGTCATCCCTGAAAACTGCTATATCAATTCATACCCTTGTCTCCGAAATCAGTAACTCCCATTTCGCAATAAGGTGACTTCCTTTCGACGACAAATCAATATCTAGGAAGTTCACTTAGAAACATCAGATTCCAGTACCATGAGGCTTGTTACATCATCGACAAGATCCTCGCTTCTGGACCTTTGACCAAAAGATTTTGTTTGGCGTTCGACATCAAATCATCTATTCACGCCTTACAAAATGTACTCTTTCTTGAGGGCCATTTTCATTAATGGTGGTTCTCTCACATTTTTTAACAGCTCACATCATTGGCTGGTAATCAAATGATGTCTTTCCATGTTCAATGAAAAATCATATATTCGCATGGCTAAACTTGTACCCGAATGATCGAGTGAATGAGATAAGAAGATCCCAGATCTAGTTTCATCCATGCTGGCTACGATTTCAGGATTGTTGTACACATCATCTGTACGGTGACCTTACATACAGATTGTCATCCAAACATGGGCCTATATTTGTAGGCATGTTTGCATTGGGCAACATTCCAGTGTCGACGACTTTTTGAATTATGTACATGTTATTAGATTTTTTATGTGCTGGACATGGGAATGCCTACCCTCAGAAATTATGATCAAAGAATATATATCATGATGTAATGTATTGTAAGATTGATGCAAGTGACCACTTCGCTTCATCTCCAGCCCATCACAGTGTAAAGCATCTCAATCAAATGTTTTTATTATTTTGACCTCATGATTTAGGGGGGAATTGTTATAGGTCAATTTGGGCATCATTCCCAATGACCTGGTTAATTGGCCATCATCTCCAGGACCAATGACTAAGGGTCTATCATTCCCTATCATTTCAAGTTGCTACATGCCCTAAGGCAAGAACAAGACAAATCAAGCATGACTTTCATCAAGCAAATGTTTCCAAGGTTTGAAGTTTATTATATAGCATATGGGAGCTCACCAACGCTGCCTCTAAGGGGACTAAGTGCATTGCATATGCAGGTAGCCCCATGCAAGGCTGCTCTGCAAAGTACTTCCTGACATCTATGGGTGCGTTGGTCACATTGGGAGCGAAATTCTCATTGTTCCAGAATCTCCATTTGGCCAGTGCCTTCTAGAAGAGTTCGCATGTGTCAAGCTTTGAATCCAAGTGTCCATTTGACATCTACAAGATTGGAAACATATCTTGCCTATTATTGGAAATTTTTTGATTACAAAAAAACCTTCAGTTCATCTATAAATTGAGCACAGATCTGAGTGTTTGAGAAGGAAGAATTTGAGTAGAGAAATGCTGGATAATTTTCAATTGAGAGCTAGATTTGTGTAACAGCTGCTCGAGAGATTTATACTGTGATGGGGCTGAGGATCATTTCTGGAAGGGTCACTTCAAATCAGTCATTTGGTTGTAACCTCTCCTTTTATCATCAATAAAGAATACAACTTGCTTTCCCTATATGCATCTGTATTGGCTTTGATTTTCCATATTGCAAGATCTTAGTTGATGTATATTGTTTATGCTTTACTGATTTAGCTAAATAACTTGAATATACATCTGTATTACTGCTATCTTCTTCTTTTTTAGTATTCTTTCTTGCAGGAATAATTTTGCCTACGAATCTCTCGAATTTGAAGCTACAACATAAGCAACATAAGGGGTCATTTAGAAGTAATTGGATTACAAGTAAGCCTCTAATCCTTTCTGTGTGTCTACTCTGAGTTAGGAAAGGTAGTCGTATAGTATTTAATCTGTTGTTCTAGACTATCATCTGTATAGGGACGTGTGTTTTATCTATAATTCACAATTTTGGCCCAACAAAAATATATTTTGAAGGCCTTGAAGAAAAATAACTCCAAAGTTAGCTTAGAAGTTATGTTAGAAATTATTTTTTCATTTAATGAGTTTGGGATATTTATGCCTTGGGATTTGTATGGTCCCAATGGTCAAATGCATTTATTATGTAATTATTGACTTCTAAAACCCTAGCTAGGGTTTACTTCATTATTCTTCAGTTAAATATTGCATGTAAGCTTCATATTTTTGTGGGCTGATTGTTGAGTTCAATACACATAGACTTGGAGTTGTGAAGAAATTGGTTTTGGAGCATTTTGTTTGTCTTGGATCGAGCATCAATGGAGCAAGCATATTCATAAGACTAATGAACATGGTTAATGGTGATGTTGTTCTAATTTAGTAATTTTTTCCTTCTGTTTTCATATTGTTTCATCTTTTCTCATGCAATAGAGCAGAAAATTTAGGTTAAGATATGAACTTAGAGGCACCTTAAGATTGGTTTCCTTCTATTGCTTAGATGTTTTCCTCTGCTAGGTATGACTGGAGAATTCTTGATTGCTCTCTAGTTCCACTTAGCTTCTTGTCTTAAGAATGGTTCAATGGAGTCAAGCCAAAGAAGTTTATGGTATTCCCTATCCTTTGGTGTAGGTTAAAACATTTTTTTTAAGGCCTTTATTTGAATTTTACTAATTAGGGTTTGGCTAAAGAAGTTTATGGTTTTCCCCGTACTTTAGTTCATCTTGAATAGTCACTTTGAAGGTGTTTTGTAGTTTTATTAAGGAATTTAGGAGTTCCCTGCTCTTTAATCATTACTAGTGTGTTAACTTGAATGTTTTCTTTATTTGAAGGTAAATAACTAGAGAATTAAGGAGTTCCCTGCTCTCTAGGGTTTACTTGATTGTTGTTTTGAAAGTTTACTTGGTGAATTTTGACCAGAGAATTTTATGGTGTGCCCTGAACTTTGGTTATTTCTTAAGCATAGTGATCTTGAAAGCCCTTCTTGTTATAGTATATGTTAAAGGATCCTTAATTGCCCTTTAAACCTACTATTTTCACAATTTAATTTTCATTTTACATCCACATAAGCTACTAAGATCCATTTGGCTTTGTTAACTTTCCCTATGAAACACCCTTGATTCATTGTTGTCCTTTTTAGGCCTTTCACAGAATCCATAGCCCAATGGTTTGAATTCCTCTTACTCTATATTTTCTACTTGACAACCTACCCAACCAACCAAAAAAAACAAACAAACCTATCACTTTAAATAGCCTAAAATCAGCATCCTAAAAACATACAAGTCATATCTTTTATCAAATATAGAGAGATCCCTCTTTAAGTCTAGGAAGGTTAGGTCCTAGGACTCCAAAGTTTGTTTGATGCCACCCTTCTCTGTTTGGTCATTGCTAATTTTTCAAATTATAGGGACCTAACATAATGGCGATCACGATGGGACTGAGTAAGTAACAACTTAAATATTTCTTCAAAACTCAAAAATCCCTTGTCAAACTTAGATAAATCAAGTGTTAGCCAAGAATGATATCTAGTTTATTTTCCATACTAACACAATGGCGAACACACTAGGGAACACTCATTAAAAATATTAGTGATACATAAAGAACTCAGAAAACCCAAAAATATCTCTAGATTGGTATCAAATTGTTGATGGTGGACAAAAAAATAATCCTCAAACAGTTAGAATCATCCACCTGGTGATTCCACTAGTTTCTAGTAGACTTGGTGACTCCACTATTTCTCACAGACTCCTCTGGGAACATATTAATCAATCCTGATAGAATGAAACCCAATCACATACTATGTGAATTCAACATGTTTACAGATTAGTTTTGCTTTCAAAACTCTTATAAACTTTCAGGCTCTCTGTGTTGTGGGTCTGAAATATGGCTTCACAAAGAATCAACACCAGATCTCACTCTAACCCAAATCCTCCTGATATAGTTTATGACCCAGAAATAATCTTAAGAAAAACTTCTAGGAGTGAAGATTCGACTAGTGTCAGACCAATTCACAAAGGAAGTTCCTTTCCTGAAAACCTTACATCCTTGCAAGACACCCAATTTGAATTACATCATAAAAGAAACCTATTCATAACTAAGTCTCAAAGTTGGATAGACTAGATAGACCTTGAGCCCACAAGCTTACAACAAATTCCTAGTAGAGAAGCTTCTCCTTCCACTCCTCCTGATTTTCAGCTTCTCCAACACTTTGACTCCTTTCGTTCCAAATCTGTTCAATATCAGCTAGTTGTTCCAAGTACAACTGCCACCCCCACTCATACATCCATTTTGAAAACTACCCCATTTCATCCTCCACCTCCACTCATAAATCCTCCTCTTGTGAATCCTCCTTGGGTTCCATTACTTCTCATCATGGTATCATGGTATGCTCCTTTGGCACTACCACAACATTTACTACCCATGCCACAGGACTATCAATCTAAAATCCCTCACTTTAACGGGACTGATTCTATAACTGCCCAAAAACATGTAGATAAGATGGATGACGCTTTTGAATACCAAGAAATATAAGAGGAAACCATAAAAATGAGAATGTTTGCCTAAAGTTTAGGGGGAGAAGCAAAGAAATGGTTCAAGAACTTAACCCCTAATAGCATTCATGATCTACCTTCCCTTTATAAAACATTCATAAACAAGTGGGAGACTAAGAAAAATCCTCTTCAAACCCTATCAGAGTATGATAACCTTAAAAGGAATGTTGGAGAGAGTGTCGAAGACTACTACACTAGGTTCAATAGTGTATACAATGCACTCCCTCCTCACATGAAGCCCCCACAAGGCCTACCCCTTGTAAAATTTCCAAATGGATTTGATCCATACATGTCTTATCAATTAAGAGAAATATATCCCCTTACCTTAGAATACATGCAAAGGGGAGCAGTAAGTGTAGAATCCAACCTAATTGCTAAAAGAGCTAGATTGAGAGAAGAGAAGAAGGTTACATACAAAGATGAAAATACAACCTCCACATCTGATGCTAAAATTGACAGCCTAGTTAGGACAATGGAAAGGAGGATGGAGAAGATTAACTTGAATGAAAGAGCACCTCCTAGGGAAAATCAAACAAAACCTCAAAATAGAAATAGAAACCAAAACTTCAGAAGAGACCCTCCTCAAATAAGACAAAGAGAAAATGACTAGCAAATCAGACCTCCTTTCCAAGAAAAATATGTAGATGAAGAGGAAAGAGATATTAAGGAGCCAGAAGAAAATCATGTGTAATATTCCAAAATGGAAAAGACAAGAATATAGAAAATATGCACAATTCCAACTACGGTAAAATAAGAATTAAACATGTAAAATAGGAAAAATGCTAGAATACATCAAAACATGATAAATATGGGAAGAAAACAGCTAAGCCATATCATTATATATCAACATCAAATGAAAGTACATAGTGCTCCAAAAGGAATGCACTCAAGCCATAAGATGTCTGAAATACACCAAAGAAACCAAGCACTGGAAATGTGTGTTGCTGCTGGTAATTATTGTTATTATGGATAAGAACCATGGGCGGAAGGCTGTTAGATTACTTAGCATGATCCGCTCTTTTAACCACAGCTTCTACGCAAAAAACCCAAAAAAACCCAGAAATGGTTTGGCCAGTTTTTAAGTTTGGATTTTCAGACTTTTTTAGTTGCCCACTGCATTTCTACTGCCTGACTTGTTATTCATCAGTATTTTTCACTTGTTTGTGATGACTAGTTGTAACAACCAAGTTTTCTAGCAGCTGATCTAAAAATTTGTCAAATTTGCCAGCTGGAAAACACCCATAAACTTTTTTTTGCCTTCTTACCTTTCAGTCCACCCATGACAAGATGAAACCTCATTATCAAATCCTACCTAGCCTCAGCCATACTAGTCTGCCCATAGGCTCTAAAGAAACAATCCAAATCTATCCAAAAAGCCTCCCCTAAGTTAGGAAGTGGCACTTTAGGCATTTCTCCTTTGGAAAATTATCCTAAAGCCAAAGTACCTCCATCTGCTATAGACCAGTCATAACATACCTTCCCATTCTGCAAATAAAGTTGGTTACAACCATAGGTCGCACCACTAATACACCCTCAAGTCTCAACAATACATGGACCATAAGTCAAACTGATTATAGGTGTTCTTACAGTGTTTTAATGGACCTTTCAAGGACAGAGGCCTACCAGCATCTCAGAAGACAATATTTGGCTCCACATGAGAAGACAACTGCTTCTAAATGTGATCTTGAGCCTGGGATGCAGCCACAGAACAGAGAGTTTTTCATCAAGCTCTTGCGATCACAGTCAAAGCCTGAAAGGAAAGTGAAAGGAAGAATAACACTGTCAAAGGGCTGATGATATGACATGACTAAAAAAAACTCCTTCATTTATAAGCAGAGGGTTTGAAGACTGAAGAACCTCCTTCATTTCACAAGAAGAGGGTTAGGAGCGCCTCCTTCATCTATAAGCAGAGGGAAAATGGAAAAATTTTGATTTTAAGAGTTTCACTGACTGTAAGACAAATTTTTTGATGAACAGTGAGACAACAACTAAGGTTTTCTGAAGTAAAATGATGATTAAAGGCAGAGGCAAAACAATGAGTTTTAAAAATAAATTGCATGAGTTCACTATTAGTTGAGTTACAATGTAAAGCTAACAGGTTCATCATCATTGAGGAAAGATTGTGAAGGCAGATAGTCAAAGGAGTCAAAGGGGTCTTGGTCTCAAAGTAACGTCTACCATCATGCTCAAAAGGAAAACCAGGCATTTGTCAAAGAAGGCCTCCTTCATAAGCAAAGTAAAGGAGTTCATCATGGTTTGAGGATGAAAATCAATCATGGCATATGGCAAGGATTCTAAAGGGACTACTCTCAAAAAGAGGTAAAATAAATGAAAGCCCAGGATTCTTGCAGACCTCCTTCATAGAAGAACTAAAGGGTAGCTTCCCTTATTCACTTTTCAGCTCTAGTGCATCATCCCTTGTTGATTTTTCCCACAGTTAAAGAAGAAACTCAGAGCAGCACCTGCCATCTCATTTAGTTTTCACAATGGACATGACCATATCCAAAGCATCCCGAGAAAAAAATGTCAGTTTAGGTTGCAAAAGGGAAAAGCTACCTCCTTCAAAGTGTCGAAGAAAACCTCATATAAAACAAAGTGTCTTCTACAGGTGTCCTCTTTTCAAATGACAAAAACAAATGGATGATGATGATATTCAGAGTGAGCAACAAAAGGACAAGAGGAGGAAAGAGGGATATTTAAATTACAATTAAGCCTTTTTCCCAGTAAAAGACAGTCACAGTCAAAAGGCATATCTGCAATCCTTCATAGGGCTCAGAGAAGATTTACCTTCCATAGTGCAGATAATCAGAACAGGGAAAAAAGTTTTCTCTCCAATAAGAAACAATGAAAGTTTTTAAGTCTTAAAAAGGGTTGTTTTACTTCAAAAAGAGGTCGAGTTTATAAAACAAGCGGTCATCATCACTATGACATTTTTTTCCAAATAAAAAGGTATCAAGTTGTGTTTTAAAGAAAAGGGATTCAAGTTTTGTTTACAAAAGGGTATTTTCAAACCTATCTTACAAAACCCTCACCAATCAAATACGAAAGGGACTTTGGCTTGTTCGTTTTCAAAAGAGGTTGAAGACCGTTGCAAACCCTTTTTAAATCTCACAAAACACAAGACAAACTCACCTTTGCTATTCAACTGGGTCGAAGAAGGAAGTTTGAGTGAATTCATAGAGTTTTTCGGGCTTAAAGAATGCGCGGCACGCCTGTACAACCGCGCGGCACGTTCAGGCGCATTTTTTCCACAGGAATACAAAGCCACATGGTGCGTCTGTAGCAGCACGCGGTGCGCCTGTAGGCGTTGGTCACGTCGGCCCGCCAAAGTGACCCGACCGTTGCTTGCACGATGCTCTCTCATTCTAACGTGTCGCACATGTGTTCAACATTCAAGGTGCCTCCAAACCAATCCTGAAGCGGATCAAACTACTCAAAAAGCACCATCATCGATTTTAAAGGTATTCTATGTGCCTAGTTGCTCCTTTCAAGACTGCTAAAAGAGAGTGAAAAGATGAAACTCACGGTGTGAAATCACTGTTTTGAGTTGTTTAAAGAGGGTTGATGTTTTTGTTTAAAGATATGGGCATGCAATATCTATGATTTCCCAACACTGACATAGGAAAAATGGTGGATTTTATTGATGTCAAAGAACTTTATAAACTACCCTCAAAATAGTATTGAAAGGTGGGGACAGTGCTTAAAATGAGAGACACAATAGTTGGAAAGTAAAACAGTGGTCTTAATTTCACAAACAGGAATCATTGAATGAGTATTTTTGTCCTTTCTAAAGTCTCCTATATGTGTTAAAAAGGGAAAAACTAGTGTTTCTCTTTCATGAAGCAAACTTTAGTGTATGAAGCTGTAACTTTCAATTTGGAGGTATTGTCGAACTCTGTGTGAGGAATAGTGAATACAAGGGTAGTGTTTTGGTTAAGAGGAGTTTTTGATTTTTGACTGCTACAGGGATGTTTGTGCTGACACCAAAACACAAGGAGCTTGATGACTTTACCTAAACACAGTGACCCTTTGACTGTGTGTATGCTTTTTAGTTGACTGTGCGATTGTTAATGAATTTACTTGTTGATTGGCATACAAAAGAAGAAGGGCAATATTTGTAGAGGAACAGAGACCTATTACCACAGAAGCATCTCACACAACATTTGAAACAAATTTTACTTGATTAAAACAATGATTTACAAAGAAGACAGAGTTTGTTTGAAAACACATTTTTGAAATCCTTTTGAAGGCAGTTTGATTTTGCTGAGAGCATCTAGAACAAGATGCCTCCCAGGCAATACACTAGGAGTGGTTTACATAAGAGATATGAACCTATTTCCACTGAAGAAGTGAACTCACACCGATCAGTATTGTTCAATTTCATGAGGTCGTGTGTTTAGATTTTTGCCAAAGGGTGCAATAGGTAAAGAGTTTTTCTCCTTTAACACACCTTTGCGCTTTGAAGTTTCAAAATAAGAATTTCCAATTAGCAGGCCTTGATTTCAAGTTCTCCCCAAGATCCATCTCCAAAGCCACTAAAATTCCCTATATTTACGAGAAATGGTTTAAGCAAAGCCATTTGGACTCAGATGATTACAAACCCTTCCTAAAGCCTGAGCATAGATAATCATGTCCTTCTATTTTCCCTTTCTCATATCTTTTAGTTAGCTACGCCCCTCTCATGAAGATTATCATGAAGTACTTCACTTGTGAGGGAAGATTCTCCCGAATCTATGCATATCACATTCGACTGCTCATGCATTTCACTAGAGCCCGATTGCTAAATCATCCTTTCTTCTTACACAAGAGCATTGAGAAAAGGGCCTCCACTGTCCAGAAGAAGCCTCCTTCACAGCAAATTGCCTGTCTCTTCCATCACTCTCTCATCAAAATCATCATTCTTCATCAGCTTGAAAAGAGAGAGGTCTCTTGGGATGTTTTCATCACTCATCCGCATTTATCCACTGCCCCTCCAGTCCATACATCCCCTACATATCCTACTCATCACCTCTCACCTTCTTCTAGCAGACCTACTCCTAAAAGGCTCAAGTTTACTACAAAACAAACAAAGGAACATGAAGAAGGATGAGGAAGTGACCAGCAAGAGGAGGAAGGAAATGAGAAAGAGGAAGAAAGTGCTGAACAACAGCATGACAGTGATGAGGGTTAACAACAGCATGACAGTGATGAGGATGAACAACAGACTCATGAGGAGGGTGAGCAACCTTATGGTGAAGGGCAGCAGCATGAAGAGCAGCATCACAGTGGTGATGAACAACAGTAAGGGAAAGAGGAAGAAAATGTTGAACAATAGCATGGCAGTCAGGATGAGACAGAACAACAACATAAAGATGATGAAGGGCAACAGCAGGAAGAAAAACAAACTCATAATGAGGGTGAGCAGACCTTTGATGATATACATCAGACTTATGATGAGGGTGAAACAGAGCAACAAGGGCAGCCAAAGGGGACTAAACAGCATGACATTGATGAGCAAGGGCAGCCACAACATGTTACACATCAGCCATAGCCTGAGGAACAACAACTTCAAGAAGATGACAAGCAAGGTGACAAAGGTAAAGGGGCCATGCCCTCTTCTCCTAAAAAGGCCAAGCCCCGGATAGCGAAGAAGAGAGTGCCTAGAGTGGTTACTCCAAATGTGACAAGGGCTCTCCGAAGTAAAGGAAAATACCTAAGAAGCCTATCATTGATTTGCCTAGGAGGAAGAGCACTAGAATAGCCACTCAAAGCAAAGGGAAGAGCAAGGTAGAAGGAAGTCATGAACAGGAGAGTGCATTCAATATCATCCCTATCCAAAGCGATGATAGTGATAATGAGGCCTGAATTTTATAAAACCTTTTGATCCATAGGGAAGGCCAAATTGATGCAATGAAGGATGATCTTCATAGGGCAAGGAATTTCAATCAATTTATGCAAATCCAAAATAGGCAATTGAGTGTCCATATGGCTATTTATGAGACACGGGCGACTAAGTACAAGAAGGAGGCCTCCAAAGCCCAAGTAAGGTTGGAAGAACTCATGGGCGAGTTTGATGAAAGTGAAGGCGAAGATCAGCCTAAGCGAAAGAGGCCTAGAACCATGTGGCTTAAAAAGGCACTTGAAAAGCAAAAAGAAGAGGAAAATGCCCTTCTCCAATCTACTCCTCTCACTGCATTGTTTGAACAGGAGATAGAGAACAATAAGGAGGCGTGGCTTGAGAGAGTCAATGACCATTTGGAGAAAAATTTGGAGAGGGAAAATAGGGATTTAGACCTTCAAAGGAGAATGACGAGGCATTACAAAAAGTTAAATCAGTTTGCCCGGCGCAAGTTGAAGGTTGCTCAAGAAAAGCTCAAGGAGGCTAAAGGGAAGCGCCCGGCACGGAAAGTGAGAAAATACACATTAGGACTTCAGATTTTGGCCTCTGCTTCACAACATGTTGCTGAGAACCCTTGAGGGTCATGCTCACCAATTTTGGGCAATTTTCGACATATTTTGGTTTTTTGGCATTTTTGGGTTTTTGGTCAAAACTCATAAGCTTCGCCATTTCAGTTTGGGGGATCAACAAAGGAGGAGAATGGTATCATTGGATGCCATAATTTCAGGAGCACACACTCAGCAATTTTCAGGAGATTCAAAGATCATTTTCTCCACCGAAATGGCGAAAAATGCCCGCTTTTTCTACACTCTACCCAGTCTATCAGCAAACCTTATTTCTTGGTTTTTTACACACATGCCTATTTTTGGAGGACTTTTATGCATCATATTGCAAAAATTCTAGTTTCTCCGAAAATTAGACACTCAGAGCTTTCCAACAAGCTGTCATGAGCCTCGTTTTGACATCGGGAAGGCTGCCAAAAGTTGCTGGCAAGTCAGGGGACCTTTTGCTGATGTAATTTTTGAGTATTTTTGTAAAATTTGAACCTTTAAAAACTGCTTTTTCCTCATGTGCGTTTAGCTATTTTTGCACATGACAAGTTATGAAAAGTCAATTTATTTCCCTCTTTTAGAATTTTTTAGATATTTTATGAGATATTTTGTGCCTTGGGCTTTGCAAAGCCTCAAGTACAAGTTTAGATATTTTGAATAGGCCAATGAGAGTGAAAATTGAACTAAGAGGTTTTCCTCACTTAAGCCTATATATTCCAAAGGCTTTCCCTGTAAGGAAGGCTAAAACTTGATGATAGAAGAAATATATGGTCATATAAGCTTTGGAAAAAATACTTGTCTCATGCTCTTGGATAGTCTCTTGGATGTTCTTGGACGATGAAAGAGGATTGTTGCTGGATTCCATGACTTGGTAGAATGGTATAGTGTCTCTTTATTTGTTTTGTTTTCTAGTTTTCATTCATGAATCCATGTTTCTTGCTTGCTATAGATCATTACAGAACAAATTTGAGACATGCCCTTGGAGGCACCTCAAATTTCCTGTTTCTTCATAGCTTCCATGTTTTCTTCTTCCTTAGTCACATTAAATAATTCTTGATTGCTCTTTAATAACTTAAGGATATTGTTGCTTATTTAATTCATGGTTTTATGAATGCTAAGTATGATTTACGGTACGCCCTACTTACTCATCGCTAGCCATAGCTCCATCCATGAAATTTCTCTTTGATTGATTAGATTGTCATTTGTTGAACCAAAGAGGTCTTATTCTGATCTTTCCCTTTGCCTAAGACTATGCAATCTTGTTTTCAAAGTGCCCAATAACTTGAAGTACTGTGTTTAGGCGTTTCGGCATAGTGATTTGAGTTGTTTGTCTGTCTTAAGTGTTTTTCCCCAAAGTCTGATAGCCATTTCCCAAAGTTAGAGGGTGATATATCTCTATGCATGGCTTGAATGTTTATTTCTATGTATTGATTAGCTTATAGTTACATTTCTTATGATTAATGGTTTTCCCTACCATGTTTATGTCAGCTATTAAACTAGTCATGCTTGAAATCCTTTGTTGTTCCCAAACTTGATGTCCATTTTATTCCATTTTTCCCAAAGATCCTTTCTACCTCGAATCAAATCGGCCCTTCAAAAACCTTGTATCACCATCTGATATCTTTCTTGACCTTTTTGACCCCATAGCCCAGTTGATATGACATCTTTTTACCTATCTTATATCTTTGATCAGTTTCATCCCTCACAACCTAAAAAACCAAAATAAAAAACCTACTTCATAACTAGCCTAAAATCAGAATACCATAAGCAAACACACAGATATCCCTTACACAAATAGAGAGAGCCCTCTCTGAGTCCATGAAGGCTAGGTCCTTAGGCTCCAAATACTGGTTTGATGTTACACTGTCATTTGGCTTTCCAATCAGCCATATCACGGGACCCTAACATAAGGGCGATCACGGTGGGACTCTGAGTGATAAACAAACTTAGTTTCCCTAATCTTTATAGAATTTTTATAATACTATCTGACTGACTTATCCCACCGCTCACTAAAATAATGGCGATCACGGTGGGACTAACTGAGTACATAATAGTCTAGCAAACTCTTATAGATTCATTAGTCTTTAAAACTTAAATAGTTAAGCAGTCCATAGAACCATTTAGAGTAGACTCTTTTTGTTATCTCCACCATAGAAAAGTGATGAAACAAGTTTGGAATACTTTAATAAACCATAGGCTGCACATAAAAACTTAGAAAAACCCCAAAACATTCTCAGATTGGCTTTTTCCCTAGTTACTAGTGGTGGACCATAGCTACGTCTTTACAAAAAAAACCAAGTTCCACCTGGAAAATCCACTAGCCTCCAGTAGGCCTAAAAAATCCATAAAAAAACCAAAAATTCATAAACCATACCTTTCTGCTAACTCTTCCTTCCAAAAACTTAAACTTAGGGTGGAAACTCTATAAATCAGTGACAATCTAAGTATAACTTAGCGATTCAGAAAATCTCACCTAAACATAAGAGATAAGAAGAAACCTTCTTGCCAAGAGAACCATTAGCTAGTCCATACAGCCTAGGAAACTGTTGAAACCAAGTGAATCACTCTTCTTTGCAATTTCCCATCTCAAATTTTGCTACAAAACATTTTTCCAAGCATCTTTGATAGTGTTGGTGGTGGACCAAAGTTCTCATAAGGAATCCACCTGGCGACTCCACTATTCCATCCTTTTAGTTTGACCATCCTTCACATTAGCAAAACATTAGAGAGGCCATCCATCCAAGACATTCACAAATACCATCCTCCCTAAAATCTAGACCCGAAATCTAGCTTCACAAATAATCCACACCAGATCTCATCCAAACCCAAATCCCCATATCATATTAGATGACCCAGAGAAGATTCTGTGGCAAGCTTCCGAAACTGGCAATCTAGCTACCGATAGGTTCATACATAAAACAAAATCAGTGCCTGAACATCTCACTACCTTACCGGATTCTTCCTTTGACTTAAAATCAGCAAAAACCCTTTTTAGAAGCAAGTCACAAAGTAAGATAGACTTTGACGATATTGAGTCCCTAGATCTGCCACAAAGTCCTAGTAGAGAAGCCTCACCTTCCATCCCTTTTGACTTTCAGCTTCTCCATCACTTTGGCTCATACCATCCCAGATCTGCTCAAAACCAGGTCACTAGTCCAAGTACATCTGCCACACCTATCCAAACCACTACTGTTCAAACCACTTCAGCTCATCCCACAAGCCCTCATTTTGTACATCACCCATTAACTCCCGTCATGGCAGCTTGGTACGCACCCTTGGTGTTGCCACAACCTTTGGCTCCCTTACAAGATGATTATCAATCCAAAATCCCACACTTTACTGGAGTTGAGACTACCACAGCTCAACAACATGTAGATAGGATTAGCGATGCCTTCGAATACATGGAATTAGAAGACGAGACCATTAGAGTGAGAATGTTTGCCCAAAGCCCGGGTGGAGAACCCAAAAAATGGTTTAAGAGATTAACTCCAAAAAACATCCACAACCTCCC
This sequence comes from Pinus albicaulis, assembly GCA_034641835.2. Taxonomy (NCBI): domain Eukaryota; kingdom Viridiplantae; phylum Streptophyta; class Pinopsida; order Pinales; family Pinaceae; genus Pinus; species Pinus albicaulis. The sequence continues at coordinate 7,170,723 of CM076581.1, read as the reverse complement.
AGAACTCTACCAAGTCTTCATACAAAAGTGGGAAATCCGAAAGAACCCCATTCAAATCCTGTCAGAATATAACAATCTAAAACGGGAAAACGGGGAAAGTGTCCAGGGATATTGCACTAGGTTCAACAGTGTATATAACGCCCTCCCACCTCACTTCAAACCCCCACTTGGTTCAGCCTTGGAAAAGTTCCCCAAGGGTTTTGACCCAGACATGACTTATCAGCTAAGAGACAAGGACCCCCTTACCTTAGAGGAAATGCAAAAAGTAGCCATAAGGGCAGAAGCCAACTTAGCAGAAAAAAGAGCTAGGACTAGATCAGAAAGGAAAGTCACCTACTGAGATGAGGTCTCCACTTCATCCCCTTCCCTAGATCCTAGAATAGATGATTTAGTCAGGTCCATGGCCAAAATGTGGGAAAAGATAAGTGAAAAGACCCCTCTTAGGGACAACCAACAAATCCCTCCAAACAGAAACCAGAACCAAAATTTTAGGAGAGAACAACCTCAAAACAAACCAAGGGAAAATGACCAGCAAATTAGGCCACCATTTAATGAAAATTATATGGAAGAAGATGATAGGGATACATAACCCGTTGATGAAAATAATTTGAACCTCATAGGGTCTGATAACGAGAGTGAGGTGTACCTCACGGAAGAAGAACAAGAATTATTTTCTCCAAATCAGGATGAAACCAACTATGAAGATCCCGAGGATCCTGCCATAGATTTTTAGAATGCTATAATAGAAGCTCACAGGCAGTATGACCTTAGAAGCAGAAAAAATCAAGACAATTCCAAGAAAGGTAGCTTAGACACTGCTAAAACCCCTGATACCATCCTTAAGAAAGCAGTAAACAGCAACAAAATCATGGTCGGGAAAATGACCAAAACAAAGATAGAGTTACCCAAACTAATCCTAACTCAGATATTCCTAGTACTTCCATAAAGATTCCTGAGGTGGCTGTAGCACATAAAATCCAGAAACAGAGCCAGCAAAATCAGAACATAGAGAAGGTCATGGCTTAAAAAGCTGAAACAAACATGTCTAAACTGCAGCTACCTTTTAGTTTTGAGGGTGAAATCTCCAAAATAAAGATCACCATGCCTCTTACCGAGCTCATTGCCCAAGGCTCTTATAAATCCCAAGTGTTAAAGGTCTTGAATCTAGGGAATGATGCCAACACTCTTAATCTAGCTGATGACACTCCTGACGTGTTGTTTGATCCAAAAATAGAAGGGAAATTCCAAGAGGGAACCACTCTTCCCTTTTACATCAGTCTAAATATCCATGACCAAATCCTTCACAATGCCATGCTAGACTTCGTCGCCTCACATAATCTTATGCCGAATGTTGTAATGGAAAGATTAGGCCTAGAAATCATGAGACCATACAAAGACTTATATTCATTTGATTTTAGTAGAGTCATATGTCTAGGCTTGATCAAAGATCTTTGTTTTAGTTTGGCCCAAATACCTGCAAAACATCTGATCATGGACATAGTGGTAGCAGAAATTCCTCCCAAGTACGGAATGCTTCTATCCATATCTTGGGGAGCCAAGCTCCAAGGGAATAATCAAATTGATCTTTCCTATGCCACTATTCCTGTGTTTGACCAAACAAGAATACTCTATCGAGAGTCACACATGAAATACATGATTAGTAGTCAAGAGAGGCCAGATAACATCCCAATGTATTCCTTGCATTTCGACCTGAACTCTTTTATTCTGCACACTGATGAGGACATTAAAGAACAGTCAAAAGAAACTGAAACAAGCTTAGACCCACCACATCAACTTCCCCTAGTTCTCTATGATGAGCTAGACACTCAAATCTACCATGATCATGAACAACTATGTCTCGCAGAAAGTAAGTATTTTCCTTCTGAAATAAGAATAGAGCAAGAAGCACAAACCATTATGTATTATCAAGTGAATTTCTCAAACCTTAGTCAAACCTCAGCAGTAACATCAGGAAACTTTTTCAGAATAAAGGCATTAGAGGACTTACATATCACAAACCTTTTCGGAACTCAGGAGCAGGGAAGCTTAATTTTTTTACCATACCTCAAAGATTTACCATCACATAACTCTTCCACTGCAAGTGAAACCTTGACTGTAGCCATAATAGCTCAAAATCTAGAAAAAGGACCGGATAAACTCCTTATAAGCAAGCATGATGATTGCAGTCCAGATATACCTGAGTTACTTGAACTGGCTAAAATCTTGTCATTCCATCAAAGACTTAGAACTGCTAGAATTGGCAACCTCATGCAGAATACTACCTCATGTAGAGAAAACAATGAGAAACACTATGCCAGTACCACTACTCCAAGAAACAACTTCGACAAAATAAAATACAAAAATTTGAACCAATTAGTAATAATCAAAGATAAAATAGCTGGTCATAGGGTCTGTTTTGATTTTAGAAACACTAATGCTCACCCCTATAATATAAATTCCATCCTTCCTACCCAAGACCATGATATACCAATGATAAGTGCTTTTAATCATATGCCTTTGCAAGATGATGTTTCAGGTTATAGCCAAAGGATTCCCTTGCAAAGTAGACAACTCAAAGATTTTTTCCAGTATGCTGGAAGTAATTCTAGTTTTAGACTCAAAATTGAAAAACCACCAGATATCAAAAATTTTCTCATGAAAGCCATGTTTCCAGTCTTGAATTTCTGCATTTTAACATACCTTGATGATGTCATTATTTATTTAAAAAATGACAAAGAGTATATGCATTACTTAAAGAAGATGTACAGTAAAGGAAGGAGTGGAAATCAGAGGTACAAAGAGGTACAACGGGAAGATGTGGGTTTGTTCAGATATTCTTGCATGAATCCTTATGTCATGCTAGAAAGAGAGAATTTTCCAAATTTCTCTTTTCAGGAGTTGAGTGGACCAAGAATTTTATGAGGTCCTTACAAGGATAAGATTCTTAAGTTTCGCCATTTCCAAGATTTCTGAGTTTAAAACATTTTCAATCATTGTACATACCACTGTTTGAAAAATAGATAAAATAGAAAAGTAAAAAAAAATAGAAGAATAGAAAAGAGGGCAGTTGAAAAATAGAAAAATGCCCCATGTTCCAAAAAATAGTCATTCAGAAAGCACGCAAGTTTAAATGCCGCTACTAGTACTCAAATGTCTTGTTCAGTTATCTAGCCTAATCATAGCTGAACATGTTTAAATTTATTTGCTGATAAGTTAGTGAGTGAAAAATATGGTCAACATTGTGTAAGCTTGACTTATCAAAGAGAATAGATTAGGAAAATATACTGGTTCCACACGCCCAAAACAGAACCAAAGAGGGAAGCGGGGATGAAAACCAAATTGTGCATCTTAGCCTTGTCTTTCCTAGTTTCCATTTTACGCAAAATAATATTTGTGTTCAGCTTGTCTTTCATGCCACAAACACATGACAAATCAGACTGTCTAACCCTGATTTGATCATCTTTTCAATTTCGTGCTTTAGATTAGAGAAACAAAATCCTATCAAACAGCCTAATCTTGACAGTTGATCTAGCATAGGTAGAGTAATGAAGGAGTTCATCAGTTTAATCTGAACTCCCGGTAGATATAAGTGTAGAGTTAGATAGGTTCATTTTCAAAAAATAAAAATATATATTGTCAAAAGGGTAGCTAGTCCAAGTGCACCCAAAGGAAAAAAAAAATGTTAGGAAAAGTAGTGGGGTAGGTAGAAATATCATTGATGCTAATCATGCTGTCATTTCTCAGAAGTAGCATCAAGGAAGAATGATTTTTTCACAAATAGGTAAGGCACTGGTCTTCATAAGCCAAATATCTGAAATTCTGGACACCTCCTGAAAAGGAGCCGCCCTCCCCAAATGGAGTCACTGTTAGTCATCAATATTTTTCACTTGATGGTGATGACTAGTTGTAACAACCAAGTTTTCTAGCAGTTGATCTAAAAATTTGTCAAATTTGCCAGCTGGAAAACACCCATAAACTTTTTTTTTTCCTTCTTACCTTTCAGTCTGCCCATGACGAGATGAAACCTCATTATCGAATCCTACCTAGCCTCAGCCATACTAGTCTGCCCATAGGCTCTAAAGAAACAATTCAAATCTGTCCAAAAAGCCTCCCCTAAGTTAGGAAGTGGCGCTTTAGGCATTTCTCCCTTGGAAAATTATCCTAAAGCCAAAGAACCTCCATATGCTATAGAACAGTCATAACAGACCTTCCCATTCTGCAAATAAAGTTGGTTACAGCCATAGGTCGCGCCACTAATACACCCTCAAGTCTCAGCAATACATGGACCATAAGTCAAACTGATTCTAGGTGTTATTATAGTGTTTTAATGGACCTTTCAAGGAGAGAGGCCTACCAGCATCTCAGAAGACAATATTTGGCTCCACATGAGAAGAAAACTGCTTCTAAATGTGATCTTGATCCTGGGATGCAGCCACAGAACAAAGAGTTTTTCATCAAGCTCTTGCGATCATAGTCAAAGCTTGAAAGGACAGTGAAAGGAAGAATAACACTGTCAAAGGGCTGATGATATGACATGACTAAAAAAACCTCCTTCATTTATAAGAAGAGGGTTTTAAGACTGAAGAACCTCCTTCATTTAACAAGCAGAGGGTTAGGAGCGCCTCCTTCATCTATAAGAAGAGGTCAAATGGACAAAGTTTGATTTTAAGAGTTGCACTGACTGCAAGAAATTTTTTTTGATGAATAGTGAGACAGTAACTAAGGTTTTCTGAAGTAAAATGATGATTAAAGGCAGAGGCAAAACAGTGGGTTTTAAAAATAAATTTCATGAGTTCACTATTAGTTGAGTTACAATGTAAAGCTAACAGGTTCATCATCATTGAGGAAAGATTGTGAAGGCAGATCGTCAAAGGAGTCAAAGGGGTCTTGGTCTCAAAGTAACCTCTGCCATCATACTCAAAAGGAAAACCAGGCATTTGTCAAAGAAGGTCTCCTTCATAAGAAAAGTAAAGGATCTCATCATGGTTTGAGGATGAAAATCAATCATGGCATATGGCAAGGATTCTAAAGGGACTACTCTCAGAAAGAGGTAAAATAAATGAAAGCCCAGGCTTCTTGCAGACCTCCTTCACAGAAGAACTAAAAGGCAGCTTCCCTTATTCACTTTTCAGCTCTAGTGCATCATCCCTTGTTGATTTTTTCCCACAGTCAAAGAAGAAACTTAGAGCAGCACCTGCCATCTCATTTAGTTTTCACAATGGACACGACCATATCTAAAGCATCCGGAGCAAAAAATGTCAGTTTAGGTTGCAAAAGGGAAAATATGCCTCCTTCAAAGTGTCGAAGAAAACCTCATATAAAACAAAGTGTCTTCTACAGGTGTCCTCTTTTCAAATGACAAAAACAAATGGATGATGATGATATTCAGAGTGAGCAAAAAAAAGACAAGAGGAGGAAAGAGGGATATTGAAATTACAGTTAAGCCTTTTTCCCAGTAAAAGACAGTCACAGTCAAAAGGCATATCTGCAATCCTTCATAGGGCTCAGAGAAGATTTTCCTTCCACAGTGCAGATAATCAGAACAGGGAAAAAAGTTTTCTCTCCAATAAGAAACAATGAAAGTTTTTAAGTCTTAAAAAGGGTTGTTTTACTTCAAAAAGAGGTCGGGTTTATAAAACAAGCGATCATCATCACTATGACATTTTTTCCAAATAAAAAGGTATCAAGTTGTGTTTTAAAGAAAAGGGATTCAAGTTTTGTTTACAAAAGGGCATTTTCAAACCTATCTTACAAAACCCTCACCAATCAAATACGAAAGGGACTTTGGCTTGTTCGTTTTCAAAATAGGTTGAAGACCATTGCAAACCCTTTTTAAATCTCTCAAAACACAAGACAAACTTCCCTTTGCTATTCAACTGGGTCGAAGAAGGAAGTTTGAGCGAATTCATAGATTTTTTTGGGTTTAAATATTGCGCGGCGCGCCTGTACAACCGCGCGGCACGTTCAGGCGCATTTTTTCCACAGGAATACAAAGTCGCGCAGCACGCCTGTAGCAGTGCACAGCATGCCTGTAGGCGTTGGTCACGTTGGCCCGAAAACGTGACCCGACAGTTGTTTGCACGACGCTCTCTCATTCTAACGTGCCGCGCATGTGTTCAACATTCAAGGTGCCTCCAAACCAATCCTGAAGCGGATCGAACTCCTCAAAAAGCGCCATCATAAATTTTAAAGGTATTCTATGTGCCTAGTTGCTCCTTTCAAGACTGCTAAAAGAGAGTGAAAAGATGAAACTCACGGTGTGAAATCGTTGTTTTGAGTTGTTTAAAGAGGGTTGATGTTTTTGTTTAAAGATCTGGGCATGCAATAGCTATGATTACCCAACATTGACATAGGAAAAATGGTGGATTTTATTGATGTCAAAGAAATTTATAAATTGCCCTCAAAATAGTATTGAAAGGTGGGGACAGTGTTTAAAATGAGAGACATAGTAGTTGGAAAGTAAAATAGTAGTCTTAATTTCACAAACAGGAATCATTGAATGAGTATTTTTGTCCTTTCAAAAGTCTCCTCTGTGTGTTAAAAAGGGAAAAAATAGTGTTTCTCTTTCATGAAGCAAACTTTACTGTATGAAGCTGTAACTTGCCATTTGGAGGTATTGTCAAACTTTGTGTGAGGAATAGTGAATACAAGGGTAGTGTTTAGGTTAAGAGGAGTTTTTGCTGTTTGACTGCTACAGGGTTGTTTGTGCTGACACAAAAACACAAGGAGCTTGATGACTTTACCTAAACATAGTGACCCTTTGACTGTGTGTATGCTTTTTAGTTGACTGTGCGATTGTTAATGAATTTATTTGTTGATTGGCATACAAAAGAAGAAGGGCAGTATTTGTAGAGGAACAGAGACCTAATACCATAGAAGCATCTCACACAGGATTTGAAACAAATTTTCCTTGATTAAAATAGTGATTTTCAAAGAAGACACGGTTTGTTTGAAAACACATTTTTGAAATCCTTTTGAAGGCAGTTTGATTTTGCAGAGAGCATCTAGAATAAGATGCCTCCCAAGCAAGATAGTAGGAGTCGTTTAAATAAGAGATATGAACCTATTTCCACTGAAGAAGTGAATGCCCACCCATCACTATTGTTCAATTTTCATGAGGTCAGGTGTTTAGATTTTTTCCAAAGGGTGCAAGAGGTAAATAGTTTTTGTCCTTTGACACACCTTTGCGCTTTGAGGTTTCAAGATAAGAATTTCCAATTGGCAGGCCTTGATTTCAAGTTCTCCCCAAGATCCATCTCCAAAGCCACTAAAATTCCCTATATTGGTGAGAAATGGTTTAAGCAAAGCCATTTGGACTCAGATGATTACAAACCCTTCCTAAAGCCTGAGCATAGAGAATCATGTCCTTCTATTTTCCATTTCTCATATCTTTTAGCCAGCTACGCCCCTCTCATGAAGATTATCATGAAGTACTTCACTTGTGAGGGAAGAGTCTCCAAAATCTATGCATATCACATTCAATTGCTCATGCATTTCACTAGAGCCCGATTGCTAAATCTTCCTTTCTTCTTACACAAGAGCATTGAGAAAATGGCCTCCACTATCTAGAAGAAGCCTCCTTCACAGCAAATGGCCTGTCTCTTCCATCACTCTCTCATCAAAATCATCATTCTTCATCAGCTTGAAAAGAGAAAGGTCTCTTGGGATGTTTTCATCACTCATCTAGATTTCTCCACTGTCCCTCCAGTCCATACATCCCCTACATCTCCTACTCATCGCCCCTCGCCTTCTTCTAGCAAACCTACTCCTAAAAGGCTCAAGTTTACTACAAAAAAAACAAAGGAAAATGAAGAAGGAGGAGGAAGTGACCAGCAAGAGGAGGAAGGACACGAGTAAGAGGAAGAAAATGCTGAACAACATCATGACAGTGATGAGGGTGAAAAACAGCATGACAGTGATAAGGATGAACAACAAACTCATGATGAGGGTGAGCAGCCTTATGGTGAAGGGCAGCAGCATGAAGAGCAGCATCACAGTGGTGATGAACAACAGTAAGGGCAAGAGGAAGAAAATGTTGAACAATAGCATGGAAGTCAGGATGAGACAGAACAACAACATAAAGATGATGAAGGGCAACAGCAGGAAGAAAAACAAACTCATAATGAGGGTGAGCAGACCTTTGATGATATACATCAGACTTATGATGAGGGTGAAACAGAGCAACAAGGGCAGCCAAAGGGGACTAAACAACATGAAATTGATGAGCAAGGGCAGCCACAACATGTTACACATCAGCCATAGCCTGAGGAACAACAACTTCAAGAAGATGACAAGCAAGGTGAAAAAGGTAAAGGGGCCATGCCCTCTTCTCCTAAAAAGGCCAAGCCCCGGATAGCGAAGAAGAGAGTGCCTAGAGTGGTTACTCCAAATGTGACAAGGGCTCTCCGAAGTAAAGTAAAATTGCCAAAGAAGCCTATCATTGATTTGCATAGGAGGAATAGCACTACAATAGCCACTCAAAGCAAAGGGAAGAGCAAGGTAGAAGGAAGTCATGAACAAGAGAGTGCATTCGATATCATCCCTATCCAAAGCAATGATAGTGATAATGAGGCCCGAATTTTAGAAAACCTTTTGATCCATAGGGAAGGCCAAATTGATGCATTGAAGGATGATCTTCATAGGGCAAGGAATTTCAATCAATTTCTGTAAATCCAAAATAGGCAAATGAGTGTCCATATGGTTGTTTATGAGACACGGGCGACTAAGTACAAGAAGGAGGCCTCCAAAGCCCAAGTAAGGTTGGAAGAACTCATGGGCGAGTTTGATGAAAGTGAAGGCGAAGATCAGCCTAAGCGAAAGAGGCCTAGAACCATTGGGCTTAAAGATGCCCTTGAAAAGAAAAAAGAAGAGGAAAATGCCCTTCTCCAATCTACTCCTCTCACTGCATTGTTTGAACAGGAGATAGAGAACAATAAGGAGGCGTGGCTTGAGAAATTCAATGACTATTTGGAGAAAAATTTGGAGAGGGCAAACAGGGATTTAGACCTTCAAAGGAGAATGTCGAGGCATTACAAAAAGTTAAATCAGTTTGCCCAGTGCAAGTTGAAGGCTGCTCAAGAAAAGCTCAAGGAGGCTAAAGGGAATTGCCTGGCACAGAAAGTGAGAAAAGACACATCAGGACTTCAGATTTTGGCCTTTGCTTCACAACATGTTGCTGAGAACCCTTGAGGGTCATTCTCACCAATTTTGGGCGATTTTTGACATATTTTGGTTTTTTGGCATTTTTGGGTTTTTGGTCAAAACTCATGAGCTTCGCCATTTCAGTTTGGGGGATCAAAAAAGGAGGAGAATGGTGTCATTGGATGCCATAATTTTAGGAGCATACACTCAGTGATTTTCAGGACATTCGAATGTCATTTTCACCCCCGAAATGGCGAAAAATGCCCGCTTTTTCTACACTCTGCCCGGTCTATCAGCAATCCTTATTTTTTGGTTTTTTACACACAGGCCTATTTTTGGAGGACTTCTATGCATCATATTGAGAGAATTCTAGTTGCTCCAGAAATAAGACACTCAGAGATTTCCAACGAGCTATCATGAGCCTCATTTTGACATCGGGAAGGCTGCCAAAAGTTGCCGGCAAGTCAGGGGACCTTTTGCTCATGTAATTTTTGAGTATTTTTGTAAAATTCGAACCTTTAAAAACTGCTTTTTCCTCATGTGCGTTTAGCTATTTTTGCACATGAGAAGTTATGAAAAGTCAATTTATTTCCCTCTTTTAGCATTTTTTAGATATTTTATGAGATATTTTGTGCCTTGGGCTTTGCAAAGCCTCAAGGACAAAATAAGATATTCTGGATAGGCCAATGAGATTGCAAGTTGAACTAAGAGGTTTTCCTCACTTGGGCCTACATATTCCAAAGGCTTTCATTGTAAACCAGGCTGAACTTGATGAATAGAAGCAATATATGGTCATATAATCTTTGGAAGAAATACTTGTCTCATGCTTTTGGATAGTCTCTTGGATGTTCTTGGATGATGAAAGAGGATTGTTTTTGGATTCCATGACTTGGTAGAATGGTATAGTGTCTCTTTCTTTGTTTTTTTTTCTAGTTTTCATTCATGAATCCATGTTTCTTGCTTGCTATAGATTAGTAGAGAAAAAAATTAAGACATTCCCTTGGCGGCACCTCAAATTTCCTGTTTCTTCATAGCTTCCATGTTTTCTTCTTCCTTAGTCACATTAAATAATTCTTGATTGCTCTTTAATAACTTAAGGATATTGTTGCTTATTTCATTCATGGTTTTATGCATGCTAAGTATGATTTACGGTACGCCCTGCTTACTCATCGCTAGCCATAGCTCCATCCATGAAATTTCTCTTTGATTGATTAGATTGTCATTTGTTGAAACAAAGAGGTCTTGTTCTGATCTTGCCCTTTGCCTAATACTATGCAATATTGTTTTCAAAGTGCCCAATAACTTGAAGTATTGTGTTTAGGCATTCTGGCATAGTGATTTGAGTTGTTTGTCTGTCTTAGGTGTTTTTCCCCAAAGTTTGATAGCCATTTCCCAAAGTTAGAGGGTGATATATCTCTATGCATGGCTTGAATGTTTATTTCTATGTATTGATTAGCTTATACTTACATTTCTCATGATTAATGGTTTGCCCTACCATGTTTATGTCAGCTATTAAACTATTCATGCTTGAAATCCTTTGTTGTTCCCAAACTTGATGTCCATTTTATTCCATTTTTCCCAAAGATCCTTTCTACCTCGAATCAAATCGGCCCTTCAACAGCCTTGTATCACCATCTGATAGCTTTCTTGACCTTTTTGACCCCATAGCCCAATTGATCTGACATATTTTTACCTATCTTATATCTTTGATCAGTTTCATCCCTCACAACCTAAAAAACAAAAACCGAAAAACCTACTTCATAACTAGCCTAAAATCAGAATACCATAAGCAAACACATAGATATCCCTTACACAAATAGAGATATCCCTCTCTGAGTCCAGGAAGGCTAGGTCCTTGGGCTCCAAATACTGGTTTGATGTTACACTGTCATTTGGCTTTCCAATCAGCCAAATCACAGGACCCTAACATGACTTGCGCACTCCCTGGGAATGACTGCTGATATGGGGTTGAAGGAATGATATATTAGTTGCAACAACACCCAATCAACTCAATAGATGAAGGGATGGTCCCCTCACTAGTGTTAGCCACCTATAATATTTTGTTATACCGAAAGGTGGCTAAATCATTTTGAGCCTCCAAGGAACAAATTTTATCATTAAAAAATTGTTGGCTCTTGAAGTCTCTTTAAGGCCTCATGCCTCTGTCCAAAATCCTCATTACTGTTCCTATTAATTCTGCTGATTTCCTGTAAGAAACTGCTGAAGAAACCATCAATTTTCCCCTTTCTCCCACTCATAACTAACCTTCATTTACTCCACCTTTTCTCCATATTATTTCCCTACTTTTCATAAGTTTCTCCCTCAATTCGTGAAAATCCTCCTGACATGGTTTAAAACTTCTTGTTGAGCTGTGCCGAACCCCCAAAATCCCCTTTAAAATCATTCCCCTAACCTTTGTTGGCCATTTTCCTCCCTTACCCCTCTATCGTTCCTTTCCTTGGCCTTCAAATTCCATTTAAAAAGGCCAAAACCCACCTTCCGACCTTAATATAGGCATAAGCCCCCTCCCGCTAGCCCCTTTCAAACCACTCCCCCGCACATGAGCCGGCGCTGGGACCAAGCGCTTAAGTCCCAAGCGCTAATCACAATCGGAAGTCGGGCGGGTGCACAAATCTTTGTAAATAGTCAAAACTCCGATGCGATTTATTTATAACAATAAGTCTGGCGATGTGTTCCGCACCGTTGATCTTCCGTGGAGATCTGACGATGGAGTGCTAATCGCAGCCCCCGCCCGATCGCAATCGCAATACTTCAAGTGTACCCTCCGATCAATCGCAGTCCATACCTCCGATCTTCTGATCCTGCTCTCCCTCCGATTAGATCTGGACCGTCCACGTGTCCAGATCGGACGATCCAAAACTGCTTCTCCTTATTCTTCTCCCGCTATCCTTTTTGCCTTTCTATGCAGATCTCCACCGTTAGATGTTTTTATCCGACGGCTACGCTCCTCCCCCACCATCTGAAGCAGTTTAAACCTATTTTCCGCAGGATTTCTTAATTGTTTTGTGTTTGATGCAGGTTTTCTAAATGGTTTTCCATTGTATAACGAAGAAATTCCAAGGGCTGTGAATGACGATTCTCATGCCCTTGTTGCATTACAAAGAGGCCATCCGGGGGCTCCATTCCATGTTTCATCAGTACTCTATCAGTATTGATGCCGTAAGGCCTGGTGCGGCTCTGCACATTGACAAGACACTGCGTTTTAACGTGATTTAAAAAAAAAAAAAAAAAGAGTATAAGTTTTAAAGAACAGAGCGCGGAAGGGCAGAAGATTGAAGACAGATTTGGGGGATTATGGCTAAGAATGCTTATAAAAACCAAATTCCCCGAATTTAGACACTATTTAAGAAAATCATAAATGTTTTGATGACAGAAAGGTTTCCACCGCTTCAACTGAGGCGAATTGATTCCTCAGCTACTACAAAGAGCCACCTGTTGCCTCAAACCTTTCAAACAGAGACCGAAGTTATTGATTCAGGAAATATCTGCCTCCAACGCTGCCAAGAAGTTAATTCTGCCAAAGGAGTGTAATAGAAAATAGTTGCAGAGTTGCTCCGGACAGAACATAGAGCCTCAAAGTCAAATAAGGCTCCCACTGAGCTTTGATATTAATTGTAAAACATTAATACAGTGATCCACCTGTACACTTCTCCATCGAACCCCTCAAGAGACCGAGAAGTGATTTAATCTGTATTAATGGTTCACGAGATATTTTTGTTAGTTCTCACCTCCTCATCTTCCTATAATTACTTCTGCATAAGATGAGAAGGTTGGTTGATGTTTGATCACAAGTTGTAATATTGAAACTCTCTGAAATAAATATACAAGTCTGTTGAAGTTGAAAATAATTTGGAGTCTTGGATGTCTTGATGATGTCGTTGCATATTTGTTCCTAAGAAGGCTCTATCATTTGATCCATGAGCTTGGCTGTTGGTGAAGTGCTCTGAACTGTTAAATGTTTTTTCCTTGTTTTCATTATGTTCCGTAATTTCTTACTACAGTAGGCTAAAAGTTTTAGGCTAAGAAATGACTCCTGGAAGCACCTTAGACCTGTTCACCCTTCACTGTTTTATGTTTTCTTCTGCTGAAGTATTTTAGAGACTTTAAACCTTCTCTTTAGTCTTCATGCTTGTTTATTTCCTTGATAGCTCAAATAGTTGGTTTCAGCATGTTATGGTTCTCCCTGCTTGTCTGCCATCACTTGAAAGCCGTTATTGAAATCTCCCTTCGAAGTACCATTGTCTTAAGTTAACCAACGAGGTCGGTTTTGATCTTACCCTTTGCCCCTGCTTAAACAGTTGTTTTGAAGGTCTTTATAGTTGCAAACACAGATGTTATTTAGGTGTTCCCTCTTCTATGAATGCAACTATCAGTGAATCTTTTATGTTTTCTAAATCTTTTAAAATAAGATCTTTGAGGAAATAGGGTGTTCCCCGAATCTTAGATTTCATTTTAGAAGTTGTCTTGAAATCATTATTTGCTTAAAGAATGTTTGTAGAATTTATGGTTAGCCCTGTCTATCAAATATCTCTTTATTGATAAGTTATGTTTCTCAAGTTCCCTTTGTTGAGAATTAAATTTCTTTTTCCAAATCATTAATGTTCATCTCATTCCAAAACAAAGGATCATGTGGCCAAGTTAGATTTTCCCTTTGATATCCCATATCCCTTGAAGAGTTTGTCATGATCTTATTTTGACTCCATTTCCCAATGAACCGGATATTTCCTCTTTCTGTCTATCTTTCCTAGACCTTTCATATTCTGCTGTATCAACTCAACCCAACCAAACAAACATCTGCACGTAATAAATAGTCTAAAATCCATAACCAAAGCAAACAAGATAAACCTTTGCAAACAAATATTTGAGAGATCCCTCTCTGAGAACAGGAGGACTAGATCCTGGAACTCTAAAGATTGGTTCTGATGTTGCCTTGTCTTTTGATTAGCCAAACTTTCAAAACACGGGACACCAACATAATGGCGATCACGGTGGGACCTGCTGAGAATTAGAGGTTTGCAAAACCTTTCCTTCAACTTTAGGTCCAGTATAACATAAGTAGCTTTCTTCAAGCACTTCCTAACATAATGGCAATCATGATAGGACTCTTTTGAATCAGTGACAAACTAAGTAACCCTTAGGATTCCTTTAAATCCTTATCAAACCTTGAAGGAACCAGTTACCAAGCCATAAGAGCATCTTCGTTTGTTTGAACACCTTAGCTAAGTGCAAAATCAGACTTAGAACACTCTCTTAACCTATAAAAACAAAATAAACTTTAAAAAAACCCAAAATATTTCAAAGTTTGGCTTCATAATAAACATGGTGGTGGACCATAAAACCTTTTACCTCTTTAGGAGCTAAAAAGCTTCCACCTGGCGACTCCATAATCCTGAGAAGACCTTAAAGACTCCACTGGAAAGAACCCTTACCATTATACAGTTTCATAATCCAGTTAGAGGATTGTAAGATCAAAATTTGTGTAAACAGATCAGTTAAACTCTCAAAGATTGTCATACTTGGTTGAACTTTTCCTGTCATTTGGATCGCAAATTACGTCATAGTGGCTTCTAGGAAGATTTATACTAGAGCCCATCCTGACCTCGATCCACCTGAGATAGTTGATGACCCAGAAAGTATCCTTTGGAAGTATCCTAAGGTTAAATTTTCAAATGTTTTCAGATCACCCTTGAGAGCTAATTCAGTTCCTGAAAATCTTTTAGCTCTACAACAATCACAATTTGACTTAGTAAACCCATTTAGAACTAGGTCATTTGATGATATAATTCAGATAGATTCTGAGTCTTCACTTTCATCCCCGGAAACAAGTGAATATCCTGATAGAGAATCAACACCTCCTGATCCACATTTTCTTTTTAACCTAGGTGTCTCTCATCCAAAATCAACTCAGCAATCTACTGCTGTTCCATCCACTTCTGTACACCATTCATCCACTGTTCAAACCACTCCACTCCAGCCAAATCCCCCTCTTGTAAATCCCCCTCTTGTTAATCCACCACTTGTTAATCCACCCCCACCACATATCATGGCAGCATGGTATGCTCCCTTAGCCCTTAATATACCACTAGTCAATCTTCCATAGGACTATCAGTCCAAAATTCCATTATATGATGCTAATAATGCTACAACTGCATCACAACATGTGGATAAGATGAATGACTATTTTGATCGAAATGAAATCGATGATGATTCTATCAAACTCAGATTGTTTGCTCAGAGCTTAGGGGGAGAGGTAAGAAAATGGTTTAAAGGTTTAGCCCCCGTAGTATAAATGACCTCCAAGGCTTCCATCAAACATTCTTAAACAAGTGGGAAGTGAGAAAAAATCCTCTCCAAGTCCTTGCTGATTATAACAATCTCCATAGGAACCCTGGGGAAAGTGTACAAGCTTATTGTACCAGATTTAACGGAGTGTATAACGCACTTTCCCCTGAACTAAAACCTCCTCAGGGCTCAGCTTTAAACAAATTTCTTGAAGGGTTTGACCCAGACATGACATATTCACTCAAAGAAAGAGTTTTTGCAAATTTGGAAGATATGCAAAGAGGTGCCCTTTCTGTGGAAGTAAACTTAATAGAAAAGAGAGCAAGAATGAAAACTGAGAAGAAAGTATCTTTCAGAGAGGAATCCCCTCCCTCTACTTCAAGCTAAAAAATGGAGAGAATGTTGGAAGAAATGATGAAAGAGATGAGCGTAATTAAGAAAGCACAAGCAAATCAAAGCCAGACTGCATTTCAAAACAATCAAAACAGAAATAGAAATCAGAATTATAGAAAAGATAACAATCAGGATAAGCAAAAAGAAAGTGACCAACAAATCAGACCTCCCTTTCAACAGAACTATGTAGATCAATATGAGGAAGACAGGGAGTTGGAAAGATTGAAAGAATCACATGTAAACTTGATTGGATCAGATAGTGGGGATGATGTTTTCCTCACCGAGGAAGAACAAGGTTTCTTCTTAAATGATCAAAATACAAACACCTATGAAGATTCTGATGACTATAGATTGGGTTTTGAAAATGCAATCATGGAGGTGCACAAACAGTATGATCTTAGGAGCAAGAGAAGTGTAGAGAATTCAAAAGATAAGAATACTAGCATTGCTGTCAAGAAGAACATGGAAAACCAGCCCAAAAAGACAGCAGAAAAAACCAACATTTCGGCCAAGAAAACAGACTCAAACAAAGACAAGGGAATCCAGCCAAATGTTGAAAAAAGTACCCCTAGCACTTCAGCTAGTAGTCCCAATAAAACCATCCCAATTACTATCCCAAACCAGGTTCATCAAAGTAAAATTGCTGAAAGGAATTTAATTGAAAAAACATATGTAAATATCAACAAGTCAATTATTCCTTTCAGTCTTGAGGGGGAGATTGCCAAGATTAAGATTACCATCCCCCTAGCTGAACTAGTAACCCAAGATGTGTACAAAAACCAAGTTTTAAAAGCTTTGAACTTAGGAAGTGATACTGACACCTTAAACTTGACAGACGACAAACCTGAGTTGTTGTTTGGCCCAGAGGTTGAAGGAAAATATCAAGAAGGACCAGTCCCTCCCTTCTATGTCAGTTTGAACATACACGATAAAATTCTACACAATGCCATGTTAGATTCCAGAGCTTCACACAATCTAATGCCCAAAGTAGTAATGGAAAGCTTAGGCTTAGAAATTACTAAACCATACAAAGATTTGTATTCCTTTGACTCAAGTAGAGACAAATGTTTGGGTTTAATCAAAGATTTATGTGTTAACTTAGCTCAGATCCCTGCCAAGAATCTAGTGATGGATATCGTTGTAGCTGACATTCCCCCTAAGTATGGCATGCTTTTATCAAGATCATGGGGAGCCAAACTTTAGGGAAGCCTTCAAATGGACATGTCTTATGCCACCATCCCTGTTTTCAACCAAAATAGAAGACTATACAGGGAAGCCCACATGAAGTATATGGTGAGTAACATGGAAAAACCAAACAACACTCCGATATATTCTATTCAATCAAGTTTAGATTCATTTATCTTGTATAACGAAGATGAAATTACTCAACCATGTAAAGAAAATATAGACCCACCAAATTTCACCTCGAATAAACTTCAAAACGTTGACGATCAACAGCGACAAGAAAATGAGAATGAGTCGAATATACTTTGGACAATAAATTTCGATGGATCCTGTAATAAAACTAGTGCAGGGGCAGGTGTCTGGATTCAAAACACAAATCATAGTTTTTCATACAAATTAGACTTCCCATGCACTAACAATATTGTTGAGTATGAAGCACTTCTCCTAGGCTTACAACTGCTTAAAGAATTAGAAGCCCAAAGGATATCCATTTTAGGGGATTCTGAGCTTATCATCAAACAAATCAAAGGAGAATACTCAGCCAAGAATCTAAAGCTTAGGGAATATCGAAATGCTGCCCTTGACCTGTTAAAAACTTTCGAAAAATATGAACTCATTTTTATTCCTAGAGCACAGAATCATCTAGCAAATGAACTTGCCTTCACTGCCAGTAATTGCCAAGTACCTGAGATAAATGAACAACTCAGTATAAAGGTGAAACACAGACCTGCTGTGCCTGATAACGAAGATCACTGGCAAGTATTCGAATCTGACAAACACATAGGTGATTTCTTAAAATCAGAAAATGATTTCAGCATACCAACACCAGAAGCTAGCCATGAAGAAAACTGCTTGTATATTGAACAAATCCCAGAGGCTGAAATGACATATCCTGCTGATATAAATCATTGCGAAAATCCTTTTGAAACAGAGGTAGTGAACAATGAAGACCGAGAAGACTTGGAAGTCTTACAATGCAAAAATGATAAAATTCCAAGAGGTCTCACACCTTTAGAACACCTGTTTGATCTCAACGATGTGGCTAAAGAACCCAGAATGGAGCCTGTGGAGACAAATGTAGAAGAACACAACATAGGCAGTCTCGCAGAACCCAAGATGATCAAGCTATCCAGCACCCTCCCAGCTCACATAAAATCACAGTACATAAAGCTTTTTAAAGAATTTAAGGATGTGTTTGCTTGGGAATACAAAGACTTGAAATCATATGATACCAACATCATCCAGCATAAAATTCCCTTGAAGGAAAATCAAAAGCCTTTTAAGCAAAAACTAAAGAGAATAAATCCCCTTTTATTACCTTCGGTTAAGGCAGAAATTGAGAAAATGTACAATGCTGGGATCATAGTACCCATTAGATTTTCGGAATGGGTATCAAACTTAGTTTCTGTTAGAAAGAAAACTGGGGAAATCAGGCTCTGTATTGACTTCAGAAATTTAAACAGAGCCTCTTTAAAAGACAACTACCCTTTACCTAATATGGACCATATACTTCAAAGGGTAGTTGGATCAAGAAGAATATCCCTATTAGATGGGTTCTCGGGTTACAATCAGGTGTTAGTTTTCCCAAGTGATCAGATCAAAACTGCTTTTACCACACCTTGGGGAACTTTTATGTATGTTAAAATGCCTTTCGGATTAATGAACGCAGGGGCCACCTTCCAAAGGGCCATGGACATAGCCTTCTCTGAAGATATTGGCTATTTTATAATTATCTACCTTGATGACATAATTGTTTTCTCAAAAACTGATGAAGAACATTTGATTCAACTAAGGAAGGTTTTTGAGAAATGTAGGAAATTTGGCTTATCACTAAATCCCAAGAAGACCCTCTTTGGACTCCAAGAAGGGAAACTTCTTGGTCACATAATTTCAGAAGAGGGAATCAAAATAGACCCTACGAGGATAGATGGCATATTACAAATCAGCCATCCTAGAAGCCTCAAAGAATTGCAATCTTTCATTGGAAAGATTAATTTTTTGAGAAGGTTTATTCCCAACCTTGTTGAGCTATTGAAAAACATCACAAACATGCTTAAGAAAAATGTGGGTGTAAAATGGACTTTGCCAGCCAAACAATCATTCGAACTGGTCAAACAAGCTCTTACCCAAGCGCCAGTACTGATTAGTCCTGATTTTACCAAAGACTTTTACATTTTTTCTTTTGCATCTGAACATACAATAGCTGCAGTTTTTCTTCAAAAGAATGATCTCGGACAAGAACAACCAATATCATTTTTTAGTAGGGCCCTAAGAGACGCTCCTCTCAATTATAACATTATGGAAAAGCAAGCCTTAGCATTAGTAAAAGCATTAAAAGACTTTAGGGTATATATTTTACACTCTCACATAATTGCTTTTGTTTCGCATACTGTTGTCAAGGATATTCTAAGTCAAGACCCTGATGGTAAAAGGGGAAAATGGATTGCAACTATTCTTGAATATGACTTAGAAATTAGGCCCACCAAACTTGTTAAGGGGCAAGGATTAGAAAAACTTATGGCCGAGTCCAACTTCCAAGCACTAGACATAAATATGGTGGATGTGTTGGAAGAAATGGAAGAATCTGACGCCCCTTTTATTGAGGAAACTTTCCTAAATTCCCCTTGGTATGCTGACATTGTTTATGTGCTTTTATATTTGAATACTCCTCCTTATTTGTCTAAAACTAAAGCTAGATTTTTGAAACAGAAAGCTTTGAGTTTTTGCATTTTAGACGGGGTGTTATATTGGAAAAACGCTGTTGGAATTTTGCTTAAATGTTTACTTGAAGATGATGCAGGGAAGATCATGCACGAACTACATGATGGTGAATGTGGAGGACACCTCTACTGGAAGGCCACAGCAAACAAAATTCTCAGATCAGGTTACTATTGGCCTACACTTTTCCCAGATACTCAGAAGCTGGTCATGTCTTGCCATAAGTGTCAAATCTTTGATGGCAAGAAAAAACTCATTCCCCTACCCCTACATCCTATCAGAGTTGAGGCACCCTTTCAACAATGGGGGCTGGACTTCATTGGAGAAATTCATCCATCTTCCTCAGCTCAACATAAGTGGATCCTCATAGCCACTAACTTCTTCACCAAATGGATAGAATCTATACCTACCAGGAATGCTAATGACTCTGTCATTATCAAGTTTCTTGAAACCCACATCCTATCCAGATTTGGTTGTCCCAGAAAAATCATAACAGACAATGCTGCTGCTTTCAAATCCAAAAAGATGGTTGATTTCTGTCGCAAATACCATATAACCTTGGGCCATTCCACTGCTTACTACCCCCAAGGAAATGGATTAGCTGAATCCTCCAACAAGAGTCTCATCAATATCATTAAAAAACTGTTGGAAGAAAATCAAAAATCATGGCACAGTAAGTTGGTTCATGCCTTATGGGATGATAGACTAACTACAAAGAAATCAATAAATATGTCCCCCTATCAGTTAGTTTATGGCATGGATGCAATTTTTCCTACCTCATTAGGAGTTCCAGTCATAAAAATCCTTCAAGAAGTACAGGTTGAAGAAAATGATATGCAGAGGAGGATCAACCAAACAATCCATTTGCAGCAGACTAGAGAAGAATTTGATGAGAGAACACAGTTAGTCCAAGAAAATATGAAGAAGAAATTTGATAAGAGGACTAAGGCAAACAATTTCCAGGTTGGAAGTGTTGTTCTTAAGTGGGATTCACGGAGGGAAGAGAAGGGGAAACATGGCAAGTTTGAGAACTTGTGGAAAGGGCCATATATTATTCATGCTGGGAGGGGTCATAATACATTTTTCTTGAAAGAATTGAATGGAGAAGACTTATATGGAGGTCCTGTCAATGGCAGGATGCTCAAGCATTACTTCTGCCAAGAGTCTTAAGTTTCAAAGCATTTTTGTCTCCATTGTAAATATCATAGTCTAACCATTGCATTCAAAAGTTATAAAACTTCAAAATACAAAAAACAATAGGAAAAAGGAAAAGAGGGCAGGTTGTCAAAACAAGAAAGGTATAGCCCCATACCAAAAAAGAAACAAATCTGAAAGTGTGCAAGCTTAAATTCCACTCTCGTAAAACACACTTCTAGTTAGTCAAACTGTTTAATCTTGACTAATTAGCTTTCAATTTTTCTGCTAATAGGGTAGTGAATTTGATTTTCCAAACCGTTTAATCCTGGCTTATCAGTAGATAGATTAGGATAGAAATTAAGGTTCAAACAAACTCAAAATCTGAACCAAAGTTTCCAAAGAGAGATGACTCAAAACTGTTTTATTTTCTGAGTCATAAAAGAGGAAAAACTGGTTCTAATTTGCTCAAAATCTGAATCAGATATCAAGGAAGAGATAGCTCACAGAAAAAAAAAAGAAAAATCATAGCTATGAGAAGAAGAGAGAAGGCCATAATAAGAAGCTTTCAGATCTTAAGCCTTCAATTTTTGATGTTCAATTTCTGCAAATAATAATCTATGTGCAGCTTGTTCTTATGCCATAGATCATAGCAAGTCAAACAGCTCAATCTTGACTTGACTATTTTTTAAATTTCTGTTGTAGAAATTAGAGAATGAAAGTTTGTTGGACTGTTTAATCCCATCAGACAGTAGACTAGGTAGAAAAATATCTGAGCTCAACTGTTTAATCTGAGTTCAGGGAGAAATAAGGAGTAGAAGTAGATTAGATTTCCTGCTTTCAAAAGAATAAAATGTTGTGAATAGAGTTTGCCAATCCAAGTGCACTCCGATGAAGAAAAAATGCTAGATCTGTAGGATTGGGTAGGTAGCAAGCTTGTTGATAAAGGTCCATTGTTTTCATGGCTGCCAAATATGTTTTTAGAGAAGATTATTCAATCACAGGAGGACAGCCCAATGGATGAGGCAACTAATCAGCCTCCCAGAAATCAAGTCTAAATTCTTGATGCCTTCAAGAAGGCACCATCCCCAAGTGGAGCCACTGTTAGCCACCTATAATATTTTGTTATACCAAAAGGTGGCTAAATCTGTTTTGAGCCTTCAAGGAACAATTTTTCATTACTAAAATTTGTTGGCTCTCGAAGACTCCTTGTAGGCCTCATG
Organism: Pinus albicaulis; assembly: GCA_034641835.2. Lineage (NCBI taxonomy): Eukaryota > Viridiplantae > Streptophyta > Pinopsida > Pinales > Pinaceae > Pinus > Pinus albicaulis. The sequence continues at coordinate 7,148,626 of CM076581.1, read as the reverse complement.
CCTTTGTCCAAAATCTTCATCACTTTCCCTATTAATTCTGCTGATTTCCTGTAAGAAACTGCTGAAGAAACCATCATTTTTCCCCTTTCTCCCACTCATAACTAACCTTCATTTACTCCCCCTTTTCTCCATATTATTTCCATACTTTTCATAAGTTTCTCCCTCCATTCGTGAAAATCCTCCTGACATGGTTTAAAACTTCTGGTTGAGCTGTGCCGAACCCCCAAAATCCCCTTTAAAATCTTTCCCCTAACCTTTGTTGGCCATTTTCCTCCCTTACCACTCTATCGTTCCTTTCCTCGGCCTTCAAATTCCATTTAAAAAGGCCAAAACCCACCTTCCGACCTTAATATAGGCATAATCCCCCTCCCGCTAGCCCCTTTCAAACCACTTCCCCGCACATGCCCTGGCGCTGGGACCAAGCGCTTAAGTCCCAAGCGCTAATCGCAATCGGAAGTCGGGCGGGTGCACAAATCCTTTGTAAATAGTCAAAACTCCGATGTGATTTATTTATAACAATAAGTCTGGTGATGCGTTCCGCACCGTTGATCTTCCGTGGGGCCAGCGGTGGAGAGCGCTAATCACGACCCACTTGGAGGAAATGTGATAGCATTAGGTCAAGTGTACCCTCCAGGTCGTATACGGTCCACCGCCTCCGATCTTCGATCCTGTCTCCCTCAGGTTGGGTGCGGACCGTCCACGTGTCCGGATACGGCCAGTCCACTTCTTCTCCTTGTTCTTCTCCAGCTATCCTTTTTCCTTTCTATCGAGATCTCCCTTGCGTTAGATATTTTTATCCGACGGCTACGCTCCTCCCCCGCCATCTGAAGCAGTTTTAAACCTATTTTTCGCAGGATTTCTTAATTGTTTTGTGTTTGATGCAGGTGTTCTAAATGGTTTTCCATTGTATCACGAAGAAATTCCAAGGGCTGGGAATGACGATTCTCATGCCCTCGTTGCATTACAGAGAGGCCATCCGGGGGCTCCATTCCATGTTTCATCAGTACTCTATGAGTATTGATGCCGTAAGGCCCGGTGCGGCTCTGCACATTGACAAGACACTGTGTTTTAACGTGATTTAAAAAAAAAAAAAAAAAAAAAAAAGAGTATAAGTTTTAAACAACAGAGCGCGGAAGGACAGAAGATTGAAGACATATTTGGGGGATTATGGCTAAGAATGCTTATAAAAACCTAATTCCCCGAATTTAGACACTATTTAAGAAAATCATAAATGTTTTGATGACAGAAAGGTTTCCACCGCTTCAACTGAGGCAAATTGATTCCTCAACTACTACAAAGAGCCACCTGTTGCCTCAAACCTTTCAAACAGAGGCTGAAGTTATTGATTCAGGAAATATCTGCCTCCAGCGCTGCCAAGAAGTTAATTCTGCCAAAGGAGTGTAATAGAAAATAGCTGCAGAGTTGCTCCAGACAGAGTATAGGGCCTCAAAGTCAAATAAAGCTCCCACCAAGCTTTGATATTAATTGTAAAACATTAATACAGTGATCCACCTGTACACTTCTCCATCGAACATGAGAGACAGGGAGTCATTTGATTCTACCAATGGTTCACGGATATTTTTGTTGGTTCTCACCTCCTCATCTTCCTATAGGCCATACATAAGATGAGAAGGTTGGTTGATGTTTGATCACAAGTTGTAATATCGGAACTCTCTGAAATAAATATACGAGTCTGTTGAAGTTGAAAATAATTTGGAGTCTTGGATGTCTTGATGATGCCGTTGCATGTCTGTTCCTGAGAAGGCTCTATCATTTGATCCATGAGCTTGGTTGTTGGTGAAGTGCTCTGAACTGTTAAATGTTTTTTCCTTGTTTTCATTATGTTCCATAATTTCTTACTACAGTAGGTTGAAATTTTTAGGCTAAGAAATGACTTCTAGAAGCACCTTAGACCTGTTCACCCTTCACTGTTTTATGTTTTCTTCTGCTGAAGTATTTTAGAGGCTTTAAAACTTCTCTTTAGTCTTCATTTTCATTTATTTCCTTGATAGCTCAAATAGTTGGTTTCAGCATGTTATGGTTCTCCCTGCTTGTCTGTCATCACTTGAAAGCCGTTATTGAAATCTCCCTTCGAAGTACCATTGTCTTAAGTTAACCAAAGAGGTCGGTTTTGATCTTACCCTTTGCTCCTGCTTAAACAGTTGTTTTGGAGGTCTTTATAGTTGCAAGCACAGATGTTATTTAGGTGTTCCCTCTTCTATGAATGCAACTATCAGTGAATCTTTTATGTTTTCTAAATCCTTTAAAATAAGATCTTTGAGGAAATAGGGTGTTCCCCGAATCTTAGATTTCATTTTAGAAGTTGTCTTGAAATCATTATTTGCTTAAAGAATGTTTGTAGAATTTATGGTTAGCCCTGTCTATCAAATATATCTTTATTGATAAGTTATGTTTCTCAAGTTCCCTTTGTTGAGAATTAAATTTCTTTTTCTAAATCATTAATGTTCATCTCATTCCAAAACAAAGGATCCTGTGGCCAAGTTAGATTTTCCCTTTGATATCCCATATCCCTTGAAGAGTTTGTCATGATCTTATTTTGACTCCATTGCCCAATGAACCAGATATTTCCTCTTTCTATCTATCTTTCCTAGACCTTTCATATTCTGCTGTATCAACTCAACCCAACCAAACAAACATCTGCACATAATAACTAGTCTAAAATCCATAACCAAAGCAAACAAGATAAACCTTTGCAAACAAATATTTGAGAGATCCCTCTCTGAGAACAGGAGGACTAGATCTTGGAACTCTAAATATTGGTTCTGATGTTGCCTTGTCTTTTGATTAGCCAAACTGTCAAAACACGGGACACCAACAACTAGAAAATAAGCTCAAAAATTGGAGATTTCTCTCCTCCACTGCTACACCCTGCAACACAACACAATAACCTGCAGAAATTGTGCTGATGAAGAAAGTTTTAGCTTGGTCCGGAAACCTAAATGTGGAAGTGGATGCAATTCTCTTCCAAGAGTCCTCTCAAGGAAAGAGGTGGGATTCCCGCTCGGGAACACCCAGTGCTAAAAAACACAGCAACCCTGCTAAACAACGAAGGAATGCAAAGTCTAAACAGACCAATATCACATGATAATCTAAAACATCAATGGAAAAGGCTTCCATACTCTCCATATATAGCAAGTGAACCTCTTCACATTGGGTCCCATCCACATTTTCCTCCAAGCTCATGCAAGTTGTCCTCCACCAAATTTGCGCAGTTTATCAAGGAGATGCAATGTATCTAGACAGTGTATGTTGATTTGGTCAAAGATGACTGAATTAACATGATATCATCCTTGTTCACACCTAAATGTGCTCCTTCCAGTTGCTTATTCTTCCTCTTTTCACATGAGGAATGTTATTATTTGTTCTAAAGAGGTTAATGGGCCTCCCTACCCATTTATTCATCTATCTAAAGATAAAACCAACTGTAATATTCCATTTAGATGAAGTCTAAATTTTGGGAATATTACGTCATGTCAATCTAATAGACTCCAATAATGAGGATGATTTTTTATCTCACAGAAGAAGACAAGGTATGTTTTCCTTAAACCAAAATGATAGAACATATGAGGATTCTAAAGAGTACAAGCTAGGGTTTGAAAATGCTATCATGGAGGTTCATAGGCAGTATGACCTTGGATGTAGGAAAACACAAGACATCCCCAAGAGGAACAAACCAGAAATTTCTGCTAGGAAGACCACTGAAAAAACTCCTTAAAAGACAGAAAAAAACACCAATATAATGGCTAAAAATCCTTATCAAAACAAGAAAAAATTCAGCCAACATGATGGTAACCAAAGTTTCCCTAGTACATCAACTATTGGCCTTGAAAAAACTGTGTTAACTGAGATCCCAAACAAAAATCAGCAAACTAAAGTTGTTGAAAGGACCATGAATGATAAAACTGATGTAAATATACCAAGAACATAAACACCATTCAGTATTGAGGGCGAAATCACCAAGATCAAAATAGCCGTACCCTTTACTGAACTAATGACTCAATATGTATATAGATCCCAAGTTTTGAAAGCTTTAAACATAGGAAATGACACCAGTACTCTAAATCAAACTGATGACAAGCCAGAGGTTTTGTTTGGACTAGAAGTATAGGGAAAGTTTTAAGAGGGAGTTGTGCCTCCATTCTATGTCAGTTTAAACATCCATGACAAAATCCTACACAATGCTATGTTAGACTCTGGTGCTTCAAACAACCTCATGCCAAAGGTAGTGATGGAGAGATTAGGCCTCGAAATAACCAAACTATACAAAGACTTATACTCCTTTGATTCGAGTAGAGTTAAATTTTTGGGCCTAATAAAAAATCTTTGTGTAAATCTGGCACAAATACCAACCAAGAGCCTAGTCATGGATATTGTAGTGGCTGATATACCCCCAAAATATGGCATGCTTTTATCTAGATCATGGGGAGCCAAACTCCAAGGAAACCTCCAAATGGACATGACATATGCTACAATTCTGGTCTTTAACCAAACAAGAAGACTGTACAGAGAATCTCACATGAAATACATGGTGAGCAGCCAAGATAGGCCAAACAACACCCCTCTCTATTCTATCCATTCAGACCTTGATTCATTCATTTTATACAATGAATATGACATTAATGAACAAGTAAATGAAAAAAAGGAAGAGCTAGACCTGTCAGAATAGTCAAACCAAACACAAGATGAAGAACATGACAGCCAAAACCCTAGCAGCCTTGAACAACAACATAATGGTGAATCTGAACTTCAAACTCTTTGGAACATGAGCTTTGATGGCTCTTGTGGCAAAGCTGGTTCAAGAGCAGGTGTTTGGATACACAACACTAATGAAGGTCACTCTTACAAACTAGATTTTCAATGTACAAACCATATTGCAGAGTATGAAGCTCTTCTCTTAGGGTTACAAAAGATGAAAACTATAGGAGCTAAGAGGATTTATGTTCAAGGAGATTCTGAGTCGATCATTAGGAAAATCAAAGGAGAATATTTAGCCAAGCATCCTAGGCTAAGAGAATATAGAAATGCTACCTTAGACCTCCTGAAAACATTTGAAAAATATGAACTTACCTCTGTCCCAAGAACTCAAAACAACCTTGCAAATGAACTATCCTTTGTTGCCAGCACTTGCCAATTACCTCATGCCAACGAACAATACACGGTAAAGGTTAAAAGTAGACCAACAGTCCCGGATAACATAGATTATTGGCAAGTTTTTAAAGGTGACAAACACATTTAAGACTTCCTCCAATCCAAAAATGGATTTGACATACCAAAATCAGATTTAGAACATGAAGAGGACTGCATTGATGAGGAACAAACACTCAAAACAGAGCTGCCTTATACTGTTGATATAAATCTGCTAGAACACCCTCTTGAGTGTAATATTCCAAAATTTGCATGCAACAAATTGGAATATTATTTTTTGCTAATTTCTCTTAGGAGGTGATTAAAATGGGTAAAAGGCCCATGATTAGGAATAAGATCCTTCATAGTGTGAAAAGGATCATTGGAGTAGCTTATTTTTCACCTTCCAGTGTGAAAAGGGGCAAGTTGCGTGAGGACAAGGTCAAGTTTGACCAAGTCAACAGTGTTGCCTAAGAGGTGTAGCTTGCATGAGAAGACAACATAGTTTGAGAGGGAGGAATATCCCTTGTGGAAGAAACCCTAATGTGTGGGGTCCATGGCAAAGCAGCATTCACTTGTATAAAAGGAGGATGAGGCAGCCATAGTGAGATATCTTTGAGCATATTGATTTTAGTCTAAAGACTAATTTGCATACTCCGGCTGTTCAGCTGAGTTGCAGTACTGCTTAGCACGAGGGATTCCTATTTAGGATTTCCTCTCTTTTTTGAGAGGCCTCTTGGAGGATTTCACTTCATCTTCTCCACATCTTGGCTCAAGGCCAAAGCCATTCTTCAGATACTGCATTATTTTTGCTCCAGTATAACGCAGTGTTGCTGGGGTCTTGCAGTGGAGGGTTCCACAACACTTCTCTTTAGCTCATCTTTCTGAGGAGGGAGTTCCTATTCCTACAGGAGGTTAGTGAAAGGGATTTCAGAGCTGATTTTCATATCTTGGAATCAGGCCAAGCTTCTACCATCATAGACAGCGCAGTCTGTTCACTAGACTGCGTTATTCTAGAGTGCATCTGTAGTGAGAGGTTGCACCGTCATTTTGGAGGGCCAGATTTCCAGTATTAGGATCAGCCTTGTACTTGGGAAATCTATTGGAGGAGGTTTGATTCATATTGGAAATCTTATTCAACCATCTCCATGTTATTACAGTTTTGAGTTGCTACTGCTACCCAGTAACTCCGACATTTCTGCAGATTTGCCTTTTGTATCTATATTGTAGCCAAGCCTCTTGAGGAGTGTTCTATTAGTGTTTGCAGGGGTTGAGAGCTTTCTCCCCGTCATTTCTTTGAGCTGATATTGTCATATCATTCTATTCTCATTTTTTATTATGTAGTAACTCCTATAAACTATGTTATTTTGGCCAAGGCTTTTCATATATAGTAGTGTTCTTACATTTTCTTGGATATGCTCTATTGAGGCTTCCATTGCCTAGCTGGAGTGATTGATTCCTCCACACATTGTGTACATTTTCTGCTATATAATATATTTTTTGGCTATACATTTCTTCATGTGCTCATAGTTACAAGAATAACGCTGTCATTCCATTACTGGTGCTTACATTTGTTGCAGTCCCTCATCAGGAATTTTTAGAGGACATCTAAGTGTGGGAGATTTGTTTAAACCACTTGGAATGATTTATTGGGTCCCAACCCTTGGATTTTGGTCTTAGACACATTTTTCTAAGGGATCCAGGTCTTGGTATCAAATCATACTGCCTCCATTTTTGGAAAATTCATTTTCCAGCCATGGATTGCTAGCCATTCCATATTCGGGATATTACATTGACGTAGAATTGTTTGAAGATTTAGACAAAAGGGACCTTGAGGTATTGCAATACAAAGAAAACTTATTTCTAAGAGGACTTGCACCCTTAGAAGAATTATTTGATTTCAATGATGTTGCTAGGAAGCCTAAAATGGAATCCACTGAAACAGATGTAGAGGAATGCAACATAGGCAGTGAAGAAGAACCTAAAATGATAAAACTATCCAAAAAATTGCCAACCCTTATAAAACAAAAATACATTGAGCTATTCAGAGAGTTTAAGGATGTGTTTTCATGGAGTTTTGAGGAATTGAAGTCCTATGACACAAACATCATCCAGCATAAGATTCCTCTCAAGAAAAACAAAAAACCATTCAAGAATAAGTTGCGTAGGATAAACCCTCTCCTAATTCCTCTAGTGGAGAAATAAATTAAAAAGATCTATGATGATGGAATAATAGTCCCACTCAGGTACTAAGAATGGGTCTCAAACCTTGTATCAGTAAGGAAGAAAACAGGGAAAATTAGGATATGCATGGACTTCAGAAATTTAAGCAAGGCCTCCCTGAAATAAAACTACCCTTTACCTAAGATGGATCATATACTACAAAGGGTAGTGGGCTCAAAAATAATATCATTGCTTGATGGTTTTTCAGGGTATAATTAGGTGCTAGTACTTCCAAGTGATCAACACAAAACAACCCTCACTACACCTTGGAGCACCTTCATGTATGTCAAAATGCATTTTGGGTTAATGAATGCTGAGGGAACTTTTCAAAGAGAAATAGACATTGCTTTCTCAGAAGAGATAGGTTACTTCGTTGTGATATACCTTGATGACATCACTGTTTATTCAAAAACTAATGAAGAACACCTAGCTCACTTAAGAAAAGTCTTTGAAAAGTGTATAAAGTATGGTTTGTCTTTGAATCCTAAGAAAACTTTGTTTGGTCTTCAAGAAGGGAAAATTTTAGGCCACATCATATTTGAAGAGGGAATCAAGATAGACCCAAAAAGGGTGGAGGGGATATTGCAGATTAGTCATCCTAAGAACATCAAAGAGCTACAATCCTTCATTGGAAAGATCAACTTCTTAAGAAGGTTCATACCAAACCTTGCTGAACTCTTGAGAAATATTACAAACATGCTGAAAAGAGAGGTAGGAGTCAAATGGACCATAGAAGCAAAGCAATACTTTGAGCTAGTAAAACAAGCACTTAGCCAAACACCAGTTCTAATCAACCCTGACTTTACCAAGGATTTCTTCATCTTCTCATTTGCATCAAAGCACACAATTTCTGTAGTATTGCTACAAAAGAACATGATGGGACAAGAACAACCCATAGATTTATTCAGCAAGGCACTAAGAGATGCACCTAATATCATGGAGAAACAAGATTTTGTCTTAATCAAAGCCTTAAAATATTTCAGAGTTTACATATTGCATTCACATGTTGTTGCTTTTGTTCCTCATGCAGTTGTTAAGGACATATTAACTCAGGATCCTGATGGAAAAAGAGGTAAGTGGATGGCTGTCATTTTAGAGTATGATTTGGAAATCAAGCCCACCAAGCTAATCAAAGGGCAAGGACTGGCCAAAATGATGTCTGAAGAAAAATTTCAAGCATTGGACATAAACATGATACATTTCTTGGATGAACAAGAGGAACTGGTGACTCCACCTATTGAAGAAGAATTTCTGAACTCACTATGGTATGCTAACATATTTCATGTGCTTTTTAATCTAAATGCTCCTCCTGATTTGTCTAAAACAAAGGCTAGATTCTTGAAACAAAAGGCTGTAAATTTTTGCATCCTAGATAAAGCTTTATATTGGAAAAATTTTGTTGGTATCTTGCTTAAATGTTTACTTGAAGATGATACAGATAGAATCATGCATGAGTTTCATGAAGGAGAATGTGGAGGTAATCTCTATTGGAAAACCACTACCAACAAAATCCTTAGAGCTGGTTTCTATTGGCCCACTCTTTTCCATGATATCCAAAAGCTATTAGTGACTTGCCATAAATGCCAAATCTTTGAGGGAAAGAGGAAAATGTTTCCTTTTACTTTACATCCTATCAGTGTTGAAACTCCTTTTCAACAGTGGGGTTTAGATTTGATTGGAGAAATCCACCCTGGCTCCTCTGCCCAACACAAATGGATCCTCACTGCAACTGGCTATTTCACCAAATGGATAGAATCCATCCCTTCAAGGAATTCCACTGACTTATTAATCATCAAATTCCTTGAAACCAATATTCTTTCCAGATTTGGTTGTCCAAGAAAAATCATCACTGATAATGTTGCTGCATTTAAATCCAAGAGAATGGTAGAATTTTTCCACAAGTATCACATTACATTAGGGCATTATACAACTTATTACCCTCAAGGTAATGGGTTGGCTTAATCCTCTAACAAAAGTTTGGTAAACATCATCAAGAAGTTGTTGGAAGAGAACAAAAATTCATGGCACAACAAATTGGTGCATGCACTATGGGCAGACAGATTGACAAGCAAGAAATCAATTAATATGTCTCCCTATCAACTAGTGTATGGCCTGGATGTAGTTTTTCCAACATCCTTGGAATCCTAGTGATGAAGCTCCTTCAAGAGGTACAATTAGAGGATAATTATATGCAAAGGAGGCTGAATCAAACCATTCAATTGTAGTCATGGTCCAAACCGCAGCAGAAAACCTGCTGTTACTTCTAATGAAACGCCGCAAATTAAGAAATTGCGAATGGAACGGCAGAAATTATTGAATACAATAACCCAGCTCAGACAGAAAATTAGAATTCTGAAAGCAAACCAGAGGGTAAGAAAGACCGGAGGGAAGAAAAAGAGGGCCAACAATCGCCCTGCTGTTCAATAAAAATCATTTGTGCATTCCCAGTAGTGTTGAAGACAAACAACAGACTGATATTCGTGTTAAAATAGAAAGGGATGATATGAGGACCAGCGACAAGAAAATCCAGACAAAGGCACCACCCTCAGGGGTAATAAGGGTTCTGAACTCCAAACAGCGTAATAAGAAAGTTCAGGTAAAACTCCCAGCCTCCACTGACCTATGGAAAAAAGATCCGAAGACAAGAACCTTGCATAAGATGATGAAGCAAGCCCGGCAAGAAGCCGAACACTTAGAGAAAAACGGTCCCACGGCACATCTTGAAAGGATTACGGCGAAACTAAGGACGTCGATCGTCGTGAACCTTTGAAGAATTGGCGAAAGACGAAGGAAGTTGCCTGGTAACATGGGTAGATACGTATCAACGGATGAATACCTTATGGCTACTTATACAATGACGTTTTAGCATGTGAATTTTAACTAAAAACATGCCTCCATTTTTATTAGAACGGTATTTACAATTAAAAATAAAAATTTATTCGCGGGCGCCTATACAAATCAACAACATCGTGACTTTATAGACTGCTGTAAACATTATGGAGTGAAGGTCCAGAGATTGCTGTGTGAACTTTATTTGCATGACCTTGTGCTAGATCAGGAGACTGAGTTGAACCCTGGCCCTTTCGTTGGAGACATACAATTACAAGTATTCATTTCATTCGGGGTTAATCAGATTAAGTGGCTCAAAGCCTATGATACTTTCCACAGTCAGGAAAATGGCCTAGATTTACGGGTAAGGGCTGAGCCTAGGAACCCAGTGCAGTTGTGGAAAGCTCATAGAAACCTCATAAGGACTCCGGGTGTCATTGAATCATTAGGACCCATGCATGAGGCACTCATTCGACAGAGTTTAGAATATTTTCTTTCCATCAAAGACCTCGCCATTGATGCAGCCAAATTTCGGTACCGAATCTCTAATCCTAACATCCAGCTCAGGGAACCATTTAAGTATGAGAATTTTGAATTAGCTGCCAACCGTTTGAACCTCTATGGCGAGAGCATTTTGAAAGCAGGGCCATCCTGGTTAGGAAATAGATTTCGCACTCCAATTATTTGGCACCCTGCACCCGGATACCAGGCCCTGTATGAGATGCCTGAGGGGCAAACAGGTCAGTTCTTTGACTATCTAATCACTCATCATGGCTGTAGGCCTCCGCATGAGACTCCTTCTCCAACATATTCTCTCACTGCCTTGCATGTCAACTACAATGTTTTCATGAGGACATGAAACAAGGTAAGCAGGGGGGTGTGTGGAGTACTAAAAAGGTATGTTTTTGATGATCATTTCAGTGGCTTTTTAGTAGAATTTGTAAACCTTTTTGCATCATGAATTTGGAAAATAATAAGGAATTATAACAAAACATGTGAGAGTTGATATGCAAGACTTAACCGCTGATAATTGTTATTTTTCTGTGCAGGAAAAGGTGAAAACGAGGAGTTGCCGTTCCAAAGGAAAGGACAAAGACGAGATAACTGCTGTCCCTTTGAAGGGGAACCGAATGCAAACAAGGCTAAGCAAATCAAAGCAAATCGGCCCGGAAAAGGAGGAGAAGACACCAGCTCGGCGGAGAAGAAAAGAAAAGATGAAGGATTAACAGTTTGGCGAATCCCTCGGGATCTTTGATCCTGAGGGATCGCTGCTTTATTTATCTTGTTACTTGGACATCTCCGCCGTCACCTTTATATAAAGGGACAGCACTGTTAGCTTGGGATATAGACTTTTTATGTAATTTTCTGTTAAACATCAGCTCTGATTATTGAGTCTCGTTGAGAACTGGTTCATTGTACTTTTGTCCGATGCATTAATATAAGCTTGGTGATTCTCTCATTTCTGCGTCTGGATTAACTTAAGGCGGTGTACCCTTGGAGGCTAAGGGCCCGACCCCGGAGGACACTGGCTTCTGTATCACTACGATTTGATTTCTGCGTGGTTTGTTTATCGTTGTTATTTGGTAATCTGATATGCTTTATAAGTTGATATTACATGCTCTGTTAAGATTAAATCATTGAGGTTTTTACGGATAGAATCGTGTATTGACTCTGCATCAAGTTATTAATCCTTTCAGAGTTAATTGCATGTTATTAGTCTTAACCGAATATTCTTATTGTTCTGTTACAGAGCTTTTATACTGAACATTCATGTCATAGATTCGTTTGAAGTAGTGTTCTTCATGATTATTGGATTCAGAGATAATGATGTTCTATTTGAGAGCATAGTCGTATCCCTGTTAATTAAGATTACTATTTCAGCGTGTTGTGTGCGTATATGATTTACTAGAGCTGTTCCATAATTTTTTAATAGTTATTGCTGTTCCATTAGTGTGTTTTGCTTGATTTTCCTTAAAAGTGAAAGATTGATTGATTGCGAAGAGTGAATTTGGGTTAATAGAGTAAGACTCTCGAGACTTAGTTGTTCGATTGCTGTTCCATTTTAGAATTACTGTTCCATTCCAGATTTGCTGTTCAATTCTTTATTTTCTGTTCCATTTTGCTATCTGTAGTTCCATTTACTCGCATTTTTTGTTTTGGTGTGAGAGACGATCTAAGGCTATAGTGAGCTTTGGCATTCACTGTCTAGCTCCTAGACCCATGGTCTGTGCTCTAATTTCCTTTCCATCAGTTTCCAAAGGGATGGGTTATCGCTGCCGAACCCTTGACTGATAAGCTGCCTAGTTTTCTGAATGTGTGATTTATTCTTTTGAAGTAACTTAGTTATAGACCAGCATCCGTTTACTCTTGTATCTTTAAACACTGTACTACTAGCATTACTCTGACAAGTGATAGCCTCAGACTGAGACACTCTTTGGAATAAAAAAACGCTCCCGGATTGACATATTAATGTGAGGTAATTAGAGGTGAAAGAGACCCTTTTTATAGCTCTACATTTTGGCGCCGTTGCCGGGGAAAGAGTGTAGCCATTTGTCTTTTTAGGAGTAGTGTACGAACCTGCTAGGGAAGAGTTGGATCTTAAAAACGGAAGGTAAGAACCTACGTGCGGAGCATGTAAAAGCCCTGCTCCACTGTCCGCTTTCCTAACAGATTTGTTTTTGTTTTGTTTGAATAGAATTTGGTAGTTCATTTGAGTGCATGACTAAGTAGAAAAGACCAGAAAAGAATATCAAACCCCCATCCAAGCCTGAAAAAGCTAAGGGGCCGGTGACCCTTGGCCGAACGACCTTCATAGACGAAATCTATAAGAAAACAGAATCTCAGCCATCAGTAGGCCCCAGGAAAAACATTTCTAAGCAGCCTACTAGTTCCCTTCAGGCCACAGGATCACCATCTGTAGCCTTTGCTGAGGTGCATAGTCAAACTGAAGAGCAGGACTTTCAAGAAATCGAAAATTCTACTCCAGAACTATTGCAGGAAGGGAATTCTAGCAACTTTTGTGAAGGAGAGGGAGAAACAGGGGAAACCAAGGAACCAAAATCTCCTATTGGAACAAATCAGCCATTAGATAGCCCAGATAAGGGGAGTGCTGCGAAAATCATTGTTGAAGGAATCCGATCTCCTCAGACATCTGGTATTCTCATTATTCCAGATAAGGGAAGTGCTATTAAAACAATCCCTGTCAAAACCATTCCCTCTCAACCTAGGAATACCCTCCTAGATATCCCAGAAGGTTATTGGCATATATTCGATCCTATGGCTGAGAACCAGCCAAATGCTCAAACCTCTACATTACAATATCCTATAGTGGATTCTGCAGCAAATGCACCCATGAAAGCTATCCCTCTTCAGCATATCCCTACATTTCACGGTCTCACATCAGAAGATCCGGATGCATTTTTATTCGAATTCGATGTGTTATGCAGGGGGTATGATTACACCACCGATCCCCAAAAATTGAAATTATTCCCCTCTACATTAAAAGGGGCTGCTTTAAGATGGTTTATGGGACTAGGTGGCGGGGTTATCAACAATTGGGATCAAATGAAAGAATCCTTCTTAAAAAATTATCAGGATTATTGTAGGTCTAGAGAATTAAAAGACGAAATATTCCAAATGACAGCCAGACCGAATGAAACACTAGAGGAGTATGTGGAACGTTTTCAGTACAATCTACAAAGATCTCCTTATGCATCGCTACCTTTACCTGATAATGTGTTAAAAACTGCATTAATAAGGGGCATGAAGGAACAATGGATTGAAACATTAAACATCATGGGAAAAGGGGATATTTATCAAGAGAATTTTGTTGACATCATTGATTTATGTATCAGAAGTTCGAGAGGCAGCACAAGAATAAAATCGACAAAATATGATCGGTTTGCAAGAGATAACAAAGTATCAACAGAAGGAGTAACACGTGCAGAAATTGGAAATTTATTAGAAAATTTCAAAACTGATATTCTGGGGACACTAACTACACAACTTGATATTGTGCAGGCTAAACAGAAGCAGATGGAGGCAGAACAGAATTTGGCGATCTTCTTCCCCCGATGCAGAAAAAAACATAGTCACAAGGAATGTCCACTGGATAAAGTCCAAACGTGCGCCATCTGTACAAAAGATCACCTTACGGAGAGCTGCCCCTCACTTCCTAGATTGAAAGCGATATATAAGGAAGCAGAAGAAGAACCAGAATCGGTGAACTCGATCAACCAGCGTCGCCAGTGGCAGCCGAGACAATCTGGTATGTTTCTGGACTCAACCTCTTTTTTTCAACCCCCACAGTATAATGCTCAACAATATGGTATGTGGCAAAATCAATCTCAACCCCCATTTTCAAACTGGTCACCACAATCGTTTCCTTCTTCAAATCCATGGCTGAATCAAACAAGCCAATTTGGTTGGCCGAATTTCCCTTACACTCCACCATATTGGCAAAATGGCCCATATCCTTCACAATGGACTCCCCCTACTTCACAAAGTTCACCCTGGCAGACAAGCTGGCAAAGACCGATGTACCAGCCAGCTGGAACTATTCCTCTCCCTCAACCTACTCTACCAGCCTTACAACAAAATCCCCAGTCTAACCTGAGACCGCAACTCCCAGCCCAACCTGATCCCAATCCAAATAACAGACAGGTCCAATCTATCCAAATCATAGAATCACCAGAAATAGGACCCGACCTGAGGGAGTGCAATGATCTTCAGTTAAGATCTAGACGCATAATTGAAACTGAGGGAGATAAAACAGTTCATATTGAAGATCAATTACCAAGAGAACATCAGTTGCAACAAGAGGATGTAAATAAGCAGCAGACTCGTAATCAAGCAACCACATCCTCTCCTCCGTTCCCAGAACGATTAGTCATACCTCGACCCATACAATATCCTGACTTTGACATTCTGGGAGAATTACAAAATCTGTACATAAAAATTCCATTCCTCCAAGCCATTCAAGACATTCCTATATACGCAAAAACTATCAAAGAGTTGTGCATAAAGAAACCAAAGAGGAATATAACAAATAATCCAAGAGTCCAAGTAGTCGGTACTTTATCTGACCTATTATCTGGGAGAGAAACACCCATTAAATATGAAGACCCAGGGAATCCAATTATAACTGTTCAAATTTATGGTCAGACCCTGTCTAATGCCTTAGTTGATCTAGGAGCTGCAATTAATATTTTAACAACCACTACTTGTCAAAAGCTCGGCATTACATCAGTAGAACCCACCTCTACTTTGTTAGAATTGGCTGACCAATCTGTGGTTAGACCAGAGGGTATTCTACAGGATGTCATGGTCTCTGTTGATTCTTGGGAGTATCCAACCGATTTCCTGATAATTAATCCAAAAACCCGACTTGATGGACACCCGCTAATTTTAGGTAGACCTTGGCTTGCCACTGCTGATGCCTACATTGGCTGCCGGCAGGGAAATATGACCATAACCAGAGGACCGAATAGCAAAAATTTAGTTCTATATCCTCCAGCGCAGCCAAGTGTCACAATAATCAAAACTAATAAGCACCCTGTATCATACCTTACTGATAACATCAGATCTCCATTAACTATAAAAGAGGCACTTGATTTTAAAGACCAAACAGAAGATGATGCCATTAATAATTTCATTAGTCAAACTGAATCTCGCACACAGTGTCACATGATAGAAGCAACATTTGATAATGAATTAGAGGAAGATCCTCTGAAAGATACGCATGACCAAACGATACCTGTTACTTCTGTTGCAAATAGTAAAACTGTGGAAATTGGACCGGGAAAAACTTTAAACATCAATGCTAATCTCACACCTGAACAAGAAACTAAGCTCATCCATATGTTAATGAAATATCAAGAAGCATTTGCATGGGATTACCCTGATATGAAAGGAATCGATCCCCAGTTATGTACACACCACATTTATATAGAAAAAGATGCCAGACCTGTTCGTCAGCCGCAAAGGAGACTTAATCCTCATCTAAAGGATGTGGTAAAAGCTGAACTTCAGAAACTTTTAGATGTCAATTTTATCTATCCTATTTCTGATAGTAAATGGGTCTCTCAGCTTGTGGTGGTACCAAAAAAGAATGGAAAATGGAGAATCTGTGTGGATTATAGGGAACTAAATAAGGCAACACAGAAAGATCATTTTCCTCTCCCATTCATAGACCCAGTATTAGATACTTTAGCAGGAAAGAAATTCTTTTCTTTCCTGGATGGCTTCAGTGGATACAATCAGATTCAGATTGCCCCTGAAGACCAGGATAAAACTACTTTTACTTGTCCCTGGGGAACATTTGCCTATCGAGTTCTACCTTTTGGCCTATGTAATGCTCTTGCCACATTTCAGAGGGCTATCCTTAGCATTTTTGCAGATTTAATAAATGATGGACTTGAAGTTTACATGGATGACTTTACACCATATGGAGATGATTTTGATCCAGCTCTAGACACACTAGAAAAAGTCCTACAACGCTGCATTGTTACCAGGCTTTTCTTAAGCCACGAAAAATGTTTCATGATGATGACTGAAGGACTTATCCTAGGAAATTATGTTTCAGCAGCCGGCATTCAAGTAGACCCGGCCAAAATCCAAATACTTTTGCTCATTCCCACTCCTACTACTCAAACAGAGGTGCGTAGCTTTCTTGGATTTTCTGGTTATTATAGACGATTTATAGAACATTATTCGCACATTGCTGCTCCTTTATATGCACTAACTGGTAACGTTGATTTTCTTTGGACAGAAAAATGTGACCGTGCTTTCGAGGATTTAAAGAAGCTCGTATCAACAGCCCCAGTCCTTCGAGGACCAAACTGGGACCTACCGTTCCAGATATCATCTGATGCCTCAGATACAACTATTGGCGCAGTCCTTGGGCAGGAAGAGGATAAAAAACCATATGCTATCTATTACATCAGCAAAAATTTATCCCCTGCTGAATTAAATTACATTGTTAGTGAAAAAGAATTCCTAGCTGTAATACATGCTGTCAATAAGTTTAGACATTATATTACAGGTTATCCTGTTATCTTGTATACAGACCATTCTGCCATAAAATATTTAGCAAATAAGCCTGTCACAAATGCCAGAGTAACTAGATGGTTGATTTTATTGCAGGAATTCGATATCAAAATCAAGGACCGGCCTGGCAAAGAAAACCCTGTAGCCGATTTTCTTTCGAGAATACCAAAACCAATCGATGCAGCAGCAGTTGAAGATCAATTTCCGGATGAGCACTTGTTTGCTGTTGCCGTTCAAACACCCTGGTATGCTGATGTTGCCAACTACCTCGCAGTAGGTAAACTACCAAAACATTTAACCCCTAATGAGCGCAAGCAGATTGTTCAGAAGAGTGCTCGCTTCTCGTGGATTGGGGGCTATTTGTTTCACACAGGGGCAGACATGCATATCAAGCGATGTGTTCGAGAAGATGAAATATTTGACATCCTAAAAGCCTGTCACGATGGACCGTGTGGTGGACACTTCGCTGAGCGTAGAACTGGACACAAAGTATTGCAGACAGGATATTACTGGCCTACGATTTTCAAAGATGCAAATAAATTTGTCCAAGCCTGTGACAGCTGCCAGCGAGCAGGACGACCTGGTCAAGCTGATGAGATGCCTCTAAAACCACAGTTAGTCATCGAACCATTCGAGCGATGGGCTCTTGATTTCGTTGGACCCATCAACCCCTCGTCAAATCAGAAAACATATATCTTGGTGGCAACAGAATATGTCACCAAATGGGTTGAGGCAGAAGCATTGCCAAGAGCCACAGAGGACTCTGTCATACAGTTCCTCTTCCATCTATTTGTACGTTATGGCCTTCCCAGGGAAATAATTACAGATGGAGGACCACAATTTGCTGGGAATAGATTAGCTGCAACACTCAACAATTATCACGTCCAGCATAAAATCACTACTCGATATCACCCACAGGCGAATGGGCAGGTAGAAAGTAGCAATAAGATAATAGAATCAATCCTAACGAAAACCATTGCGTCACATAGGCGTGATTGGGCTACCCGACTACCTGAAGCACTCTGGGCCTATAGAACCACATGGAGGAGCACCACAGGTTACTCACCTTATCAATTAGTGTTTGGAAAACAACCCATTTTTCCCATAGAATTCGAAATCCAAACATTACGGACAGCACAGGAAGTTGGCCTAGATCTAAGCGAGGCACAAATCAATCGACTACAGCAGATCAATGAATTGGACGAAATTAGGCTCTCTGCACTACAAAATACAGCATTGATTCAACAGCAACGAGCTAAATGGCATGATGCGCTCATCAAAAACAAAGTCTTCCACGAGGGAGACTGGGCTCTGTTATACGACTCTCGGTTTCAGGACTTCCCTGGGAAACTTCAGACTCGATGGTTGGGACCATACGAAATCCAGAAGGTGCATCACAACGGAACCCTTACTCTAATTACCATTGACGGTTCTAGATATGCATTCAAAGTAAATGGCCACCGAGTTCGTCTCTATCGCAAACCACTCACTCGGGAATCCTTCTGCCAGCAGCTACGCCGAGACATTGATATGGAGATTTTAGGAGAGGAAGAGAAATCTTCCTCACCTGTAATTCATTAAGGAATTCATTTCTTTTTACAATTTGTACATAAGTTCTTGTCTTTGAGTCATTCTTGTACATATGTTTGAATTAAATGTTTTCTTGTCATTTTTTTTCTATTCTTTTTCTTTCTCAAAGTTTCGATTTTTGCCGTTCTAAAAAAATGGCATTTGCGTGTTTTTTATGCTGTTGGCTTTGCTTGTTTTGCTGTTCCTTTTCTAAAGGAACAGCATTCTGGATCTCTGCTGTTCCTTTTCCAAAGGAACGGCATGTTTACGTCTTTTGCTGTTCCTTTTCCAAAGGAATAGCATTTTTGGTTACCACTGTTCCTTTTTTTTTTCAAAGAAACAACATTCTTTTGTTGCTGTTGTTCCTTTTTCAAAGGAACGGCATTTTGAGTGTTTTTATAGTATTTTTATTTTTGTTGTTCCTTTTTCAAAGGAACGGCATTTGCATTTTTGCAGTCTATCGTCCTTCGTTGTTTCTTTTTCAAAAGGAACACCACTAGCATACTTTTGCTCTCCTTGTGAAACAGCTTATTCCTTTTGCTGATCTAAATTGAGGATGCTTCTTGCCCGTCTTCTTCCAAGTCTTTAAGATACAGCTATGTACTTGTGCAATGAATATAAAATCACAACATACCGAAATCCGCAAACCATAAATCGCTATATTTATAAGGCTATGCATTAGTAAGAGGCCAAAAGGAAGGACATACTTATTTCTTATCTTCTGTTGTCATTGTTTTACTAATTTTGCCCTGATTGGTTATCTTTATCATGCTGATCCCTTTAACCCTCTTTGATTATTATTTAGGAATAAGAGCAAAGGGCTTATATCTTCCTATTGAGATGATAAGACTTCTTCCACCATTCCTACTCTTAAGGAGTGTTGAACCACCCTTTGTGTATAAATAAGGAAAAGTACTCTATGAAAAAAAAAAATATATATGATATGTGAGATGTCAAATGCAGGATAGGGGGTCTCATCAAGAGCCAACCTACCATGATCATGAGGATGGAAGTGAAGTGGCATTCCCATTATGGCCACCACACCAGGGATATGGTCCAAAAGGTATATCAAATAAACGAACCTTGGAACAGGAGGTCTCATCACGAGCCAGCCTGCCCACGTTTCGCTCCTTCCTTGTGAATGGCATTATGGTTAACTGGTCACCAAGCCAGCATAATGGTCTACATTTTGACATAACAACATTCCTAAGTATACACACAGGAGCATGGTTCCAAGGGTGAAAAAACAACTCTGCCAAGGTTATGGACACCTGTCGGCAGCAGATCACTGTTAATGGTATTGAAGTCACCTTGGTTACACCAATGGGTAAGATACTAATACTCTTTTGTTTCTTATATCCTAGGAACTAATCATATATTATTTCCCGATTTATACATCGCATGAACATTTATCATCACCAATCATGGCAAAGGAAGTGACCATGACCACTTGAGATTTGGCAAGTACGACAGATGTCCTACCCACCAGCCTCATATCATAACACAGCAGCCTCTTACGTAATACGCGATCAACTCTCCGTCTCGATTTCGGTAATTCGTTGTCCTTCTAAACATGGCATAATTCCATATGTTGTTCCTTTCTGACTCAGTTGCAGATCGGGTGCTGCTCCTTTATTTGCCGGCTGGGACAACCTATCACATTACGGGGGGGGGGGAGGCTAACCTCATTATTCCCTGAATTACGTGTCAGCTCAATATTCGGGAAAGATAGTGTACGACGGTATGGCATGGATTAACGGCATGGCATTTCTATTTTTACACAAGTTGCTGTTCATAATCCATTTCTGTTGCATTGTTGCATACTCTGTGTTTTTTTCTCGAAATCTTGCGATTATCACCCTCTCTGTGTTTCAAATAGCACAAGTAGTTGCTGTTCCATTGAGAATCCACAGTGAAACCATGGGAGGAAGGGAAATTCGAAGCGAACCTCAGAAGTTGACAATCTCCGCTGCTGCCCGGGAGATCCTGGAAAGAGAAGGATGGTTGAATTATCTCAGTCGCCTGCAGGAGTCTAATGAAACAATAGCGATGGAATTTTTGCAGAACCTGCAGGATGATCACTCCACAGTAAGGGGGAAGCGGATAGCGGTCACCGACGATATAATTGCAGAAGTTTCGGGACTACCAGCCACCAGACCAGTGTGGACATTAAAGAAGGAAAGATTACAGAAGATCATGGAAATCTTCCAGGACGAAGGTCAGAGCTTGACAATTAAGGGGAAGGGCATTCTGCCAGCAACGCTAGGAGAACCCTGGACGGAATTAGCAAGGACAGTGCAGAACTACATCACCTGCGAGGGGAGGAAAGACATGGTAAGACCACGACATCTTAAACTCTTAGCTGTTTTAAAGCAGAAATGCTCTGTAAATCTACCTGCACTTCTGAATTCATTACTGCATGATGCTGCACGAAGCATAAAAAAGGCACAGCATGTAGAGTCAGTTGTCAGTCACCATGGGTTAATACGATTAGTAGTTAGTCATATTCTCACCCAGCAGCAGAGCAGCTAGGAAGATCTGATTGTAATGATTAAGGGGGGATTGACAGCACCATCCCCAAAACGTAAACATTCTATAAGCACACCAGAACGTCCGGCAAAACGCAGAGAATTAGTAAAACAAAAACATGTTGCTAGTGCATCAGAACGACCAGAGATACACCAGGAATCGGCAAAGCGCAAGCATGCCATCGATACACCCGAACAGCCAGAGGAGCCTAGAAAATCAGCCTGGTTAGCTCGGATGCGAGGAAGGCTAGAGAAGCCTAGAAAATCAGCCCGGTTACCTAGGATGCGAGGAAGGATAGAGAAGCCCAGAAAATCAGCCCGGTTAGCTCGGATGCGAGGAAGGCTGGAAAAGCTCCAGGAAAGCACCAGCCAACCAGTGGTAATTGAGGACGAGCAATCCGAAGAGGAAAAAGAGGAAGCAGCTGAGCATTCAGAAACAGAAACAGAGGCAGAAGCTGAACAATCCAGACAGGAGGGGGAAATGGGACAGCAGGAAGGTAGCCCATTACAAGACCCAGTGGGAGAAGATGAATTGGCCGCAGTCCTAGCCAATATGGGTAAGTATGGCCAACCTTCTAGTCCAGAAGACCTCCACGACAAACCCCAAGAAGAAAACACATCTGAAAAATCACATGCAGTAGAGGCAGAAAAAGGAAATCTGCCTGTTCATGATGAAGAGGAGATAAGAGATACTGAACGGGAACAATCTATTCCCAAGACACCAGAGGAAATTCCGGAGGGAGTAGGAGCAGAAAAAGCAGTTGCCCAGGAAGAGACGGAACCATTCAAGGTTCCTACCCCAAAACAGCCAGAGCAGAACAGCGAGGAAGCACCCCAAGAGAAAGATCCAGAAACTAGTCATGGTCCAAACCGCAGCAGACAGCCTGCTGTTCCTTCTAATGAAACGCTGGAAATTAAGAAATTGCGAATGGAACGGCAGAAATTATTGAATACAATAACCCGGCTCAGACAGAAAATTAGAATTCTGAAAGCAAACCAGAGGGTAAGAAAGACCGGAGGGAAGAAAAAGAGGGCCAACAATCGCCCTGCTGTTCAAAACCCTACTGAAAATCCAGCTGCCGTTCCAAATGATGTTGAGGAACAACAACAGACTGATATTCGTGTTAAAATAGAAAGGGATGATATAAGGACCAGTGAAAAGAAAATCCAGACAGAGACACCACCCTCAGGGGTAATAAGGGTTCTGAACTCCAAACAGCATAATAAGAAAGTTCAGGTAAAACTCCCGGCCTCCACTGACCTATGGAAAAAATATCCGAAGACAAAAACCTTGCATAAGATGATGAAGCAAGCCCAGCAAGAAGCCGAACAACTTAGAGAGCAAACGGTCCCCCGAGAAAAATATGAAGAGTTACAGCAGCAACTAAGGGACGTCAATCAATCCAAAAGCCAGACCTTTGAAGGGTGGCGAAAGGAACAAGAGGAAGTTGCACAGGTAACCCGTAGACTAGATACTGTTATCAAGCAGATGAATACCTTGTGTTCTTTATACAATGACGTTTTAGCATGTAGGGCCCCTGCTAAAAACTATGCTCTGTTTTTGTTAGAATGGTATTTACAATTAAAAATAAAAGTTGTTAAAGCAGGCGCCCCTATACAAATCAACACTGTCAATGACTTTATAGACTGCTGTAAACATTATGGAGTGAAGGTCCAGAGATTGTTGTGTGAACTTTATTTGCATGACCTTGTGCTAGATCAGGAGACTAAGTTGAACCCTGGCCCTTTCGTTGGAGACATCCAATTACAAGCATTCATTTCATTCGAGGTTAATCAGATTAAGTGGCTCAAAGCCTATGATACTTTCCAGAGTCAGGAAAATGGCCTAGATTTACAGGTAAGGGCTGAGCCTAGGAACCCAGTGCAGTTGTGGAAAGCTCATAGAAACCTCATAAGGACTCCGGGTGTCATTGAATCATTAGGACCCATGCATGAGGCACTCATTCGACAGAGTTTAGAATATTTTCTTTCCATCAAAGACCTCACCATTGATGCAGCCAAATTTCGGTACCGAATCTCTAATCCAAACATCCAGCTCAGGGAACCATTTAAGTTTGAGAATTTTGAATTAGCTGCCAACCGTTTGAACCTCTATGGCGAGAGCATTTTGAAAGCAGGGCCATCCTGGTTAGGATATATATTTCGCACTCCAATTATTTGGCACCCTGCACCCGGATACCAGACCTTGTATGAGATGCCTGAGGGGAAAACAGGTCAGTTCTTTGACTATCTAATCACTCATCATGGTTGTAGGCCTCCGCATGAGATTCCTTCTCCAGCATATTCTCTCACTGCCTTGCATGTCAACTACAATGTTTTCATGAGGACATGAAACAAGGTAAGCAGGGGGGTGTGTGGAGTACTAAAAAGGTATGCTTTTGATGATTATTTCAGTGGCTTTTTAGTATAATTTGTAAACCTTTTTGCATCATGAATTTGGAAAATAATAAGAAATTATAACAAAACATGTGAGAATTGATATGCAAGACTTAGTCGCTGATAATTGATATTTTCTGTGTAGGAAAAGGAGAAAACGAGGAGTTTCCATTCCAAAGGAAAGGACAAAGTCGAGATAACTGCTGTCCCTCTGAAGGTGAACCGAATGCAAACAAGGCTAAACAAATCAAAGCAAATCGGCCCGGAAAAGGAGGAGAAGACACCAGCTCGGCGCAAAAGAAAAGAAAAGACGAAGGATTAACAGTTTGGCGAATCCCTCAGGATCTTTGATCCTGAGGGATTGCTGCTTTATTTATCTTGTTACTTGGACATCTCCGCCGTCACCTTTATATAAAGGGACAACACTGTTAGCTTAGAGAGAACAAGGAGATAGAATTTTTATGTAATTTTCTGTTAAACATCAACTCTGATTATTGAGTCTCGTTGAGAACTGGTTCATTGTATTTTTGTCCGATGCATTAATATAAGCTTGGTGATTATCTCATCTCTGCGTCTGGATTAACTTAAGGCGGTGTACCCTTGGAGGCTAAGGGCCCGGCCCCGGAGGACACTTGCTTCTGTATCACTACGATTTGATTTCTGCGTGGTTTGTTTATCGTTGTTATTTGGTAATCTGATATGCTTTATAAGTTGATATTACATGCTCCGTTAAGATTAAATCATTGAGGTTTTTACAGATAGAATCGTGTATTGACTCTGCATCAAGTTATTAATCCTTTCAGAGTTAATTGCATGTTATTAGTCTTAACCGAATATTCTTATTGTTCTGTTACAGAGCTTTTATACTGAACATTCATGTCATAGATTAGTTTGAAGTAGTGTTCTTCATGATTATTGGATTCAGAGATAATGTTGTTCTATTTGGGAGCACAGTTGTATCCCTGTTAATTAAGATTACTATTTCAGCGTGTTGTGTGCGTATATGATTTACTAGAGCTGTTCCATAATTTATCAATAGTTATTGTTGTTCCATTAGTGTGTTTTGCTTGATTTGCCTTAAAAGTGAAAGATTGATTGATTGCGAAGAGTGCATTTGGGTTAATAGAGTAAGACTCTCGAGACTTAGTTGTTTGATTGCTGTTCCATTTTAGAATTACTGTTCCATTCCAGATTTGCTGTTCAATTCTTTATTTGCTGTTCCATTTTGTTATCTGTAGTTCCATTTACTCGCATTTGTTGTTTTGGTGTGAGAGACGATCTAAGGCTGTAGTGAGCTTTGGCATTCACTGTCTAGCTCCCAGACCCGTGGTCTATGCTCTAATTTCATTTCCATCAGTTTCCAAAGGGATGGGTTATCGCTGCCGAACCCTTGACTGATAAGCTGCCTAGTTTTCTGAATGTGTGATTTATTCTTTTGAATTAATTTAGTTACAGACAAGCATTCGTTTACTCTTGTATTTCTTAAACACTGTACTACTAGCATTACTCTGACAAGTGATAGCCTCAGACTGAGACACTCTTTGGAATAACAAAACGCTCCCGGATTGACATATTAATGTGAGGTAATTAGAGGTGAAAGAGACCCTTTTTATAGCTCTACACTCAGGAGAAGTAAATTTGTGAGTTTTTTGAGTGAAGTTGGCCAAAGTGTCTTGGCGCTGCGTGCTCAGACTAGCATTGCGCACCTGGAAGAATACATTATGCCCCTGGTATTTTTCCTTTGTTGATTTTGTTAAGGCATTGTGTGCATGGAAGTGGTCACTACGCCCTTGACAGAGTGTTGCGCTCTTTCCCGGAACAAACACCCTGCTCATTTTCAAAGGCGCTGCATGCCTAGGCTTGGCGTTGCGCCCTCAGCCTTGGGGCTGCGTGCTTGGCCAGAAGGGTTTTATAAGTGATCTAACCACTCAAAAAGCTCCAAATCTCCTTCAAGTCTTTGCCAAAGTTTCTCCAAGCATTGATAAGGGTAAGTACCTAACATACACCCATTTTCAAGCTATTTTAGTGATTTCTTAATCAATGGAATGAAACCCTAATCAAACCCTAAGTTTCAAAGTTGGAGATCATTGTTTAAACCTCATTTCATCTTCCTAGACAGAGTGTTAGTGATAGAAAGGGTAATTACACAGCTGGAGAGTTTTCATTGAGTTGTTTTGCCTCTCACTCATTCTCATACACTTATACCCTCACTCACTCATTCCGTCATTTGCAAGGCTACCTTTTCATTACCATCCCTTCATCTCATTTCCATTTGCACTCAAGGGTTTTATAAAAGCAGAGCTTACAATGTCAGAGGGTGAAGATAGTGGTATGGAGGCACAGATGCCAAAGAGGCATGATCACAAGGGAGGCAAGATAAATATATTTGAACCCCTCAAAACAAGAGAGCTCCCCTTACTATTTCTTGTTTCAAGCATGTAGGATGCTTTGAATTTTGTGAAAAGGTGCAGAAAGTGAAAAACCACCCTGAGCTAACTAGACTATTTATCATTAACTTGCATGACAAACAAGTTAATCTTGCAGGGGTCACCTTTGAATTGTCTACAAATGCCATTGCATATGCCACATGCATACCTAGTGTAGGGGAGAAATGGTTCAAGCAAGATAACCTTGAAATTAGTTACCTTGACATGGTTCAAGAAAGCTAAAGATAAAGTTGGCTTTTTACCCAGCGGTACTTGTTGAGATTGCAACAAGATGATGAGCTTAGTGGAAAGAAGTCGCCTTCACTAAGTGGGCCTGTAGGATATTTTTGGCGTAAATTCTATTTTTAAAATATGTCTATTTTTAGACATGTCAATCATATTCTATGAGTTGCAGGATGCTATTTGTGGATGGTTGGTCAAGTTGGAAAAATAGATGGACTTCTATTTTTAGACATATTGGGTGGAATCTATTTTTAGATTGCCAGTCTAAAAATAGATATGTCAAATATTATTAGCTCTTAATAATGTTTGGAATATAAACATTATCTTATTATCTTGGAGCACTTCAGTTAAGTGCACAGATGTGGCACAGGAGCTGACAAAAGGAATTATGCTATTCCTGAGGATTAAATCTTATTATCTTGGAGCACTTCAGTTAAGTGCACAGATGTGGCACAGGAGATGACAAAAGGAATTACGCTATTCCTGAGGGTTAAGTGGATCTATTTCATGGAGACTTCAGTTAGAACTCATGTGACAGAGTTTGGTGGAGTTGATTGAGGTAGTTGGTGGAGTTGTGTTCAGTTTAACTCAGTTAGACACAGTTGAGCTAGTTGTATCTAGTATAATTGATTGATACACTAGTGAAATTGGTGTGAATTAATTAATAATTAATTCACTAATTATTAACTCATTAATCAACTAAAGAATACATCAATTAACTATAGTGCATGGACAGTCTCAGTGGAGACCAGTGGAGAGGTAGGTGAAAGAGCAGTGTGTCTATTAGTCGTGACTATATTGGTGCATGAGTTTGCACCACACATTGATGGAGATGACAATGAGGATTTCGCAGTGCAAGCCAGGTGGATTCGAACTCATTCAAAGCCCACATTCAATAGGGATTGTGCAGTAGAGGTAGGCTAGCAGGTGGCAGAGATCGGTGCATGGGATTTGCTAGATCGGACCTGATTAGTGTGTAGCAATTAGAGATTGTACTGAGAGCTTGTGAGGAGCTTTGTATGATGATTGTTACATGATATCTATGATATATAATATACAGATAGTTGGGGGTTTTTAGCTTTAAGATTTCCCATAAATTACTGTGTTCATATGTGTGAATTTTTATGGTTTTAATGTGTGCATGCAATTGATTTAATTTCCGCATATGATGATCAATGGTGGAATAGATTCTGTATTGTGCATGAAGTCAAATAGTGTAAGATCAGGAGAATATTAGGCATATAACATATCAGTTATATAATTTATACATGGTATCAGAGGGATAGTTGATCATCGGAGCAATTGCAAAGCATTGAAGCTGTTGAGTTTTATGCTGGTGGAATTCGAATTTGCAGCAGTGTTTTCTTGGTGTCGAAGTTGAGATGTCTTTCAACGGATTGCGATTGGAGTATGCCCTTGAGGGAAGATTGAATTATATTGCATGGAAGGATAGGATGGAGGCGGTGCTGGAGGATAATGGGTTGAAGGAGTTCATAAATGCAGAAATTCCAAAACCTGCTTCTAGAGATGCTGCCGCACTTGACGCATGGCAAAAGAATACAACAAAATGTCAAAGGATTCTGTTGGAAGGTGTGAAGGATCACATAGTGTCCAGCCTTCATGGTAAAGCTTCTCCATTCTTGATGTGGAAAGCTTTTACATACTTTTTCCAAAGCAATAGCGACTAGAGGAAGTTGGTGCTCAAGGATAAGCTCAGGAAAATAAAAATGGAGAAGGGCGAGAGTATACCCAAGTACCTCACAAAGTTTTTCCAGTGCAGGGATGAGCTGGGAAGTGTGGGGGTTACTGTAGATGAAGAGGACTTGGTGAGCTTGGCTCTCCTTGGGCTTTCAAATATTTGGCATTCCTATGAGGACTCTGTTAATGGTCAGGAGAAACTGCAAGGATGGGAGCGACTTTGGTCGGATCTTGTGGAGGAGGAGATAAGGCGGAGTACCCGGGATGGATTTTCATCGAAGAATGAAGATGAGGAAAATTTCACTTTGGCTACCAAAGCAAGGAAAGGGAAGAGCAAGAAGAATGCTTCTCAATCTAGTGCGAAAGGCAAGAAGCAGGACATGTGCAAGGTGAAATGCTTTCATTGTCACCAACATGGACATTACGCCACTAATTGTCCACAAAAGAAGAAAAATAAGCAGGATGCTGGATCTGCAACTAGAGAGGCCTTAGCTTCGCAGTTTGAGCTGGATTTTTCACTAATCGCATGCTTGTTCTCAAGTGTGATGGGTTCAGTGTGGTTTCTTGATAGTGGTGCGTCTTTTCATATGACCAGAGACAAATATTTGTTCAGTGATCTGGATGAGAAGTATCTTGGAGTGCACATCGAGATGGGCGATGATGGTAGATACAGTGTGACTGGTATCGGGACCATTTACTTTGAGAGGGATTCTAGTAAACCTTTCATATTGAAGGATGTCATGCATGTTCCAGGATTGAAGAAGAAGCTGATCTCGGTGGCCATGTTATAAGACAAGGGATATGATGTTGTCTTTAGCGAGGGTAAGGCTTTCCTGCGTAGTAAGGAACCTGGTGAAACCCGGAGGATAGGGGTTCGACTTAAGAACTTTTATCAGTTGCAGGTAGATGGCTGCGCAGAAATGGCAGGCAAGGCAGAAGGAGTGGTGAGCCGAGATGAGGGCGAGCTATGGCACAGGAGATTGGGTCATCTTCACCATGGTGCTTTGAAAATTTTGCAGCATATTTCTACCGGGCTTCCCAAAGGTACACTTGCGTAGTCAGATCAGTTCAAGGGATGTACTTTGGGAAAATTTGTGAAAGCCACCTTTCATGAGAAGGATACTCATGCCACGACGATTCTGGAGAGAATTCACACAGATGTGTGTAGACCTTTCTCAGTAGCTTCGACAAAAAAGAACATGTATTATGTGATATTTGTTGATGACTTTTCTCGTAAGCGCTGGATCTTCTTCATGCAGAAGAAGAGTGAGACGTACTCAAAGTTATATGAGTTTGAAGCACTGGTTGAGAAAGAGTCGGGGAAGCAGGTGAAGGCTCTTAGGAGTGAAAATGGTGGTGAATTCATCTCTGGCGAATTCAAGGAATTTTGCAGTGCAGAAGGAATTTGAAGAGAGCTCATAGCGCCTCATAACCCACAGCAAAATGGGGTCGGTGAGCGGAATAACAGAACGATCATGGGTGTTGCACGGGCGATGTTGCATGATCAGGGCCTTCCCATACACTTGTGGGCTGCGGCATGCAATACCACGGTTTATGTGCAAAATCTTTGTCCTCACAGAGTGCTTGGCATGAGTACACCCGAGGAGGCATTTTCTGGTAAGAAGCCTGATATTTCTCATTTGAATATTTTTGGCTCACATGTTTAAATTAATGTGACGAAGGATGCCAGGAAGAAGCTGGAGCCGACCTCAGAGGTTGGGATATTTTTGGGGTACACTGATACACCCCACAACTATCATGTGTATTTTTCAGACAGTCGGAAGACTGTTGTGCGACGAGATATCAAATTTCATGAGGAGAAAGCCATGAAGTGTTTTCTTGAGAGGGAGCCACACTTGCATGCAGATGAAGAGCTATTAGTTCCTAAGGATGAGTCTCTGGATGTGGATCAACCATAAGAGGAGGTTCATGGAGTGGAAGAAACCACTCATGCAGCGCCAACCATTAGAGGGCGAAAGCGCACTACAGAAGTTGAGCGTCTGAATCAGGATGTAGAGAATATTGTAGGAGCACCTACATCACATCGCAGACACAGACAGTCACCTGACCGATATACTAGATACATGGCTCTGATGAGCAAGTGTATCATGACAGAACCATCCTCTTTCGAGGAAGCTATGGAGGACCCTGCATGGGTAGATGCCATGGTGGAAGAGTATGATTCGATTGTCAGAAACAGTGCATGGGAGATTGTCCCAAGGCTGGAAGGGAAATCAGTGGTAGGTTTGAGATGGATCTAAAAAGTGAAGAAAGCTATTGATGCAAGCATGGAGAAGTACAAGGCAAGATTTTTTGCCCGAAGCTTCTCACAGATTGAGGGGATCGACTATGAGGAAACCTTTGCACCTGTCGCAAGGTATTCTTCCATACGGAGCATCTTAGCTCTCTAGCGCAGATGGGGTGGCACATTCATCAGATGGATGTGAAGACTACATTCCTCAATGGAGTCATTGAGGAGGAGGTGTACATAGAGCAGCTCGAAGGTTTCGAGATCTTCAGCAGCGAGTCGCATGTGTGCAGGCTCAAAAGAGTGTTGTATGGGTTGAAACAAGCACCTTGTGCTTGGTACACATGGATCGATAGTTATTTTACCAGACTTGGTTTTACCAAGAGCGAGGCGGATCCCAACCTGTACCAGATAGTGGTTGAGGGTAAGTTGCTGATCATTTTACTTTATGCAGATGATTTGATACTGACCGGTGATGAACAATTGATACTCTCATGCAAGGCTGATGTTGCAAAAGAGTTTGAGATGAAGGACTTGGGCCTCCTTCATTATTTCCTGGGATTGGAAATTTGGCAGCGCAGTGATGGACTGCTTGTGTCTCAAGGAAAGTATGCCCGAGAGATACTAGAAAAGTTCAACATGCATGGATGCAAGCCTATCGACACTCCTCTTCCTAGTGGTTGGAGGAAAGAGGATGCTACATCGACAGATGTAGTGGATGCCACTGTTTAACGATAGTTGGCGGGGTCGCTCATGTATCTAGTAATTACACGACCTGACATATGCTACGTAGTTAACCAGATTTCACAAGCTATGGTTAAGCCTACCAAGCTCTTTTTGAAGGCGGGGAAGCATGTATTGAGATATCTTAGACGCACATCGAGATATGGACTTTGGTACAGACAGTCGGATGAGGTGAAGCTGTGTGGCTTCATGGATGCAGATTGGGCAGGGAGCCCAACGGACAAAAAGAGCACATCTGGAGGGATTTTTAGTATCGGGTCGACAACAGTTTCTTGGTACAGCAGGAAGCAGAGATCTGTGGCACTCAGTTCAGTGGAGGCCGAGTATATGGCAGCAAGTTTGGCTGCATGTGAGGCTATACGGATGAGGAAGATCCTGGGCAGGTTGTTCGGTTCACACTTAGATCCTACTGTGATATATTGTGATAATTAGAGTTGCATCAAAATCTAGGTTAATCTTGTATTTCATGATAGATATAAATTTTGGTTGCTTTAATTGTTTCACAATTCAAGCTCCACATAAATTGTCAACTCGAGAAAGTCTGTTTATTCCAAAGACAATCACGCACTGGATATGCTCAAATTCAAAAGCAAAAACAATGTTGTAGTAAAAAGCCACACAATTATCATTAATACAAATCTAATTATTCACTCTTCATTTAGTCAAAGATGAAGTCATTTAGGTTATAGCAGAAATAATTCCTATGTTGCAGTTTAGAGTCCAATTAAAGGGAAATCAATCTGCAGAAAAGGAAACCAATCAACCATAACGGGGAACGGACTATTCCGCCAGGTGGGGAGCTTGACACATCTTGCCCGACACTAATCACTCTGAAAAATCCTGGGCGGAGAAGCTTCTCCCATGAACGACTCTGGCAAACATCTCTGTTTCAATCACACACACACACAGTATCAGTTGTGCCCGGGGAAGAAGGCAATGACGGGGCGGGGCCCCTATTCCAACATACGGGAACCTTCCCAGCATCATACATTCCATTAATGAACAGAAATAGATTTCTCAACCTTTTAAGAATGAATGTATTAAACACATGCAGCGTTAAGGAAACAGAGTATTCAATGAACTACAGAATTGTATAACTGGTGTTTCAGCAAACAGAATTAAATGAAGTGCAAACAGTATAAAGAAATTAAACAAACTACAGGGACGGAAGGGTGAATCTTGTGAGGAAGGCGGGCCCTTTCCCTCTCACAAGATTCCCCAGGGAAAGAATTAAATTGGAGCGCTCAAAAGAATATTTTATTCATCTGTCAAAAGAAATGATACATTACAGATGGAGTCTAGCTCCAGTCTCTTAAATACAATGTTCTCCTGTAGCTTTCAAACTCGAACTCCCTCTAATGATGATGTCTCCTCTTTTTAAAGAGGAGACATCTCTCTATTGTGAAACAAATATGTTTTATCCTAATTTTGTTCTTCTTTCTTAAAAGCAGAGTTATTCATTATTTCATAAAAAGCTATTTATTACAACGGATATAAAGATACTATTTTAGAATATCTGCTGTAACTATGATATTCATCTTTGTTGCCTTGTTCATAAATACTCTTACAAATGTATAATTACGGAAGTGAGAAATTTGCGTGCTTGCTTATTTGTTTATGTGACCTTGTTCCAGGGTCAGCTAAATTTTCGAAGCCTTGGATTTTATTTATTTGACAGCAGTAGATGTTCGACAACATATATACTATATTGGGAGGGATAAAGTAAATGAAAATGATAATGGAATCACAGTTAAAAAGATAAGATGATGTCAAAGTATATAGTAAAAATGCTACATAGTGGAGTCCTAACATCCCCCCCAGCTGAAAATGTTGCATGTCCTCAGGCAACCCCTAGTCTGAGTCAGAGTCTGAGTACTGATACTGTGCATGAAAATTACTCAAGAAGTAGCTGGAGAAGGTGGCATCTGTAGGAGCTCGGAATCCTTTATTGGTCTGCAATTGCTGCCATGCTGAAGCTTCATCTCTGCCAGCCAATTGGTAGTGACACTGATATTTCTCTGAAGGCAGCCATAGAATTGGAAAATGAAAATGATAACCAATCCAGTTTACTTCACAATGTCGAATGCATTTGATATAAGTAGGTACCCTGGAAAGTGCAGCTTGGAGATTATCAGGGTTAAAAGGGTGATAATCTTGTCTTTCTTTACATGACTGCTGCCAAAACATAGTATTGGCCTTTAATGTAGCAGCCTCCTTTACTCTGATTTGCTGTTGACACTTCAAAAGTGTTGCAGCCTGTAGTTGTTGCATGTACCTATGCATTCCTGGCTTCTGTAAGAATATGTGATATTGTGCTATAAACATGGCTGGACTTAAAGGTTCTGGTCTAATCCAAAGGAGCCTATTCTCCTCATTATGACTGCTTGCAATAAACGCAGTTTTCCAAGTGAGCTGATTGGCCAAAAATGAAACAAATGCCCTTATTTGTATATCACATGCAATTGGAATGAGATTGACTCTTCTATTGTCGGGAATGGCCTCATTATGAAGGTAAAGTTCACACCGCAAATGCTGGTCACTTTCAAAGGCCTCAGTAAAAGTCTCAACAAATTGTTCTGAAGTAAGTAATTGATGTGGTATGCCATCCTTTATTGCTTTTAATTGAAAATAAACTAATCGTTCAGAAAGGAAGAGAGAGTAATTTACAGAGGGTTTACGGGTAGCCATCAACTTCTGCACTAATGAAAACATCAAGGCCATATTTTCCTTAGATTCCTTGACTTCCTTTTTGGAGTCCCTGAGCTGTTGCAACATCTGTTCCCAACTATCCCAATTGGCATACATGTGGTTCTGCCATGCTAACTTATGCTGCTGTAGTATTGTATCTTGTTCTTCAGCATATTGTTTCTTCCATTTGTTCATCAGTTCCAATTGATTCCATGGCAGGGTCTGTGTGCTAGCATTAGAAGTGCTGGGTTGGGACATTGTTTGAGTTGCTGCATTGACTGACTCAGGGCAAGATACCTGTGGTTGTGTTTCTGTCTGAGTGGCTGCACTAATTAGCTCAGGACAAGATATCTGAGGTTTAGTTTATTTTTCTACACTTTTTAGGAGCCCTACTGGTTCTTGTGGAGCAGTAGGGCATTCTTCTTTTATTACAACTGATGTAGATGCCTCGGATATTTGAATTTTGACTAGTTTGTAGCCTGCCTGCTGGTAAATATTGCCACACTCATGGCACATGTATTCCCTGCATGGCTCCCTATTTTGTGATGATGCTGTGTGTGCTAGCAGATAGAGATTCAGTTCTCTATCGAAAGCTTCTCATGCCATGATTAGTTCATTCTTAGAGGCTTCCAACTCAGACTTCAAAAACTGATTTTCTTCCAATAAAGATGCCACAGTATATGAACCCTGTATGTTGGTTGATTCTACTGGGATTTTCTGCTGATGTACAGCTGTGGCTGGTTCTTGTGGAGCAGCTACGGCTGGTCTCCCTGTATCATCGTGCTTGGTGTATGATTTTTGTACCACAGTGGCTGTTTCTTGTGTTTCAGCCTCTGGGTAAGTGACTGGTTCTTGTGTGACAGTCACTGTTTCGGCCATAAACAATGTCGTATTATCCCGGGGCACTGGTTCTTGTGTGGCAGTGCCACCGGACGAGACGGGTTGGGGAATTTGAAATGGGGGTGAAGATTGGAGTTTTAATAGAATGGTGGCGGGGTCAGGGGAAATTGGAGTAGCTCCTGTTTCAACAGTCATCTTCATTTTCCTTTTTGGTAGGAAAGCAGAGAAATCACTATCTTTCCTTTTCTTCGTAGGGGAAGATTCTTTTCTGGGGGAACGGCTTTCGGAAGAAGTAAAAATTTGGAATTTGGCCCTTGTTCGATGTTTGGAGACAGCGACTGTTGGGGTTCTTTTCTTCCTTTTATGAGTAGGTGGGGATGGGGGTGTTAGAGAGTCATCGCTAGGGATAGAAATAGTGGGATTGGTTGACTCTACTAAGTGGGATGAAGTTGGGTTTGGGTCAACTGGCTCTGAGGGTGGGATTACTGGGGAGTCTGGGATATCATCCAGTTGCCCTTCATGAGGAATCTCAGGAGTTCCTTGGGAGCTTTCAGCTTGTTGGGGGATTTGGGCCTGCTGAGGAACTTCAGCCTGCTGGAGAAGAAGGAGTGGATTATTCAGAGGGAGGTTTTGCTGAGCAAAACCCCTCTGAATTAACAATTGGCATAAACGATGATGGGTGAGGGATAACAATGGGAATTTAGCTCGTCTGCAATAATAAGACATGTTTTTGATACAACCAAGCAGATAATAGGGAATATTAAATAATCGACCATTCCTTAAATGATTCATCAAAACGAAATCGTGCTGGTAGACTACCTGGTAACGCCCTTCACATGTCAAGTAGTGTTTGATGAATTCTGCTACTGTCGGCCATGGTCGAGGAAGTGAATGCAGACTTACTCTGCGGCCCTTAAGTTCAACTGGTTCATCTGGACGAAGGAAATCTTGCTGTGCATTTAAAATCACTTGCTTCCTACTGAACCAGCGAGTCCCAATAGCCGGCAGACCTGAAACTTGAACTATGTCCTCCTCTGTAACTGAAATGCGGATGCCTTGAACTACTGAGAAATTCCCCTGAAGATTTTGTGCAAACTCTAAAACCTGCTCCTGATCAAATTCTCCTAATCGTTCAAAGTATGATGTCCATCCTGCTTGTTGGAAAATTTGATAGGCTTATGGGAACATTTGAAGAAGATTCATCGAACCGGGCTCGTGTCTGATAGCCGACCCTCCCATGGCTGCTAGCTTGAGTTATATGCAGAGGCACAGAAGACAGAAACACAGGCTCTGGTCAAGCTAATTGTCGCAACAGAGGATGCGGGGTCTCAATGACAGCGGAAGTGGATATGAAGAATGACGGAGGATTGGTTAATGTGAAATGATTATTCAGTTTTCGAAATTCCCCCCCTACGTATGGTGCAATGATGATTGGGCGTGTGGAGATTGCAACCATTATGAGCAAGATCCTTTCTTTAATATATAATTTAACTGCATTACATTAAAACCACATACCTTACAATTTTACCTTTGGTTTAATAATTCGAAGTGTAATGTGCTTCATAGTGGCTTAATATAAATGGAAGAATCTGTAGATTTCTCTGAAAAAACAGGAGTGTAACAGGATCTGCTCAACACTAAATAACTTTCACCCAAGGGATCTGAAGCGTAGCAGTGGAGAACTAAAAAGCTTGTAAAGCAGCGGGAAGAAATGATGTTTTAATGATGAAATGATGAATGACAGGTTGCTGAAACTGGTGTTTCAGCAATGGAAAAATGAATGACGCGTTGCTGAAACTGGTGTTTCAGCAACGGGAAAAATCAGGAAAATGGGATAAATGACTTGGGTTTGAAACAAGTAGGGGAAGTGTTTAATAAGGGATAACTCCAGCAGTAAGGGATAGGAAATACTAGCTGAAGGATAGTATTTCAGGAATGGTAGAAGTGGGAAAAATGGGAAAAAGGGTAATAATGTAGAAATGAGGTGAAGGGATATTACTAGGAAATGGGTTGAAATGAAGGGAACAAGCTTCTGTGATTGAAGCTTCAGATCTTCTCATGATGGATCTGTCCTCCTTAATGAGCTTTTCCAGAATCTGCAAAATTGAATTGTAATATGCCAACCCTTGACAGGGATTATTAGTCTTAAATCTAATCTAATCCAATACTAAAAAAAAACAGTGCAGAAAATTAAATGCTGTGAGGAGCAGAAGACTCCTCTAGAAAAAGATAATGAATATCAGTCATGCAAGTAGTCTTGAAATCCTCTTTAGAAACAGGGCGCTGGTATAGACGGAGCCTATGACCATTGACTAGTAGAGGTGTTTTAGAATCATCAATTGTTAAAAGTCTTACCGTTCCATTAGGA
This sequence comes from Pinus albicaulis, assembly GCA_034641835.2. Lineage (NCBI taxonomy): Eukaryota > Viridiplantae > Streptophyta > Pinopsida > Pinales > Pinaceae > Pinus > Pinus albicaulis. The sequence goes on along the minus strand of CM076581.1, from coordinate 7,111,633 downwards.
AAAACAGCATCTACCTCATATGGTCCAAGCCAGCGTGTACGTAGCTTACCCTGAAATTTTTCAAACCGAGAGTCATACAACAAGGCCCAATTACCTTTTTGGAACTGCTTGTGTTTGATAATTTTGTCATGCCACTTCATTCTCTGTTGTTGAATCATGGTTGTTTGATGAATGGCATCTAATCTCTTTTCATCCAACTCAAGAAGCTGCTGCAACCTAGCTGTCTGCACATCAGTCAAATCAAGGTTAACAGCTAAAGCAGTTCTTAGAGTTTTGATTTCAAATTCCACAGGAAAAACAACATTTTTACCATAGACCAATTCATAGGGAGAGAAACCTGTAGTGTTTCTCCAAGTAGTTCTGTAAGCCCATAATGCTTCAGGGAGCCTTTGAGACCAATCCTTCCGGTTGTCCTTCACTGTTTTAGTTAGAATGGCTTATAATACTTTATTTGTACTTTCCACTTGCCCATTGGCCTGGGGGTGGTATGGTGTAGTCATTCTATGTTGAATATGATATTTCTGAAGGGTAGACTTAAAACCATGAGAATTGAATGGAGGTCCTCCATCTGTAACTAGCTCTCTAGGAATTCCAAATCTAGTGAAGATTTCTTCAAATAAGAAAGCTAGGACAGCCTCTTCATTAGCTCTAATGAGTGCTTTGGCCTCCACCCATTTATTCATATAGTCTGTACAGACTAATATATAATTTCTTTGATTGGATGGAGGATTAATGGGTCCTATGAAATCCAAGGCCCATCTTTCAAATGGTTCAGAAACTACCTGAGGGTTTAATGGCATTTGATCTCTATGGTTGGGTTGACCCATTCTCTGGCAGCTGTCACAAGCCCTTACATATTTCTTTGCATCCTTAAATAATGAGGGCCAATAGTAACCCATCCTCAGAATTTTGTGTGCTGTTCTTTTATCAGTGAAATGCCCTCCACAAGGGCCATCATGACAAGCTTTGAGTATGTCATACACTTCATCTTCCCTAATGCATCTTCGGATTTCCTGATCAAGCCCTGTGTAGAAAAGACACCCACTTATCCAGCTATACCTGGCACTTTGTTGAACAATTTTTCTCTTTTCTCTGTATGACAGGTGTGATGGTAATTTTCCTGCAACCAAATAATTAGCAATATTTGCATACCATGGAGAGTGAGCAGAAACTGCAAACAAATACTCATCAGGAAAAGAATCATCTACTGGAATATCATTATTAGTTTTTAACCGTGAAAGGAAATCGGCCACCACATTTTCTTTACCAGGCCGATCTACAATTGTGATATCAAATTCCTGCAGTAATAATAGCCATCTGGTAACTCTAGCATTTGTAACAGATTTGTTCATTAAATACTTGATAGCTGAGTGATCAGTGTCCACAAAAGTAGAATAACCAGTGATATAGTGTCGAAATTTATTAATGGCATAAATTACTGCAAGAAATTCCTTTTCGGTAACTGTGTAATTAAGCTCAGCAGGGGTCATATTCTTACTAATGAAGTAGATAGCATAAGGAAGATGATTCACCTCTTGTCCCAAGATAGCTCCAATTGCAGTGTCTGAAGCATCAGAGGATATATGAAAAGGGAGGGCCCAATCAGGCCCCCTCAAAATAGGAGCAGTAGACAACTGATGCTTGAGTTCTTCAAAATCTTTTTGACAAGAATTAGTCCACTTAAATTCAACATTTTTCATAAGCAACACGAATAATGGAGAAGCTATCTTAGAAAAATCTTTAATAAATCTTCTATAGTATCCAGCATGTCCTAGAAAACTTCTCACATCAGTTTGTGTTTTAGGAACAGAAAGATTCTGAATGACCAATATTTTAGATGGATCTACCTGAATACCTTGAGATGAAATAAAATGTCCAAGCACTATTCCTTCACTCATCATCATATGGCATTTTTCGGTACTTAGGGAGAGGTGAGCTTGTATACATCGTTTAAGTACTTTCTCAAGGTTTTGTAATGCATCTTCAAAAGACACACCATAAGGAGTAAAATCATCCATAAATATTTCCATAGAGTCATTCAACATATCAGAAAAAATTCCTATAACAGCTCTTTGAAAAGTTGTTGGTGCATTACATAGCCCAAATGGAAGAACTCTATAAGCAAAAGTTCCCCAAGGGCTGGTGAAAGTGGTCTTGTCTTGGTCTTGGGGTGCAATTCTAATCTGATTATACCCACTAAATCCATCTAAAAAAGAAAAGAATTTCTTCCCTGCCAGACTATCCAACACCTGATCAATGAAGGGTAAAGGAAAGTGATCCTTTTGAGTAGCTTTATTCAAGGTTCTGTAATCAACACATACTCTCCATTTCCCGTTTTTCTTAGGGACAATTACCAATGGGGAAACCCATTCACTGTCAGATATAGGGTATATAAATCCTACATTAAGCAATTTCTGAAGTTCTTCTTTAACAATTTCTCGTAAATTAGGATTCATTCGTCTTTGGGGTTGACAAACAGGCCGACATCCCTCTTTAATATAAATTCGATGAGTACATAATTCAGAAGAAATACCTTTCATATCCGTGTAATCCCATGCAAATGCTTCCTTATATTCATACAATAACTTCATTAACTGCTGTGTTTCAGCATCTGTTAGATCAGGATTTATGTTTAATGTCTTGCCAGGTTCAATTTCAACTGTTATGCTTTTAGATGAGATGGTGGTTAATGTCTGAGATGAATCTTCAGATTCAATCTTTTCTTGTGTATCAGTTTCAAAAATTGCAGTTAATTGATTATGTGTTCTAGCACTTACAGAAGAAGGTTCACAAATAAAATTATTAATTATCTCATCCTCTGTATTGTCTTTAAGAGTTAAAGCTTGTCCAATAGTTAGAATAGGCTGAACAACATTATCATCATAATCCATCCATATAGAATCTTCATTATTAATTATTGGTGTAGCATGAGGATAAAGAGTAAGCTGTTTTGTTTCATAACCATTATAAATTGTCATTGAACCGGATCTGCAACTGATAAAAGCATCAGCTGTGGCCAGCCATGGCCTTCCTAGAATTAAGGGATGTCCCCCAAGCTTTGTTTTAGTCTGCAATACAACAAAATCAGCTGGGTATTTCCAGGATTCAACTGAGATAAGTAGATCCTCAACAACTCCTTCAGGTTTAATTGTAGAACGATCAGCCAACTCTAAAATGGTGGGTGTATCTCTGATTGTGTTATTCAGCTGTAATAATTGTGAAGTTTCAAGGGTCATTATGTTTATTGCAGCACCTAAATCTACCAGAACTTGGGGAATCATTGTTTTACCAATATGAACTGTCACAGTAGGATGGCCAGGATCACCATACTTCACAGGAGGGGCTTTTCCTGACATTAATGCAGACAAGTCACCCATCACATGTACTGTAAGGGGATCTTTAGTTTTCCTACCAGGTTTCTTTACACAAATATCCCTTATTGTTCTGGCATAAATTGGTACATCTCTTAATGCTTGTAAAAGTGGAATTTTAACATAAAAATTTTGCAATTCCCCTAAAAGATTAAAAGCAGGTGTTTCAGGCGTTCTAGCTAAAACCAAATGCTCGGGGAATGGTGGTTCTGTTATTTCAACATTTTTGTTAAAAGGTGGTTGTGCTTTCTTATGTTTCTCAGTTTCATCTTTATCAGAATCAGAAGAGGTTATGTCATCAATAATAGGCTCTACTATTTTCCCAGATCTTAAATGAATATCATTACATTGCATAGTAGGAAATATAGACTGATTCTGAATATCAATCACTTGCACAACTTTATTATTGGGGTTAGGATTTGGTTGCACAGGTAGCTGGGGTCTCATTTGGTTATTTGGCGGAGCATTTGATGGCAGAGGGAGTGGTTGTTGGAATTGAGGCAATTGGTTTGGATACGGGAGTTGTTGGCTTCTCCAATTTGAATTCCAAGGATTAAAAGAAGATGGCTGTTGTGGGGGCCAAGGAGTCCACATTGAAAGATCAACAAAGGGAGGGTTTGATTGCTGCATGGGTGGGAAATTCATCTGATTAAAGGGAGGGTAATTTGTTTGACTGAAAGCAGAATAATTATTCCAACGATTAAATGGCATACTAGAGTTCATACCTTGTCCTTTTGGTTGCCATTGTCTTCTTTGAGTTAGCAGGTAAACTGCTTCAGCTTCTTCTTCCGTTGGCTGCAATGCTGCCTTTATTCCTGGTAGAGATGGACATTGTTTTGTTTCGTGGTCTTTCTCACAAAAGGTGCAAATTATTATTTTGTCAATTGGGCATTCCCTTAGTGTATGTTTGTCTCTGCACTTTGGGAAAAAGACAGCCAGAGTTGCTTCTGCTTCAGCCTGCTTCTTCTTAACCTGCAAAGTGTCAATTTGTGAAGCAAAAGAACTTAACATCTCAGTTTTAAATTCTTCAAGTAAATTACCTATTTTAGCTCTTGTTGCTCCTCCACTAGCTGATTTCTGCACTCTTGAATAGGTGGAATCTCTATTACTTACTCTGTTCCTTGCAGCTCCTCTTGAACACCTCTTAGAAAGTTCAACAATCTCATCATATGATTCCTTAGATATATCTCCTTTGCCAAGCATGTTTAACATATCTAAACAATCATCCCTTAAACCTCTAAGTAATATTGTTTTGCGAATTTCCTTACTTATATTCGGATGATCAGATCTCTGAATATTGTACTGCAGCCTTTCTACATAGTCCTCCAGATTCTCGTCCGGCTTTTGTGCCATATTGAATAGTTCATCCTTCTTTTCTCTCGTCCGATAGTAGTCTTGATATTTAAGCAGAAATTTCTGTTTCATCTGCTCCCAAGTTGTGATTACCTGACTCCCAAGGCTCATGAACCATCTTAGAGCATTTCCTTTTAAGGTTCCTGGAAACAGTTTCAACTTTTGAGCATTAGTAACGTAATCATAACTTCTGCATAATATATCAAATTCAAAAGGGAATTCATCCGGATCTTCAGAGGATAAACCATGAAAGTTAGGTAAAGCAGACAATGGAATGTTTTTCATAGGAGTTGTCCCTGCAGGGAGATCACTGATAGGAAATCCCAAGGTAGAGAGGGAATTTTCATCCCTTCCTTCTCCTTCGGGCTCTACACGTCCTCCACCAAAGAAATCGTCATTGTTTCCTTCCATTGTTGGCTCTCCTACTGCACTTGCTCGATCGTCAAGGTCTTCTACTGGCTCTTCAATGTTTTCCACTGGTCGTCCAACACTCTCTATTATTTCCTCAACGTGCTCTGCTGATTTACTAATACTTCCTTCTGACTCTCCAGCACTGACTGTTGGTTCTTCAGTCACTGGCTCTTCTATATTTTCAGGACCCACAACTTCCTCTGTTTTGTAATCTGATTGAGGGGAGTGCTGAAGTTTTGGTCTCCGAGAACTTAATCTCTGTGATGATTCAGCCTTTGATACAATCTCGTCAATAAAAGTCTTTCTTCCTCCCCTTCCTTTGCCTTTGCCACCTGTGGGGTTATTTTTCTTCTGGTTTCCGCGTCCTTTCATACAATATGCACATTCAAAAAGAAAAGATTAATTCTTTTGAAATCTATAATTGCCTTCCCCGGCAACGGCGCCAAAATGTTGGTTGCTTTAATTGTTTCACAATTCAAGCTCCACATAAATTGTCAACCCGAGGAAGTCTGTTTATTCCAAAGACAATCACGCACTGGATATGCTCAAATTCAAAAGAAAAAACAATGTTGTAGTAAAAAGCCACACAATTATCATTAATACAAATCTAATTATTCACTCTTCATTTAGTCAAAGCTGAAGTCATTTAGGTTATAGCAGAAATAATTCCTATGTTGCAATTTAGAGTCCAATTAAAGGGAAATCAATCTGCAGAAAAGGAAACCAATCAACCATAACAGGAACAGGACCCTATTCCTTAATTAGGAACTTCAACACCTGCTGCCTGACACTAATCACTCTGTAGAAAATATCACTCAAGAGAGAAGGACCCTATTCCCATGAACATGAAGCTCCAGCACCTGTCTCCTGTTTCTAATCACACTGCAGGAAAAGAAAGGAAATTAAGGGGAGCAGGACCCTATTCCTTTATACAGGAACCTTCAGCACCTGCTTCCCAGCATCATACATTCCATTAATGAACAGAAATAGATTTCTCAACCTTTTAAGAATGAATGTATTAAACACATGCAGCGTTAAGGAAACAGAGTATTCAATGAACTACAGAACTGTATAACTGGTGTTTCAGCAAACAAAATTAAATGAAGTGCAAACAGTATAAAGAAATTAAACAAACTACAGGGACGGAAGGGTGAATCTTGTGAGGAAGGCGGGCCCTTTCCCTCTCACAAGATTCCCCAGGGAAAGAATTAAATTGGAGCGCTCAAAAGAAGATTTTATTCATCTGTCAAAAGGAATGATACATTACAAATGGAGTCTAGCTCCAGTCTGTCAAATACAATGTTCTCCTGTAGTTTTCAAACTTGAACTCCCTTCTGATGATGATGTCTCCTCTTTTTAAAGAAGAGACATCTCCTACAATTACATGAGAGTAAATCTATGTTTATCCCTAATTTTGTTCTTCTTTCTTAAAACATGACTATTATGTTCTTCCATAAAAAGCTATTGTTACAACAGATACAACAAGAATGCTATTTTCAGAATAATCCGTGCGTAACTAAAGCGTCTTCATGTCATAAGCACGTTTCCGTAAAAATACTTTCCGCATCGCAATACAGCATGGAATTTAAGGGCTTGCTTGTCGTTTAAATGTTTTCGTTAACAAACATCTCTTTCAAGCAACGGATTTTGACTGTTTCAGCAACGGCCGATTGTTCCAGCACAGCATATACTTATCTTGGGATAAAGTAAGTGAAAATGATAATGGAATCATAGTTAAAAAGATAAGATGATGTCAAAGTATATAGTAAAAATGCTACATAGTGGAGTCCTAACAATAAACACATTGACATCCAGTATCATCATATCAGAGATTGTGTGCAGCGGAAGATCATGTTACTTTCTTACATTCCTACGGAGGATCAAGATGCTGATATCTTGACGAAGGCACTCACCAGGAGAAAATTCAAATACCATAGGTAGGATTAGGGTGGCAGATAATCCCTATATTATTGAGAGGGAGTGTTGAGATTGCAACAAGATGATGAGCTTAGTGGAAAGAAGTCGCCTTCACTAAGTGGGCCCTCAGGCTATTTTTGGCGCAAAGTCTATTTTTAGACATATGGATCATGTTCTATGAGTTGCAGGATGCTATTTGTGGATGGTTGGTCAAGTCGGAAGAAATATATGGACTTCTATTTTTAGACATACTGGGCGGAATCTATTTTTAGATTGCCAGTCTAAAAATAGATATGTCGATTATTATTAGCTCTTAATAATATTTGGACTCTAAACATTATCTTATCCTCTTGGAGCACTTCAGTTAAGTGAAAATATGTGGCACAGGAGCTGACAGAAGGAATTACGCTATTCCTGAGGGTTAAGTGGAGCTATTTCATGGAGACTTCAGTTAGAACTCATGTGACAGAGTTTGGTGGAGTTGATTGAGGTAGTTGGTGGAGTTGTGTTCAGTTTAACTCAGCTAGACACAGTTGAGCTAGTTGTATCTAGTCTAACTGATTGATACACTAGTGAGAGTGGTGTGAATTAATTAATAATTAATTCACTAATGATTAACTCATTAATCAACTGAAGAATACATCAGTTAACTACAGTGCATGGACATTTTCAGTGGAGACCAGTGGAGAGGTAGGTGAAAGAGCAGTGTGACTATCAGTTGTGACTATACTGGTGCATGAGTTTTCACCACACATTTATGGAGATGCCAATAATGATTGCGCAGTGCAAGCCAAGTGGATTCGAACTCATTCAGAGCCCATATTCAGTAGGGATTGCGCAGTAGAGGCAGGCTAGCAGGTGGCAGAGATCGGTGCATGGGATTTGCTAGATTGGACCTGATTAGTGTGTAGAAATTGGAGATTGTACTGAGAGCTTGTGAGGAGCTTTGTATTATGATTGTTACATGATCTCTATGTCATATAATATATAGATAGTTGGGGGTTTTCAGCTTTAAGATTTCCTATAAATTACTGTGTTCATATGTGTGAATTTTTATGGTTTTAATGTGTGCATGCAATTGATTTAATTTTCGCATATGATGATCAATTGTGGAATAGATTCTGTATTGTGCATGAAGTCAAATAGTGTATGATCAAGAGAATATTAGGCATATAACATATTAGTTATATAATTTCTACAATACTATTCCAATGGCTAGTTTTCGCAACTGTGTATTATCCCTCTACTCCCAATGCACCTCCTTGGGCTTCTAGACCTGCGGTCGACTCCTACGCTCCCAGTGCACCTCCCCAAGCTTCTTGACCTGTAGTTGATCCATGTGCGTATAACAGACATGCCTACGTTTTTCCTCTTGCCTGTGCATATTCCTCCCAATACAGCTACTCCGACCATATAGTCATTTGATACGGTACGGTTTGAGACGGTTGCCATTAACATATCCTAGTACAATGTCACCGCACAATGTAGCTAACTGGAAAACACCTCCATAAGTGATTTCCTTTACCATATAGGGGCCCAGCGAGTGCTGATGGAACTTCCCCGAGTGTTTCTCAAACTGGTTATCGTATAGTATAACCAATTCTCCCTCCAGAAAGATCTTCTGCCAGATATGTCTATCATGCAATGATTTTCCCCGGGCCTTCTGAACTTGCTGATGAAAGTTAGAAATGAATCAATCTTCCTCCAAGGTGATTAGCTACGCTAAGAATTATTCCATGATATCGAGCTCCGCCATGTTCGTAAAGGCTACGATGTGTAAGCTAGGAATGATATATTCCATGGGCATAATGGTTTCCTTCCCATAAACCATCAGAAATGGTGTTTTCCCAGTCAATTTCTTTCATGTGGTCCGATAGGCCAATAGGACTGACAGGATGTGCACATCCCAATCGTTTCGATTGACATTACAAATCTTGGTCAGTGTTTGTTCTAAAATTTTATTAAAAGCTTCCACGGTTCCATTTGCCTGTGGCTGATATGGGGTAATTTTTGCATGGTGGATACGGAACTCTTCAGTCAAAGCTTGCATTGTTTCATTAAAGAAATGCGTACCTCTATCGCTCATCAAGATCTTCGGACAACCAAACCTGGTTAGAATATGCTCAAAAATAAAGTGCGCAGCGGTATCTGTAGTACAATCCTTCACAGCTTGTACCTCCGCCCATCTAGTTACATAATCAGTCGCAGTGATGATGTAGCGAGCACCTGTCTTCTTACCTGGTGGGTTGATGGGCCCAACAAATTCAATTGCCCATTTATCGAATGCCTACAGGGCCATATGTGGTTGTAAGGGAATTTCATCCCTACACGATGATATTACTGCCCTTTGGCATGCGTTGAAGGCTTTGCAATAGTCGTAAGAGTCACTATGCAGTGTGGGCCACCACAACCCATCTCTTAAGATCTTCTACACCGTCGCTTTCCTTGCGTAGTGAGCTCCTGCTACGCCTCCATGGGCTTCTGATAGAATGGCTTCTCTTTCATGCTCCAGAAAATATCTTCGCGTACCTCATTAGCTCCCAGCTTATACAAGTGGCCTGATATGGTGGTATAGTCCGTTGCACGGGTTACTAGCTCTTTTTTCTGTTGTATCAAATATTTTGCAGATGCCATCCCTATAGTTAAGAATTGAATGATATCGACAAAGTGCACATCAACCACCTCAATAGTGAATAACTGCGAATCAGGAAATCCTTCCTCTAGGTTGGTCGGTTCTTCACCACTCTTGATTTGGGACAAGTGGTCTGGTCCAACATTTAGTTTCCCCAGCTTCTGTAATATCCCTTTTTCAGGATTTTCTGCAATATGGTCCAAGGGGACGCTATATAAGGAAGGAAATGTAAAAATAACCTGAAATGGTACTTGGATCCCTATGTTAATACATTAAACACTTCTCTTCCATAATTTTAGCCCAAAGAAATGACTCTAGATGGGTTATTCAGATCTACCCAAAATAGGTCCCTTGGAGAATGCTCAAAGAGAGAGTCTACAGTGACACATGAACACAATCATAAAAATATGAAAATCTGAATATGTCATAACATGAAATATTATGCAGCCAAAATTTCTATTAATATCTCAGCAGAAATATATAGAAATATCATGAGGAATAAACCCCTCATGCAATGGGAATCAATCTCCAAAGATTTACACATGAAATTCATGAGATGCAGCAACTGCACAAAATGTCGGAAAGCAGTGACTACGTAGTCTCTATGAGAGTAGCTACTGCTGTAGATGTCAATACATGAAATATGGATGATACATACAAGAAATTCCCAACAATAGAGGAATGGGCCTCAATACAAGATTTCTAGCCAATCTAAGAGAGATTGCTAGAAATGCTGGAGAATGTACAATGTGAAAAATAACTTGGCACTGCAAAATGAATCAAAATAAGAGTGAGGCTCTAGAAAATATAAAATACTCATGCCCTCCTCTGATAATTTTCTCAAGCAAGGGGCTGATCCCTTTTACTCAAAAACACTCCTCCTGATAAGCTCCAATGACCCTCCCAGCAACTGCTTGCATAAAATAACACAGTTTCAGCCCTAGACTGCGCTGTGAGAGATGGTGAATGATTGGCCTGGTAAAAAATATCTGAAATGATGCCCGAGAGTCTCCCCTACTTCTCCTCCAAATAATATACAAGATCTCCACCAAAGAACAAGCCAAAGAATGACTCTATGAGCTCCTCTATTGATGCACCCAACAACACAACGTTTCCTGCCCAATAGGAAAACACTGCACTGAAGGAGGTAGATTTGGAAAAATGCTGGAATGAGGAAATGTAGCTCAAATACCCTCTCCTTCCTTGAGGATGAGGTAGGGATTCCTGACCGGGAACACCCTTGTGCTCAAGAACACTACAACCCTGCTAAACAGCTTGGGTATGCAAGTCTTAGCAGACCCAACGAAAATGATAAACTAATGCATAATGAAAATGGGCTGCCATCTCCTCCTTATAAAGCAAATTAAATCCTCTCACCATGGGTCCCATCCACACTTACCACCTAGCTCATGCAAGTGGATCCCCCTCTAAAACTGCGTTGCCTTGTCATGGAGATTCCTCCTCTTGGACAATGTTGTTGACTTAGTCAAGGATGACTAAATCAAAGTGATCCCGATCATATTCACACCCTTAGGTGCTTAATCCAGCTACTTATTCACCCTCATTTCACACAAGGAGTGTTATTTCTCCATCAAAGGGGGTTAGGGGGTCTCCTTACCCATTTTATTCAACAAAATGAAAATATGAAAACTATAATGTTTTTTTTAGCTTGAGGCTAAAAATTGGGAACATTACAGTTCTCCCCTCCCATATGTTTCTTGTCCTCAAGCAACTGTATAGAGAGAACAAAATTTCTCTCCCTTCCTCTCTTGTGGCCTCCTCATACACAATCTCGACCACTACTCATGATATGTTGCAATAAATCTGTCCTCCAATTCTTCCTCCCAAGTATGCAAACCGGAATGGTGCTCATCATGGAAAGATAGAAGGTATAGGTGGAAACCTTCTTGCTGTGCTATGGCCTCCTCAAGGTAGGAGTGATGACATGCATGGGAAAATGTTGTCCCCAGTGATGATCCTCTCATCCATGCTATCATCCAAATAGAAATATCAACCCCTGGTTTATGCAATGTGTTAGGGTTGAATGGAGATTTGGGATTTTGATTCCCCAAATGTTTCTCCCTCCATTTGTGGTACATATGGGGCTGCCTCCATCCTTGGGCTGAAATGGTATTGTCTACAAGAATGGCCAGAGCTTCCCCATCAAAAAAATCATCCATGAGATGCCCCCTCAAATTCTCCAAGTGGTTTTTCCCACAAGAAGATAAAAGTAGCAATGTGGCAATCATGGTTTGCCCATGGTGTCTCCTGAAATTTAAAACATATACAATAGGGAGAATCATGCTCCCAATGGGCTGTCCCAATACCTCCAACACTCCCCAAGTGGTGCTCCCTATAAATTTATAAACATTAGCAACACAAGGAAGCAACATGCGATGAGAACAAACTGTCATAAGACAACTAGAGAGTGGGTCACTGCTCCACTCATGGGACCAACGTAGTGAGCCTCCTGCCTACATCATAACTAAAAAAAACAAGTTCTTTTCCAGCCACTTGTTTGCTGCCACAAACATCTCATAAAGTGAAAACATGAAAGTACAAATTGGTGCCAATGGTGCACACCAAGGAGTATGTGGCTTTCCACACAAACCATCATAAAAATAGGCACTCCCATTGCTGCAGTGGGCCACAAGTACATCATAATGAGGAGCATAAGGAAATGTGATCATCCTTAGCTCATCAAACTTCCCATATAAATTAAAGAAAGGTAAATCAAAATGAGAGTATATACCTTCTTTACCATGTACTTTGGTCTTGGAGCTGAAATGGCTCATCTAAATGCTCTCCCTCACCTCCAATGAGTAGGGAAATGGTTGTGCCAACCCCTCTGAAATCATCTGGGCTATGCATCTCTCCATATGCTGATATAGATCATGTTGTATGCCCTCCCAAGTGAACTCCTCTAGCAAAGCAAAATATGCATCAAAGTGCATAGCTAGAAAGCCCCCATGTGTTGCATGTAACAACTTCTTCTTCAGCTCAGAAGCTTTGGTCAAGAAGATTCTTCCATATGAATATATGACCACATCCTCTACTGTATATCTGTCACCTCTTCCTGGGTCATCAAGAATCATGCATGCATCTAGATCCTTGGAGTACTCTACTAAGAGTTGAGACCTCCACTCTGGATCTATCCTCCTCAGAGACATCGCTGGTGATATGCAATGTGGTGCTCCCCTCATGCTGCTGCCTACTACTTTGACATCCCCCATGCCAAATTCATCCTCCAAAATGTTTCCATGCCCATCATGTAGTTGCTCATTCTCAAATAGTGATGGTTTCCCTTGGAAGTTGGTCCCCCATAAGAGGTTGTCATCCAAAAGGAATCTCCCAAGCAGGAGTGGCCTCCATCCACTCCCATGTGTGAAAGAGTCCTTCCTCAAAGGAAGTGTCATCTCCAAATCCATGGAGCAGTCATCCTGCAACATGAAGATGCCATCCTCCATCCCTGCAGCAAACTCTGTCAGCGCAGTATAACTAATGAGAGTGGGTGACACTGAAAATGAGAGAATGTCTCCCTCCTCCTTGGGTTTACGAGAAACTCTCTGCGCTATACTAGACTCCTCCAATGTCTTCACCTCTCTGGAATCCAAGAGTGGTGAACCAAATGACAAGATGCCCCTCATCAACTCTAGATCAGGTGGCCTACCAGGTGGAATGTCTCTATATAGTGAGACACCGAGTTCAGAAGTGGATTGTATGTATGAGTGGACTGATTTTTCCCTCTCTTCACTGTGCTATACAGTCTCCTTCTCTTGTGAAAAAATTTTCTGGAATAGATAAGGGTGTATCATCCCTTGATGTTGATCCTTCTCCTTCTCCTCCATCTCACAATCCCCAAAAAATGCTACATATGGCTCCGGAATTGTGCCTTGGTTTCCCCATGTTGAAAAATTTGGAACTCTTTGCAAAGATACAAGGGATCCTATAATAGAAGCAATGGCTCCCTTTTCATCTCCATGTGGTGATGGATCTCCTCCCAGTGTGACAACGCTATTGGTTCTCTTATGCTCATCCCCTCCATCAATCAATGAGAATACCTCATCATCAAGGAGAGACCCTAGATATTGTTCCTCTCTTGAAGGAAGTATCTCCATGACTTCACAAATGGAAGAGGGCCCTTCACACAATGGGGATATTTCCCTTGGAAAGCCATCATGTATGTTTTCATCCCCTTCGGAAATAAGGAATGGAGTTTTCCTTGTGGTTTCATCCAATGCATGAAAAGTGTTTGAAGTTATGATACATGATGATTCATATTGACTTCCATCAAATTTATCCACCAAACCCTTAGTGAATTCATAATTTTCATGAAAATATGAAACAGAATTTTCAAACCAACAATCATGAACCATACCTTTGAGTTGCAGCGCTGCTACTCCAATGGCCTCATCTTCTTCCTCCATTCTTCCTGTAGTGAAAGTAGGAAATGAACTGCACTGTGGATCTGCATGTGTGGCTGAATTTCCATGCCAATCATGATAGTAGCTAGGGCTTGCTTCATCTTCAAACCCTCACTGAAACTTTCTGCAATTTTCCCTTTCTATCTCCTTGAGATCTTCTATGATAGCTTCCATAGTTTAAAAAAGAAGCAGGGAGATATCCTCTTCCATCATTCCTCTTTCCTTTTTTCCTTTTTACATCTCCTCCTCTAAGTGAGGAGATTCTCCTTCTAATGGCATATTATCTTGGGTTGCACAGGCTGAGCCAAGATTGATGCTCTGATACGATTGTAATATCCCTTTTTCAGGATTTTCTGCAATATGGTCCAAGGGGACACTGTATAAGGAAGGAAGTGTAAAAATAAGCTGAAAGGGGACTTGGATCCCTATTTTAATACATTAAACACTTCTCTTCCAGAATTTGAGCCTAAATAAATGACTCTAGATGGGTTATTCAGATCTCCCCAAACTAGGTCCCTTAGAGAATGCTCAAAGAGAGAGTCTACACTGACACATGAACACAATCATAAAACTCTGCAAATCTGAATATGTCATAAGATTAAATATTATGTAGCCAACATATATATTAATATCTCAGCAGAAATATACAGAAATATCATGAGGAATAAACCCCTCATGCAATGGGAATCAATCTCCAAAGATTAACACATGAAATTCATGAGATGCAGCAACTGCACAAAATGCCGGAAAGTAGTGAATGTGCAGTCTCTATGAGAGTAGCTATTGTTTTAGATGTAAACACATGAAATATGGATGATACATACAAGAAATGCCAAAAAATAGAGGAATGGGCGTCAATACAAGATTTCTAGCCAATCTAAGAGAGATTGCTAGAAATGACGGAGAATGTGGCTAGAAATGACGGAGAATGTACAATGTGACAAATAACTTGTCACTAAAAACTAAATCAAAATAAGAATGAGGCTGTAGAAAATCTGAAATACTCATGCCCTCCTCTGATAATGTTTTCAAGCAAACGGCTGATCCCTTTTACTCAAAAACACTCCTCCCGATAAGCTCCAATGACCCTCCCAGCAACTGCCTGCATAAAATAACGTAGTTTCAGCCCTAGAATGCGCTTTGAGAGATGGTGAATGATTGGCCTGGTGCCAAAGATTTGAAATTATGCCCAGGAGTCTCCCCTTCTACTCCTCCAAAGAATATACAAGATCTCCACCGAAGAACAAGCTAAAGAATGACTCTATGAGTTCCTCTATTGCTGCACCCAACAACACAACGTTTCCTGCCCAAGAGGAAAATGCTGCACTAAAGGAGGTAGCTTTAGCCAAATGATGGAATCAGGAAATGTAGCTCAAAGACCCTCTCCTTCCTTGAGGATGAGGTAGGGATTCCCAACCGGGAACACCCTTGTGCTCAAGAACACTACAACCCTGCTAAACAGCCCGGGTATGCAAGTCTTAGCAGACCCAATGAAAATGATAAGCTAATGCATAATGAAAATGGGCTGCCATCTCCTCCTTATAAAGAAAATGAACTCCTCTCACCATGGGTCCCATCCACACTTGCCACCTAGCTCATGCAAGTGGATCCCCCTCTAAAACTGCGCTGCCTTGTCATGGAGATTCCTCCTCTTGGACAACACTGTTGACTTAGTCAAGGAAGACTAAATCAAAGTGATCCCGATCATATTCACACCCTTAGGTGCTTAATCCAGCTGCTTATTCACCCTCCTTTCATAGAAGGAGTGTTATTTCTCCATCAAAGGGGGTTAAGGGGTCTCCTTACCCATTTTATTCAACAAAATGAAAATATGCAAACTATAATGTTCCTTTTAGCTTGAGGCTAAAAATTGGGAACATTACAGCTACACAATGATCTCAAAGTCATATTCCTAAAATAGCAATAACCATAAAAAATATTCCCCCCTAACACAGGCTTATTGACTAGGTACTTCAAAGCTGAGTGATTTGTGAACATCTTGAAGTGCCCTCCCAACAAGTAATGTTTGTATTTCTGTAAGGCATATACCATGGCCATTCCCTTGCGCTCAGTAGTGGACTAGTTACACTCCACACCAGAAAGTTTTCTACTAGAAAATGCAACTGGGTAGTCAATGTTCCCCTCCCCGAGCTGCGTAAGGACAACCCCCAGGGTGATCCCTGAGGCATCTACATGGACATGGAAAAACTTTTCCCAGTTAGGAAATATGAGTATAGGTGCAGAGACCATATTTTCCTTAAGTAGCTCAAAGCTCTTCTGACACTCTGCGTCCAAAAAAAATGAAACATCCTTCTTTAGCAACTTCTGCATGGGTTTTGTGATTAGGGCGTACCCTTGAATGAACTTCTTGTAGTAGCCTATGTGCCTGAGGATGGAGTGCAAATGTTTCTCAGTTGTAGGGACTGCTAAGTAGATGATAACTGCTCAGGGTCAACCATCAGTCCCTGCCGACAGACTGTGTGGCCTAACAATATCTTGAAAGGTATGCATAATATGCACTTCTTAATATTTATGGAAATCTGGTGCTTTCTATAGGCGTCCAACATCATGCACAGGTTCGAGACGTGCTTCTTTACCAATCCAAATAATGTCTAATCATCAAAGTATAACTCCAAGAAATTTTGAATGAACTCCTTGAATACAGTGACCACTACCCGTGAAAAGATGGTAGGGGCATTTCTGAGCCCAAACGGCATGATGGTGTACTGGAAGGATCCCCATTTGGTGGCGAATGTAGTTTTGCTGTGATCTTTCGGTGTGATCCCGATCTGATGGTAGCCCAAAAACCCGTCGATGAACGAGTATGCTTCCTGCCCTCCCAAACTATCAAAGATTTCATGAGAGAATGGCATAGGGAAGGGATCATGTACATATGCATCATTTAGCTTGCACAGGTTGACACAAATTCTTATTTCTCCTTTAGTATTTTTATCTTGAACCACCATTGGGCTTACCCAATCTAACTATTCTACTGGTTTGATGATACCTATGGCTAGAATTTTGTCAATTTCTTCCTTAACTTTATGCTTATACTTGGGGTTCAAGTGATAAGGTCACTGCTTGACAGGGTGTGCATCCAGTTTTAAAGTGATGCGCATGATCCCCAGGTCCCCTGTAATACCCTTGAGTTCTTAGAATTTCGTAGGAAACAGGTCCTGGAATTCCATGAGAAGCTCTGTGACTTTCCCAATGGTATCATCATCCCAATAGTTCCTAATATTAGCTAGCTTAGGTTGTTCTTATGTTCCAATGTTGACTTCCCTTAGCTTAAGAGGCTTGGTCACATCGATAGTTTGTAGTGGGGGTCCAACAACTGTGCGTTCACCCTCCAATTATGAGATTGTGATATTTCGCAGGTTGTCGTCACATTCCTCCATTGATAAATTATGGTAGTTAGCAATATCCTACATCTGCATATCCCATGCTGGTATCCCATACTCCACACGAGGGTTCGACTCATCAAATACTAGGGCATCTATGTCCTGCAGAGCTTCGTCTAATTCCTCAGTTATGCCTATCAACCCGAACGTCCCCACAAAATCATCCTTCATGGTCTCCCAGTGGCAGGTACGCTAATGTAGCTCTGCATCCAAATACCATGCAGTGGGGATTGGCCCCAAGGCATGAATGAACAGGTGGACCCATTCGTACCTGGTCATTTCGCACCACACCACCATCCACGCAGCCAAGTGCTTACGTGGGTCCCTTGGCCAAGGAAAGTCACCACGCATAGGTGAACCAGAGGTTCAAACCATAGGATCATCATCTTGCGACATTCCTCCCAATCCTGGAAAATCCCCTTGTCAGTTTTCCACCATCGTGCAGGGGTCACACACATGGCTAGGTTAAGTGCCCACATGGCTAGGTTAAGCGCCCACATTCTTTGCAACTTCTACTTTGAATGCTCTAAGAAAATCCATAACACTACTAGAACCATCAAAGTAAGGCAACTCTCTTACCTCTGAGGAGATACATCAAAACCTTTTCGTGATCCTTAGACACCGTAGCGCAGACACATCATGTTACCGATTCTACTAATTTTTTATCTCCCCATCGGAGTCAGAGAGGAATTCACTATCTTTCTCCCAGAAAAGCATGCCATTAGTCATAGGATTAATCCAATCCTTGTCCTGGGTAGTTAGTTTATAGATATGATCAACATTGTCTTCTTCGCACATAGGTTCTGTATACCGTTCTCCTTCTGCTGGCTCTAGAGGGACTATTACTCTCGTACCCTCATTCTAAAAAACCATCCTCCTTTTTTTCAAATTGATAATGCCTCTGACATCTATAGCCTAATCTAATCCTAAGAGCACCAGATAAGGGTCTGCATCTTCCACAATTTGAATTACCTCAAAATCTGCGTATACCTTAACCCCTATGATATCTACCATAATCTTTGATAGTCTCCCCAACGGTATGATCTTCTATTGGTTAGGCATGCGCATCTGTATAGTAGACCATTCTAGCTTAGGTTCTCCCATCCTCTGCCATGTCCATTTGGGCAAGACATTCGCATTGGATCCCAGATCCAAGAAGACCTGATCCATTTCATAATCACCAATATGTGATGTTAGCCGCATTTCCTGACAAGTGTGTTTCTTATGCTTGTAAAGTTTGTGAACATCTTTAACTTTTGTTGAAGGGTTAATTTTTTCTACGCAACAGTCTATCAGTGCTTGAAGGCTCTCTATTGCCTTCTGGTTGCGTAGCAACTTCATACATGCATGTAGGAATGGTTTAACTTCATCGTCCACTTTTAGGTTTGTTGGAGCCTTGGAAGTATATGCCCCATCCTTGCTAAAGTCTTTGCGAGCTTCTATGAAGGTTTATTTCTCCTTCTGTAGGTCCAAAATTTCCTTTTTGATAACGGCTTTTCAGATAAGGGGTTCAACTGTAGCTCTTTATTCAACTCCTCCAGTAGCCACGCCGTTGCGCGTTATGACATTAATACTGGGTCCCTCATCATGCGGTTCTACCTTAACCCTTTGCACATTCTACGTTGGCGTTTGTTGTTTTTCCTGCATTTTTGCTATTAATACTGGACAATCTTCGATCACATGATCCAATTGTCTACAATATCTACAACATTGTCGTGCAGGGTTCGAACAGTCCCTTGCGAAGTGCCCCACTTCTCCATAGTTATAACATATTAATTGCCCTCTTCCTCAACCTGCGCTTCCACCTCTTCCCCCCTGGCCTCTAGCGGCAGAGCCTCCTTGTCCCAAGGGAGATAGTGGTGAAAAAGGGTCAGCATGTACCCTGTACAGGTTTCCTCGGTCTATCATTAAGTCATATTTTTGGTAGTTGTGTTCGTCATTTCTTGTAGATGAGCAGAATAGACACCATTGTTGCTTCAACTCTGGAACATAAGCACCAATATGGGGGCAGTGGTTGGTATCATTTAGTCCAGCTATGCGAAAATGCACCATAATTTAGAAGCGCTTGGTCCCGCAACCTCTTTATGGGGCAATGGGTTCGGCCCCCTATCCTGCATGTAGTCCATTAGCAAAGGGCATTGATCCTTGGTGTGGCCTGACACCCTACATCTTATGCACCATATGTCTTGGCTAGCTTCTTTTCCTCGCTCTTTCCACAAATTTTTGATTTCGAGGTGCACTGCCTCCAACTATCCCTAGATCTGCTGTACCCCAAACTGGGCATCGTCTCTTGGCGCAGCTTCTAGCTTCATAACAATCTCCAAGTCTTTCTCTTGCATCCCAATCGCTTGCTGACCCACAGGTCCATACAGGTGAGGTAATAGCATAGCGATGAACCATTCCTTGTGTTGTCTATCATCATACTGAAATTTCCCCTCTCTGATAACCTTCTCCAGCCACTGATCAACCTCCCATATCGACTCAGTGGGTCCTTGTCTAAAGTCTTTCAAGTCAACCACCAGCTGAGAGTAGGACTCAGGCTTCTAGAATTGTTGTTTTAAAGCATTCTTAAGCTCTTGAATAGAGGGATACTCATGCTGGCCTATGTACCCCATGTACCAATCCAGGGCCCTTCCTTCAAATGCAAGGGATAGCTGCGCCCCTTTTACCGCATCGCTAGCCACATTCTGCGCAATCCATACTAATTCCTCTATGAACAAAAACTGATCCATATCTTCGTCTCCTACACCCTTGAAGGTGGGATACTTCATATGTGCGGCCATATCTTCTTCTTGTAGTGGTAGAGGTGTAGGCGAGTTCTTGCCCTTATGCTGACTCGAAGATGGTGTAGCCGAAGGAATAGTTCCTACGTGCGCAATCAGCTCTCTTAATGGGCTGTAGACGAATATATCCCCTTCTCGGTTGGCTCAGTAGTATTTACCACTTCATGTTGTACTCTCACTCTGATCAGAGGTCATTCATTCGGTGTGGCTGCACAAAATTTCCTTTTTGCACAGTGATATTTTAATTAGTAGTGGCAATGTTCACAAAAACTTACCTCAGAATCCTTTGAAGAAGCTCTGCTCCACCTCAGAGTAGGATACAAACTAATCGAATGAAAATTCCATTAAAAATACTCCTAGCACACTATCCACCCAATGATCTACAGTGCGGGTGATTATGTTGTCAGTGTTCTCCAACTTTTGAATCAATTCTAGAGTCTACTGTGTAACATGATCGTCTTTCCAACAGGTCTGGAATTCTACTAGCCTTGCTAGCCACTCCTGGAGCTCGTGCACAAAATTCACAAAGAAAATTTCATATAGTTCTATGAAAATACATTTTTTCTTCCACTTCTCAGTTGTTAGCTTCATGCTGTGATTCTCCTTCACAGAAAATTCCTGAATCTGCCTTTCGAACTAGTCATTGAGCTCCAATTTCTTAGGTCTCCAACAACCTCATGGAATTACTCGATCTCTCTCTCAAAATTCTTCCAGTCCTAGCAACGGAACCATTTTTTGGCTTGAGGGGTCCTTACCCAAGTTCAAAGTTAAGGTTTTCCAACAAACCCCTATACTACTGGCCCTTTTGTCAATGACCTACATTCGCAGGCCAAGGTCTCACCTAAAGTAGTATGGGTGGGTGCTGGAACCAGGTTTCCGCACCCTGGGAAAGAGTAGGTAATTAAAGAAGATCTTGTTGAATTCTATCAGGTTCACACATAAACAAGCCTATTATTAAGCCCTTAACAGTATAATCAACATGTAAACATATAAAAAAATACTATTACTAAACCGATATGATCAACACCTTCGCATCCACGTGCGCATCAGTAATTATCACCACAGAACATCCAATCGCAGCTAATTCATATATCACAGATACAATCACAGCTTATTCAAATAACACAGGGGTAATTTAGTAATAAACACAACCAGTTCAGATAGCATAAAGATACTTCAATAGATTCCGAGTTTATTAACATCCGAAACCAAGTTACAACCCCAAGTCACTGCCCGTGCACATAGTCAGCAGGGTCTGCACACAGTAGTACTGAGGATCTCCACGCACACAACCAACAAGAGTCCTTACCAAAAACTACCCAAAACAGATCTCAATAGTTCGTACGTAGCATCAATCTTACTTACTTACCCTTAGAATCAAACTATCCATCTATTTATATCATCATAGCACATGCTATCTTGTGGTCCGCAAACCGTGGTTTACGAACTCTAGGTCTACCCTTTGATCCATTACAATACATTGGGGGCTTTGACCTGTCCCAAAGCTCCTATGTAAGACCAATTACTACAAAAATTTATCAAAAACCCAGCATTGGAACATATCAAAACGTAGCTAGGGGACCCTGTTCCAACATATAAGATTACATTTTATTGTCCAATTTAATTAAGGGAAAATTAAATTAGACACACATTTATTGTTGACTTTTCAACACACACACACACACACATATATGTTTCTCAACATGTAACAATCACATGTATATCTAAAAACAAAAACAATAGAAACCAGTATGCAAAATTCATTTATGCACTTATTAAGATGAATATGCCTATTGGACAACTTCAGTATGCCTTCTTTGGCCTACTTCTTAATCTCGACTGCTTTCCTATGCTGTAAATACACTTAAGTGATATAATTAGTCTTATTGGTGTACAAAAATGTGGGTTTCAACTTCTCTCATCTTGTCCTATTTATGCTTTGAGAGAGATAACTAATGGCCTCAATCTGGGCAACTAATTTCGAAAATAATAACAAATAATCTCCTTAATATTAGAAACCACCTTATTGAAACAATTGATTTGGTTGTACAAGGAATGCAAAGAAATACAATAAATTAAATGGAACACTTTCATAGAGAAATATAACATAGACCACAATAATATAGTGAAAACCTAACTTTTATTCATAAATAGAAGAACATAACACTATAGAACACAAACTGGCTAGAATAGTGGTAGCTATCTATGAATACAGAGCAATTTTGGCTACATGAATTCACAAAAACTATTACAAAATGTTTTAAAAATGGCCTTTTAACATAAGGAAATAAACCTATAGATCCAAAACCATAACCCTTGAAGATAAGGCACCAAAAGGTTTACGGGCCTTGAGGTGGTTGGTACATCAACTTATTATGGAGCACATATTTTTCATACAATGTAAATTTAAAAAACATAGTAGCCTATTGGAAAGAAATATGAGGATTACAACTTTTGGATTGGGCCACAGCATGCCATAGAAAATCCTCACTCCCTTAATCAGTAAAATAATATTGTTTAGGGCCTCAAAATGGCTTCGGAAGTTTAGGACTTGAAAAACCATAGAAAAATAACCAATAATATAGAGAACCATTAAGATAGTGGAAGATGGATGGGAAAAATAATATACACATGGATTAGTACTCCCCCATTTAAAGAAATCAATGACATCCATTGCATCAATTTCCCTCATTAGATGGGGAAAATTTTGCTGAATTTATTTGGTTTGCCACTTTCTTTGGTGAAGACTTTTCCTTGCTTTGAAAACTCGATAGAGTTATATTTTCTACTTATGAGTATCCTTTTTTCTGTTGTCCATGATTCAATGTTTTGTATAATATTCAATGCAGATAGGATTGAAAAGGATGCCTCTGAGGTGTTCAATAGAGGTGGAAATATGGTCGAAGCAACACGACATTAAATATTGGGTGCAAGCCCAAGAAAGGTGGAATACTCAATTCAAAATATTTTTTTACCCACGAAGTTTCTGATTATATAAGGTCCATATCGAAGTGGTATAAGCTTCATATGCGGGCTTATTAGGTGAAATTTCTGTATATTCAGATACACCTAATCACTAAACTGAAACTTGTGTGGAACCTAATTCTTATACCTGGCACTATTTTTCTATAGGATATCATGAAACTATTGTTGTAGATGTTGGATTAATTCCACAAATTTAGTCTCTTTATCTACCTCATCTTGATCATGGGAGTACTTTTCCTATGAATATGCAATGGGAAGCACTACATCAATATGGGAAGCACTACATCAATCAAGACCAATGGCTGGAACCTCAAGCACACCATGAGAAAACCTTAGCTAGGAGAGGTGAATCAGAATTTTAAAACTCACACAAGATTTTCTTTTCTTTACTAATT
The DNA here is from genome assembly GCA_034641835.2 of Pinus albicaulis. Classification (NCBI taxonomy): domain Eukaryota; kingdom Viridiplantae; phylum Streptophyta; class Pinopsida; order Pinales; family Pinaceae; genus Pinus; species Pinus albicaulis. The sequence continues at coordinate 7,087,961 of CM076581.1, read as the reverse complement.
TCTATATGCGACTTCAGTTAATCCAACTAGAATATGTATGTGAATTTATTTAAGGAAACTTGTGTATTTTTTTTGAACATATTCGGTTGCTAGTTTATATTAAAAAAAAAGGGGGGAAAATATCCCCTGTTACATTCGAATGATGGAGAGGATAACCATGGAGGGGTGATGTGGCAAAATATAGAGCCTCCTTTTTGATAACTATTACTTCTATGATGCATATAATATTCTTGATATATCATGAAGAACTGAAATAACATAACTGAAAATTTTAATGACATGATCAGAGAGGAGAAACATGGAGGAGTGAGGATTAGTCTTTGTTGTTTTTCCGACCATTTAAAGCATCAGTGTTTTCTTGATTGTTGCTTGGACTGGCAGTGGTGACATTGTTGGAGCTTGAACTAGGAGCTGATCACTTTTCTAACATGTAGCGCAAGATCTGCAAGGACTCTTCCATGTTAGCACAATGATTAGTGGCTCCCCTTAGCTACTCCTGGAAGGATTGAGCTTGATGTTGAAGGAATGTAGTGTCAAATTGATGTTTATCTTCCATAATATTTAACTGGCCTCTTCTCAGCTCCATCTCAGCTTGAAGATCAGCACAGTGAAAACAATTTTCATTCCTCATGATATCGAAGAGAGGAGAGGATAGAGGTGATGTTCATTAAGGAAGTGGTCGAATGGTAAGAATGAGCACTGATTGTCTGAGAAGGGATACAAGCTGAACACTTATAGGGCTGGAAATTCTGTAGATTTTGGTGCACTATTGGGAGATAGAATTAGGAGGTGAATTGGGATTGCCGCAGCTGATAAAAAACTGCAGGAGGGAAGGAGAATCACGAGAGGCAAGGCTGCAAAGTTTAGACAAATCAATGAGGGAGTAGCAAAGAGGATTCACAAAGAATAGGAGCACTGGGAAGCAAGTCCCAAGGGTGCGACTTATAGGGGTCATTGAGTGCAAAGGAACATGAAGGTCAGAGGATGAATATCTATAGACTTTGTGCATATGATGTTTCACAGTGAAGGTTGATGCTGAAGAAATAAAGAAGGCACAAGTAGCAGACAGGTTGGGAGGTGAAGCAAGGCGGGATTCCCAGGGCGATAAGATCACGAGAATGGTGTTGTGAGAGGTATGGGTGTGACAGTCCTTCCTTGACGGGATCCTGGAGGTGTAGAGAATCAGGCAGGCAGAGATTGTGCATGGGAGATGAATCACGGTAAGGGAGAGAAAGATATGCATTCTTGGAAATGGAGTTGACCAGATGGTCTGCTACATGCTTTTTTAGCCAAAGTTCCTACTCTCTTATTATTAGACATTAGAACATGAAAGAAAGAGAGGTCTCCAATGTCCTTTTTTAGGATTCAACATCTAGAAATAAGTATGCTTAGAGATATATTCGGGGTCAGTGCTGAAGTTTTCATAATTTTTATGATAATTGAAGAATCACCAAACACCATAACCATTTTCATTTTAATTCTCTTAATAATTTGGAGGCTTTTCAACAGAGCGTAAGCTTCATCTCTATTGTTTGACAAACGGCCAAGCCCCCATTCAAAGGTAGCCACGATGTATCCCTTCCCATCCATAATGTAACCTCCTACCCCTGCTATTCCTGGGTTTGCCTTTGAGGAACCATCAAAGAAGAACATAGGCATTTTGAATCTGTCAAGCCACTCGATAAAATCTTTCTCTTTAAGCCTGATCTTTCACTGATCCTTGTGGGAAGATGTTTTGACAAGATTTTTGTTGTACATTGGAGGATTGTCAAGAACACTACCTAGGAGGATTCTTTCTTCAACCTACAAGTCATTGAAATTGAGGTGGCTATGATTTTTGGATAGGATGGTCTCTATAGAGAGAATCCATGTCTTTCTTTGAAATTTTCTGATACAAGTTTTTTTACCTTGAAAAGTAGCCTTGTTTCTTGCAAGCCATATATTCCACAGTAATACATGGGGAAGGCTGTCACAGACTCTTTTGGCTAAATTCTTGTTCTTATTTCCCCAAGGATAGCTCTTTTTCCACTTGGAAATTAGGTCCAAGACCAATCTGATCACACCTAACTCAATCTGGAAGGGATCCGTGAGGGAATGCTAGAACTGATTTTCAAAGGAGCACTCAACAAAGAGGTGGAATATCGTCTCTTCAGCTAAGAGGCAAAGGGGGCATATAGAAGCACCATGGATGCCTCTTTTTTTTTTAAGTTTTCAGTTGTCAATATCTTCCCTTTGAGCAAGAGTTAGATGAAAATTTTAACCTTTGGGAGCGCTTCTGATTTCCAAATTTGTTTCCAGATGGCCCATGGTGGAGAGGGAAATCGCTCTTTGAGGAGAGACTCATACCTGACTTTAAGAGTGTAGGAAGCTCCAGAAGGATCCCATCTGAAGTTATCCTCTTTTCCTTTTGAGAGAGGAGCTATGCCATGGAGCATTCCTTTCAGGATTTCTCAATCATTTTTGAGGTGAGGAGGCATGTTTTGGAAGGTCTAGCCATTCCAGATGCTAGTTCTCTCTTCCCAACTAGAAATTTTCTCGAAAGTATTAATCCCTTGTTCTTGGAGATAAGTTTGAATGCGCAGAGTACTTGGGTTGTCTAAGAGAGGAGGTTGTCCCATAATCACGTCCTCCTAAATATTTATGTTGTGACCTCCCTGCGGAACTTTGCATGTGTTGTTCCTGATGAAAGGAATAGATTTTTTACAAAGAGACCAAATTCAGGAGCAAGGTCTATTGGGAATGGCGTGATATAAAAGTTTTTTCCTTGTGGTGGAGAGGTATTTTGATTCCAGCACTTGCTTCCACGAAGTTTTCTTTCCAGTAATTAGGCGCCATCCTATTTCCCCCCCAAATGAAATGTTCAACAACTTGGGAATGCAGATAGCAAGTCCACCATTTTCATAATTTTGAGTTACCTGTCTCCATTTGACCAAATTGAATTTCTTATTCTCCTTTTTTCCACCTTGTCATGAGAATTGTCTTAAAGTTTCTTCCATTTTGTGTTGTATTCTAATGGGAGCTTGAAGCAGGGAAAAATGATACAGAGGAAAGGTAGAGAGGACATATTTTAATAGGATTATGCGCCCAACCAGATAGAGCCAAAATGATCCCCATTGTTGAACTTTCTTTTTCATTTTGTCAATAGTGATATTCCAAACTTCAGTTTTCAACTGACCTGCACTGACAGGCATCCCAAGGTAATTAAAATAAGTCCAATTCCACTTGTAAGGAATCCCAAATATTTGAGCTATGTTGTGGATGGTGTTGATTGTTGAATTCCACCCATAGATACAAAATTTATGGTAGTTTATCTTCCCTCCAGAATAGTGCATAAATTTGTCAAGAACTTTTTAAATATCTGAGCTATGATGTTGGAAGCTCCTCCCATCTAGAGGGTATCGTCATCAAAAAGAGAGTGAGCCATGTTTTTGGATTCGTTGCTAAATTTGATACCTGTGATTAGCCCAACTCTATGTTTGTGATCCAAAACCCTTCTGAAAGACTCTGCCATAAGAATGAAGAGGAAGGGGGATAAGGGGCATCCTTGTCTAAGGTCTCGAGAGGATTGGAAGTATTTTCTAGTCCTTCCATTGACTAAGGGTGAGATCCAAGGAGAGGAGATGCAAGCATAGATGAGGGATATAAAGTCTTATTCAAATCCCATTTTCTGGAGGATAGAGAGGATGAATGAGTGTATCACTCTGTCAAGGGCATTTTCTAGATCAAGTTTCAGAATAAATCCTTTCTCAGATCTCATCATGCTAGAATGAATGGCTTCTTGGACCACTATAACAGAGTTAGTAATTTTTCTATTGGAGATAAAACCTCCTTGATTTTCAAAGATAAGGTTTGGGAGGTGAGATTTGATACGGGTGACAAGGATTTTGGTGATGATTTTGTACAATGAATTGCAAAGGGAAATAGGCCTGAATCTGGAGAAGCTAGAGGGATGGTTTTGTTTGGGAATGAGATCAAGGAATGTTTAGTTTGTTAATCCCTCGATATTTTTTTTTATTTTGAACCCATAATATAATTTTTTTGAGGTATTTTTTAATGACATCCCAAAAGTTCCGAAAAAAATTGATGGTGAATCCATCTAGGCCCGGTGATTTGTTAGGATGGAGAGTCCAAATCGCATTGAGAATATCAGCCTCCTTGTTTTCCTTGGTGAGGGAGGAATTGATCTCATCCGAAATCAGTTTAGGCATATGAGCCAAGAAATCATTGTAGTCCTCTAGCTCCATAGTTTCAAATAGAAGAGTCTTGTAACGACTATGAGCTGCTGATTTAATAATCTCCCGATCTATGTGCATATTTCCTTCTTCATCTATTATAATAATAATATTATTCCTTGACATTCTGACTGTAGCTTGCTTGTGAAAAAATGAGGTGTTTTTATCCTCGGCCTGCAACCAAAGATTTATCGATTTGAGCCTCCATTTTTCCTCTTATTTTATGTTTGCATTGTACAAGTTCCAATAAATATCTTTTTCCTAAGCATGATTTTATTTGCTCACTCCATGAGTATTGATGTATGTTTGGATGGTTTCAAGCATTCTCTTAGTGTCATGTCTGATAATGTCCGGTTCTCTTTAATGGATTTTTTCCCATCCTTTGAGATCACTATGCACCAGCTTTAGCTTTGTCTCCCAGATATGCATTGCAGAACCCTCTACGTGTTGCTGACATGTACTTTTCCCTATTTGTCTAGCTTCAAATATATCACTCCAAAGAAAAATTAGTCGAAAAGGGAGAGGCCTAAGGGAGGACTGATCATTGAAGACAAGGGTGACGGGAGAATGGTCTGAGGCTGGACATGGCAGAATGATAGAGGTGGCCACAGAAAAATGAGAGATGAGGGAGATAGCAACAAGAAATCAGTCAAGCCTTTCCATAATGTTTCCGACCCCGATTCTTCAATTGCTCCAAGTAATTTTTTAGTTTTTGGGAATGATATCCACCAAGTCATGCTCTTTAATAATTGTTTCCAACTACTCTCTTGAAGGATCAAGGTTAAAAATTCCGCCTCTTTTTTCATTGGTATGTAGGACCAAATTTAGATCCCCTCCAATGATGATATTAAAATTGTTCTCACTATTTATGTCAGTTTTCAGAGCACTCCAGCAAAATTATTTGTCTCTGCAATGGTTTGGACCATAAATGTTGTACACAGTTATCATAACATCCCCATGCATGTTTTGTAGTTTGAGTTTAATCCAGTCATGATTCTTTAGAACTGTCATTTGTTTCCAAGCGTTCTGGTTCCAAATAGTGGCTATTCCTCCCGAAGCACCTCTGGATTCCACCATGGTTCCGGTATAATTACTCATTTTCTTTATGATATTACCCATGCCTTTGTCTCCTTGTTTGGTCTCTTGGAGGAGAACTATGTTTGGCCTTTATTGTTTGAAAAGGTCTCGTAGGGCATTTTTTTTAGAGGGGTTCCCTAATCCCCTATAGTTCCAAGTGAATGCTTTCATTATTTGAGGAATGCAGGTTTGAGACCCTATCTTACCTCCTGGTTCATGCTAATTGAATTATTTTCTTATAATCCCTCCAATGAATGTTTCTATTGGATATTGCGCTCCAAGGGAAATGTATTTCTGAGCTACTTCATCTTGATGGTGTTTGGATGATTTTCTTCCAAGGCATTTTTTTTTAAGAGTTTCCAAAACAATCCCCAACTCCTTGGCTGAATTTTTAGTGAAAATATGAGCTGATGAAGGCTCAGCTGAGGAGGATGGTGGACATGAATTGCAAGGGGAGGGTTGTAGGATGGAATTTGGGTGGGGAGAGGGTATGGAGAGATGAGGGGAATCCTCTTCTAGGGAGGCAAGGGGGGAGAAGGGATTGGAAGAGATGAAGGGAGGCTTGGGGGTTTGGAGAGGGTTTAGGGAAGGATCCGGATGAGGTTGATTGATGGGGTTGGCAGAATGGGGGGGTGGATGGACAGATGGGGCACCGATGTTTCTAGGATTTGGCCCATAATTTTTCTTTTTTATAACTTCCCATTATGTTTCGGGGTTGTAATTTTCAACCTCAATAAATTTTATACATATATTAGCGAAATGACCATATTCGTGGCATACCTTACACTTGAAGGGAAGTTGTTCATAGTCCAGCTATTGAATATGAGTCCAGTTGTCCACCTTTAGCTTAATCGCCTCCGGAAGTCTTTTCCTAATATCTACCTCTATGTAGATTCTTGTGCAAGCTTGCATGTTGTCCTTCGGCTTGCTTCTGTCAATAAAATTTCCAATTTCCAAATCGCTCTAAGGGACTCATCCCCCCAACACTGAAGGGGAAGATGTGGAAGATGGACCCAAAATGGGACGACATTAGGAACATCGAGCTCAGGATCGAAGTCTGGTGTCCATTTTTTTAAATAAAGCCCTCTGGTATCCATGAAATTTGGCCCGTTCCTAAATATTAGGTCCTTGTCTTCCTTTGTCTCGAAGTGGAAGGTGTAGAAGCCCCTTCCGTAGAATTTGATAGATATTTTACCTTTGATCTTGTCCAACCAATTGCGTTCTACCCATTTTTGTACTGTCTTCAGTGAGGGCCAAGGGCTTATGAATTGTCTAATGAGTCCTTTCTCTACAAGGGAGAGGGTTTCCATTCAAGGGATCACAGGAGGCAGAGAGACTTCTTGAATCCCATCCAATTTTTTGACAAAATTGGAGATTGTTGGCCTTGGTTGTGGTGGATTCAATGAGCTTATTGATGCCAAAAAGGAAAAAGCATGATCAGGAAGAGTGGGCACCTCCGGGATGTCCTCCGGAGGGGTCATTCAGCCAAGATCGAGCAGTTGAGGCAGCTGAAGCAGGGGTTGGGGCGGCTATGCCTGTGCCTAGGTCTCCAGCAGCACAAAAATCATAGAGATTATTTTTTTAAGGAAACTTGTGTATTACTATTCAACTTATAATTCAAATAAATCTTTAGAACTTGACTTAGACCAGTGCATTAATGATTCATCATATATTTAGTAAGAAACAAATATGTGCAGTCATAATATAAAAAATCATCACAAATAATCAACACATATGAACATCAAGATTTAAGGTGGAAACCCAATGTGGGAGAAAACCACCATTGCTATCATCTTTGCCTTCAATATTTATTATAAAGAAAACTTATTATAATATTATACTGGTGCAGACTCACACAAGCACGTAGGCACCCACTTGCAGAAGGCTGCAACCTTCTCCCATTCTCCAGCTTCTACTGGAAGGGAGCTCCAACCCTCTGATATCATTTACCAGCCACCATTGGAAGGGAGCTTTGACCCCCTGCTCTCATTTATCAGCCATTACTGGAAGGGAGCTACAACCCCCTGATTTTATCACAAAATCCTACTGGTAGGAAGCTTCGACTTCCTCACTAAAAGCTCCAAACCTTAGCACCACTGCGTACCACGTTTCATAAATTTTCACACTGGATACAACAAATTTTAACATGTCATAATTTGTAGATCAACTAAAGTAAAAATCAACCCAATTCGAATAGAACAATGAGATGACTGTAACCAGAACGCAGAATTAAACCCAGACTACTACATCAACACACAGAATCAACTGCAACCCTAATCATTCATAAGAAAAATGTATATGCTACTTTTCTTATGGAAAACCATGTGTATACATGCTTTTCTGTGGAGAAACCTGGGTATAGATCTCAATATATTAAGTTTGGAATTCTGACTCAGACTCAGAATTAATCAGAGATATTTTGACATATTTTTCCAGTTTTACAGACCCCTCATACAGTTAGTAGCATCAATCATTTTTCAATTAATCACTGATATTTAATCACAATCGACTAGCAGTATAATCCGTACTCAAAAAACCCATATCTATATGAACACATCATTGAGAAACAACATAACATAGCAAAATTGATCAGACATTTTCTTCAGCATTCTTTAGCAAAACCCTGGCTTGCATACGTGCCTTCCAGATGGAATATTTGTGTATGTACGCACTTATCCCATGACCAACTCGTGTATAGGTCTTAATATGTCACTAAATATATACGCACCTCTGCAATATCGACCCTGCGTGTATATGCGCCTTCCTTGAGTCGAACCCATGTATAGATCTGTAAATAATTCATGACTACGCAACACTTTAGAACTACAAACTTACTTAGATCATACTCTTCACTACAACAAAGATGCACCAAACCACAAATCTAAATAACTCATAAACAGATCATTCACAGATAATAGAAACACAACAAAACTGATCATACATTTTCTTCATCATTCTTTAGCAAAACCCTAGCTTTCATATGCACTTTCCAGATGGAATATATGCGTCTGTACGCACTTATCCCGTGACCAAATCACATATAGATCTTAATATGTCACTGAATATATACACGCGCTTCTGAAGAATCGAACCTACGTGTATATGCACCTTCCTTAAGTCGAACCCGTGTATAGATATGTAAATAATTCAGGACTGTGCAACACTTCAGACTGCAAACTTACTTAGATCATACCCTTTACTACAACAAACATGCACTGGACCATAGATCTAAATAACCGATAAATAGATCATGAAAATACATATTCATTTCAGGTCTAAAGATATTGATCCATCATTGTATTCATGAGTGCATAATAATATCAGATATATCTTTTAATTATAGCCCATTCCATGTAGATATACTTCAGATTAAAGTATTCATTCAATTTACATGCTCATGCACACTTAGCACTATGATCTTTACCTCCTTACATAGTTTGAGCCTTCATTAGGGGAATTTTCAGGTCTAAAATGGGCCTCTTAAGGAAATTATAAAATAATAGTGGAAATAATAAAATAATATTAGATTACATCATCAAAATTTAGAAGGAAAAAAGAAAGAACTACTTTTTGAACTCATATTTTCAACTTATCTCCCTATGGGTTTACTCATATTTTGAGCGGGAACACTCATTGGATGCAAAATTTCATTCCTCATCTAAGGAGTACCCATGTTACATAGTTTCGATGGATCCTGCTACATGAAAAATGAGAAATACATGAAAAACGTGATTGCAATCATGTGTTTTCATGTATTTCTTGTTTTTCATGTAGTAGGGTCTATCGAAAGTATGCAACATGGATACTCTTGCTCAAAATTTGAGTAAAACATTAGGGAGATAAGTTGAAAATACGAGTTGAAAAAGTAGTTTTATTATTTTATTTTATTTTAATACTTTCACTTTTTTACCCCAAAAATGGTGAATCACCCCCCATGGTTGACATCATCATCTTGAATCCTATTGGTTCTTATAAAGTTTATTTTGGTTGTACATTTTTCTTAGCAGGCCTAGTTTAGACCTCAAAAGTTCTCTAATGAGCCAATACCATGAGCCAAAACCACAAAAGTGCGAATGGTATTCTTGGACGGGATCAAATAACCATTACTGCGCTCAATATTGTGGGCTAATACCATGGTAAAGAACCCTAGTATTATAAAATTAGTGCGCTAGCACATACATGACTATGCTTCTTCATACCCAAGTGTATACACAACTTTTCATTTACTAACTCGCGTATATTACTTCAATTATGTACTTTATCCATCTTCTAATTCTGATCTACAAAACCTCTATCCCATCATTATGAAATTCTATTCCATCACTTGTCACCTCTGAGCTTATCTAGAAGCCATATACTTGGTCTTTTACAAGTGGGTTTCCGTCAAGGACAACACATGCATCATAATGCCAACAATCACCCCCTTTGGACTTGATGGCAACCATGTTGGTGTTTTCTCACCACAACTTGTATATATCTCTTAGAAACATCATAAGCATTATTCAAACACCAAGTTACTCTCCCCCTTTGACAACAAGGGAAAAGGGTGGACCAATGCTAAAACAAGGTTTCTCTTTTGTTGTAGATACAAGAGCTCTGTAGATATGATCTGCACTATACTGACCATGCTCCCCCTGAGCACATGCTAAAACTTTAGATAGATTTTCAATGAAGAACATGACTCGATAACTCAATGGAGTATGAACTTTCCTATTACCATGTACTCACACCAATCACCCAACTATGTGGGGTTATATTCAGGGAAAATTTTAGGGGCTAATATTTGCAAGTGGGATAATTTTCCATGCTTTTTCCAAGAAAAATATTCGCTAATTTCCATTTTTTCAAAAAAATCATTCGCCCAAATTTTATAGTATAAAATTATTTTACCTTAAAATTCACCAAAATTTTGTAAAGACTATATAAAATCATCAAAATTTTGAATATTTTTACAAGAATATCACTATACATTATATAGTTTTTATGTTAGTAAGGTTCGCCGTGGTTTCTAAACTTTATGATAAATTTCCATCCTTAAAATTTTCACTGGTTACATATTTGACTCAACTACCCAACCAAGTGGGATTACATATTTGACTCAATCACCCAAACAAGTGGGTTTACATATTTTAAAAAGGTCCATACATGATAGAATATGACAATATTTACATCATACGTCTCAACATGACCTTTACATCAAATGAATTTTATAACCAAGACCAAAGGACCTCAATAGAGAGAGATCATCGAACATAATTCAACAACTATGATACATAATGCCAACAATGCATTATATAATGAAGGCTAATGCTCCCCCTGAATCTGTGCCACCTGAACATTTTCAACAACCCACTCATCAAAGAATCTTCATCAAGCATATAAATATCAAAGAGGAAAATGTAACTTAAAAACCATATCAGCAGATTGTACCCATCAGCACCTGATCATTAGAACCAAATCTTAACTATCAGCAACATGACAAAGTCTATTCTGGAGGTTCACCCATTGATTTCATGTCAGAGAGATCCATATGCGATTGTTTGAAAAGGCACTCGTGTGCGTATAAACGTGACTACGCTTCAAGAAACCTGCATACCGAAATCATCCTTGTGAAATTTCATTTGAAAAAAAAAAACTGATAAGTTTAACAACATAATGAGGCACAAACAACCCCCAGTTTCTATCTGAGATATTCAAATGCTTCTATGGGAATAGGTTTAGTAAATATGTCAACAACTTGTTCTTTGGAGGGAACATACTCCAATTTAACCTTTTTCTCAAGCACTTGTTCTCGTAAAAAGTGATACTTAATAGGAATATGCTTGGTTTTGGAGTGCATAACAGGATTTTTTGAAATATTAATAGCACTTGTGTTGGTGAGGTAAATCCCCTCTGCAGACAGAGGCGATCCCACTAGGCCTAGAGTGGGTCTAGCCATAAACAAGACACGCTATGATATCAATTCCAAGTTTACGAATGGACGGAGATTCGATAGATCACTTACCGTATATCCTGCGTTGTTGTTGTCGTCGAAAGAGTGGCTACCTCTCGCTCCTGGTTCGACAGATCACGACCCGCTCGTTCTCATGCTCAGATACTTGCACATATATAAGAAACAAAGATGGTATACAACATACTATTCACATCCGTAACTATCAGTCAATTGAAGAAGACCAAATCAAATGCATTAAATAAACATAACACACAGATGGAACCAATACCATAGTCAAGTATATTAATTAAAAGAAGGAAGACTACAACCAGGCTTCGACGTTGCGGTCTCCTCCAATAGGGTTCCAGCGGAGCACGTCTCACAAAGCTCATCGGGAATTTGGATGGGACTCTCTCTACGGAATTCTCCTTGGCTCTACCTTTTCTATAGCGATTACTCAGCTATAGTATCTCTTCTCCAAGTTCAGCTTCTTGGAAATATGTTCAGCTAGCTTTTGTAAAGGGAGAAGGCTTGTTTATATAGAGGGAGGAGGAGATTTTAGGATTCCTATAATCATGGATGGGAGTCCTATCATCAAATAATGTTCCATGGGAGTTAAAACCATTACCTAAAGGGAGAGATCCGTGGCTTATCTAGTTTAACCATTTCCAATGAGTCATACCTGAGGTGGTTAAAGGAAAATTCTGCCTCTAATTTGTTAAAAAACATTCCCAAAAAGGTTGGCGCATGCACAACAAAGAGATAGAGAACTATATGGTGCGACCTCTAGTGTACATGCTCCACATTGGTGTGAGGGGCGAACTGGCTACCCGCGCCAATGCCAAAACATAGGTTTTTATGGGCTTTCTAAGGAAATGTTCAAAAAGAGAAATGATGTGCTTATGCAGAAGGATGCAAAGAAAGTGTTTGAAAAGTATGAAACTGCTCACAGGTCACGGGAAATACCCTCCAATATGCGGGGCAAGGGATTGCAGGGACAGTAAAAAAATGTTGTGTAACAACTCGTATTATCACATAGGATGGAGATGGCTGGAAAAAATATAATTTGAATGTCTTGTAATGTATGCATCATCCATAGAAGTTGTGTTCAACATGATGCAACAGCTACATATTCTACTTCTGATGTAGATAAGGCAATGGAAAGTTTTTTCTTGATGAACCAAGATAATAATCGGGGCCCCATATAAAATGCACCTCCACTAGTGCTTTTTCGGTCATCAAAATTTCTAGCCCAATCTGCATCAATGTAAGCATGAAGGGTAAGATCGACATTTTCTGGATACCATAGACCAAAGTCTTGAGTTCCTTTAAGATATTTGAATATTCGTTTTACGACCTGAAGATGTGATTCCTTGGGATTGGCTTGGAAACATCCAACAATCCCAACTGCATGCATGATATCTGGTCTATTACCTGTTAGATAAATCATACTCCCAATCATAGATATGTAGTTTGGTTGGTTTACCATGGGAGAATCATCAAGAGAACTGAGGTTACATTCGGTCATCATTGGAGTACACACAGGTTTGCAGTCTTCTATCCCATTCTTCTTCAAAACCTTCTTGAGATATTTTTCTTGTGAGAGAAATATGGCATATTTTGCTTGTTGCACTTGTAAACCAAGAAAATATGTTAGTTTCCAAAGTAAATACATTTCAAATTCTTTATGCATAACAAAAGAAAATTTTTGACTCATGGATTCTTCATTACTCCCAAAAATGATGCCAACAATGTAAACAACAATAATTAACAGTTTTTCATCCTCAAATTTTGTGTGCATGTTACTGTCTGCAAATCCTTTTGGTGAAGCCTTGTTGTTGAAGATATTTTTCAAGATGATAATACCATGTATGTGGATCTTGTTTTAGCCTTTTTGAGTTTTCAAACAAGTTTTTCATCATTCCCCAAAATGAATCCTTCTGGTTGTTCTATATATACTTCTTCTTCCAGGTTTCCCTTAAGGAAAGAATATTTTACATCCATTTGATAAACTTTGAAACATTGAAAACTTGAAAATGCAAGAAAAATTCTTATGGCTTCAAGTCTAGATACTAGTGCAAATGTTTCTTCAAAGTCTATAACTTCTTGTTGAGCATAACCTTTACAAAAAGTCTCGCTTTGTTTCTAATTACATCTTCATTTTCATTTAAATTATTTTTGAATATCCATTTTGTCCCAATAACATTTTTATCATGAGGCCTCGAAACCAATTCCAAACTATTATTCTTTTTAATTTTATCAAGTTATTTTTTCATGGCCTTAATCCAGCATTCATCTTTACTATCTTGATTTACATTTTGTGGTTCAATGGTGGATAATAGTGCTAGCTAACTAGGATATCCCACAAGTGTTCTTATTTTTTGTACCCTAGATTCCTTTTCTCCTAGAATTTGAGATTCTGGATGATTCTTTTGAACATACTTGGATGGAGCCTTTTCTTTATCTGATGTGTCTTCTTCTGATGCTTCATTAGTTTCTTCTTCTATATCATTGTGATTTGATGCGGTAAAGCATTCATCATCATCATCATCCTCTCTTGTTGTTATTACCTTTTTGGGAGTTGTACATGCTTCATCAATCACAACATCAATACATTCAACAATTTTTTGAAGTCTCTTATTGTAGCATTTATATCATTTACTTCTAGAAGAGTAACCAAGAATTATTTCTTCATCTGCTCTAGCTTCAAACTTAACAAGTTTTTGATCATTATTTTTGATGAAAGATTTGATTCCAAAAACTCTAAAGTGCTTCACAGTGGGAGTATTACCATACCAGAGTTCATGAGGAGTTTTATCACTATTCACACGAACATGGGCCTTGTTGAGAATATTTACTGTGGTATGTGCAGCTTCACCCAAAAATATGTTAGGAGTCCCAGACTCATCAAGCATAGCATGATCCATTTTCTAAACTGTTCTATTCATTCTTTCTACCACACCATTTCTTTGAGGAGTTCCAACTACATAAAATTGTCTTTTATGCCATATTGTTCATAGAAATCAAAGAATTCGTCCAATATGTATTCTCCTCCTCGGTTAGATCTGAGACATTTGATTTTTAGATCTAATTCATTTTCAACTATTGCTTTGAAGACCTTAAATTTATCAAATGTGTAGTATCCCAAAATGGGAATGCATCAATACATGAACACAAAACTGGAGCAGCAGTGACAAATTATCTCATAAAATGTGAATGGAACACATAGCCATCATATCATGACTACAGTAGTATAATTATGTTCCATTGCATCATTCCAAAGTGGGGAAATGTAGCAATATGGTACCATAAAAACGTTATTCCCAGAAAATTACTTTGTAACAAGGGGAAATAAAACTTATATTCCTTAGCATATATATATTGGCTCTCATATATAAAAGAGGATGAGAAAAAAATCCCTTTTACTAAGTTAAACAGATCTTCGGACCTCAAAATGGCTTAAAAACACCCAAACCCCATGACTTAAGCTATGCAGAATTTATGAAGCACATGTTAGTGTTATTATGTAAGGGTTTCTACAACATTATGATATAAAATCATATATCTGGAGTTTTATTTAACAATATGCTAAGTGTTAGCCCCCTATAATTTTTTTGACAAGCAAACATGGGGCTAAAATGTTTCTGAGCCTTCAAGGAATGAATTTCCTCTGAAACACATCATCCTTGAAGCCTCCTTGTGCCTTTTTCCCTTTGAAATAATCCCCTCTGCTGATTCCCATTAAAATGCCTCACTAATTGCAAAAAAATGTGCTCCAAAAGGCCTTCCTTTGCCCCTTGTACCCCTGCAGAATTCTCCATTTCATCCCTTTTTCCTTTTTTCAAGTCCCCCTTTTGACCCCAAAATCCCCTCTAAACCATACATACATCCCTGGTGTGGTTTAATTAACCCTTTTTTCCTCTATCGTTGCCTTTTCCTACCATCAAAATGCATTAAAAATGAGCCAAAACCCACATTTGTACATATATGGGTCTTAGCCCCCTTCAGGCCAGCCCCCTCGACCTTTTCCACCACGCGACCCTGGCGCTAGAACCAAGCACCAAGGCGGAAGGTGCTTACCGCATTTGAATATCGGGAGCATTTTGAGCCATCGATCTATACAGATCGGACGGTCGCTGCGATCCCCACAACATCCACTGTTCAACCCGTTCACTCCTGTGATCGCATCTCCACTGTTCATTTACCCACAGATCAATGGCTAGCCTTTCATCTCACCTGGTGGTCCCCGCAGCCGTACATATCTAAAAACCGCCAGTTTCCATCGCACCACCTTTGAGAGGTGGGCGGTAATTTTTGATTGGCTAGTGATTCCACTCATCGCACGACGCATGGTAGCAGCACTATTTCAAAACCACCCCCCCCATCACGCGTTATCGTTCAGCATTTGACCCGGCGCGATATGCATATCAACCGTCCGATCTGGGGCTGTCCATCCAACGGTCATTGCACCCGAAAGATACGCGGAAGATAACCCAAGGCATCCGTACCCTTGGTCCACTGTCGATCGCCTCCTGACACATTTTCAGCCGTCGATCTCCTCCTGAGATCAGATGGTCCAGATTTAACGCACACTCGCCATTGACCTGGTCCCGCCACGTCACCCATTCCATGTGTTTTTGTCGTGTCTTCGTCCTTTTCCTATATATTTCATTGCAGGGTCAAAATTTTAATGTTTCACATTAAAAGCTCCATCTCGTCGTCTTCCCATGCATCTCCCTTTTTTCTATGGTTTTCCTTCACAGTATCCACTCCATTCATCGTCCACATCCGGGCCACGCTGTAATTTTCACAGTCATCCAAACCACCCTCCCCGTGCATGTTTTCTTAACAGGTTTTCGTGTTTTTCAGGGTTATCATCGGGTGAAAACCGCCATGATTACACAGTCTTTATTACAACGGTAGAAAACACAAAAAGGACCATTTTTCAAAGGCCGAAATCACAAAGAAATCCTGGGAAGGAGCCATGATAGGACTTGCATTAAAGAACAAGGTTTGAACTCTGTAAAACCTCCCCAGATCCATTAAAAGCGTAGATTTCACCGACAGAGACAGAAATGGAGCAGCAGCGAGTTTAAGGCATGAAAATGGAGATCTTTGAGCCTTAACTCAGTGGTTTAGAGGAAAAGTACCAGATTGAAGACGTCATGGATCACACAGAGGGTACAGAGTGCATAAATTAAGGTATATCAGGGTTTTCACATCAACAGAAGTTTCTTTCCATAAAGGACGATGCGCCCATACAGTTCTCATCCTATGCCGTGTTCTAGAGAGATTTTCCAGCCCTAACAATAGTCCTATGCTACCAGTGCATTAGTTATACAGTATGGCAGACCCTAGCATCATCGTTCTGCATTTTTTTCAGTACACCAGAGACATACCTGGAGTAAATGGAAACCTAACGAATACCGCTCCATCATCCAACGAGTACCAGAGATAAATGCCCAAAATTTAAACTGAATGGAGCCTAGACCCTCCTACTGCTTCAGAGTTTTAATGCTGCATTTAAGTTTACATCTACTCCTGTTATTATTTTCTCCTATAAGAATCCTCGAGAACATATTGTAATGGTTGTGGTTTGGTTTCTGTTGTTGTAGTTAGAGGGATTTAGTTTTGACTGTTAGAACAGTTTTGGGAGAAAGTAGCAGAGTAGTTTGTATTGTAGTAGGCTGGGAGGAGAAGTTTGGATTGTAACAACCATTGAGCTCAGTGTATGTGATTGGTTTTGCATCAATTAATCAAGCACATTTCACAGGATCCTAGTCTATTACTATTGGTGATGTTTTTCTAACACTGTTTATTACATTTTCATACTGTTTCATTTTCTGCTGGCTTGCATCAGAAATATGGCATAGGATTTACCCTTGTTAGGTACCCTATGTCTCTGCTCTCCTTGCCTTAAATGTTTTCTGCTATATGTGTTATCTGAGGGTTGATTTCAGTTAATTTAACTAGTGTAGTGGATGTCAATGCCTGCTAGCTGATGTATGAATTAATGAAATCTGTCTTTAGTTGTTCTTGTTGGGTTTAAGCTGGAATATTTGGGAACACTGGGGATTAGAGTTAGCCCTGTCCACTAGGATCCTTGTGCGACCAGCTATCCCTTCTAAGATCTCTTGCTGGTGTCAAAGAATTGAAGGTTCAAAGTCCTTCTCTGATCTATAGACTCTGGCTCTATTTTACTTATCTCTGTTTTTTCCTTGGAGCATGCTAAAGCTGACCTGGAGTTAAATGACCTCTAGTCCGATCTATAAGATGCCCCTTTTCCCCCCCATTGGAAGCTGCCTTTGAGTATGTCCAAGCAGGTCTGGAGTTAAATGACCTCTGACCTGATCTATAGATAGAAATTGGGTTGTTTTCCTTCTTTCATTTTCAATCCTTAATGTTCCATTCCATCATCAATCTAAAATATCCTTTAGTGTAGATGACTTTCCCTCTGAAAGCTTTGGCTAGTTGTGTGAAAGTAATTCCCTTTCATGAATCCATAGCCTAATGGATGGCACTTTCTTGACCTATCCTCTTTATTGAAACATCCTGCTGCTTTGTCCTTTTTCTCCCATTACTTTCTTAGTCTATGATCTCATGACCCAACCCAGCAACCAACCAACCAAATCATTTAAAACCCCCCTTTTTGTGCTTCGTAACTAGCCTAATATCTCATTTGAGCTTCAAAGATATACCATTCTTTGTTTTATTGGAGAGATCCCTCTCCAGGTCCAGGACGGCTAGATCCTAGGGCCCCAAAGTGGTTATAATGTTGTCTCATCTTTTGGTCTTGCCAATCTGGCCAAAACATGGGAACCCCAACATAATGGCGACTCCGCTGTGGAATTGAGTGCATTTATCTTACACACTCTTAAGCACTCAAAATACCCAAGATGTCTGGTTAGATTAGCATTCAATTGCTGATGGTGGATAGCATCCTGCTTCAAACAGTCAAATTCATCCACCTGGCGACTCCACACTCCATAACTCCCAAAAGACCAAATGACTCCACTGGTAGAAGACTTTGAACTGGTTGAGAAGATACAGTGACCTCTTTCTGATTTAAAAACATGCTTCCACGCATACAGAGAATATATGCTCCAATGATTAGGGATCATATCCCTGGATTCCCACACAAAATTCCTGAAGTGGACTGGTTAGAAAACCTACCCACCTTTCAGGGTGAAAATGCTGATGACCCCTTGCTACATCTCATCAAGTTTCATATACATGTGTGGAAATTTAAAGTTGAATGGCATGAAGACTGCCTAATGAAAATGTTCATGGAAAAATTAGAAGGAAAAGCTAGGGCCTAGTATGAATGGTTAGAACCTCAAAGTTTGTTTTCTTTAAGGGACATGCACCAAGTATTTTACAAGAATTATAAAGGAAGCTATCCAACCGTATCATGGGATTGTTGTGATCAATATCAGAATATCATACAGTACCTGTTAAATATTTATGAGGATTTGGTTAATATGCATCCTGAAGATCTGTTAACAGCCATTCAAGAATTTCATATGCATCCTAGCTATCACAAGAACATGGATGAATCAGCTGAGGAAGAAAAAAGTCAAGAGACCATATACATTCCTCAAGATATTCTTGAAAAATCGGATGTTAATCTACCATCCCTTGCAGTTGAGGCTTTAGATGACATTCTGCCTCAAATCCAGTCTTCAAAGGAAACAGAGAGTTGCTACATTTCTGCACAAAGGAACACAATACCATCTTCTCCTTTGACAGAAGAAGAAATAGATCAGATCATCAATGGACAACTAGCCTTTGAATTTTTTTCCAGATCAGACCTTCTTGTCCATTCATCTGATGAGATTTGTTGTACAGAGTTGGAAAGCTCACATGTAAATTAGAGTGAAGAGAAATATGCTGATAATCTAGTATGTTCAATTGACAGCATTACTTATATTCATGATTTTCCTATTTTTGATCTATCTGATGATGATGTTCTCCAAACAGAAGATGATCTTGTAGGGTCATCATTAATAGATTTATGGGAGGAAAATCAGTTCCCTTTAATTCCAGAGAGTAATGAGCCAATGCAGGCTATTTATGATACTGATGAAGAAAGCTTTAAGAGTGCAGAAGAGGGTGAATGATCTCTAGATCTTTGCTTCACTCCATTACAATTTATCAGTAATGGTTTTCACATGATTGGAGGTCAGCAGCCTTTCATCTCAAAAGATGAAGAGGAAAACAAGGAAGAGATCTTTGAGCAGTTTGAAAGCAATGAGCCTTCTCTTGAAAAAGAGGAATCAATGGAACAAACCACTTCTCAAGAATACTTAGATCTTTTCATAGAGCTCCGCACATCAGAGCAGAATATATCAGAGCTCCAAGAGGACAGCACTGCCATATATGATGAGTCCTCCAGCTCAGAAAATGAATAAGATGAGGGAGATTCTCTTTCTCAAGAGAGTCTCGTTCTTAATCTAGTGGAAGAAGAGGAAATCCTGGTTGAAGCCTTCCTGCTAGATATTCATAACCAAGTATCATTTCATGATCCTTATGTACATTTCCTACACACATTTGAAGAAGGATCAAGGGTATTTTTGAGCAGCATGATGCAAATAGAAAGAAATTTTTTCAAAGTTGCTATCATGGAACAAAAAGAGTGGGAGCTGCCCTGCCTATCCAGCCTGCTCAAGGAGTTGAGCAAGAGCTACCAGTCATGGGATCATTTGATGGAATGGTTGCATTGGAAGACAATGTTTGTAATCTAGACTTGTAAATATTCTAGTTAGAGTAGGGTAGGTAGGAAAAGCTCAAATAAGCTCAGTCTGTGAGCATGTAGTTAGTTGTTTTTAATTCCTACAAAGTCCAGCAAGTCATACAATCTAATCCTGGCTTGAATGTTTTCAATTTCTGTCTTAGAATGTAGAGAAGAAATCTGCTAGACAGTTTAATCCTAGCAGATACTAGATTAGGTAGAGAAACTATGAGACCAACATTTTAATCTGGTCTCATGGAGTAATAAGGGTAGAAGTAGAATATTTTTATTTTCCTGTTTGTAAAAACAAATGATGCAAAAGGGTCTGCTAGTCCAAATGCACCCTAAAAGAAAAATGCTAGGATTGTAGTTTGGGTAGGTAGATTGTTTGAGAATGTTTCTGCTGATTTTATGTCTTCACAGTTTGTGGCAGCTGATCCAAGAGAAAAACAAGAATGAGTCAAGTACCAGGCATCTAGCCTACACCAAATATTTATTTTTTGAATTCTTGACTCCTTCAAGTAGAAGCCATCCTCATGTGGAGCCATTGTTAGCCCCCTATAAATTTTTTGACAAGAAAACAGGGGGCTAAAATGTTCTGAGTCTTCAAGGAATGCATTTCCTTTGAAACACATCATCCTTGAAGCCTCCTTGTGCCTTTTTCCCTTTGACATAATCCCATTTGCTGATTCCCATTAAAAGGCCTCACTGATTGAAAAAAATTGTGCTCCAAAAGGCCTTCCTTTGCCCCTTGTACCCCTGCAGAATTCTCAATTTCATCCCTTTTTCCTTTTTTCAAGTCCCCCTTTTCACCCAAAAATCCCTCCCCTAATCCTTCTAAACTTTCCCAAAAATACCCTCTAAACCATACACACATCCTTGGTGTGGTTTAATTAACCCTTGCTTCCTCTATCATTGCCTTTTCCTACCCTCAAAATGCATTAAAAATGAGCCAAAACCCACATTTGTACATATATGGGTCTTAGCCCCCTTCAGGCCAGCCCCCTCGACCTTTTCCACCACGTGACCGCGACGCTAGAACCAGGCACCAAGGTGGAAGGCGCTTACTGCATTTGAATATCAGGAGCGTTTTGAGCCGTTGATCTATACAGATCGGACGGTCGTCGTGATCCCCACAACGTCCACCGTTCAACCTGTTCACTCCTCTGATTGCATCTCCACCATTCATTTACCCGCAGATCAACGGTCAGCCTTTCATCTTGCTTGGTGGTCCCCGCAGCTGTGCATATCTGAAAACCGTCGGTTTCCATCGCACCGCCTTTGAGAGTTGGGCGATAATTTCCGATTGGCCAGTGATTCCACTCATTGCACGACGCGTGGCAGCAACACTATTTCAAAAACAGCCCCCCATTGCGCGTTATTGTTTGGAATTTGACCTGGCGCAATATGCATATCAACCGTTCGATCTAGGGCTCTCCATCCAACGGTCATCGCACCCCGAAGATGCGCGGAAGATAACCCAAGGCATCCGTACCCCTGGCCCACTGTCCATCATCCCCTGACACATTTTCAGCCATCAATCTCCTCCTGAGATTAGACAGTCCAGATTTAACGCACGCCCGCCATTGACCTGGTCCTGCCACGTCACCTGTTCCACGTGTTTTCGTCGTGTCTTCGTCCTTTTCCTATATATTTCATTGCAGGGTCAAAATTTTAATGTTTCACATTAAAAGTTCCATCTCATCGTCTTCCCATGCATCTCCCTCTGTTCTATGGTTTTCCTCCACAGTATCTGCTGCATTCATCATCCACGTCCGGGCCATGCTGTCATTTTCACAGTCATCCACGCCACCCTCCCCGTGCATGTTTTCTTAACAGGTTTTCGTGTTTTGCAGGGTTATCATCGGGTGAAAGCCGCCATGATTACACAATATTTATTACAGCGGTAGAAAACGCATAAAGGACCATTTTTCAGAGGCCGAAATCACGAAGAAAGCCTGGGAAGGAGCCATGACAGGACTTGCATTAAAGAATAGGGTTTGAACTCTGTAAAACCTCCCAGAGCCATTAAAAGCGCAGATTTCACCGACAGAGACAAAAATGGAGCAGCAGAGATTTTAAGGTATGAAAATGGAGATCTTTGAGCCTTAACTTAGCGGTTTAGAGGCAAAGTACCAAATTGAAGACGTCATGGATCACACAGAGGGTACAGAGCACATAAATTAAGGTATATCAGGGTTTTCACATCAGCAGAAAGTTCTTTCCATAAAGGATGATGCGCCCATACAGTTCTCATCCTATGCCATGTTCTAGAGAGATTTTCCAGCCCTGTGTTGTGGCCAGCAACAACCTCCCTTATTATTTAGTATTATCACTAATATTAAATAAGTGGGGACCCTTATTCAAAAAAATTTAAAAATATTTTCTTTTTAGTGCGTGTTTTTTCCTTTTTCAATAAAGCTTACTATCATAAACTTAGGAAAATATTCCTTGAAAAATCTAAAACGCTTAAGTTTTATGATAGCATAGAATAAAATCATTGTTAAAGGAATATCACATCCCAAAAAGGTAATGAATGCCTCTTTATAAGCGGAACACTAAAAATTGCGAGACCGCGATGCGAAAATATGCACTAAAAGGATATTCATCGCATCGCATGCTTCGTATGTCATATCTTATGCTGGAAAACCTCAAATCACCGATGTGCGATAACATATATTGCAAATCGCGTTTCACATAAAAATACATGAACGGATGTTTTTCATATGTTATGTCTTGCGATTTTCCGATATTGCGATATAGCGATTTCGCGATGTTACGATATTGCGCTATTATGATATTTCAAATCCACCAAATTGCGATCTGCGATATTGCTATTTTGCGATATTGCGAAGAAAATCGCAGATCGCCTTATCTCATGTCCTTAAGGCTTGTTGTACAAAGAATATTTCTCCATAAATCGAGATCCCGTTATGCGTTTTAATGTTAATCAATGAATTGGTTGTCAATCATTAATGAAATTTGGATTTGCTGTGATCGAAGAGCCGTTTCACGTAAGGTGGTATATTTTATACGTCTTCAGCATTTAAAACTTTCCCGTCACCTTTCTCTTATCATTATTCTCACTTAATTTGTAAACTGCAGGAGTGAAGAACAAAGAACTATACAAAGCAGTATTCAAGGTATTATGGGAAAGAAAGACAAGGCTCTAAGTTCTAAAGATAAAGCGATGACGCCCTTATATACAGACACCGCCTATAACAAAGACATTGGTATCACTACTTTGGAGGGCATGTATAATCTACTTGAGGAAGAGAACCCCAGAGTAATGGACATTACAGCTACTGCAGGCTCACATGGGTCTTCTGATGCATCCATTATAGAGTTAGCTTGTTCATTCTTGCATCGAATAGCAGCGAGACCTAGAATTATTCCATACACAGACATGGTTAAATGGGTACTCGACAGTACTGATATTACAAACAGACAGTTTAAGACTCAGGGTCAAGAGATCATTGGCTCATTTACTCCACAAGATTTGAGACTCATGTATCATTTTCCGGAGGCACAGGCAACTTAAAACAAACAATTCATGGAGAAGTTTTCCAAAGAAAATGAAAACTTGGCAGAATGCACCAAGGACTGGTCAAGGAGAGACGAACCACTGAAGAAAGATAAACACGGTATGTATAGTACTGGTTCTCTCACTTCTCCATATTTCTTTGCTGCTGCTATGCTCTGTCGGATTTTTGGAAAGCCGGACATTAATAATTTTTCATTTGAATGACTACCGTTATTGAATGCTACTGTTAATGCTACTATTGTGGACTGGGCTAAGATATTATCTGACAACTTAGCCACCGCTATTTTGAATTATCGGTCTAAAGGAACTGTTTCTCAGAGGATTCATCCTCCTTTTTACTTATCTTCTTATGTGATGGATTCAATCTGTTATGTTTCTAAGTTTCCTTTAATGGGTTGGAAATGGACAACTCAAGATCCCCTACCCATTCATGTTTATCACAAATAATTGTGGGATTCAAAGTTCATTCCCTATTTTTACAAGATTTGCCATGGAATCATGTTGCCCCTATATAGATTGTTATATGATAAAGACGCTCCAAGGTTTTCTCTTGAAGCAGAGGTAGACATACTACCTGTTGCGAGATGGTTTGGAGAAGAATTGTTTACATATGTTAGGGTTTTTGGAAGTTTTTCTTCTCCTCATGTTTTACCTTTGTATGTTCCTGATAAACTCATAGCCCAAGAAATTTCTTATCAAACCTGCGGAGAAGGAGGTTTGACTAAAGATTTGAAGGACAAGAAGAAGGCTATCTGGCCACAATTTCCTGTGGCTTGTGGGGCCTTTTCATTATTTGATGTTAGTCATGCATTTAAAGAAGAAAATAACATTACATGTTTACGTTTGTTCAAGTTTCCAAGAAGACCATTTGACCCCTATGATATTGTTAAAAATTTCACTACTGCAGTGAAGATAAGAGTGTTTTCTAAAGAAGAAGATCTTTTTGATGACATGTTCCAAGAAAAAGGCGCACTTAAAGAAATTCTACATTCGACTCAAATACGGTTTCCTCCAGCAGAGTTTCAAGAATTCAAAATATACAGAGAAAGGAGGTTAACTACTATCCATTTGGATAAATTATGCTTAGAACCCGTAAGGGAACCAACTCCTAGTATCAGTCTCAGTAGAAGTTCAGGTACAAATAGGCCTAAGTCAAAGTCCGGAAGAGAAACCTTTGAACACTCTAAAAGTGAAGGGTCAGTAAGGGATACTGCCCAGTCAAAGGAATTTTCACAACAACAGGTTTCAACCTCTCCTCAGTTAAATCTTCCCACTCTCATTATACAGAAACTGCAGACAGTATGGAAACAAAAAGCCCAAGAAAAGGCAGAATCGATTAAAGGATTAACAAAGTTAAATTGGGATTTTTACTGGGCATGTCTGGTAAAACCACACAGCCAGTGCATGACTCTCAAGTGTATCATCTATTCTGCCGAGAAGATGGCGCCAACTCTTGCCGATTCTGTTTTCACAGGACAGTTAAAGTCTGAAGTCGGACAACCTATTCTTCTCAAATCAATGTTGAACGCTTGCAATTCCAAAGAACAAATTCACAAGTAGTTAGTTGTTAAGTTTTAATTTTAAATTTAGTATTAGTTTTGCTTTATTTTTTCCTAAAAAGAGGACGGTCATTTATATCGTATCCTACATTTTTTTAATAATTATTTTTAGATTTAGTTAGTAGTATTTAAACCCTTCTCATGCATTTAGAGAAGGGTCCTGAAATTTGTCAAAAACTTGTCCTCAGAACATGCACTTTTGCACCCTCCGAGGAGGTTTTGATGAATGAATGGAACAATATTTATTGATATCTGCGTTTAATATCTGCTACTGATGTTGCACTTTTGTACTCTTAGTGGATGTTGGATTAAGAAGAGATAAGTCATTATTGCTTGAAGCTCATGAGTAGAACTAGTTATAAATGGTACTTTTATCTCTTAACTATTTCTGCCTTTGTGTTAAAGTGATATTTATGTTCAATTGTTTATGTATTAATGCTTGAATTCTTGAGTTATCATTTGGCACTTTTGTATGGTGATAGCTATTTATTTATGCTTAATATATGAGTAGCTTATTATGTGATATGTTTTTCACAACTATTTCGTCTAACTTTTTATACGAAGTGGTTCATCTTTATTGAATTATTTTCTTGTAACAGTTGAATGATCTTTATTACCAATTTTTATTTGAAATCATTTTAGATCACTTAATGAAAAGATTACATCCCGGGTTAGTTTAGAATTAGATATTTTTGTTTAATTAGAATACAATTTGCATGTTAATAGATTAGAATTAGAATAAAAACATTTCACTTAGGAACTTTTAGAAAGGAAATATCAATTCTCAACACACACACACACACACATATTTGGAAACTGGTCCCATTATCCCCAGTTGGACCCACTACACCAAACAGAAAAGGAGCTGCTAACCAAGGTCCGGACCGGGTGGGTATCCCCCTTGTTGTAGACCCAATGTTTAGGGCTTCAACATATTTGGTGCTAGAAGGAGGGCCCCGAACTATGAATGGCAAGTAAGTCAAAATCTAAATACCATTATGAGAGTAAATCGCCCTCACCATCTCCCCCGACTTCTCCATCACACATAGAATTTTTAAATCTAGAGCCAGAGGTTGAAAGAACAACAACCACTGCTACAAACCCTGAATTTTCAGAAGAATTTTCTATTGAACCTCCTGAAGTTGAATCTTTGATTCATAAACTTCATCTATTTTCAATATCACCTCAAAGATTTGATAAATCTCAGGGAAGTGTGACTTCGAAATATAATCCTGCTTATCCTCTTACCAGATTACAGAGCGAAAAGCTTGGCATTCAGCCAACTGAGTTACCTCTACCTACAAGGAAGAGAGCAAGGAAATCACCTAAAGGGTCTGATAGTGAGAATTTTTCATCATCATCATCCATCTCAACATCTTCACCGCGAAGTCAACCATCCACCCCTCCACTTTAGACTATTGTCTGTCAATCTACTAGAACTTCCACATCTCCTTCTCAAACATCTAGAATCGTAATATCCTCATCTTCTAAACCGCAGGGATCGTATTCTACACTTTCCTCTATTGGTAGTTCAGTGATGGCCTCTCCATGGAATAATCCAGGGGCAGTTTTAATGCCTGCACCCTTGAGTCAAATACCGGCCCATCCTGAAAAATGGATGCCTAAGTTTAATACTGAAGCAGGAATGTTAGCGGAAGAGCATATAAATAATTTTATGTTGTCCATAAATGTCAATGGAGTTACTAATGAAGATGCTGTCATCCGACTTTTTCCCTATACTTTACAAGGAGCAGCCGGATCATGGTATTTCCTTTTACCGTTTGGATCTATTACTAGTTGGGATATCTTTCAAGATCAATTTTTGACTAAGTTTGGTGATGATAGGTCTACAACGACACTGATCAATGAATTGTCTAATCTTAGAGCTGAGTCAAAGAGCCTATCAAGGATTTTAATTTACGTTTCAATAAATTGTTAAATAAAATTCCTATTGCCTCCAAGCCTAGTGAAGAAGTGTGAAGTGAATGGTACATCTTTGCTTTACCATCAAATATAGCAATCTTCGTTGATAGGGATAACAAAAAAAATTTATCAAACAATATGAAGGAAGCAACAGTAGTAGAGAAACGTATTGTTTCTCTAGAAAAGAAAAATGCGATAGAAGAACAAAAATCCAAAAAGGTTACTTTTAAAGAAGACCCCAAGAAAAAACAATCGAAAGATCCATTCAATTTAGAAGGATTGCAGAAAGTTTTGAAAACCATGTCCAACGAAATGGTTGACATTAAGAAACAAGTGGCAGAAACATCTTCTAAAAAGTCTTTCAAGCCTTTTAGAAGAAACCCTTCAACTGATTCAAAGCCACCAAATGCTATTACTAATGCTGAATCAGAAGAAGAAGAAGAGGAGATTGCTACTGAAGAAACTAATGATGAAGAAGAAGTTGTAGAAGTACAAGGTATGTGGGATTTCATCCTCCCAGATGAGGAAGATCAAGAAGCATCCCCGGTTAGTACTCGCAGTAGAAATCAACTTGATCCTCCTCAACCTACTCCTAAGCCAAAGAGTGCAAGCTCTATGACTAAAGACAAAGTTGCACCCAAGAAAACGACATCTAAAGCAACTCAAACCAGCCCAGTCCAAACAGATTCATCAACTCCATCAAAAACATTGATCGTTTCAGATGAAATGGAGTATAATATCATAGAAGACATGAAGAAGACTAGGGATAACATCAATTTTTATGAATTAAGCAAGTTAAAACACCAACAAAAGGTACTTTTGAAAGAATTACATGCTGTACCAGAAAAACCTTTGCCCGATCCTGTAATTTCTCAAGCTTCCAATGATATGGGAAGACCTCCAACTAATGCGATTAGTGAAGTTGATATAGAAAATATCACTTTAATTGGAGGAAGGTCGAGATCTCATACTCCTCCTTTTCTTCTTACTGACGAATTTTTCAATAAAAAATTTCATAATTGTTTAGTGGATTCTGGAGCTTCATCTAATATTCTACCAAAATCAATATGTGCAAAGTTGAACATTCAACCGCAAAAATCTGTTGTATGCATAGTCCAGTTAGATCGATCGCAAGTTGAAGTGATCGGCGAGTTAAATCAGGTTACCATAAGGCTGTCATCTAATCCAAAGGTATGTCAAGTTATCGACATTTTAGTTACAGATATTCCAGAATTTTATGGCTTAATTCGTAGCAGAGACTGGTCAGAAAACCTTCATGGATACTTCGCAACTGATTGGTCACACATGTGGCTTCCTTACAATGGTAAACCAAATTAGATAAAGGTTGAGCGAGAAAAACATCAGAAATACATAGTAACAGAACTGGAAGGAGAAAATGAACCGGTTGCATACAACAATAATATCATTGGCAACTATTCAGTTGATTCTTTCTTAGGAAATTTCAATGCTCATACTTCACCTTACTCAGAACATTCTGTTTTATCTCAAATAGAAAAATTTTCTCAAACAAATAGTTCTAGATGGATTAATTTTTTAGATACTCCTGTAAATAAATCTTTATTTTGGAAGTTATTTTTTGATGGTTCTAAGTCTAATGAAGGAGTAGGAGTAGGATGCGTGTTGGTTAGTCCAGAGGGAAACAAAATTATGCTAACTTGTAGACTCGAGTTCGATTGCACCAATAATATTGTAGAATATGAGGCTTTAGTCCAAGGATTATACAAAGAAATCAGATTAGACATCAAATATCTACAAGTTTTTGGATATTCTAAAATTGTAATCAAACAGGTACGCAATACTATACATTGTTTGTTAGGTCATTTAAAGCATTATCAATCTTTAGTTCAAGATCTAACTGAACACTTTATAGCATTTAATATTTCATCAATTCCTAGAATCTAGAATGCTAGTGCAGACCTCCTAGCTAACGTAGCCTCCAAGCTCATTCCTGTAGAAGACTATAGCCCTGATCGATTTTCAATCGAATTAATCTTCAGACCCTCGATTCTTGACAACATTACCAATTGGAGGATTTTCAATGATGATCCTGATATTGTAAGCTTCCTCACATCTGAAGGATCTTACACCAATCAGATAATTGATGAAGACCAATATGACATACAATTGCAACAAGATAGCACTAATAATGCTATGCCAAAGTGAGTAGTCAAGTTAGAAGACTTTTATGATTTGAAAGATTGATTCAAAAGATCTACCAATTCAAAACTGCAAAGTTCAACTTTGAATTATGAATTAGTAAATCTAGGAACTGATACCAAACCATAGAATATCAACCTAGGCCTCGGTATAGCTCCTGAAGAAAAATTGGCGTATGTTCATCTTTTGAAACAATACAAAAGTGTCTTTTCTTGGAACTATGATGAACTCAAAACTTATGACACTTTTATCATCCAACATACTATCCCAATGATAAATGATGAAAAACCTGTTCAATAAAAGATGAGAAAGATCCATCCCAATCTAGAAAACCAGATCAAATCTGAACTCAATAAGTTATTGAAAGCCAAGATTATTTTTCCCGTTCGACATTCTAAATGGGTTTCCAATATGGTTCCCGTTAGAAAGAAGAACGAAGACATTAGAATTTGTATTGACTTTCGAAATCTTAACAAAGCCTGTCAAAAATATAATTTTCCTTTGCCTCCTATGGAGAAAATATTGCAGGTAGTTGCAGGATTAGAATTAATGTCTTTCTTAGATGGTTTCTCTAGCTACAACCAAGTGTTGGTTCATCCTGATGACCAATTGAAAACCACATTCAAAACCAAATGGGGCACTTACGCATATCAAAAGATGCCTTTTGGTCTGATCAACGCTGGTGCCACATTTCAGAGAGAAATGGATATCTCTTTCAAGGTATTAGTTAACAAATTGGTGGTAATTTATTTGGATGATATAACTGTATATTCCAAGAAACGAAGCAATCATCTTAGAGATTTAAAACAAATCTTCCAACATTGTCAAAGGTATGGAATTTCACTTAACCCAAAAAAATATTTTTTTTCATTAAGTGAAGGAAAACTTCTTGGATTCATAGTGTCAAAATCTGGAATTCATATTGATCCTGATAGAATCAAGGAGATTTTCGAAATACCCTTACCTCGCAACAAGAAATCTATGCAATCTTTCCTTGGCCAGATTAATTTTGTGAAGATATTTGTCCAAAAATTTTCAAGAATTGTATATCCTCTACAAGCAATGATTAAAAAGAATTCAAACTTCAAATGGGGTCAAAACGAATATGAGGCATTCAATCTGATCAAACAAGCAATTGTTAATGCTCCATCTTTAGCAACTCTAATTTTTTCTGATCCTTTTATTTTGTATACATTTGCCTCTGATAAATCTTATGCTGCAATACTCACTCATGCAAATCAAGACAAGGCAGAAGCCCCAATTTCTTTTTTCAGTTCAAATTTACAGGGGGCTGAGTTGAATTATTCAGATGTAGAGAAACAAGCTTATGCTGTTTTCAAAGCAATTAAATATTTCAGACCCTTTCTACTTAAAACCCATACAAAAATCATAGTACCATTTCCAGCGGTAAGAAATCTCTTAGTACAGAAAGATGTGGGTGAGAAAAGAGCCAATTGGATTACTGCCTTACAAGAATACGATGTAGAAATCAAACCAGCAAGTATTGTAAGAGGTCAAGGCTTTTGCAAAATACTAGCGGGAGCATCGCTTATTTCTGAAAAACCATCTGCAGAGATACAAATGTATGAGGTAAGCCTTAATGATGTTGAATCATTATATGTTGATATCATATTTTATCTAAAGAATGGATATGCTCCTTCAAATCTCAATTACACCAAGAAAAGAGCTCTAAGGTTGAAGGAAAAACAATATCAGCTTGTGAATGATGTTATTTTTAGAATGAATTATGATTATGTTCTCCTTAGATGTCTTGAGAAATCTGAAGCTGAAAAAGTCTTGCAGGAACTTCACGATGGGCCAGCAGGTGGACATTATGCTGGAGATACTACTGCACATAAAATCCTTCGCGCAGGCTATTACTGGCCCACATTATTCAAAGACTCACATAGCTATGTAAGGAAATGTCAATTTTGTCAAACCACTACTGGAAGACAAAAGAAACCATCATTTCCATTACAACCAGTCAATATTGAAAAGCCTTTTGATCAATGGAGATTGGACATAATAGGTGAGATCGTTCCTCACTCTTCTAAGCAACATAGGTATACCATTACGGCAACTAATTATTTTACTAAATGGGTAGAATCAGTTCCTCTTAGGACTGCTAATTCCGAACATATCATCGAGTTCATAGATCAGTTCATAATCACCAGGTTTGGTTTACCTTCTGCTTTAATGTTTGATAACGCATCGTATTTTTTTGGCAATGCTATGACTGAATTTGCACTTAAGAGAGGTTTCAAACTTAAATAATTTTCCAATAATTATCCACAGGGAAATGGGTTAGCTGAATCTAAAAATAAAAACTTAATTAGAATCATTATGTGAACCATTGATCAAAATCATAAAAATTGGCATAAGTCTTTAATATACGCTTTATGGGTAGATTGAATAACACAGAAAGCCTCCATTGGCACTTCCCCCTTTAATTTATTTTATGGGAAAGAAGTGGTTCTTCCAACTCATCTAGCAATTCCTTCTTTGGCCTTAGTTCAATATATTGATGAAGCACCAACTTCTTCCTTACAACTAAGACAGTTGGAAATAATCAAGCTAGAAGAACAACGAGAATAGGCCAAAATAACTCATGCTCATCACCAAGAATTAGTTAAAGCTTCTTTTGATTCAAACATGATATCCAGAAAGGATTTTAAGGTCGGAGATCTAGTTTTAAAATGGGACAAGGCTCATGAGGAAAAAGGGAAACATACGAAATTTCAACGAATGTGGCTTGGTCCTTTCCAAATCACAGAGATCATAGGTCCATCTACTTTTATGTTACATGATTTGACAGGAAAAAGAGAGTCTTTACCTGTTAACAGACATATCCTCAAAAAATATTTTCCATAGGAGATCATTCTTCTATTTTTGTATATTAGTTTTTATTATTTTTCATAATAAAACCAGTTTTTAATGGTTACATTTGGAATTC
Organism: Pinus albicaulis; assembly: GCA_034641835.2. Classification (NCBI taxonomy): domain Eukaryota; kingdom Viridiplantae; phylum Streptophyta; class Pinopsida; order Pinales; family Pinaceae; genus Pinus; species Pinus albicaulis. The sequence goes on along the minus strand of CM076581.1, from coordinate 7,055,832 downwards.
ATGAAAAAGATACAAATTCTCTTTTAGATTTTGTTTTTTTTTTCACTTATATAAATAGAATTCTTTTAGAAAATTGATCATTATTATTGAAATATACAGTTAAAAGCTTTAGGCCTTGAAATGATACTAGTTTCAACTTTGAAAATTTTGATAAAAAGCAAATTTTATTGAGAAATTGTTCTATATCAGTCTAATGAAAAATATCAATAACAAAATAAAGATTCTCTGTTAAAAAGTTCTTTCCAAAAAACTCTACCATTTTCGTCCAGAATTATTTTAAGGAAACAATGACTTCCTCCCCACCTAGGAAATTACAATGTTCAGAGAATAATCCAATGATACACTTTAACTTAAAGAGTAAGAGGTCTCATCACGAGCTGACTTATCATGATCATAGATATTGTAGCTTGCTGACTTTGCCAATACTGCATACCACAATAGGGCAATGACTTAAGATTGTTGCAATCAAAACACAAGGGGTCTCATCACGAGCTAGCTTGTTTAGCAAAGTTATAAATCAAGTGAATGACACTGTCATAAATTGGCTACCAAACCAAGACATTTTTCTTTAAGGATAAAAAAGAAAAATGAAAGAAATAAGTGTGGATATGCATTTCTCTTTGAAAACTGTATATTTCCCTAAGTAGGATACAAGATCATTTATGGGTAATAGGTAAACTTGTCGAGGCTATAGATGCCTGCTGGCAGTAGTGGCTCTACTTACGACAAATGAGCATATTTAAAACTGATTTACAGAGAAGTCTTTGTTTTTATCTTTATAAACCAAGTAGTGACTGATATGGATACAAGGAATAGCTTGAGGAAGTGAATAGTCAAAAGTTGAATATAGAAGAAATGAAATATCATTGATAGATAAAATCATAATGTACTTTGTCTTTTTATTATAAAGTTTGATTTTCTGGAAAATTTTCTATTTTAAAAAGTTTAGAAAATTCAAAATAAAAGCAGAGATAACTAGTTCTTCCGAGTGAATCGCCAATTGTTGTGGCCAGCAACAACCCCCTTCTTATTTAGTATTATCACTAATATTAAATAAGTGGGGATCCTTATTCAAAAAAATTAAAAAATATTTTCTTTTTAGTGCTTGTTTTTTCCTTTTTCAATAAAACTTACTATCATAAACTTAGGAAAATATTCCTTGAAAAATCTAAAAAACTTAAGTTTTATGATAGCATAGAATAAAATAATTCTTTAAGGAATATCACATCGCAAAAAGGTAATGAATGCTTCTTTATAAGCGGAACACTAAAAAATGCGAGATTGCGATGCGAAACTACGCACTAAAAGAACATTCATCGCATCACATGCTTTGCATGTCATATCTTAAGCTGAAAAACCTCAAATCACTAATGTGCGATAACATATATCGCAAATCTCATTTCGCATAAAAATACATGAACGGATGTTTGTCATATGTTATGTCTTGCGATTTTCCGATATTGCTGTTAGCCCCCCTATGAAATTCTTGACAAGCAAGCTGGGGGCTATGTCATTTTGGAGACCTCCAAGGAATGCATCTCCCCTCCTAGACACATCATCCTTGAGGTCTCTCTATGCTTTGCCTTATACAAGTCCCCTTTGTTTTTTTACATCTAAATCCTCATTGGTTATAAAATTATATTCCTCAAAGGGCCCGTTATTATCCCCTGTCCCACTTGGTCAGGGTCCCCTTTCTTTCCCCCCCAATTCCCCTTGTTTGTTCCTGAAATCTTCCCTAATATCCCTGCACCCTTTGTTTTCCCTAAATCCCCCTTTAAATCCTATTCTTACCCTTCGTCTGGCCTTTTTTCACCCCTCATCCCCCCATCGTTGCCCTTGGCTAGCCTTAAAACAGTTTGGAAACGGGCCAAAAATCATAAATTTCATTGAAAATGGGTTAAAAAACCCACTTCCGACCATATGATAGGCCTCAGCCCTTTTCCCATTAGCCCCGCGCTCCTTTAACTTCCACAAAACCCATCGCTGTGACCAGGTTTTAACACTGAAGGGCGCTCACCGTATTTATTCATCGGGCACATCCTCGACCATCGATCCCGACATATTGGATGGCCAGCATTTAATCCGCAGCCCTCACGCTTTCCCTCGTTCAAACATTTTATTGAGCCATCGTCGTTCATTTCCCGCCAGATCGACGGTCCGAAACCTTTCCTGCCGGTGGACCCCGCAGCGCACTATGTCAAACCCGCCGGTTTCCATCGCACCGCTTATGTGCGGCAGGCAGTTTTTCTCCAATGCCCAGCGATTCCACTCATCGCATGCTGCATGTCCCCTATACGACGGAAAAACCGCCATCCCATCGCGCATTATCCTTCAGACCAAGCCGCGGAGCGATATGTGTAATACCCGTCTGATCTGTCAGCCCCCATCCGACGGCCATCGTCCCTCGAAGCAGCGCACTGCTTAACTCATGGCCCCCGTACTTTTGGCCCACTGTCTGTTGCGCTCCGCCGTTGATCTCCACCGCGATCAATGGCCCAGATTCGTTCCTTTGTCGTTGACTGTTCCACTGTCCCCGTTCCGGCACGTCACTCCCTCCACATGTCACACCATACCTTCGCCATCCCATATGCATAAATTCGTCCAAGGTCAGGTTTTTTAAGGCTTTCACGTATGTTTGCCCTGCATTTCGCTGAACCTCTGCCACCTCTGCTCTCTACCATTTTAAAGCCTTTCTCGCCATTCCTCCATAGTTCCTCCATCACCCACACAGACATCCACATCATCCACCCCATGCATTTCTTTCTTAATCAGTTTTCGTTCTTGCAGGGTTATCAGGAGTCAACGGTCGCCGTGACGCAAGATCTCTGTTACAGTGACAGAGGGATCAAAGAAGATCATCTTTAGCGATAGAATTTATACAAAAAATGACCCGGGAAGGTGAAGACAGGACTTTCATTAAAGAAAGGCAGAATCCAAACTCTAAAAATCTCCCAGCGCCATTAAAACCCGAGCTAACCCGTCAGAATAAAAAATGGAGCGGTAAGGTGCTGGAGTGCCAAGCAAAGAGATTAAGGCACGCTAATGAAGTAAGGTGTTGTAGTGCCAAGCAAAGAGATTAAGGCACGCTAATGAAGATCTTGAGCCTTAAATCTGTAGTTTAAAGTGGCAAAGCACCAGCTTGAAGACCCCGAGGATCGATCAGAAGGTCCTGTGCACAAGAAAAGGTAACATAAGGGTTTGCTCATCATCGGAATGTTTTCTTCGTCAAGTACAGGGTGCCCATACAGCTTTTATTATGCGTCGTGTCCCTGAAGGAATTCCCATCCTAACGGTAGCTCAAAACAACCAGAGCATTGATATGGCAGACCTCTCAGTAGTTTATTTTATTTTGTTCAAATCACCAGGAGTGCCACAGCCGAAACATGTCAAAATCATATCTATAGAAAATCACTCTTTCATAAAAGGGGTGACAGAGATTAAATACTCAGCATACAAGCAGAATGGGCCTCGGCCCTCTTTCTTTCAGATGTTGAATACAACATTTAGTGTTCACATACCTACTCAGTCGATCTTCTGTTCATCCTCTGCTATAAAAACACAGAAGGAAATTATTGTAAAAGTTGTTGATGAGATATCAGAGAAATGCAAGAAGTTTCCTCTTGAGACAAGTTCTCTGTGTAATATTGTAAGATAGGGTGAGATTTGATGTATTCAGAATGAATGTTCAAGCTGTGGGAAATGATGTACCTGATTGGTGTTGTTTTTAATATGAGAAACATGTTTCTTTGGATTCTGATCTAAAGCAGTTGGTGATTTTTTCCTTTCTCTGTGTTTGATTTCATTTCATTCCATTTCTATTGGCTCGCATCAGAATTTTGGCATAAGATTTACCCTTGATAGGTACTTTATGTTGCTGCTCTCCCGACCTTTTATGTTTTTTGCTTATATGTGTATCTGAATATTGATTTGAATTGATTTAACCAGTGTAGTGGATGTCATTGCCTGCTTTGTGATGTATGAATTAATAAAATCTATGTTTAGATGTTCTTGTTAGGATTTAGTTGGATGAGTTGAGAACACTGGGGGGTATAGAACTCTGTCCTTTCCCCACTAGGATATTTCCATCTCAATTAGCCTTTCTAATATCCCTTGTGTTGCCTCTGATTTTTTCCAAGCAGGTCTGGAGTTAAATGACCTCTGACCTGATCTATAGACAGGATTGGATGGTTCCCCTCCTTTCATTTTTAGTCCTTAATGTTCCATTTCACCAATCACCCTTTGAGATCCAAATTCTCTAGATGACTAGCCCAACTAAAAGCTTACACATTGAACACAACTAAACCCTTTCTTGACTCCATTGCCCAATGGCCTTGATGTTCCCTGAGTTATTTATCTTTGCCTAGTTTCCTCTTTGCTCATCCTTGTCTTATATTGGACCCTTCTCTCCTGATTCCCAACAACCAAACATAAACAATCAAACAAACAAACCTCGTGCCTATAACTAGCCTAAAATCATAACTTAGAGCCTCATAGACATACACTTTGACTCATATAGAGAGATCCCTCTCTAGACCTAGGAGGGCTAGATCCTAAGGTCTGAAAGTGGTTCTATGTTGTCTCATCTTTTGGTCTTGTCAACCTGGCCAAAACATAGGAACCCCAACATAATGGTGACTCCGTTGGGGACAAATTGAGTGCATTACCCTTTGAACATCCCTAAGCATTCAAAACCCTCCATCTCTGGTTAGGTTGACAGTAAGTCACTCCTTTCTTAAATCGACTTCTATTGTTGAGTGTCCATCATACTCTTAGACAGAGTCTGGAAAGGGCCAGGTAGCCTCCAGATCTCACCCTCTTTGGAGGTGACATATCTGGTAAATGCCATCCCAGTCAATCTCTGGTTGGAGTTTGCTATTTTTTAGGAGATTCCTGAAAGGTGATAGTGCCTGAGCACTGTGGTGGACAGTGTAACCCCTTGGAAATACCCTAAACCTTCCACCTAGCAACTCCATAGTTCCTAAAAGATCAAGACTCCACTGGTGATCAGTAGGCCTGCTGATTATCTTGGTTTCACATTAGACTCCACTGGGAGACCAACATTTGAAACAAAATTAACCACAATAGAAGTACCAAGTAGGGTTAAGCTGCTTAGTTAGAAGTATAACATTCTGGCTTTCAGAACCATTCACACAAGAGCTTATCCTAATCCTGACCCACCTGAAATAGTTGATAACCCCGAGATCATCCTCAAGAGATCTCCTGTACCTAAGGGACCAACTATTCCAGTCACATCTATAGAGCTAACTCTACACCAGAAGACCTAACAGCTCTATCACATTTTCTCCCTGACCTAGACCCTCCAAACAATTTACCAAGAGCTAGGTTATTCAGTCATCTACACCAGCCAGACCTTGAGCTTCACAATACACCATCTCATAGTGGTCAACATACTAGGGACAGGGGAACCCCTCTGTTGGGGGTTCCCACGTTTTGGCAGATTTGGCAATACCAAAAGATGAGACAACATCAAACCACTTTGGGGCCCTAGGATCTAACCCTCCTGGACCTGGAGAGGGATCTCTCCAAATAGAGCAAGAATGATATATCTTTGAAATCTCAAATTGGGATATTAGGCTAGGTATGAAGCACAAATGGGGGGTTTAAATGATTTGGTTGGTTGGTTGCTGGGTTGGTTAGGAGATCATAGGCTGAGAAAGTAATGGGAGGGAAGGAACAAAGCAGCAAGAAGTTTCAGCTAAGAGGGTAGGCCGAGAAGGTGCCATCCATTGGGCTATGGAGTCATGAAAGGAAATTACATGCAACAACTAGCCAAGGCTTTCAAAGGGCAAGTCATATACACTAAAGGGTCTTTTAGGCAGATGGTGGAATGGAACATTAAGGAGAGAAAGTGGAAGAAGGAAAGACAACCAATTTTCTGTCTATAGATTAGGTTAGAGGTCATTTAACTCCAGACCTGCTTGGACATACTCAAAGGAAGCTCTCAAAGAGGGACAAATGAGCTGCTTATAGATCGGACCAGAGGTCATTTAACTCTAGGTCTACTTTAGCAACTCCAAGGGAAAACAAAGATAAATTTGACAAAGAAACATCCAAGCAGCAAACCCATAAGTTCATACATTAGCCAGCAGGCAATAACATCCACTGCACTGGTTAAACCCCATGAATTCACTCTTGGATAACACATAAAGCAGAAAACGTTAAGGTAGGGAGAGCAGGAAACATAGGGCACCTAGCAAGGGTGAATCCTATGTCATACTTCTGTTGCCTACCAAAAGAACATGAAACAGTATGAAAATGTAATAAACAGAGTTAGGGAAAACATCACCAATAGTAATAGACCAGGATCCTGTGAAATGTGCTTTGATTAATTGATGCAAAACCAGTCATGTACACTGAGCTCAATGGCTAATACAATCCAGACTTTCTCCTCCCAGCCTATTACATACAACTACTCTGCTACTCCCTCCCAAGACTGTTCTAACAGTCAAGAATGAATCCCTCTAATAGCAAATTGCCCAACAGCTGAACCACAAAAAACCCTTTACATTATGTTCTCGGAGATTTTTATAGGAGAAGAGGAAGAAACAGAAGCAGGTGGACAATTAAATGAGTCTCATTAAGATGGAATGGTGGAGGAAACCGAGTCCATCTTGCTTAATGGCATTGTGCTATACTCTGTAGATTGGTTGGAGACGTTTTCCAGGTCGATATTGACCTTTGATATGTTCTTTAAGTCCTTACGGCAGTCTGGAAATCTGCGTTGCCATTCTGGAATAAATGAACTAGATGGGAAAACTGCAAGGCCGCTCCATACCTCCATAACTGCTGCCTGACTGTCTTGAATGGACTTCAGTCAGTGCAATTAATCATTTCAGGGCTTGAGGAGATATGAGGAGTGTTGTAGGTAAACGTCTTTCCTGGAGGAAATGCGTTCTGCTGATATTAAAACGCGGATATGACCTTTGCGTGCTTAAGTCTTCAAACCGTGCCCTTTCCCTTTGAATGCGGGGTTTAAACATTAACTTCATTAATAACAGGCACCAACCTCCCTTTGAATTCCTTCTGCTGGTCTGTTGACAAATGCTGAAACGGCCTCTCTGTGCTGTCTGCGTAATAAAATACACCTGTTATAAACCTGGGCAGTAGTGGTGGAGAAGTGCTTTGGAGGCCTGGAGGAACGGTGGCAGAACAGTGGGAACAGCGGAAACAATGAGAAGTGGTGGAAGAAACAATTATAGTGTAGAACCCAAAGGTTAAACGTTTGGGCGAATAACACAGGGAAACGGAGAAAAGCAATGGAGTGGAGCCACGAAGGTGGGACCCGGGCTAAATCACAATCGCAAATCGCAATCGGGAGATGGAAGTGGAGCGGAACGATAAGCATGGGATTTGCGATGCGATGGGAAATTCCTTTGAAAATTCAATATATGACCAATTTCCCGTTTACAAAGGAAAAACCCTTTATTTATATGAAAAGGCAGAAGATTAGTACGGTGGGCCCGGGGTTCGAATCGCAAATCGCAAATCGCAAGATGGAATGGAGCAGAAGGATCATCGCAACGCAGAGCAAAGAACTGCAATTGCGATATTGCGATCGGGCGGAGTTGCGATGGAGGGCAGTGCGATGGGTAGAAAATGCGATGGGCAGAAAATGCGATGTGCGACATGCGATCGGGGCGATGGATGCGATAGGGAAAGTGCGATGGGGAAAGTACGATGGGTGATCGCATCGCAAATATTTGCGATGGATCGATCGCACAACGAACACGCGATTTGCGACTATGCGACATAAGCAGCGGGTTATAACATATGAAACTTTATAATAAAGTTCTATTATAATGTATGGCAGGGGTTAAAAGGGGAAGTGGTTTAGGCCTATGGTAAACTTAAAAGTGGGTTTTAAGCCCATTTCAATGGATTTAAAGGCAAGAAGGGGTACGATAGAGCAATAAAGGGGAATGATGGCCAACAAAGGGTAAGGGAAGAAATTAAAGGGAATTCGAAAAGGTAAGAAGGGAAAAAGAAAGGGGAATAAAGGGGAGCAAGATAGAAGCTAAGTGGGGGGTTGAAATAAGAGGGAAAAGGGGGCCTTTGGGCATTTCTTCACAAACAGAGAGGCTTTATAATAGGAATCAGCAGAGGGGAATTTATCAAAGGGTAAAAGACACATAGAGGCTTCAAGGAGACTGTGTTTTTAGAGGAAATGCATTCCTTGAAGGCTCAAAAACAATTTAGCCCCCCTTGCTTGCCAAAAATTTTATAGGGGGGGCTGACAGTGGCTCCACATGGGGATGGCTTTTTCTTGAAGGAGTCAAGAATTCAGAAAATGATCTCTTGGTGTAGGCCAGGTGCCTGCTGCTTGAACCATCCATTTCATTCTTTGATCAGCTGCCACAAGCTATGAAGACAATATATCAGCAGTAAAATTCTCCCAAACAACTACCTACCCACACTATAGTTCTAACATTTTTCTTTTGGGTGCACTTGGACTTGCAGACCCTTTACATCATCAATTTTTTACAAACAGGAAAATAACCCTATTCTACTTCTACCCTTATTACTCCATGAGACCAGATTAGACTGTTGGTCTCACATGTTTCTCTACCTACACTACTACCTGCTAGGATTAGATTGTCTAGTAGGTTTCTTCTCTACATTCTAAGATAGAAATTGAAATGACTAACTACATGCTCATAGACTGAGATTTATTGAGCTTTTCCTACCTACCCTACTCTACTGAAATATTTACAGTCTAGCTTACAAACATTGTCTTCCAATGTAACCAGTCCATCAAGTGATCCCATGGCTGGTCCTCTTTGCTCAACTCCTTGAGCATGATGGATAGGCAGGGCAACTCCCACTCTTTTTGCTCAATAACAGCAACTTTGAAAAATTTTCTCTCTGTTTGCAACATGCTGCTCAACCAGACCCTTGATCCTTCCTCATGTGTTTGCAGAAAATGTGCATAAGGATCATGAAACGATACTTGGCTATGAATATCTGGCAGGCAGGCTCCAACAGGCTTTCTTCTTCTTCCACTGGATCAAGAATGAGACTCTCTTGGAGTAGAGTGTCTCCTTCATCTCCTGAACTACAGGACTCATCGTATATTGCAGCCGAGTCCTCCTGGAGCTCTGACATGTCTTGTGCTACTGGACCGAGCTCTGTGAAGAGATCCATGTATTCTTGAGCAGGGTCTTGTTCCATTTCCTCCTCTTTTTCAAGAGAAAGCTCGTTATTCACATCCTGCTCAAGAACCTCTTCTTCATCTTCTGAAAGGAAAAACTGCTGGTTTCCAGTCTCACTGATGATCTGCGGTAAAGCAAAATAAATATTCAAAGAATATTCATCCGCTATTATACTGTCATAGCTCTCCCCATTAGTGTCGTAAATGGCCTGCATTGGCTCATTACTCTCTGGCAGTGAAAAGGATTGATTCTCCTCCCATAAATCTACTAATGATGAACCTACAAGATCTTCTTCTGTTTAGAGAACATCATCATCAGATAGATCAAAGATAGGGGAATCATGAATGTAAGTAATGATGCCAACCAGACATACTGGATCATCAGCAGATTTTTCTTCACTCTGATTTACATTTGAGCCTTCCAACTCTGTACAACATAGCTCATCAGATGAATGGGCACGGATGTCTGATGTGCGAAAAATTTCAGAGGCTGGCTATCCATTGCTGATTTGATCTATTTCTTCCTCTGTCAAAGGGGAGGATGGTCTTGTGTCCATTTGTGCAGAAGTGCAGCAGCTCTCTGTTTCCTCTGAAGACTGGAGTTGGGGCAGGGTGTCATCTTGAGCCTCAACTATCAGGGATGATGAATCAGCAACCAAGTTTTCAGGAATATCTTGAAAAAGGTCCACAGTCTCTTGACTGTTTTCTTCCTCAGTCGATTCATCCTTGTTTTTGTGGCAGCTAGGATGCATATGAAATTCTTGAATGGCTGTCAACAGATCTTCAGATTGCGTATTAACCAAATCCTCATCAATGTCTAACAGGTACTGTATGATATTCTGAGATTGATCACAACAGTCCCATGATAAGGATGGAGAATTCCCTTTATAATTCTTGTAAAATACTTGGTGCATGTCCTTTAAAGAAAACAAACTCCGAGGTTCTAACCATTCATACCAGATCCTAGCCTTTCCTTCCAATGTCGCCATGAACATTTTCATTAGGCAGTCTTCATGCCATTCAACTTTAAATTTCCACACATGTATATGAAACTTAATGAGATGTAGCAAGGGGTCCTCAGTGTTTTCGCCCTAAAAAATAGGCAGGTTTTTCAACCAGTCCACTTTAGGCATTTTGTGTGGAAATCCAGGGATATGCTCCCTGCTCATTGGGGCATATCTTCTCTGTATGCGTGGAAGCATGTTGTAAATCGGAAAGAGGTCACTGTGTCTTTTCAACCAGTTTCAGAGTCTTCCACCAGTGGAGTCATTAGGTCTTTAGATTATAGGGAGTGTGGAGTCGCCAGGTGGATGAATTTAACTATTTGAAGCAGGCTGCTGTCCACCATCAGCAATGAGAAGCCAATCTAACCAGAGATTCTGGGTCTATGAGTGCCTAAGAATGTTTAAGGTGAAATGCACTCGATCCCTAGCGGAGTCGCCATTATGTTGGGGTTCCCACGTTTTGGCAGATTTGGCAATACCAAAAGATGAGACAACATCAAACCACTTTGGGGCCCTAGGATCTAGCCCTCCTGGACCCGGAGAGGGATCTCTCCAAATAGAGCAAGAATGATATATCTTTTAAAGCTCAAATTGGGATATTAGGCTAGGTATGAAGCATAAATGGGGGGTTTAAATGATTTGGTTGGTTAGGAGATCATAGGCTGAGAAAGTAATGGGAGGGAAGGAACAAAGTAGCAGGAAGTTTCAACTAAGAGGATAGGCCAAGAAGGTGTCATCCATTGGGCTATGGAGTCATGAAAGGAAATTACATGCAACAACTAGCCAAGGCTTTCAAAGGGCAAGTCATCTACACTAAAGGGTCTTTTAGGCAGATGGTGGAATGGAACATTAAGGAGAGAAAGTGGAAGAAGGAAAGACAACCAATTTTCTGTCTATAGATCAGGTTAGAGGTCATTTAACTCCAGACCTGCTTGGACATACTCAAAGGCAGCTCTCAAAGAGAGACAAAGGAGCTGCTTATAGATAGGACCAGAGGTCATTTAACTCTAGGTTTTCTTTATCAAATCCAAGGGAAAACAAAGATAAATTTGACAAAGAAACATCCGAGTAGCAAACCCCTAAGTTCATACATCAGCCAGCAGGCAATAACATCCACTGCGCTGGTTAAACCCCATGAATTCACTCTTGGATAACACATAAAGCAGAAAACATTAAGGTAGGGAGAGCAGGAAACATAGGGCACCTAGCAAGGGTGAATCCTATGTCATACTTCTATTGCCTACCAGAATAACATGAAACAGTATGAAAATGTAATAAAAATAGTTAGGGAAAAAATCACCAATAGTAATAGACCAGGATCCTGTGAAATGTGCTTTGATTAATTGATGCAAAACTAGTCATGTACACTGAGCTCAATGGCTAATACAGTCCATAATTTCTCCTCCCAGCCTATTACATACATCTACTCTGCTACTCCCTCCCAAGACTGTTCTAACAGTCAAGAATGAATCCCTCTAACAACAAATTGCCCAACAGCTGAACCACAAAAAACCCTTTACATTATGTTCTCGGAGATTCTTATAGGAGAAGAGGAAGAAATAGAAGCAGGTGGACAGTTAAATGAGTCTCATTAAGATGGAATGGTGGAGGAAACCGAGTCCATCCTGCTTAATGGCGTTGTGCTATACTCTGTAGATTGGTTGGAGACGTTTGCCAGGTCGAGATTGACCTCTGATATGTTATTTAAGTCCTTACGACAGTCTGGAACTCTGCGTTTCCATTCTGGAATAAATGAACTGGATGGGAAAACTTCAAGGTCGCTCCATACCTCCATAACTATTGCCTGACTGTCTTGAATGGACTTCAGTCAGTGTAATTAATCGTTTCAGGGCTCGAGGAGATATGAGGAGTGCTGTAGGTAAACGTCTTTCCTGGAGGAAATGCATTTTGCTGATATTAAAATGCGGATATGACCTTTGCGTGCTTAAGTCTTCAAACCGTGCCCTTTCCCTTTGAATGTGGGGTTTAAACATTAACTTCATTAATAACAGGCACCAACCTCCCTTTGAATTCCTTCTGCTGGTCCGCTGACAAATGCTGAAACGACCTCTCTATGCTGTCTACATAATAAAATACACCTGTTATAAACCTGGGTAGTAGTGGTGGAGAAGTTCTTTAGAGGCTCGGAGGAACGGTGGCAGAACAATGGGAACAACAGAAACAATGAGAAGTGGCGGAAGAAATGATTATAGTGTAGAACCCAAAGGTTAAACGTTTGGGCGAATAACACAGGGAAATGGAGAAAAGAAATGGAGTGGAGCCACGGAGGTGGGACCCGGGCTAAATCGCAATCGCAAATCACAATCGAGAGACGGAAGTGGAGTGGAACGATAAGCATGGGATTTGCGATGCGATGGGAAATTCCTTTGAAAATTCAATATATGACCAATTTCCCGTTTACAAAGGAAAAACCCTTTATTTATATGAAAAGGCAGAAGATTAGTACGGTGGGCCCGGGGGTCGAATCGCAAATCGCAAGATGGAATGGAGTGGAAGGATCATCGCAACCTGGAGCAAAAAACTGTGATTGCGATATTGTGATCGGGTAGAGTTGCGATGGAGGGCAGTGCGATGGGTAGAAAATGCGATGTGCGACATGCGATCGGGGCGATGGATGCGATCGGGAAAGTGCGATGGGGAAAGTGCGATGGGTGATCGCATCGCAAATATTTGTGATGGATCGATCGCACAACGAACACGCGATTTGCGACTATGCGACATAAGCAGCAGGTTATAACATATGAAACTTTATAATAAAGTTCTATTATAATGTATGGCGGGGGTTAAAAGGGGAGTGGTTTAGGCCTATGGTAAACTTAAAAGTGGGTTTTAAGCCAATTTGAATGGATTTAAAGGAAATAAGGGGTATGATAGATGAATAAAGGGGAATGATTGCCAACAAAGGGTAAGGGAAGAAATTAAAGGGAATTCGAAAAGGTAAGAAGGGAAAAAGAAAGGGGAATAAAGCGGAGCAAGATAGAAGCTAAGTGGGGGGTTGAAATAAGAGGGAAAAGGGGGCCTTTGGGCATTTCTTCACAAACATAGAGGCTTTATAATAGGAATCAGCAGAGGGGAATTTATCAAAGGGTAAAAGACACATAGAGGCTTCAAGTTGACTCTGTTTTCAAAGGATATGCATTCCTTGAAGGCTCAAAAACAATTTATCCCCCCTTGCTTGCCAAAAAATTTATAGGGGGGGCTAACACCCTCCATCTACACCTCCTGACATTCACTTCATTCAAAACTTGGGGCTCTCCCACCCTAGATCTGCTCAACAAACTTTTGCTGGTCCTAGTATCCCTGTCATCCATATACCAGCTGCTCAAATCAATCCTTTACCCCATCAGAATATCATCATGGAAGCCTGGTATGCTCCCTTAGTATTACCCCAGCCTTTGTTACCCTTACCAAATGATTATCAATCAAAGATCCCACACTTCACTACAAAAGATTCCATAACAGCTCAGCAACATGTAGATAAAATGGAGGATTCTTTTGACTACATGGAAATCGATGACGAGACAATCAAAATGAGAATCTTTGCCCAAAGCTTAGGGAGTGATGTAAAGAAATGGTTTAAAAGCTTACCTCCTGGCAGTATCCAAGATCTTCCTGCATTATATCGGACCTTCATAGACAAATGGGAAGTTAGGGAAAACCCTCGCCAGCTCCTAGTAGAATACATGACCCTTAAAAGGAACGTGGGAGAGAGTGTCCAGGATTACACAACAAGATTTAACATCATTTACAATGCCCTTCCTCCACATATGAAACCTCCACAAGGCATGGCTCTAGCAAAGTACCCTGATGGGTTTGATGTTGACATGGCCTATGAGCTTAGGGATAAAGAGTACACCACATTGGAGGACATGCAGAACGGAGCAGTGAACATAGAGGCAAACCTGATTGAGAAAAGAGCAAGACTGAGATATGAGAAGAGGGTAACATATAGGGATGACACTATAGCTTCCACATCAGACCCAAACTATGACAGAATATATAAAAATGTGGATAAGCTGCAACAAATGATGGAAAAAATTGTTGTCACAGTTAGCAATCAGAATAGGAACCAGAACCAAAATCAGAACCAGAACTTTAGAAGAAACAACAATGCTCCCAACAGACAGAGAGAGTCAGATCAACAAGTAACTCCCCCATTCCAAGAGAAATTTTTAGATGAAGATGAGGGAATCATAGAAGAATCTGAAGGGAATACAATAAACATGTTTGAAATAGAAGACTCAGTCCTTAACTGTGATTCAGGGGAAGATCAGCCCTCACCTTCATACTGGGATGAGGAACGGTTAGAAACTAAAGATTACAGATTAGGATTTGAAAATGCCATGATGCAGGTCAGAGAACAGTATGAACTTAGGAGCAAAAAGAACCAAGAAAACTCCAAAACTAAGGCTCCTGAGGTTACCATCAAGAAAAGTCCTGACAAATCTTCTAAAGTGACTGCTGAAAATAGCAAAAAAGCAGCTGAAAGTTCTGGGAAAAACAAAGAAAAAGACAACCAAAACGTTGAAAAACAAAGACAACCAGCTAGTAGCACTGACACTGTGGTTAGTGCTCCTGATAAAACTGTCACCAACCCTGTACATAGTGAGAAATCACAATCTGATACAGCCACTAAGACAGTGGCAAATAAAACAGAATTGAGCGTTACAAAGGTCCAATCCACTTTCAATCTGGAAAGTGAGATTGCAAAAATCAAAATCTCTGTACCATTATCTGAGCTGGCCACTCAAGATGTATATAAGGGCCAAATTTTGAAAGCCTTGAATTTAGGAGAAATCAATGATTCTGTAGACCTGAATGATGATCAACCGGCTCTACTCTTTGGTCCAAAGATTGAGGGAAAGCTTCAGGAAGGGGTAGTTCCACCTTTTTATATCAGTCTCAACATTCATGAAAAAATATTTCATAATGCCATGCATGATTCTGGGGCATCACACAATCTAATGCCTAAGGTGGTGATGGAAAAGCTAGGCCTAGAGATAACACGACCTTACAAAGATCTATATTCATTTGATTCGAGCAGAGTAAAATGCCTAGGCCTAATCAAAGACTTATGTGTGAGCTTGACCCAAATTCCAGCTAAATGTATGGTCATGGATGTGGTGGTGGCAAATGTGCCACCCAAGTATGGTATGTTATTATCTAGATCATGGGGAGCCAAGCTGCAAGGGAAAATGCAGATGGATGGCTCATATGCCACTATCCCTATCTTTGGCCAACTTAGAAGACTGTATAGAGAGTCCCAGATGAAATTCCTAGTCAATAGCCCTGAGAAGCCTGAAAATTCACCATTATACTCTTTACACATAGACCTGGATTATTTCATTCTTTATAACGACCAATCCTTAAGAGAGCCAGAGTCTGAATGCAGAAATACAAGCAAGGACACAGAGCCCATGAAATTTAGCATAATGGCCACCCTAGAAGAATATGATGAAGAAAACCATGGGAAAGATAATGAAAACGAAACTCAGAATGAACCAGAAACACAATGCAGTCAGCCTATTAGTCACACCCCTCAAAATAATACACCACGTGAAGAACACGACAACCCACAACCTAGTACAGATCCCCTAACACAGCATAATGGCGAACCCCTGTGGGAAATGAATTTTGATGGGTCCTGTACTAGAAAAAATGCTGGAGCAGGGGTGTGGCTACGTAACACAGAAAATGATCATGTAGAGAGCCATGCTGTCAATCTGCACTTCAAATGCACTAATAATATTGCAGAATATGAGGCTCTTATTCTTGGCTTAAACCAGTTGAAAAAAGTAGGAGCCCGTAGGATAACTGTGCGAGGAAACTCTGAGTTAGTGATCAAACAAGTGAACGGTGAATATGCAGCGAAACATCCCCGATTAAGAGCATATAGGAATGACAATCTGGATTTACTGAAAACATTTGTTGAATATGAATTAGTGTTCATTCCCAGGAGTCAAAATGTTATTGCAAATGGATTAGCTTGTATAGCTATTTCATATCCTAAGACTCCCCCTGACCATCAAATCATCATTCAGACCAAGTTTAGACCTGCAGTGCCAGGCAACGAAAAATATTGGTAGGTCTTTGAAGGAGAAAAACAGATTGAAGATTTTTTGGTGGGCAGAAATGAGTTTGAATTTTCTGATTCTGACTCAAATTTTGATGACAACTGCCCAGGTGAGGATCCCCCAGATGAACAAGAAACACCCTGTAACATAGAAATAAATGCCCTTTCTGAAGAAACTGGAAGTGCAACCAAAAAATGTGAAAACGCGGATAATGAAGAAATGGAGGTGTTGCAGGCCAAAGACAAGAATATACCCAGAGTCCTAGCACCCTTGGAAGACCTTTTTTACTTTGATGATGTTGCAAAGAAGCCCACTATAGAACACGTAGGCTCATATGTTGAAGAATGCAACATAGGCACTGAAGATAAGCCCAAAATGATCAAACTGGCTAAGTCTATACCTGCAAACATGAAGAAGAAATACATTGACATGTTTAAGGAATTCATAGATGTGTTTGCATGGAGCTATGGAGACTTAAAGGCCTATGACACCAACATCATACAACACAAGATACCCTTGAAGGAAAATCAGAATCCTTTCAGACAAAAACTCCGTAGGATCAATCCAAAACAATTGCCTGCAGTTGAGAAAGAGATTAAGAAGATGTATGATGCAGGCATAATAGTTCCTGTGAGGTTTTTTGATTGGGTGTCAAATCTAGTGGCTGTGAGGAAGAAAACAGGAGAGATCAGATTATGCATAGACTTCAGAAACCTCAATAGAGCCTCCCTGAAAGAAAACTACCCCTTGCCTAGAATGGAACACATCTTACAGAAGGTAGTGGGCTCTAAGAGAATCTCCCTGCTTGATGGTTTTTCAGGATATAACCAAATATTGGTACTCCCAGAAGATCAACTCAAAACAGCATTTACCACTCCATGGGGCACCTTCATGTATGTGAAAATTCCCTTTGGGTTGATGAATGCTGGCGCCACCTTCCAGAGAGCGATGGATATAGCTTTCTCAGATGAGATAGGACAATTCATAGTTATCTACTTGGATGAGTTGACTGTCTTTTCCAAAACTGAAGAAGAACATCTCAAACATCCGAGGAAAGTTTTCGAAAAATGTAGAAGGTATGGTCTATCCTTAAATCCTAAGAAAACTATTTTTGGGCTGCAAGAAGGTAAACTTCTAGGCCATATCATTTCTGAGAAAGGGATCAGGATAGACCCACAGAGAGTTGAGGGAATACTCCAAATCACACACCCAAGAAACATCAAGGATCTACAGTCCTTCATTGGGAAAATCAACTTCTTGAGGAGATTTATTCCCAATCAAGCTGAACACCTTAGGAACATGACTAACATGCTAAAGAAGGGTGTGGGAGTGAAATGGACTGTAGGAGCTAGACAATCTTTTGAATCTATAAAAATTGCACTCACACAAGCTCCTGTTCTGATCAGCCCTGATTTCTCAAAAGATATTCTGATATTTTCATTTGCCTCAGAGCACACCATAGCTGCGGTTTTGCTGCAGAAAAATGCAGAAGGTAATGAACAGCCAATTTCATTTTTCAGCAAAGCCTTAAGAGAGGCACCCTTGAAGTACAACATTATGGAAAAGCAGGCCTATGCCCTGGTGAAGGCCTTAAAATACTTTAGGGTGTACATTTTGCATTCTCACACCATTGCTTATGTGCCAAATATAATGGTCAAAGATATCTTGTCCCAAGACCCTGATGGGAAAGGGGCAAATGGATTGCTACCATCTTAGAATATGACCTTGAGATAAAGCCCACCAAACTGATCAAAGGTCAAGGCCTAGCCCAATTAATGGTTGAATCTAATCTGCAGGCCCTTGACATTAACATGATAAATGCCTTAGATGAGCAGGAAGTATTTCCTCATCCAACTGTCGAGGAGCAGTTTCAAAACTCTCCTTGGTATACTGATGTACTTTACATGCTCAACAACCTCAATGCCCCTCCAGAACTATCCAAAACTAAGGCCAGATTCATAAAACTCAAAGCTAGAAACTACTGCATCCTGAATGAAAACTTATATTGGAAAAATCCAAATGGCCTATTGCTAAAATGTTTGTCTGAAATCGAAGCTGAAAATGTTAAACAAGAGTTTCATGCTGGAGAATGTGGAGGCCACCTGAGTTGGAAAGCCACTGCAAATAAAATACTCAGGGCTGGTTACTATTGGCCTACACTCTTCAATGATGTCCATAAAATGATACTTGCCTGCCACAAGTGCCAGATCTTTGAAGGTAGAAGAAAGCTTCTCCCCCTCCCATTACAACCCATCACTGTAGAGGGTCCCTTCATGCAATGGGGCCTAGAATTTATTGGATAGATTCACCCGTCTTCTTCTGGGCAACATAAGTGGATCCTGACTGCCACAGATTACTTCACTAAATGGATAGAAGCCATACCCACTAGGAATGCCACTGATTCTGTCATCATTAGGTTCCTAGAAGACTTCATCCTATCTCGGTTTGGCTATCCAAGGAAAATAATCACTGACAATGCTGCTGCCTTAGGATCCAAGAAAATGGTTGATTTATGTCACAGGTACGGAATAACACTTGGGCATTCAACTGCCTATTACCCCCAGGGTAATGGATTGGCTGAATCATCTAACAAAAGCCTGGTCACAATCATTAAGAAGCTGCTGGAAGAGAACAAAAAGTCATGGCATAAAAAGTTGATACATGCTTTGTGGGCTAACAGGCTCACCACAAAGAAATCTATTGGCATGTCACCATTCCAGCTGGTTTATGGAACAGAAGCAGTTTTCCTACTAGCCTTGGAGTTCCAGTAATCAAACTTGTTCAGGAGATCCAATCAGAGGAAGACAACATGATAAGAAGGATAAATGAAACCATCCATCTTCAGCAAACAAGGGAGCAGGTGTATAGAAGAGCTATCAGAGTTCAGGAAAACATAAAGAGGCAGTTTGACAAAAGAACCAAAGCTGCTGATTTCAAAATTGGTGACAAGGTTCTGAGGTGGGACTCAAGGAGAGAGGACAAAGGCAAACATGGCAAGTTTGACAGGTTGTGGCAAGGCCCATATATCATCCAAGCCACTGTGGGTCCAAATGCATTTTTCCTACAAGAACTTGATGGTACAGAGATGTTTGGGGGTCCTGTCAATGGCAGGATGCTCAAGCATTACTTCTGCTAAATTCCAATTTCCACTTTCATTTTTCATTGTACATACCATTGTAGTTTTTCATATTTAAGAGAAAGAGGAAAATGTTCAGATATGTTCAAAACATGAACCTCTGAAGTACAGAGATTGGCTCTAATAAACTCAAAACCTGAGCCAAAGAAGAGAAGACAGCCGGTCCTAACATGCCCAAAATCTGGACTAGCAAGGAACAAAGAAGAATCAGCTCTAATATGCCCAAAACCAGAGCTGAAATCAAAGAAAAGAGGTGACTCAAATATGCTCAAAATCTGATTCACAAAGAAAGAAGGATATTTCAAATTGCAGATTTCATACCTTCACAGTTTGTTTGCATTTTTTTACAAGTCTTCACTCCAGCAAGTCAGACAGTCTAATCTTGGCTTGGCTGTTTTTCAATTTCCTGTCTTAGAATGTAGGAGAAGAAACCTGCTAGACAGTCTAATCCTAGCAGGTAGTAGTGTAGGAAGAGAAACATATGAGGCCAACAGTCTAATCTGGTCTCATGGAGTAATAAGGGTAGATTTAGAATAGGTTATTTTCTTGTTTATAAATAAAATGATGTAAAGGGTCTGCTAGCTCAAATGCACCCTAGAAGAAGAAAAAATGCTAGGAATCTAGTTTGGGTAGGTAGTTTGATTGGGAAAAATGCTTCTGCTGATGTAACATATTCATATTGTGGCAGCTGAAAATCAAAGAATAAATATGGCTTATGGCAGCAGGCATCTAGCCTACACCAAAGATTATTTCTGGTTTCTTGACTCCTTCAAGAAGAAGCCATCCCCACGTGGAGCCACTGTTAGCCCCCCTATGAAATTCTTGACAAGCAAGCTGGGGGCTATGTCATTTTGGAGACCTCCAAGGAATGCATCTCCCCTGCTAGACACATCATCCTTGAGGTCTCTCTGTGCTTTGCCTTATACAATTCCCCTCTGTTGTTTTCCATCTAAAGCCTCATTGGTTATAAAATTTTGTTCCTCAAAGGGCCCGTTATTATCCCCTGTCCCCCTTGGTCAGGGTCCCCTTTCTTTCCCCCCCAATTCCCCTTGTCTGTTCCTGAAATCTTCCCTAATATCCCTGCACCCTTTTTTTTCCCTAAATCCCCCTTTAAATCCTATTCTTACCCTTCGTCTGGCCTTTTTTCACCCCTCATCGCCCCATCGTTGCCCTTGGATGGCCTTAAAACACTTTGGAAACGGGCCAAAAAATCATAAATTTCATTGAAAATGGGTTAACAAACCCACTTCCGACCATATGATAGCCCTCATCCCTTTTCCCGTTAGCCCCGCGCTCCTTTACCTTCCACAAAACCCATCGCTGTGACTGGGTTCTAACACTGAAGAGTGCTCACCGTATTTATTCATCCGGCGCATCCTCGACCGTCGATCCCGACAAATCGGATGGCTAGCATTTAATCTGCAGCCCTCGCAATTTCCCCCGTTCAAACCTTTGATTGAGCCATCGTCGTTCATTTCCCGCCAGATCGACGGTCCGAAACCTTTCCTGCCGGTGGACCCCACAGCGCACTATGTCAAACCCGCCGGTTTCCATCGCACCGCTTATGCGCGGCAGGAGGTTTTTCTCCAAGGCCCAGCGATTCCACTCATCGTGCGTCGTGTGTCCCCTGTACGATGGCAAAACTGCCATCCCATCGCGCATTATCCATCAGACCAAGCCGCAGAGCGATATGTGTAATACCCGTCCGATATGTTAGCCCCCATCCGACGGCCATCATCCCTCGAAGCTGCGCACTGCTTAACTCATGGCCCCTGTACTTTTGGCTCGCTATCTATTGTGCTCCATCGTTGATCTCCACCGAGATCAATGGCCCAGATTCGTTCCTTCGCCGTTGACTGTTCCACTGTCCCCATTCTGACACGTCACTCCCTCCATGTGTCACACTGTACCTTCGCCTTCCCATTTGCATAAATTCGTCCAAGTTTGGGTTTTTTAAGGTTTTCACGTATGTTTTCCCTGTGTTTCGCTAACCCTCCGCCACCTCTCCTCTCTACCATTTCACAGCCTTTCTCGCCATTCCTCTGTAGTTCCTCCATCACCCGCACAGACATCCACATCATCCACCCCATGAATTTTTTTCTTAATCGATTTTCGTTCTTGCAGGGTTATCAGGAGTCAATGGTCGTCGTGACGCAAGATCTCTGTTACAGTGATAGAGGGATCAAAGAAGATCATCTTCAGTGGCATAATTTATACAAAACGTGACCCGGGAAGGTGAAGACAGGACTTGCATTAAAGAAAGGCAGAATCCAAACTCTAAAAATCTCCCAGTGCCATTAAAACCTGAGCTAACCTATCAGAATAAAAAATGGAGCGGTAAGGTGCTGCAGTGCCAAGCAAAGAGATTAAGGCACGCTAATGAAGTAAGGTGCTGCAGTTCCAAGCAAAGAGATTAAGGCATGCTAATGAAGATCTTGAGCCTTAAATCTGTAGTTTAAAGAGGCAAAGCACCAGTTTGAAGACCCCGAGGATCGATCAGAAGGTCCTGTGCACAAGAAAAGGTAACATCAGGGTTTTCTCATTAGAGGAATTTTTTCTTCGTCAAGTACAGGGCACCCATATAGCTTTTATTATGCGTCGTGTCCCTGAAGGAATTCCCATCCTAACGGCAGCTCAAAACAACCAGAGCATTGATATGGCAGACCTCTCAGTAGTTTATTTTATTTTGTTCAAATCACCAGGAGTGCCACAGCCGAAACATGTCAAAATCATATCTGAAGAAGATCACTCTTTCATAAAAGGGGTGACAGAGATTAAATACTAATCATACAAGCAGAATGGGCCTCGGCCCTCTTTCTTTCAGATGTTTAATACAACATTTAGTGTTCACCTACCTACTGATTCGATCTTCTGTTCACCCTCTGCTATAAAAACACAGAAGGAAATTATTGAAAAATTTGTTGATGAGATATCAGAGAAATGCAAGAAGTTTCCTCATGAGACAAGTTATCTATGTAATATTGTAAGATAGGCTGAGATTTGATGTATTCAGAATGAATGTTCAAGTTGTGGGCAATGATGTACCTGATTGGTGTTGTTTTTAATATTACAAGCATGTTTCTTTGGATCCTGATCTAAAGCAGCTAGTGATGTTTTCCTATCTCTGTGTTTGATTTCATTTCATTCCATTTCTACTGGCTCGCATCAAAAGTTTGGCATAAGACTTACCCTTGATAGGAACCTTATGTTGCTGCTCTCCCAGCCTCTTATGTTTTCTTCTTATATGTGTATTTGAATATTGATTTCAATTGATTTAACCAGTGTAGTGGATTTCATTGCATGCTGTCTGATGTATGAATTAATGAAATCTATGTTTAGATGTTCTTGTTAGGATTTAGTTAGATGAGTTGAGAACACTGGGGGGTATAGAACTCTGTCTTTTCCCCACTAGGATCTTTCCATCTCAATTAGCCTTTCTAAGATCCCTTGTGTTGCCTCTGATTTTGTCCAGGCAGGTCTGGAGTTAAATGACCTCTGACCTGATCTATAGACAGGATTGGATGGTTCCCCTCCTTTCATTTTCAGTCCTTAATGTTCCATTTCACCAATCACCCTTTGAGATCCAAATTCTCTAGATGACTAGCCCAACTGAAAGCTTGCACATTGAACATAAGTAAACCCTTTCTTGACTCCATTGCCCAATGGCCTTGATGTTCCCCAAGTTATCTATCTTTGCCTAGTTTCCTCTTTGCTCATCATTGTCTTATATTGGACCCTTCTCTCCTGATTCCAAACAACCAAACATACACAATCAAACAAACAAACCTCGTGCCTATAACTAGCCTAAAATCATAACTTAGAGCCTCAGAGACATACACTTTGACTCATATAGAGAGATCCCTCTCTGGACCTAGGAGGGCTAGATCCTAAGGTCTGAAAGTGGTTCTATGTTGTCTCATCTTTTGGTCTTGTCAACCTGGCCAAAACATGGGAACCCCAACAATTGTGATATAGCGATTTCGCGATGTTAGGATATTGCGCTATTATGATATTGCAAATCCACCAAATTGCGATCTGTGATATTGCGATTTTGCGATATTGCGAAGAAAATAGCAGATCGCCTTATCGCATGTCCTTAAGGCTCGTTGTACGAAGAATATTTCTCCATAAATCGAGATCACGTTATGCGTTTTAATGTTAATCAAAGAATTGATTGTCAATCATTAATGAAATTTGGTTTTGTTGTGATCGAAGAGTCGTTTCACGTAAAGTGGTATATTTTATATGTCTTCAGCATTTAAAACTTTCCCGTCACCTTTCTCTTATCATTATTCTCACTTAATTCGTAAACTGCAGGGCGAAGAACATAGAACTATACAAAGCAGTATTTAGGGTATTATGGGAAAGAAAGACAAGTCTCTAAGTTCTGAAGATAAAGAGATGACGCCCTTATATACAGACACCGCCTGTAACAAAGACATTGGTATCACTACTTGGGAGGGCATGTATAATCTACTTGAGGAAGAGAACCCCAGAGTAATGGAGGTTACAGCTACTGCAGGCTCGCATGGGTCTTCTGATGCATCCGTTACAGAGTTAGCTTGTTCATTCTTGCACCGAATAGTAGCGAGACCTAGAATTATTCCATACAAAGACATGGTTAAATGGGTACTCGACAGTACTGATATTACAAATAGACAGTTTAAGACTTAGGGTCAAGAGCTCATTGGCTCATTTACTCCACAAGATTTAAGACTCATGTATCATTTGCCGGAGCCATGGGAAACTTATAACAAATAGTTCATGGAGAAGTTTGCCAAAGAAAATGAAAACTTGGCAGAATGCACCAAGGACTGGTCAAGGAGAGATGAACCACTGAAGAAAGATAAACACTGTATGTATAGTACTGGTTCTCTCACTTCTATGTATTGCTTTGCTGCTGCTATGCTCTGTCGGCTTTTTGGAAAGCCATACATTAATAATTTTTCATCTGAATGGCTACCGTTATTGAATGCTGCTGTTAATGCTACTATTGTGGACTGGGCTAAGATATTATCTGACAACTTAGCCACGACTATTTTGAATTATCGGTCTAAAAGAATTGTTTCTCAGAGGATTTATCCTCCCTTTTACTTATATGCTTATGTGATGGATTCAATCTGTTATATTTCTAAGTTTCCTTTAATGGGTTGGAAATGGACAACTCAATATCCCCTACCCATTCATGTTTATCACAAAGAACTGTGGGATTCAAAGTTCATTCCCTATTTTTACAAGATTTTCCATGGAATCATGTTGCCCATGTACAAAATGTTATATGATAAAGACGCTCTAAGGTTTTCTCCTAAAGAAAAGGTAGACATACTACCTATTGCAAGATGCTTTGGAGAAGAATTGTTTACATATGTTAAGGTTTTTGGAAGTTTTTCTTCTCCTCATGTTTTACCTTTCTATGTTCCTGATAAAATCATAGCCCAAGAAATTGCTTATCAAACCTGTGGAGAGGAGGTTTGACTAAAGATTTGAAGGACAAAAAGAAGGCTATCTAGCCGCAATTTCCTGTGGCCTATGAGGCCTTTTCATTATTTGATGTTGATCATGCATTTAAAGAAGTAAACAACATTACATGTTTAAGTTTGTTCAAGTTTCCAAGAAGACCATTCAACCCCTATGATATTGTTAAAAATTTCACTACTGCAGTCAAGATAAGAGTGTTTTCTAAAGAAGAAGATCTTTTTGATGACATGTTCCAAGAAAAAGGTGCACTTAAAGAAATTATACATTCGGCTCAAATACGGTTTCCTCCAACAGAGTTTCAAGAATTCAAAATATACAGAGAAAGGAGGTTAACTACTATCCCTTTGGATAAATTACGCTTGGAACCCGTAAGGGAACCAACTCCTAGTATCAGTCTCAGTAGAAGTTTAGGTACAAACAGGTCTAAGTCAAAGTCTGGAAGACAAACCTCTGAACACTCTAAAAGTGAAGGGTCAGTAAGGGATACTACCCAGTCAAAGGAATTTTTACACTAACAGGTTTCAACCTCTCCTCAGTTAAATATTCCTCCTCTCATTGTACAGAAACTACAGACAGACTGGAAACAGAAAGCCCAAGAAAAGGCAGAATCGATTAAAGGATTAACAAAGTTAAATTGGGATTCTTACTGGGCATGTCTGGTAAAACCACACAGCCAGTGCATGACTCTCAAGTGTATCATCAATTCTACCGAGAAGATGGCGCCAGCTCTTGCCGATTCCATTTTCATAGGACAGTTAAAGTCTGAAGTCGGCCAACCTATTATTCTCAAATCAATGTTGAACGCTTGCAATTCCAAAGAACAGATTCACAAGTAGTTAGTTGTTAAGTTTTAATTTTACATTTAGTATTAGTTTTGTTTTATTTTTGCCTAAAAAGAGGACGGTCATTTATACCGTATCCTACATTTTTGTAATAATTATTTTTATATTTAGTTAGTAGTATTTAAACCCTTCTCATGCATTTAGAGAAGGGTCTTGAAATTTGTCAAAAAATTGTCCTCAAAACATGCACTTTTGCACCCTCCGAGGAGGTTTTGATGAATGAATGGAACATGATTTATTGATATCTGCGTTTAATATCAGCTACTGATGTTTCACTTTTGTACTCTTAGTGGATGTTGGATTAAGAAGAGATAAGTCATTATTTCTTGAAGCTCATGAGTAGAACTAGTTATAAATGGTACTTTTATCTCTTAACTATTTCTGCCTTTGTGTTAAAGTGATATTTATGTTCAGTTGTTTATGTATTAATGCTTGAATGTTTGAGTTATCATTTGGCACTTTTGTACGGTGATAGCTATTTATTTGTGCTTAATATATGAGTAGCTTATTATGTGATATGTTTTTCACAACTATTTCGTCTAACTTTTTATACGAAGTGGTTCATCTTTATTGAATTATTTTCTTGTAATAGTTGAATGATATTTATTACCAATTGTTATTTGAAATCATTTTAGATCACATAACGAAAAGATTACATCCCGAGTTAGTTTACAATTAGATATTTTTGTTTAATTAGAATACAATTTGCATGTTAATAGATTAGAATTAGAATAAAAGCATTTCACTTAGGAACTTTTAGAAAGGAAATATCAATTCTCAACACACACACACATATTTGGAAACTGGTCCCATTATCCCCAGTTGGACCCACTACACCAAATGGAAAAGGAGCTGCTAACCAAGGTCTGGACTGGGTGGGTATCACCCTTGTTGCAGACCCGATTTTCAGGGCTTCAACACCCTGACAACAGTCCTATGCTACTAGTGCATTAGTTATATAGTATGGAAGACCCTAGAATCATCGTTCTGTATTTTGTTCAGTACACCAGAGACATACCTGGAGTAAATGGAAACCTAACGAAGACCGCTCCATCATCCAACGAGTACCAGAGATAAATGCCTAGAATTTAAACTGAATGGAGCCTTGAACATCCTACTGCTTCAGAGTTTTAATGTTGCATTTAAGTTTACATCTACTCCTGTTATTCTTTTCTCCTATAATAATCCTCGAGAACATATTGTAATGGTTGTGGTTCGGTTGTTGCTATTGTAGTTAGAGGGATTTAGTTTTTACTGTTAGAACAGTTTTGGGAGAAAGTAGCAGAGTATTTTGTATTGTAGTAGGTTGGGAGGATAAGTTTGGATTGTAACAACCATTGAGCTCAGTGTATGTGACTGGTTTTGCATCAATTAATCAAGCACATTTCACAGGATCCTGGTTTATTACTATTGGTGATGTTTTTCTAACACTGTTTATTACATTTTCATACTGTTTCATTTTCTACTGGCTTGCATTAGAAACATGGCATAAGATTTACCCTTGTTAGGTACCCTATGTCTCTACTCTCCTTGCCTTAAATGTTTTCTTTTGTATGTGTTATTTGAGGGTTGATTTCAGTTAATTTAACTAGTGTAGTGGATGTCATTGCCTGCTAGCTGATGTATGAATTAATGAAATCTGTCTTTAGTTGTTCTTGTTGGGTTTAAGCTGGAAGATTTGGGAATGCTGGGGATTAGATTTAGCCCTGTCCACTAGGATCCTTGTGCGACCAACTGGCCCTTCTAAGATCTCTTGCTGGTGTCAAAGCATTGAAGGTTCAAAGTCCTTCTCTGATCTATAGACTCTGGCTATGTTTTACTTATCTCCGTTTTTTCCTTGGAGCATACTAAAGCTGACCTGGAGTTAAATGACCTCTGGTCCAATCTATAAGTTTCCCCTTTTTCCCCCCATTGGAAGCTGCCTTTGAGTATGTCCAAGCAAGTCTGGATTTAAATGACCTCTGACCTGATCTATAGACAGAAATTGGGTTGTTTTCCTTCTTTCATTTTCAATCCTTAATGTTCCATTCCACCATCAATCTAAAATATCCTTTAGTGTAGATGACTTTCCCTCCGAAATCTTTGGCTAGTTGTGTGCAAGTAATTCCCTTTCATGAATCCATAGCCCAATGGATGGCACTTTCTTGACCTATCCTCTTTGCTGAAACATCCTGCTACTTTGTCCTTTTCCCCCCATTAATTTCTCAGTCTATGATCTCATGACCCAACGTAGAAACCAACCAACCAAATCATTTAAAACCCCATTTTTTATGCTTCATAACTAGCTTAATATCTCATTTGAGCTTCAAAGATATACCATTCTTTGTTTTATTGGAGAGATCCCTCTCCGAGTCCAGGAGGGCTAGATCCTAGAGCCCCAAAGTGGTTATAATGTTGTCTCATATTTTGGTCTTGCCAATGTGGCCAAAACATGGGAACTCCAACACTAAGAAAACATAGATCTGGCCTCCTTAATAAATTATAGAATTAACCCGGTAAGGGTTTCTTGAAAGCTTGAGTACAAAAGAGTAGATCTGAACATTTAGCTCTGAAATAACACAGTCTTAATGAAAAATTACATACATATTTTTGAATAATACAATAGATGGATGAGAATCCCTTCTTCTAGCTTTCCAGGAGAAGGGCTAGCCCTTTCCCTAGGAAACTAGCTCAAGAACAAGGGCTTAAACCCTGTTGCTGCAACTCTATGGAAAATGATGCGGTTCCTGCAAGGGATTGCACTGTAGGAGATGATGAATAATTTTTCCAAGTGCCAAGATGTGAAAAGAGCCCAGAAATCCTCCTATCTGATCTCTCAAGAGAAGGAAAGCTCCCTCTACTGAGAAACATACCCAGAAGTGGTGTTATCAAACCTCCACTGCAACACCCTGCAACGCAACACTATTCTCTGCAAAAATAAAGCTGTAGCTGAAGACTGATGCTTGGCCTAAAGCTTGGATGTGGAGAAATACAGTGAAATACTCTCCCAAGAGGCCTCCCAAGGGAAGAGGTGGGATTCTCGCTCGGGAACACTTGATGCTAAACAACACAGAAACCCTGCTAAACAACAAGAGGAAGCAATAGTCTAAGAAGACCAATATCAAAATAATAATCTCAAAACATGATCCCATATGGCCGCCATCCTCTTCCTTAAATAGAATTTGAGCTTGCTTGCCCTTGGCCCCACTCAATTAGGTCATTTCCTTCATGATATCCATCTCCCTCCAAAACCGCGTTATTCCTTAATCAATCTCCACTCCTCCATAACAGTGTTTTTGACTTGGTCAAAGTTGACTGAATCAACATGACCCAACCCCTGTTCACTCTTGGAGGTGCTTTATTTAGCTGATAAGAGGGTCTCCTTTCACACTTGAAGTGTTTTTATTGCTGCTAAGGAGACTTATGGGCCTCCCCACCCACTTATTCACCTACCTAGTGATAAAACAACTATAGTATTCCATTTCGCTGAAGGCTAAATTTTTGGAATATTACAAAATTCTTCATCTTTGTGTTTTAATAAACTGATCCAACACATTCTAGAAAAGCCATCAATGAATAAGATATAGTATTGTTCTCCATGAGGTGAATTTTTCTTTACAGGTCCACACAAATCAATATGTATAAGTTCAAGAGGCTTACTTGCTGATCCTTCTTTGGCATTAAATTGAACTCTAGTTTTCTTACCGAATCGACATGACTTATATATGGTACTATTATAGCATCATTTATCACCTCTATATACTTTATGACTTATGCATTGGCCTTGGGTAGCCCTTCCATTCAGACTTGATCACACTTCTTAAAAAATAGTATTTTAAAATCCATACGCGACTCTACCCAGTTCTTTCCACATGTTGACGCGGGTACATCCATAGTTGACCCGCGTATGCTATTTAAAGTATTAAAAAATATATAAATTCTGCAATATTCCTTATTAGCTCAAGCTAATTGAAATATTCATTTTTTTTTTAATTTTCTGTTTCATGAATAAAATGTGTAAAGGAGGATTATAAAAACTCCTAAAAATAGAAAATAAATCAATGCCACATGTGAACAAAGCTAAATCTGGGCTATTCCAAATAAACACCCTTATGTGTGAAAGGGGCTGAGACATTTGACTTGGTCAAACATGACCAAATCAACAACGCTTTCTAGAAGGAGTGATCTTAATTAAGGCACATCACAGTTTTAGTTGGAGGATGTTCATGTGAAAAGAGCTATTTCATTGAGATGGTTTAGGGTTTTGCAAGCTCACAAACTTATATAAGGAAGGGGAGGACAACATGAGAAGGTTGTTGATGAACATATTATTTCTGAATATTATTTCTGTTTAGACATTTCTTATCTCTTGGCTATTTAGCAGAGAATAGTGTTGTTTAGCACAAGGATCTTCTGTTTAGGAATCCCATCTCTTTCCTTGAGAGGCATCTTGGAAGAGTCTTGCATTTCTTGTCCACTATCAAGATTAAGGCCAAGCTTCTTCTTCCAACTACAATGCAGATCTTGTTGAGGGTTTGGTTGTCTTTGTAAGCTGTAGCAAGTGGAGGCTAGATCTACTCAAATCTAGGCCATTCTAGTGCCTCTTTTCAGTGGGACAACTTTCTATCCCCTTAACAAGAGAGTATTGGATGATTGGAGCACATTTTTCAGATCTTGGCTTGAGGCCACCTATGTTCTAAAGCCTACAAAATATTTTATCTTCCAGTACTATGTTATTTGCAAGTGATAAGTTGCAGGGTGTTTTGGCATACTTTTGGAGGAGAGATCTGTAGTGTTGGGAATCTGCCCTTCACTGTGGTGATCCATGGATTTCAGATATAATCCATGTCATATTCAGATATGATCTAAATACTCCTATATTTGCTTCATAATTTCTGAATCATTCTACAGATTTGCTGCATAAGATCTCAGATCTACTCCATGTATTACCATTTTTGCTGAAAACCCCAAGGGGCATTTGTAAAGGAGCCTTTCTAGTGTAAAGATCTGATATAGATCTAAATTTTTGTACACAGATCTGGTCTAGATCTGAAGTGTAATTCATAGCTGCTTTCAGCCAATAAAATAACGTTGTCAAGTTTTTTTAGTCTTAATATATGATTGCAGCACCTCATTTTTGAGGATTTCTTCATAAAGTCTTCTATTTTCTAGTCTATAGCTCATGAGCTACAATATAAGTTTGATTTGTTGTTGTAAATGTAAATTTTGAGCCTCCATTTTGGCCTCCTACTTTTATTTATCTGAATTGCATTATTCCTTAGCAATATTGTTCAATATTGTTGCATGATTCCCATTTGGGATACTACAGTGGTATCAGAGCATAATCTTGGCTCAGCCTGTGAATTTAGCCAATATGTCACCATGAGGAGAATCTCTTCACTAGAAGAGGAGATGTATAGAAAAAACAAAAAGAAGACTCCATTATTTTGAGGAAGAGAGGAGGAGGAGCTCTCAAAGCTTCTCTTCCAAACTATGCAGAATATCAAGGGAGATCTCAAGAAGATGAGAAGAGAGAGAGAATATCCAAAAGGGTTTGGATCTAAAGCCAAATATAGATTTTCACATGATGAGTGTGAGCATGTAGCTACATGTTAGCTCCCTGTAATTAGCAATATTGGCAAAGTCCAACTGCAGGGAGAACACTATTTCAACCACTTTGGGATTTTAGGATCTAGCCCTCTTGAACCCGGAGAGGGATCTCTCCAATAAGTGCAAAGATTTGGATTTATCTTTAAGGCTTGTGTAATGATATTAGGCTAGTTATGAAGGCCAAATGTTTGTTTTGTTTTTGGATGGTTGAGCATGATTATTAGTTGAATGGAAAGTTCTAAGTGGAAAGAGTTTCAGAGATATGAATTTGCAAGCAATCATAACAAGTTTCAGATGATTAGATAGATATAATGCTGGTTTTTAGTCCATTGGGCTATGGAGTCATAGTAGGGTTTAATTGAAACAACAGGTTCAAGAGTGGTCCATGGGGCAAGTCATCTATGTCTAAGGATCTCTTTAAAGTTGATTTTATGGAATGAAATGATACATAAAGAAGGGGAAATAAACAAATGAAGAACAAAGAGCAGATTAAGATCTGGTAAGTACTTTGAAACTAGCCAGCTTTTGACATACACTTAAGAAAGACATAAAAGTAATCTAAGATCTGATAGTACTTCGAAACTAGCCAGCTTTTGATACACTTTCAATAGAAAACATTTTAAACACAAAAGGGAACTTTAAAAGCAACTGTTGGAGAAGAAACTAGAGGACAGGGCTCACCATAAATTCTCTCTAGCTCTGCTTTACTTAGTGAACTTTCAAGACAAACACATAAGATAACAAAGAATAGTCTAAGATCAGGTAAGGACTTTTAACCTAGCCTTCTTTTAACATACTCTAAGAGAAACTTTCAGGCAACTGTTGGAGATAAAATGAGGGGACAGGGCTCACCATAAATTCTCCCTAGTTAATCTTTACTTAGCAGACAATGAAAATAACATTCAAGAATGATGTTTAAAGTAAATAGTAGGATGAGGGAACGCCAACATTCCTAACTTCTTGAACTGTACTAAACCATTCTTAAACAACATAATTTGGAAGAAAACATGTAGATAAAGCTTATCAGTCAGAGAAGGGTACTGATACACAGTAAGTCCTAACTCTATGCTTACTGTTATTTATCAGAGAAGATGGAAAAAGTGAAAACAAAAATAAAATAACAATTTACAATAAGAAAGAACATCACCGTCGACATAGACCAGGATCCCATAAATCAGCTTGTATTGATGCTTCAAACTAGTTACAGCTTTAAGTCCAATGTTTCAGTTCAGCAATCATCTTCAATTCTCAGACTAACTTATCTAATCACAAGCAGAGCTTCAAGAGCCCGTGAACACTATTTACAAGTAGAAGTCTCAAGCTCAAGTATATTTCAAAGTTCAGAAACCAACATTTTCTCATCTTCTAAAAAAGTATTTATAGAAGAAATGAGGAGGTGGGATTTGATAAAAGATCTCCAAGGTCAATTAATACAGACTTTAATACTTCTCAGCCTTTGAGGGGCTCGATGGATAGGTTTACATATTTTTGTCTGTATTAATTGTTTTACATTTAAGATTTAAGATCGGTGAGAGATTTTGTTGACTTTAAGGCTCTGTTTTATGTTGTAATAACTATGCTGATATTTTTTCCATTAAGTTCCTTTGGCTGAATTAACTATTCAACTATGCTGAGGCAAATATCTGATGTTCTGATAATAATTCAGCCTCTGTTAAATGCTTTGAGGCAATAGGTGGCACTGTGGTAGCTGAGAGAAATCAATTGGCTTCTGATGTGGCGGTGGAGGCTCTTCATGACTGATAAATCCCTTAATTTTTCTTTTAATTGGGTTTAATCCAATGGATTAGGATTTTGATAATCAATCTTAGCCGTAATCCATCAAACTACGGAATTCATCTCCAATCTTCAGTTCTGTTGTGGTAGGTCTTCAACACTGATACTCTTTTGTTTTGATTTAATTCACTGTGTCTTGTTGATGTGTAGGTTTTGCAAAAGGCCCATATGGCATCGATGCCCATGAAGCACCGACGAGACGTGGCCTGGAACCCTCTGTAGTAATCTTCCTTTGATAAACAAAAGTCTGGAGGATCGTCACCCTCAACTTTCATTTCCCTTCATTATAATGGGAAAACCCTTTGAAACCTGCAAAATACAAAAAAATGTCATGAAATCCTGCATTATTGGGTAAACTGCTTAGGAGGCCGTGGGGAGAAGTGTGGCCATTGGATGGTAGCATCCAACAGTGGAGATCTTGCATGCGAACGTCAAAGGGAAGTGGTGGGAGAAAATAAGTCAGATCCGTCGATCTGCAGAGATCGACGATTAAGATTAATCGGGAGGAAACATAATGCAGAAGGTCATATTTATGGAGAAATGGAGGAAATATAAAGAGACAAGGTTAAAAACCTTTGGCGGAGGAAGAAATGAATTAAAAATCAAAATGGGTTTCGGGAGGAATATGAGCCGTCGGATGAGATTAGCTCATAAGGATCAACGGCTAGGGAGGCGCGCGATGAATCACAATGGAAAAGAGGGAAAGCGGTTTCGGGAGGCAAAAAAATTGTTTTCGTGGGCTAAAGGGCGGGGAGGCAGTTTTTCCTTTCTGAACACGATATACATTCCCGCCCGACACGTGGCCTCGAAAAACAGCTTATATCGTGCGGCCTTTGGGAAATTATCCTTTGCGCTGAAAGTTACGCGACTTGGAACGTGGGCCATTAGATCTAGGGTCTCAGATCGGACGGTGGATAACAAGCGCGATATGGGACAAATATGTGGGCATATAGCGGGAGGGTGGTTTAAATATGAGCCGTTGGATCTAAGAATCAATGGTAGAGATTGCATCTGGGGATCAAAAGAAAATGATACAAAGGCTGAAAAGGGGTTAATAAGGACCATTGATCTACAGAGATCAATGGCTGCGATTGGCCGAGAAACGTTATGAGCGGGGCTGCATGTTTTTAAACCAAAGTCGGGAAATGTAATATGGACCGTCTGATCTGGACATGTGGATGGTCCAAATACAATCAAAGGCACGTGATTGGTAGGGGGGAAGAAACTGAATGACGTCGATGCGATCGAGCGCTGACCGTCGATCTGCAGATCAAATCGACGGTGGGAAATAAATCGGAGAGGTTTGAAGGCGAAGAAAAGGTTTTCGATCGAAGCAAATGAGGGATGTTGGATCTGAAATATGGCGGATGGATCCAATGGCAGAGGATCGATAGGGGGTAGTTAATCAAAAGGGGGAACAAATGCACCCGGTGAAAAATTGCGATGTGATGTTGTGCGGGCTGTTTTATCGGCTTAAGATCAACGACAGAGATTATCTTAAGTATGGTACTGGCGGAAAACCTTTATAACACATGAAAAACCGAAAATTTAATAAAAACAAAGGTTTTATGTATCGAGACAGGATATATATATATGAAATAGTCTGGCGCCCGACTGCGGGGCCCATAGTTTGTATTAAAGATAATAGGCTTGGGGTTTATATGTATGAGGGCTGATTGGGATCAGAATTTCAGGCTTGGTATTATAATCTACCCATTTATAATTTTTCGATGTGATTAGCACTTTGGGACTTTTAACTCTTGGTCCCAAGCGCAAGTTATATGGAGTAAAGCGGAGGCCGGGATTTTACACAAATGGGGCTTTGATCGCATCGTAATTTTGATGCATGGCTTTTCAATCTATGCATTTACATTAAAAACATTGCTCTGGTGGGTTTTAGACCAAAACTTAGGAAAATGGGTTTTATGAATTAACAAAAGTAAATATGCGTTAGAGATGGAAATATACAATGTTTTAGCGCCCGATTGTGGGCACAAGGGTTATATGAGGCGATAATAAGATCGGGGGTTATGTAATGAAGGGCCAATCGCATCGGAGGTCTCCACTTAACAAAAAGACTTGCGTGCTCTATTTTTTTCGATGTGATAAGCGCCAAATGGACTCAGCACTTGGTTCCAGCACCAAGGAATATGTGGGGAAGTGGCTTAGGATTTAGCCCAAAGGGGCTTAAACCCTTAATACAAAAAGATGTATTTTTTATGATTTTTTCAGAGTTTTCTGATGGATTTGGGGGTTTCGACAGAGTTAAAAAGGGAGTTTTAAACTCTGTAAGGTGGATTTTATGAAGGGGAAAATGGAAAAAAAGGGAAAACATAGGAAGTTTATGAGGAAAAAGAGGAGGCAAAATGAAGGTTAGTTTTGAGGTGGAGGGAAGGGAAAAAATGGATTTTGCAGCAATCTTTTCTCTATGGAATCAATAGAATTTCTGAGTTTGAAATGGAAACAGCAGTGAAGATTGAACCAAGGGCATGATGTCTCCAATGAGTCTTCAAGAGATAATATTTTTAGGAATAAAACTTGTTTCTTGAAGGCTCCAAAAAATTATTTAGCCACCTTTTGATATAACAAATTTTATAGGTGGCTAACAGTCGCTCCACTTGGGGATGGTGCCTTCTTGAAGGCATCAAGAACTTCAGACCTACATTCTCTGGGAGGCTGATTAGTGCCTTATCCATTGGGCTGCAAATTTCTTTACTTGGATGTTCCTCTTTTCCTCTGGAAAATGTTTAGCATCCATAAAAATACAATGGATCTTCATCAGTACAAGATTTCTACCTACCCAATCCTACTGATCTAACATTTTTTCTTCTTTAGAGTGCACTTGGATTGGCAGACTCTCTTACAACATTTTATTCTTTTGAAAGCAACAAATTAATCTAATTCTACTTCTTATTTCTCCATGAACTCAAATTAAACAGTTGAGGTCATGTGATTCTCTACCTAATCTACCAATCTGTTAGGATTAAACAGTCTAACAGATTTGTATTCTCTAACTTCTAAGAAAGAAATTTAAAAACAGTCAAGTCAATATTAAGTTGTTTGACTTGTTTTGATCTATGGCATAGAAAAAAAGCTGCACATAGATATTATTTTACAGAAAATCAAATCAAAATGGAGAAGGCACAAGATCTGAAAATTCTAAGCACATCCTTCTTTTTTCTACTGCTCTGTTTTTTAGGCATGTTTGAGCTGTTTTACTTTGTTCTCTAGTTCAGATTTTGAGCTGATTAGAACCAGTTTTTACCTCTATTTTGAATCAGAAATTCAAACATATTAGAGTCAATCTTGTTTTTGAAAACTTAGGTTCAAATTTTGAGCATGTTTGAACCTTTAATTTCTATCCTAATCTACCTACTGATAAGCCAAGATTAAGCTGTTTGGCAATCAAATTCACTAACCTATCAATAGGCAATTTAAAATTAATTAGTCAAGATTAGGTTGTTTGACTAATCAGAAATGTGTTTTCAGGAGTGGCATTTAAGCTTGCACACTTTTAGAATTTATTTCTCTTTTTGGTATGGGGTTGTACCTTTATTGTTTTTACAAACTGCCCTCTTTTCTTTCTTCTGTTGTTTTTGTATTTTTTATTTTTCCAACTTTGAATGCAATGGTGGATGAAATATTTATAATGGAAAAAAGATAAAAAGGCTTCAAAACAAGTCATGGATCAAGATAAGTAATGTTTGAGCATCCTGCCATTGACAAGACCCCCAAACAGTTCAGCTCCATTCAACTCTTGCAAGAAAAAGGCATTGTTACCAGTAGTTGAATGAATGAGATAAAGGCCAAGCCATAAGTTATCAAATTTTCCATGCTTGCCCTTGTCTTCCATCCTTGAGTCCCACTTTAAAACTTTGTTCCCAACATTGAAATTGCTGGCCTTTGTTCTTCTGTCAAAAAGCTTTTTGATGTTGTCATGCTTTTGTAATGCTTTCTTATAAACCTCCTCTCTAGTTTGCTGAAGGTGAATGGTCTGATTTATCCTTCTGATCATGTCGTTGTCTTCATACTGAACCTCTTGAATCCACTTCATAACTGGTACACCAAGGTTGGTAGGAAAAATTGCATCAGTACCATACACAAGTTGGTAGGGTGACATCCCAATAGATTTCTTCAATGTTAATCTGTCAGCCCAAAGTGCATGAACAAGCTTTGTGTGCCAAGAATTTTTGTTGTCCTCCAACAACTTCTTGATTATGTTCACCAAACTCTTGTTTGAGGATTCTGCTAGTCCATTACCTTGAGGTTAATAGGCCGTGGAATGACCCAATGTTATATGATACTTGTGACAGAATTCAACCATCTTTTTTGATCCAAATGCTGCTGCATTATCAGTGATAATCTTGGTAGGGCATCCAAATATAGAGAGAATATTAGTCTCTATTAATTTTATAATGACATAATGAATGAGATAAGGGCCAAGCCATAAGTTATCCAATTTCCCCTGCTTGCCCTTGTCTTCTCTCCTTGAGTCCCATTTTAACACTTTGTCCCCAATGTTGAAATTGTTGGCCTTTGTTCTTCTATCAAAAAGCTTCTTGATGCTCTCTTGCATTTGTAATGCTCTGCTATAAACCTCCTCTCTAGTTTGCTAAAGATGTATAGTCTGATTAATCCTTCTGGTCATTTCATTGTCTTCAGACTGCACTTCTTGAATCAACTTCATAATTGGTACACCAAGGCTGGTTGGAAAAATTACATCTGTACTATACACAAGTTGGTAGGGTGACATTCCAGTAGATTTCTTAAGTGTTAACCTGTTAGCCCATAGTGCATGAACTAGCTTTGTGTGCCAAGACTTCTTGTTGTCATCCAGCAACTTCTTGATTATGTTCACCAAAATCTTGTTTGAGGATTTGGATAACCCATTACCTTGAGGGTAATAAGAAGTAGAATGACCCAATGTTATCTGATATTTGTGACAGAATTAAACCATCTTCTTGGATCCAAATGCTGCAGCATTATCAGTGATGATCTTATTAGGACAACCAAATCTACAGAGGATATGAGTCTCAATAAATTTTATGATGATAGAGTCATTGGCTTGCCTACAAGGGATGGCTTCTAACCATTTGGTGAAGTAGCATGTGGCAGTGAGAATCCATCTATGTTGGGCAGATGATGGTGGATGGATTTCTCCTATGAAGTAAAGTCCCCACTGTTGAAAAGGGGCTTCAACAGTGATTGGATGTAGAGGAAAGGGTGGAAATTTTTTTTTGCCTTCAAACAGTTGGCACTTATGACAGGTAATGATCATCTTGTGTACATCAAGAAAGAGAGTGGGCCAATAGTAACCAGCCCTCAAGATTTTGTTGGCTATTGTCTTCCAGTAGAGGTGGCCTCCACATTCTTCTTCATGGAATTCGTGCTTAACCTTCTCTGCATCAAACTCAGACAAACATTTAAGCAATATCCCACTTTAATTTTTTCAATAAAGACATTTATCTATAATGCAGTAGTTTATAGCTTTTAACTTTAGGAACCTTGCCTTTGTTTTTGAAAAACCAGGAGGTGTATTCAAATTAAGAAAAACATAAATAATATCAGCATACCAAGAGGAATTCATAAAATATTCCTCAACAATGGGAGTTGAGATTTCCTCTTGATCATCCAAAGCATTTATCATATTAATATCAAGAACTTCAAAATTCAATTCAGCCATTAATCTAGCTAGACCTTGGCCTTTAATGAGTTTAGTGGGCTTTATCTCTAGATCATATTCAGGAATAACAGCTATCCACTTACCTCTCTTACCATCTGGGTCCTGTGTTAGAATGTCTTTCACAACTGAATTTGGGACAAAGGCAATGATGTGTGAGTGAAGGATGTATACTCTGAAGTCTTTCAAATTTTTAACCAAAGAAAAGGCTTG
This sequence comes from Pinus albicaulis, assembly GCA_034641835.2. Taxonomy (NCBI): domain Eukaryota; kingdom Viridiplantae; phylum Streptophyta; class Pinopsida; order Pinales; family Pinaceae; genus Pinus; species Pinus albicaulis. Next base: position 7,016,832 of record CM076581.1, on the reverse strand, counting down.
CTTTTCCATAATGTTATACTTCAAAGGAGCATCCCTCAATGCCTTGGTAAAGAATGAAATAGGCTGCTCTTGCCCTTGTGGATTTTTCTGTAAAAGGACAACAGCTATTGTATGTTCTGATGCAAATGAAAAAATATAAAAATCTTTTGAAAAATCAGGACTGATTAGAACCAGTGTTTTGGTTAACACATGTTTCACCAGCTCAAAGGACTTCTTTGCTTCCAAGGTCCATTTTACCCCTTTCTCCTTCTTCAATATGTTTTTTATATTCCTATGGAGCTCAGCCAAGTTGGGTATGAACCTTCTCAAAAAGTTAATCTTTCCAATGAAAGATTGTAAATCTTTGATGTTTCGAGGATGAGATATTTGCAATATGGCCTCAATCCTTTTTGGATCTATCTTTATACCTTCCTCAGAAATAATGTGCCCAAGAATTTTACCTTCTTGGAGACCGAATAGTATCTTCTTAGGGCTTAAAGATATCCCAAACTTTCTGCATTTCTCGAAAACCTTTCTCAAATGTTCCAAGTGCTCTTCATCTGTTTTTGAAAACACAGTGACATAATCGAGGTATATAATTATGAAGTAGCCTAATTCCTCCGAGAATGCTATGTCCATGGATCTCTGAAAGGTTGCTCCAGCATTCATTAGACCAAATGGCATTTTCACATACATGAAAGCACCCCAAGGTGTAGTAAAAGCTATCTTTAATTGATCATCAGGGTGGACTAAAATCTGATTGTACCCTGAATAGCCATCAAGAAAAGAAATTATTTTTGAACCAACTAACCTTTGTAAAATATGGTCCATCTTAGGTGAAGGGTGGTTGTCCTTGAGTGAAGCTTTGTTTAAGTCTCTAAAGTCTATAAAAAGCCTAATCTCTCCTGTTTTCTTCCTAACTGACACCAGATTAGACATCCACTCAGAATATCTAATAGGGACAATAATACCAGCTTCATACATTTTCTTAATCTCCTTCGCAACTAATGGTAACCGAACAGGGTTTATTCAGCGCAGTTTTTGTTTGAATGGATTTTGGTTCTCCTTGAGAGGGATTTTGTGATGAATTATTTCAGTGTCATAGGACTTCAAATCTTCGTAACTCCACGCAAAAACATCAGAAAATTATTTAAAAAACTCTATGTATTTGAGTTTAATGTAAGCTGGTAAAGTCTTAGACAGTTTAATCATTTTCGGTTTAAGGTCACTTCCTATATTACACTCTTCCACTTCCGTATCTACAAGCTCCAGTTTTGGCTTCTTGGCCACATCGTTAAAATCAAACAACTCTTCTAAAGGGGACAGACCCTTTGGAAAAATTTCATCATTGGACTGCAGAGTTTCTAAGTCTTCTATCTCTAATTCTGCAATCATCTATGTTTCATTTTTACGTTTTCTAGACAGCAGATTTATATCAGCAAGCTCTAGAGACGGTTCTTCTCCACCAAGAAAATTTTCTTCACTATTGCAGTCTGTTTCATAATCTGAATCCGAAATGTGTAGTTCAAATTCATTACTGAATTGCATGAAGTCTTCTATTTGTTTGTCTCTATCAAACACTTGCCAATATTTTTTGTTATCAGGAACGGTTGGTCTGAATTTAATCTGAGTTGTGCATTTTTTGGTTTTGTATGGCGTTAAGCATGTTCTGGCTGTTGGGGGTTCCCATGTTTTGGCCAGATTGGCAAGACCAAAAGATGAGACAACATCAGAACCACTTTTGGGACCTAGGATCTAGCCCTCCTGGACTCGGAGAGGGATCTCTCCAATAAAACAAAGAATGATATATCTTTGAAGCTCAAAATGAGATGTTAGGCTAGTTATGAAGCACAGAGGGTGTTTTAAAATGATTTGGTTGGTTGGTTACTGAGTTGGTCATGAGATCATGGACTGAGAAAGTAATGGGAGAAAAGGAACAAAACAGCAGGATGTTTTCAGTAAAGGGGATAGGTTAAGAAAGTGCCATCCATTGGGCTATGGAGTCATGAAAGGGAATTACTTGCAACAAATAGCCAAAGCTTTCAGAGGGAAAGTCATCTAATACTAAAGGATCCGTTAGATTAGATGGTGGGATGGAACATTAGGGATTGAAAGTGAGAGAAGGAAAGCAACCCAATTTCTGTCTATAGATCAGGTCAGAGGTCATTTAACTCCAGACCTGCTTGGACATACTCATAGAAAACTTTCAATGGAGGGATAAAGGGGCAGCTTATAGATCGGACCAGAGGTCATTTAACTCCAGGTCAGCTTTAGCATGCTCCAAGGAAAAATAGAGATAATGTTTAACAGAGGGATCTTAGAAAGGTAAGCTGGTCGCACAAGGATCCTGGTGGACAGGGCTAACTCTAGTCCCCAGTGTTCCCAAATCTTCCAGTATGAACCCAACAAGAACATCTAAGAATTAATCCATTCAACTCATACATCAGAGAGCAGGAAATAACATCCACTACGCTGGTTAAATTGACTGAAATCAATCTTAGATAACACATTTCAGAAGAGAAACATAAATGGCAAGGAGAGAAGGAGCATAGGGTACCTAACAAGGGTAAATCCTATGCCAAACTTTTGATGCAAGCCGGTCAAACATGAAACATCATGTAAATGAAATAGACAGAGTTAGGAAAACATCACCAATAGTAATAGACCAGGATCCTGTGAAATGTGATTTGATTAATTGTTGCAAAACCAGTCACATACATCTGAGCTCAACAGCTGTTGTAATCCAAACTTCTCCTCCCAGCCTACTACAATACAAATACTCTGTAACTCCCTCCAAAGACTGTTCTAACAGTCCAAATGAATCCCACTAATAGCAAATCCTTAATAACTGGACAACAACAACCTTTACATTATGTTCTCAGGAATTATTATAGGAGAAGAAGTGAAAACAGGAATAGATGAACAATTAAATGAGCCTCATTAAGACAATAAGGCAGAAGTGTTCACGCCCATACCACTTAATGGCAATCAGCATTCATTATGTGTACTCTGTAGGCCGTTTGGGAACCTCTGTTAGGTCAATTTTGACCTCTGATATGCTCTTTGTAGTCCTCTCGGATTTTTGGACTCTGTGGTAGCTTTCTGAATAAATGAACTGAATGAAAGTTCGCGGCCCCTCCATGCCTCATAACTATAATCTAACAGTCTTTTAAGAAGCTCCTGTTAGTGCAATTTACTACTTATGGGCTCGAGGCGGCATGGAGACTACTGTGAGAAGGTGTACCTCTGGAGAAGACACGTTCTGCTGTTAGGTAGCGCAGTTATGACTTGCTGGTGTGCTTATTAGTCTTTAAGTTGAACCTTGAGTCCTTGAACACGGGATTATAATTTTCAATCTCCACTAATGCACAAAAACCCTTCCAAAATCCATCTCTGTTGTCTCGTTTGGCCGTTAAATTAGCCTCTTCGTGATATCTGCACAGTGAAATAAACCTGTTACGAACCCGGGCAATGGTGGCGGAGACAATGTTTCGGAGGCCCGTGGGAGCGGTGGTGGAGCAGTTTGGGGTGGTGGAAATAATGGAGAAGGCAACAGAAATGGTTATAGCGTAAAGCCCAAAGGTTTTACCTTTGGCCGAAATACAAAGAAAAAGGGCTAAAACATAGGAAATGGAAATGAAATGGTGGGACCCGACCGTGGCGGGGGGGAGATTCATTAAAGTTTAATGAAAAATGCGAAGGTTTGATTATAGGGGGGAAAACAAAGAAAATAAGAAAAAATGAAACGAAATATGATGGAAGGATCTTACGAGGTGGGACCCAAATCGCAATCGCAAATCGGGAGCCGAAGGCAATCGCAATCGAAGGGGGCCAGGGGTGACGCACAACAGATCTTCCGATTGTGATTAGGAAGGACAAGCGATAGCCATTGGATCGACGGAGAGATGGAAGGCTAAGAATGAATCAGGCAGTCGCAATCGGAGGAGGGACAGGGGTGTCACATTTCAAAGTTTCGATTGCGATCGATGGAGGGGGCACAATTGAGCGCTGATCGTTGGATCCGGAGATCAGATCAACGACTATTGCTCAATCAGAGGGAGATTTTTATTAGAGTGATTGGGAGAAGGGTTGAGATCGGTTCAATCGGGACGATGGTGTGATCAGCGCTGAGTCGTCGGATCTGGCGGAGGGACGGACGGCTGAGATGAAATCGGGAGGCGGCGGGATCGGAAATCGGAAGACGGGACTTGCGATCAATTAGAGATCGGAGGGAAAGGCTCGCGATTGATCCGAAGGGAAAGAATAAGTGTTGTGATTTGAACAGTCTTCACGATTGCGATTGGCATGCGGCGGGGGTTAATATATAATACAAAACTTTATAATAAAGTTCTATAATATGTAAAGCGGGGATGGAAAAAAGGGGGAAGTGGTTTGGAAATCGCATATTTTTTTTTAATGTGATTTACAATGTGATTTGATCGGAGAAAGGGGGAAAAAGGGTTAGGCCTTATAATAAGGTCAGAAAGTGGGTTTTTAACCCATTCAATGTGATTTAAAGGCTAGAAAGGGGAACGAAAGGGGAATAAGGGGGGAAATGAAAGGTAAGAAGGGAAAATAGAAGGGAATGCAAAGGGGGACAAAATAGATGTTAAGTGGGGGTGAAATAAGAGGGAAAAGGGCCCTTTGGGCATTCTTCTTCACAACAGAGAGGCTTTATAATGGAAATCAGTAGAGGGGATTCTATCAAAGGACAAAGGCACAAGGAGGCTTAAAGGATGATGTATTTTCAGGGGAAATGCATTCCTTGAAGGCTCAAAAACATTGTATCCCCTTGTTTTCTTGTCAAAAAATTTATGGGGGGCTAGCAGTGGATCCACATGGGGATGGCTTCTTCTTGAAGGAGTCAAGAATTCAGAAAATGATCTTTGGTGCAGGCCAGATGCCTGTTGCTCGACTCATTCCTTTCTTTCTTTGATCAGCTGCCACAAACTATGAAGACATCATATCAGCAGTAAAATTTCTCCCAAACAACTACCTACCCATACTAAAGTCCTAACATTTTTTCTTCTTGGGTGCATCTGGACTTGCAGACCCTTTACATCATCAATTTTTACAAACAGGAAAATAAACCTATTCTACTTCTACCCTTATTAATCCATGAGACTAGATTAGATTGTTGGTCTCATAGCTTCTCTACCTAGTCTAATATCTGCTAGGATTAAACTGTCTAGCAAATTTCTTCTCTACATTCTAAGACAGAAATTGAAAATCAGTCAAACTAGGATTAGACAGTCTAGTTTGCTGGACTTTGCAGAAATGAAAACAACTAACTACATGCTCACAAACTGAGCTTTATTTCAGACTTCCTACCTACCCTACTCTAACTGGAAATCTCTGATGCTCTAGGTGATACAATAATGCAAATGCAGCCAGTCAAGCAATAGAAAAAAAGGATATGAGCATTGGCTACCTGTCAGAGATAACCACAGGGTGCTCTACATGTGGTTCTTCAAAACTAAGGCCACCAGTAGTGGTGACCAATTCTGTTGTATTTGGCTCTTGCAAAAGATCAATGCTGGAGTATTTGAGCCAATCAGGGCCTCCATATATTCTGCCAGAGGATCAATCAGCACATGATGTAAAAAAAATTCTTCAAAGCCTACCAGGATTGATAGGTTGTTTGCATCTCGGGAAACTTCAATCACTGCATCTGCAGTGAGGCCTTTGTAATCACACTCCTCCTCTTCCTGATTGGGAGTATTTGGCACATGGGCATCAACCAGGGATACCTCCTCTTCCTCTAGATCAAGACAAAGATGTCTGTGGGAAAGAAGGTCTCGCTCATCTTCAATGCAGCTTAAGCTAGAGGGCTCATTATATTCTACTGTGCTGTCCTCTAGAAACGCAGGCTGGTTCTACTCAAACTCTGTGAAAAAATTAACATATTCTTGAGCGGGGGTTTCGTTGATTACCTTAATCTTTTCGGGATAAGGCTCCGGATATTCATTCTGCTCAAGATATTCTTCAATTCTTTCTTCCTTGTCCTCTGTGCTGAAGAGCCGCTGGCTTCGTCTTCTTGGAAAATATTACTGATTTTTGGATAAAAACAGAGAGAAGATTTAATGAATCTTCCTCTGTGCTCATGCTTTCAATGCCTTCTCCATCAGTATCATAGATAGCCTGCATTGGCTCGTAATTTTCTTGAAGTTGATGGTCGTGTTCTTCCTTCCATGAATCTACTGATGATGGCCCTGAAAGCTCGGTTTCCCTCTGGAAAAAATCATCATGAGATAGATCAGCATGAGAGAACGCATAATTAAAAGCACAGTCACCCATCAAATCTTCGGGGCTCTCGGCAAGTCTTTCGTCACTGAAAACTACAAGTTCATTTTCTGATTCAAGCTATGGTCCGTCATGCATGTTTGGCAGGTGGCTTCTGTCTTGCAGAGATCTGGTTCATCTTTCTTGAGGGAAAGGAACATGTCTTTCCCAATCATCATTTCTGGTTTCGGCCTCGTATTCTTCTTCTTGTACACTTAGCAAGGATTTGGCATTCTCTATCAGTCTTTCCAGCTTGTTCCCTAAAGAGATCTGTGCTATTTTCTCTGTTCGGTCCTTCCTTTCCACTTTTAATCTTTCCTCCCTACACTTTACATTGTATTCGACAGTGACCGCTATATTCTGCATTTCCTCTAGGCTCGAAGGTTCTCCTTCCCTTATATGGAATTCCACCTCGGGGTCAAACGAACTCGGATAGTGAAATAAAGCCCATCCCAAAGGTGGCTTTATATTAGAAGGTATTGCATCATATACCTTATTGAACCTGGTTGAAAACTCGTGCACTGTCTCTGCCGGCTGCCTTCTCAAATTCAAATATTCTTCTAGGATAAGAAAAACATTCTTTGGGGCTGCCCATCTGTCAAGGAAAACTTGAGAAAATTGATGAAAGCAGAAAATGCTCGCCGCCGGAAGGTTTTTGAACCAACTCTTAAAATTTCCTTGTAATGACAAGGCAAACATCCTAATGCACACATCATCTTCTTCTATTTCATACAATTCGAGTAAATCCTCGAGGTTTTGCACATGTTCCTCGGCAGTGGACCTTTTATTTTCTCCATCGAAAAGAGGCAGCTGGTTTATAAGCTCTGCAGGAAGGGGTTGGAAACTAAGAGGTAAAACCAAAGGCTTATATCTTTCTATGACCTTCGTAGGTGTAGGTGGCATAATAGGAGGCTCATGGCTGCTTGAAGCTTCTTTAGGAATGGGGGATATAACATGAGGCTCTTGTCCCACCGGTTTCTTCACAAGAGTACAGGTCTGCTCATGGTCTGAAGACTGAGGCTTGAGATCTTCCCCATACTCATTGTGGGTCTCATCTCTGGATACTTGATTTGGCTTGAAGTAGGATAGAACATAGTGGTAGACAAAGACAATGAATTCTTTAAACCAAATCCAACTAGTATGCTCTACCCTTCTATGAGGTCTAGCCATATTTCAGGTTCTTGCTCCAGTGGAGTCTTTGAGGATTATGGAGTGTGGAGTCGCCAGGTGGATGTATATGAACATTTGAAGTAGGATTCTGTCCACCATCAGCAATGTGAATGCCAATCTAACCAGAGATCTTGGGTCTTTGAGTGCCTAGGAATGTTTAAGGTGAAATGCACTCGTTCCCCAGCGGAGTCGCCATTATGTTGGGGGTTCCCATGTTTTGGCCAGATTGGAAATACCAAAAGATGAGACAACATCAGAACCACCTTTGGGCCCTAAGATCTAGCCCTCCTAGACCCGGAGAGGGATCTCTCCAATAAAACAAAGAATGATATATCTTTGAAGCTCAAAATGAGATGTTAGGCTAGTTATGAAGCACAGAGGGGGTTTTTAAATGATTTGGTTGGTTGGTTACTGAGTTGGTCATGAGATCATGGACTGAGAAAGTAATGGGAGAAAAGGAAAAAAACAGCAAGATTTTTTCAGCAAAGGGGATAGGTCAAGAAAGTTCCATCCATTGGGCTATGGAGTCATGAAAGGGAATTACTTGCAACAACTAGCCAAAGATTTTAGAGGGAAAGTCATCTAATACTAAAGGATCCTTTATATTAGATGGTGGGATGGAACATTAAGGATTGAAAGTGAGAGAAGGAAAGCAACCCAATTTTTGTCTATAGATCAGGTCAAAGGTCATTTAACTCCAAACTTGCTTGGACATACTCATAGACAACTTTAAATGGAGGGACAAAGGGGAAGCTTATAGATCGGACCAGAGGTCATTTAACTCCAAGTCAGCTTTAGCATGCTCCAAGGAAAAACATAGATAATGTTTAACAGAGGGATCAAGGTAAGCTGGTCGCACAAGGATCCTGGTGGACAGGGCTAACTCTAGTCCCCAATGTTCCCAAATCTTATAGCATGAACCCAACAAGAACATCTAAGAATTAATCCATTCAATTCATACATCAGAGAGAAGGAAATAACATCCACTACGTTGGTTAAATTGACTGAAATCAATCTTAGATAACACATTTCAGAAGAGAAACATAAATGGCAAGGAGAGCAGGAGCATAGGGTACCTAACAAGGGTAAATCCTATGCCAAACTTCTGATGCAAGCCGGTAGAACATGAAACAACCTGTAAATGAAATAGATAGAGTTAGAAAAACATCACCAATAGTAATAGACCAGGATCTCGTGAAATGTGATTTGATTAATTGATGCAAAACCAGTCACATACATCTGATCTCAACAGCTGTTATAATCCAAACTTCTCCTCCCAGCCTACTACAATAAAACTAGTCTGTAACTCTCTCCCAAGACTGTTCTAACAGTCCAAATGAATCCCACTAACAACAAATCCTCAACAACTGGACAAAAACAACCTTTACATTATGTTCTCAGGAATTCTAATAGGAGAAGTAGTGAAAATAGGAATAGATGAACAATTAAATGAGCCTCATTAAGACAATAAGGCATAAGTGTTCATGCCCATACCACTTAATGGCAATCAACATTCGCTATGTGTACTCTGTAGGCCATTTGGGAACCTCTGTCAAGTCGATTTTGACCTCTAATATGCTCTTTGTAGTCCTCTCGTCTTTTTGGACTCTGTGGTAGCTCTCCAAATAAATGAACTGAATGAAAGTTCGCGGCCCCTCCATGCCTCATAACTGCAATCTGACAGTATTTTAAGAAGCTTTTTTCAGTTCAATTTACTACTTATGGGCTCGAGGCGGCATGGAGACTGCTGTGAGAAGATGTACCTCTAGAAAAGACATGTTCTGCTGTTAGGTAGCGCAGTTATGACTTTCCGATGTGCTTATTAGTCTTCAAGATGAACCTTGATTCCTTGAACACGGGATTATAATTGTTAATCTCCACTTATGCGCGAAAAACCTTCCAAAATCCATCTCTGCTATCTCGTTTGGCCGCTAAATTAGCCTCTCTGTGATATCTGCACAGTGAAATAAACCTGTTACGAAACCGGGAGTGGTGGTGGAAATAATGGAGAAGGCAGCAGAAATGGTTATAGTGTAAAGCCCAAAGGTTTGACCTTTGGCTGAAATACAAAGAAAAAGGGCTAAAACATAGGAAATGGAAATGAAATGGTGGGACCCGACTGTGGCGGGGGGGCGATTCATTAAAGTTTAATGAAAAATGTGAAGGTTTGATTATAGGGGGGAAAACAAAGAAAATCGGAGAAAATGCAACAAAATACGATGGAAGGATCGTACGAGGTGGGACCCAAATTGCAATCGCAATTGGAGGGGGCCAGGGGTGACGCACAACAGATCTTCCAATTGTGATTGGGAAGGATAAGTGATAGCCATTGGATCGATAGAGAGATGGAAGGCTAAGAATGAATCGGGTAGTCGCAATCAGAGGAGGGAGAGGGATGTCACATTTCAAAGTTCCGATTGCGATCGGTGGAGGGGGCGCGATTGAGCGCTGACCGTTGGATCCGGAGATCAGATCAACGATTATCGCTCAATCGGAGGGAGAGTTTGATCGGAGCGATCGGGAGAAGGGTTGTGATCGAGTCAATTGGGGCGATGGTGCGATCAGAACTGATTCCTTAGATCTGGCAGAGGGACGGACAACTGAGATGAAATCGGGAGGCGGCGGGATCGAAAATCGGAAGACGGGACTTGCGATCAATCAGAGATCGGAGGGAAAGGCTCACGATTGATCGGAAGGGAAAGCATAAGTGTTGCGATTTGAACGATCTTCGCGATTGCAATTGGCATGTGGCGGGGGTTAATATATAATACAGAACTTTATAATAAAGTTCTATAATATGTAAAGCGAGGATGGAAAAAAGGGGGAAGTGGTTTGGAAATCGCATATTTTGTTTTAACGCGATTTACAATGCAATTTGATCGGAGAAAGGGGGAAAAAGGGTTAGGCCTTATAATAAGGTCGGAAAGTGGGTTTTTGACCCATTCAATGTGATTTAAAGGCTAGAAAGGGGAACGATAGGGGAATAAGGGGGGAAAATGAAAGGTAAGAAGGGAAAATAGAAGGGAATGCAAAGGGGACAAAATAGACGTTAAGTGGTGGTGAAATAAGAGGGAAAAGGGCCCTTTGGGCATTCTTCTTCACAACAGAGAGGCTTTATAATGGAAATCAGTAGAGGGGATTCTATCAAAGGACAAAGGCACAAGGAGGCTTAAAGGATGATGTATTTTCAGGGGAAATTCATTCCTTGAAGGCTCAACAACATTTTAGCCCCCTGTTTTCTTGTTAAAAAAATTATGGGGGGATAACACTGGGCACGAAAGCTAGGCTGTGGGCCACGCTATTTCTTTTCCTTGGGACAAAAATTAACTGGGATTCCTCAAAATTTTTTAAAAGGCCCATGACATCGTTTCAATAGGCCCTAAGTCTGGGATGATTAGCATTGTATTCTCCGTTGACTTGCCTAATAATTAATGCAGAATCCCCATGAACTTTAATTCTCTTGGCTCCTAACTTTTTCAACAAACGTAAGCCTAAAAGTAGGGATTCGTATTCCGCTATGTTATTTTAACACTGGAAGTTTAATCTACATGAAATGTTTTATGTGTGGTTGTTCTCAGTGTTGCAAATCCAGACACCTACACCAACGTTAGTTCTAGTGCACCACCTGTCAAAGTACATACTCCATAGAGGACTAGTTTCAGATTCCTCTGTTTGATCACTGTCCTGTTCAAATATTGTGCTTTCTGATTGTTCATGAGTATCGACACTTAGTTGAATTTGTTTTTACTCCTCAGGTTTTTCAATGCGTTGAGGGTTTTTTTGTTGATTCTCAAGGTTTAAAAGCAATGGATGCATGATTTGTAGTTCAAGACCTATGTATTGTTTGCTGTGGTTCATGGGTTCAGCGAACCATTCAGAAATTTCTGTGATGTTTACCTCCTCCTCTCTATCGGCCATTAACTCTGTTAAAGTGACTTTTTCATTGAATTTTTCATCGTTAAACAGAATAAAAGAATCAAGGCCTGTATTTATAGAATACAGAGGAGAGTTTTTAGGTCTGTCTTGACTAGTCACCATGTATTGCATATGGGACTCTCTGTAAAGTCTTCTTGTCTGATTGAAAATAGGGATGGTCACGTAGGTCATGTCCATCTGCATAGTCCCTTGTAACTTAGCCCCCCAAGACCTAGATAACAACATTCCATACTTTGGGGGTACATCAGCCACAACAATATCCATGACCAGACATTTGGCTGGAATCTGGGCTAAGTTAACACAGATGTCTTTGATTAATCCTAAACATTTCACTCTGCTTGAGTCAAAGGAGTAAAGGTCTTTATAAGGTCTGGTGATTTCTAAACCCAGGCTCTCCATTACAACTTTTGGCATTAAATTATGAGAAGCCTCGGAGTCGTGCATAGCATTATGAAAAATCTTATCATGAACATTTAAACTTACATAAAAGGGAGGAATTGGTCCCTCTTGATATCTACCTTCAATATTTGGACCAAAAATAAGCTCTGGTTGGTCATCATTAAGATTGACTGTGTCATTATTATCCTCTATATTTAAAGCCTTTAAAATTTGGGTCCTATATACATTTTGGGCAACTAGTTCAGAGAGAGGAACAGAGATTTTAATTTTGGAAATTTCCCGCTTTAGGCTGAAAGGAATTTGACTCTTTGAAGTGCTTGTCTCATCCTTATTAATAGCCACCCTATCAGCAAAATATGTTTGCTGATTTGTTCTATTTACATTTGAAAAAATTGTTTTCACAGGAGTACCAACTAAGGTGTTGGTACTACTAAGGTCTGCACTCTGTTTTACATTGTTTTGAGTGCCTTTCTCTTTACCTTTATCAGAATTTCCTGCCACTGCTTTGTCTTTTTGTTTTACAATTTTTGGTTTACTTGTAGTGCTGTTTTGTGAAGATTTTTCAAAGGTTTTGTTGTTGGGAGTTTCTAGATTCTTCTTGCTTCTAAGGTCATATTCCTTTTGAGGTTCTATTATAACATTTTCCATGTCTTGATAATAAATTTCGTGATCATCTCTTTTGTCATCATAGGGTGTATAAAGACCTTGCTTTATATCATAATGAACTTCAAAGTCATCATTATCGACTCCCAACATATTTATATCATCATCCTCTGCTTGATCATCTGTGTCTTCAACCTCACCTACACAATTTTGATGGAAAGGAGGAGTGATCTGATGATCATCCTCCCTTGTTCTATTTGGAGGTTAGTTTCTTCTAACATTCTGATTTTGGTTTTGGTTTCTATTTTGAGGAGCAGTTTGGTTTTGACTTGCTTGTGCTCTGTTAGGGTCCCGTGATTTGGCTGATTGGAAAACGAAATGACGATGTAACATCAAACCAAGCTTTGGATCCCAAGGACCTAGCCTTCCTGGACTCAGAGAGGGCTCTCTCTATTTTTGTAAAGGATATCTATGTTTGTTTGCTTATTGTTTCTGATTTTAGGCTAGTTATGAAGTAAGTTTTTGATTTTTTGTTTTTTTAAGTTTGTGAGGGATGAAACTGATCAAAGATATAAAACTGATAACAAGGTGTGGATTAACTGGGCTATGGGGTCAAAAGGGTCAAGAAGGCTATCAGATGACGATGCAAAGCTGTTGAAGGGCCAATTTGATTTCAAGGTAGAAAGGAACTTTGGGCAAAATGGAGTAAATGGACATCAAGTTTGTGAAAGACGAGGGATTTCAAGTATAACTAGTTGATAGAAGACATAAACATGTTACAGCAAGCCATTAATCATGCTAAATGGTAACTATGAGCTAATTAATACATAGAAATCAAACATTCAAACCATACATAGAAGTATAAGACCTTCTAACTTTGGGAAATGGCTATCAGACTTTGGGAAAACACAGAAGATGGAATAACAACTCAATATACTATGCCAGAACGCCTAAAAACAGTCTTTAAGTTATTGGGCACTTTGACAAACAAGCTTTCATAGTTTTAGGCAAAGGGCTAGATCGGGACTATGCCTCCTTGGTTCAAACAAAATGATAATCATAATCAGTCAAAGAGATAGTTTCATGGCTGGAACTATGGACAGTCATAGGCAAGCAGGGCACACCATAAATCCTACTCAACATGCATAGAAGTATTAATGAAACTAGCAACAATATCCTTTAGTTACTAAAGAGCAGTTAAGAATTCTTTAGTGCAACTAAGGAAGAAGAAAACATAAAAGCTATGAAGATTCAGGAAATTTGAGGTGCCTCCATGGGCATATCTCAAATTTATTCTCCACTGATCTATAGCAATCAAGAAACATGTATCATGAATGAAAACTAGAAGACAACAACAAAGCAAGAAACACTATACCATTCTACCATGTCATGGAATCCATCAACAATCCTTCATCATCCATCCAAGAACATTCAAGAGGCAATCCAAAAGCATAACACAAGTATTTTCTCCGAAGCACATATGATCATATATTGCTTCTCTTCTCAAATTCCAGCCTTGTTTACAATGAGAGCCTTGTGGAATAAATAGGCCCAAGTGAGGAAAACCTCATGGTTCAACTTCCATCCTCATTGGCCTAATCAAAATATCTAAACTTGTCCTTGAGACTTTGCAAAGCCCAAGGCACAAAAATATCTCATAAAATATCTAAAAATTGCTAAAAAAGGGAATTTAATTGACTTTGGATCATTTTCCAAGTGTAAAAATAGCTAAACGCACATTTGGGAAAAGCAGATTTTTGAGGTTCAAAAATTACAAAAATACTTCAAATTTATATAAAAAAAAAGGTCCCCTGACTTGTTGGAAACAATTGGCAGCATTCCCGGTGTCGAAACGAGGCTCATGATAGCTCGTTGGAAAGCTCTAAGTGTCTACTTTCCGGAACAACTAAAATCGCCTCAATATAATGCTTGGAGGTCCTCCAAATCTGTACCTGTGTGTAAAAAGCCAGAAAATTGCAGACTGCTGATATGACAGGCAGAATGTGCAAAAAATGAGCATTTTTCGCCGTTTTGAGGGGGAAAATGACCTTCAAATGCTTTGAAAATCGCTGAGGACCTGATCATGAAATTATGGCATCAACTGGTATCATCCTCCTCCCTTGAAAAATCCTCAAAATGAAATGGCGAATTTATGAGTTTTCGACCAAAAACTCAAAAAATGCCAAAAAACAAAAAGTTGTCAAAATAGGCCCAAAATTGGTGCGCATGACCCTCAAGGGTCCCTAGCAACATGCTCTGAAGCTGAGGCCAAAATGTCAAGTGATGATGTGCCTTTCTCCTCTTTCCGTGCCGGGCGCTTCCCCTTTGCCTTCTTCAGTTTTTCTTGGGCTGCCTTTAGTTTGCGCCGGGCAAACTGATTCAACTTTTGAAAGTGATGTGTCCTCTTCCTTTGTAGCTCCAGATCTCTGTTTGCTCTTTCAAGCTTCATCTCCAAGTGTTTGTTGGCCCTTTCTAACCATGCCTCCTTATTTTCTTCAATTTCCTGCTCAAGTAGTGTAGTGAGGGGAAAAGCTTGAAGCTGGGCCTGTTCTTCTTCCCTTTGCTTTTCCAGGGCTCTTTTAAGCCCTATGGTTATAGGCCTCTTCCGCCTAGGCTGTTCTTCCTCTTCTTCCTCATAAAAATCACCAATGAGCTCCTTTGTCCTCATTTGCGCCTTAGCTGCTTCATTCTTGTATTTGATAGCTCGTGCCTCATGAACTTCTGTGTGAACATTCATCTGTTTATTTTGGGTCTCCAAGAAATAGTTGAAGTTCCTTGCCCGTTGAAGATCATTTTCCAATGCCTCAATTTTCCCCTCTCTATTTATTAGGAGGTTTTCAAGAATGCGGGCTTCGTTATCGCTGTCATCACTTTGGATTGGAATGACAGCCAATGCACCTCCATGTTTTTTACTTTCTCCAACCTTGCTTTTCCCTTTGAAAGCCAATCTTGCACTCTTCCTTCTTGGCATGCTAGTGGGAGACCTCTTGGACGATTTTCTTTTGCTAGGGACAACTTTTGTCACTTTTGGAGTGGCAGCCTTAGGCCCTTTCTTCCTTGCTGTGCTGGGCTTTGTTCTTTTGGGAGGAGGAGACACAACTGCTTTACCCTTGACATCTTCTTGAAACTGCTGCTCTCCTTGTGGCTGCTATGTGTCTTCTTCTTGCTGTTCAATTTGCTGCCCCTGTTCGCCAACATCAATTTGTTGTTCTACTTCAATACCTTGTTCAATTTGTGTTTCAACCTGCTGCCCTTTCTCACCAAAATCAAGCTGCTGCTGTGCTTGGATTTCCTGTTCATTTTGTGGCCCAAGCAGCTGCTCAAATTCCTGCCCAAGCTGTTGTTCCTGTCCTTCAATATCAAGCTGCTGCTCTTCCTCTTGTACCTGCTGTTCATCATCTTCTGTTGGCTGCTGACCTTCACCACTGTCCTGCTGCTGTTCCTCATCTTCTGTTTGCTGCTCTTCATCCCTTTCATCTTTTCCATGACCTTTCTCTTCTTGCTGCCTACTTCCTTCTCCTTCTTCCTCCTGTCCTGACTGTTCAGTGGTAATTTTGAGCCTTCTAGGAGTAGGCCTGCTGGACAAAGGTATAGGGCGATGAATAGGCTGAGTGGGAGATATATGGACAGGAGGAACAGTAGAGAAATCTGGGTGACTGATGAATACATTCCATGGAACCTCTTTCTTCTCTAGCTGGTGTAGGATGATAATTTTGATCAGAGAATGATAGAAAAGGGAAGGTATTTGCAGAGGTGGGGCCTTCTTCTGGACTGTGGATGCCATCTTCTCGAGGCTTTTGTATAAAAAGTAAGGGAGATTTAGCTTCCTGGTTCTAGTGAAATGCATAAATAGTCGGACATAGTAGGCATAAACTTGAGCAAACCTCCCTTCACAAGTAAAATACTTCATTATGACTTTCATTAGAGGAGCATAGCTGTCAAGAAGATACGAAAAAGGAAAAATAGCAGTACAAGTATCTCTATGCTCAGGCTTGATGAAAGGCTTGTAATCTTCTAAGTCAAGATGGGTCTATTTGAACCATTTTTCGCCATGATATGGAATCTTGGTGGCTTGGACACTGATCTGGGAGAAAACTTGAAATCAAGGTCCGCTACCTGGAAATGCTTGTTCTGGAACCTCAGGGCGCATAGGTGTGTTAATGGCGAAAAACTTTTGACCTCCTGTATCTTCTGGCAGAAATATAGACAACCTGCTTCATGGAAGTTGAAAAGGATGGATGGATGAGCATTAACCTCTTCTATAGAGATTGGCTCATATCTTTTGTGCGAACCACTTATGTTGTCTTGATTTGGAGGCATTTTGACCTAAATGTGCTTTTGAAGAAACAAACTGCCTCACTGTCTATAAACTGCCTTCTTGGAGCCAAACTGTGTCAATTCACTTTTTTGATAGTGAACAATGTCTTTGGATGACTGCACACTGTTCTCTCACAATATAAAGAACCCCTGCTCCTTCAAAGAGTGGCCTTTCCACCTTTAAAGTATTTCAGCCAACAGACTTTTCAATAAGATACCATACAGTGAAAAAGGAGACAAACTGTTAGGTGAATTTTCTATGTAAAGTGTCAAGAAATCACTTTGCTCTTGTGAAGTTTGGAGGTTAACGACACATTTTAATCTTTTTCCAAAGTAGACTTTCTAATCATTACAAAACCTGCCCTTCCTAGTGTGCCAATCACTTCAACAAACTTATGTCTTATGCAATCAACCCTTAGTGTAATCAAACAGTCAATGTCACAGTCCTGGAACAAAGGTAACAGAGTTTAAAAAGCTCCAAAAGTTTTAAGCAGAGGCTGTAGGAGTTTTCTATTTTCAAAATAATCAAGGCCCCTTATCAATGTAACCCTTGCCTTTGTAGAAAAACCTTTACTCTATATGAACATCCACTTATCAAATAAGCTCGAGGAATAAAAGACAGTCAAGCAAAATACACAGTGAAAATTGTCTTTTCTAATAGGAGTCACTTTGCCTTGTAGCTTTCAACAATATAAACTTCCTTTCAGTATAGAATACTAGTCCTCCTTGGAAGAAATACCCTATACTCTGTGAAAACAATTTCTCAAATGAGAATGAAGAGTAAAAAACACAGTCAAATTCTTCTGTCCACAGGATGAGGTGGCAGGTTTTTGAAAGGCATTCGAGGTGCTAGCAGAGGTCTGTGGGAATTTTCAAACAATTTAGGCTTATTTTAATCAGAATATTGCATCCTTTTGTGCCATTTTACTAATTAATCCAAAAATATGCACACAGTCCCCCACAATGACTTTAATAGATTCCAGGGCTTGCTGTTTCTGAGGTAGGTTAATAGGACTTATAGTGTTTTTTACGTAATAACCAGGTCTGTAGCCCTTAACCAATACACTATTCTTTAACAAAACCCTTCTTTCTTATTACTCTTCACTGTTCTTTAATGGTAAGTCACTCCATCAAACAAATTCATACCACATACACAGTTAACCTCCAGTGTTCGAAAATTTCAAGGGCAATGTCAAAATACCTCTTTGAATTTGATGGAAGATCCTTTGAGAAGCTTGTGCCATCTTCAGCAGTGATTTAGAGGCGTGTTGGAGGGTTTAAACTTGCGCGGCACTATGTAGAGGAAGAATGCCGCGCAAAAAGCCAACCGGGCGGCCTGTCGGGTCGTGGTTGGGCACCGTGTACAGGCACGTCGCGCACACGTATAGGCGCGTCGCGCGACAGTCTACCGCCTGTGCAAAACTTCTCTTGAGCGCGTCACGTAGACTTACAGGCACGTCGCACTGTTATAAAAACCTTGCAGATAGCAAAAACAACTGTGAACTCGTCTTCAATCTCTGAAATGGGAAGAGTGGATCGAATTTGCGCTTCTTGGGGAGTCAAAAGGAGGTTCAACGGTCTTAAACCTTTTTGAAAAGATGTAAAGGCCGATGGGCTTTTGTTATTCAGAAATGCAAAATTGACATCCAGCTCCGTGTTTTAACCTTTGTAAGGCTTTTTTAAAGGTTTTCCTTTGTAATGCTGCCTTGGTGTACCCTTTGAAACTTGAAAACATGTTGACTTCATTTGAGAGGTGCTCACTCTTTTTGAAATGATTTCGGCAACAAAGTATCTATGCCCTTAAAAAAAAATGCCAATAGAGTTTTCAACCCTTTAAAGAAATCAAATACAGTTTGAAAGGTCAGAACTCTGTCCATTTAGGCATATAGGTCTGAGAGGTGGTTCCTGTCAATTTTGTCTTTTTGGCGACAATTTAACACCAAAATTCAAACTTTGAATAATACCCAGCTGACTTATAGACCATTCTCTGCCACTTTGTTAATCCCTGATGGTGATATTCATTATGTAAACCCTACTCCAAAACTGTTAAAAAATCCTGAAGACTGCTTTGTTATTTGAAAGGATAGGGTTTGTCTTTTCACCTTGCTTTGACAGCTTCTATCCCCAATTGCTCCTTCAACCTCTTTCCCACTGCAGGTGCCCAAATTTGTTGACCTTATTTGGATTTGGTTATGACCCTTTGATTTAAGAAGGGCGCCCCTTTTCAATACACTCCTCTGCTCAACACATATTATATAATATCTCTGTCCATTGAATAATGAAAACCCATTTTGGCCTTGAACTTTCTAAAACACTAACAGTCTATCAAAACACCCCCTTTGCCTATGATAAACAATAGTTCCAATGGTGATGTCTCTTGGTAATAAAACTCAAATTTCCTTTGCCAGCTGATTTTCTTTTCATGCTTTTCAAATTTTTTCAAAACTCGGATCATAACTTATGGAAAAAGATGTCCTTTGAAACTTTGACTGTTTCTTACTTAGAGGAGGAAATGTCTCTTTTTGGAGCAGTGGCATTTAGATTTTGCCTTTGATGATTTCCAGAACCTGAAACACTGTGCCAAAGCTCTTTTTTACTTGATGAGCTTGTATACCTGTTTGCAAGAGACAAACTAGATCAAATACATTTTTGCTCTGGGTATTATGTTATAATCTTGTTTGCAATGTAAATCTAATTAGGTGACAGGTGTTTCTTGACTGTAGATGTAACTGTTAGGTGTATTTGAATTTTCTTCTTTGACTGTGGGTAGAAGACAAAACAGAAGATGATACATCAGAAATAGAAAGTGAAACAAGGAGAGCTGCCCTTTTGTTTCCTGTGAAGGAGGTCTTCACTGTCTTATTGCACTGCTCTTTATTAAGGGGAAACTGAAATGTCACCATTTGCCTTGGTCAACTTATGATAAGTCATTTGAAAGATAATCTCTGTGAGTAGAGAGATTAGCACTCTTTGAAAAAAAAACATCCTTTCTTCTGCTCACAGATACCGAAGCTCCTTCTGGCCACTTTCTTTTGATGGAGTTCTGAAAACACCAACTGCTGTATCTGAAGAGAAAATACCAGTCTTTGTGGTGAAGTGTAACTTGCATGTACTACTCTCCTGCCTCTTTTTTATGTTCATCCAGAAACCATGGACTGTACTTCACATTTCAACAGGAAAAAAGAACACACAGGGGTCTTTTCACTGAAGTATTTTCCTGTTTAAGACTAATTGAAGCTATGCATCTTAACAACCTTGCAGAGATGTTTGTTATGATAGCTTTGATTAAGGAGTCCCTTTTTGATGAGCCTTGATGATGACTAAAACCTCAACTGATTTTCTTTACAAAACCACACACTTTGTCTTCTTCTGTCTTGCACATTTCAGATCTTAGCACTGTTGTAATCATCATTTACACTCAGAAACCTAGAGTCACTGTTTTACTGTCTAGTAAAAAGCAAGCTTGTGCTTTTGAAATCCTTAAAATCAATATTGGCCAGCGCCCTCTACTTGTAGATGAAGGAGTCGCTTTAACCCTCTGCTTGTAGATGAAGGAGGTTCTTGGCCATGACAAATTACCAGTCTATTTGACAGTGGTGTCTTTCTTTTACTGTGATTTCGTGCTGAAAGGAAGCTGCAAGGTCTTGATGAGTAACTCTCTGTCTTGAAAATATATCACAGGCTCATGTTTACATTGAGAAGCAGTTGTTCTTCTAAATGTAGATTCAAGAAATTTCTTCTGAGATGATGTTATATTTCCTGTCTTTGTAAAATCCATAAAACACTGTAAAACACCTAATAATCAGCTTGAGACTGTGGTCTATGCAGTGCTGAGACTTAGGGGTGTGTAAGTGGCGCGACTTAGGGCTGTAATCAATTTCATTTGCAGAGTGGGAGGTCAGTCATGATTGGTCTGTAACAGATGGAGGTTTTTTGGCCTTTTGATGGTTTCCAAGGGTAAAATGCCTTAAAGCGCCACTTCCTAACTTAGGGGAGGCTTTTAAAACATACTTGGATTTTCCTTTTAGAGCTGATGAGCTGACCAGTAGGACTAAAGTTTAGAAAGGATAGTGATAATGAGTTTTGACTTTGACATGGGCGGACTGAAAAAGTAGGAGGGTGAAAAAAAATTTATGGGGGTTTTCTAGATGACAAATTGACATATGGAGATCAACTTCTAGAAAACTCAGCTATGGATCTAGTCATCACTAACAAGTGAAAAATACTGATGACTAACATGCTCTCTCAAAGATGCTCATTCTCTTCATCATCTCCTCCATCATTCTTTCCATATTTGAGCTGGAAGTAGAAGGTGTATATTCCTCTATGAAGGACACTCTCTTCTCATTCTTCATTCTTGCTCTTTTCTCCATTAAGTTAATTTCCACAACAAGAGCCCCTTTTTTCATATCTTCAAGGGTTAAAGGGTCTCTTTCTCTCAGTTGATAGGCCATTTCAGGGTCAAACCCTTCAGGAAACTTGTTTAACACTGAGCCTTGTGGAGGTTTTAAATCTTGGGGAAGGGTATTATACACACTATTAAATCTAGTGTAGTAAGCTTGTACACTTTCCCCAGTGTTTCTATGGAGATTGTTGTAATCAGAAAGTATTTGAAGAGGGTTCTTTCTCACTTCCCATTTGTTTAAGAAAGTCTGATGGAAGGCTTGGAGATCATTTATACTATGGGGGGTTAAGCCTTTAAACCATTTTCTTACTTCTCCCCCCAAACTCTGAGAAAATAGTCTAATTTTGACAGAATCATCATCAATTTCATTTATGTCAAAGTAGTCATTCATCTTATCCACATGTTGTGATGCAGTTGTAGCATTACTAGCATCATATAATGGAATTTTGGACTGATAGTCCTATGGAAGATTGACCAAGGGTACAAGAAGGACTAAGGGAGCATACCATGCAACCATGGCAGGAGGTGGAGGTGGATTTACAAGAGGTGGATTAACAAGAGGGAAAGTGGGATGAAATGAAGTGGTTTGGACAGTGGATGTAGGATGAGCAGAAGTGGATGGAACAGTAGCAGATTGCTAAGCTGATCTTGGATGAGAGACACCTAAGTTGGAAAGAAAATGTAAATCAGGAGGTGTTGTTTCTCTACTACTAGGATGTTCACTTGTTTCAGGAGATGAAAGTGAAGACTCAGAATCTAGTTGATTTAAATCATCAAGAGACCATGTTCTAAATGGATTTCTTAGATCTGCTTGTGATTGTTCTAGAGCTGCAATATTTTCAGGAACTGAATGAGCTCTCAAGGGTGATCTGAAAACAGTTGAAAATTTTAACTTAGGAGACTTCCTAAGGATAATTTTTAGGTTATCAACTGTCTCAGGTGGGTTTGGGTCAGGGTAGGCTCTAGTATGAATCTTCCTAGGAGCCACTATGCTATGTTTTTCAGACCCAACTAAAACAAGAAAAGTTCAACCAGATATGACAATATTTAAGAGGTTAACTAATCTATTTTACCCAAACTTTAATCCTAAAATCCTCTAAGTGTGAATGATGTTTGTAATGATAAAGGTTCTTCCCAATGGAGTCTTAAGGTATGTTTAGGATTTATGGAGTCGCCAAGTGGAATTTTTTAGCTTTTAAGGAGGTAAAATGTTTTATGGTCCACCACCATGTTTATTAAATACCAATCTGAAATATTTTTGGGTTTTCTGAGTTATTTTTCAATCTTATTGGTTCTAAGAGTGTCCTAGATCTTGTTTCAAAACATAGCTACAGTTAGGAGACAAGGATAGTCTACTCTTATGGCTAAGCTAGCTGATATTTCAAGGTTATATAAGATCTTATGAGAATCTTAGGGTTTGCCTAGTTTGTCACTGATTCAAGCAAGTTTTACCATGATTACCATTTACTTGGTAGTGCTTGAAAGCGCTGCTTTTACTCACAAGGTTTTATGCAATGTTTTAAGGGAACTGAAGATGAAATTTGGCTCAGTTCCTCAGCGGAGTCGCTAGAAATGTTAGCTCCATGTAATTAGAAAGATTGGCAAAGTCCAACTGTAGGGAGAACACTATTTCAACCACTTTGGGATTCTAGGATCTAGCCCTCCTGAACTCGGAGAGGGATCTCTCCAATAAGTGCAAAGATTTGGATTTATCTTTAAGGCTTTTGTGTAATGATATTAGGCTAGTTATGAAGGCTGAAGGTTTGTTTTGTTTTTGGATGGTTGAGCATGATTATTAGTTGAGTGGAAAGTTCTAAGTGGAAAGAGTTTTAGAGGTATGAAGTTGCAAGCAATCAAAACAAGTTTTAGCTGATTAGATAGATATAACGCTGGTTTTTAGTTCATTGGGCTATGGAGTCATAGTAGGGTCTAATTGAAACAACAAGTTCAAGAGTGGTCCATGGGGCAAGTCATCTATGTCTAAGGATCTCTTTAAAGTTGATTTTATGGAATGAAATGATACATAAAGAAGGGGAAATAAACAAATGAAGAACAAAGAGCAGCCTAAGATCTGGTAAGTACTTTGAAACTAGCCAACTTTTGACATACACTTAAGAAAGACATAAAACTAATCTAAGATCTGGTAAGTACTTCGAAACTAGCCAGCTTTTGATACACTTTCAATAGAAAACATTTTAAACACAAAGGGGAACTTTAAAAGCAACTGTTGGAGAACAAAATAGAGGAGAGGGCTCACCATAAATTCTCTATATATCTCCTTTACTTAGTGAACTTTCAAGACAAACACATAAGATAACAAAGAATATTCTAAGATTAGGTAAGGACTTTTAACCTAGCCTGATTTTAACATACTCTAATGGAAACTTTCAGGCAATTGTTGGAGATAAAATGAGGGGACAAGGCTCACCATAAATTCTCCCTAGTTAATATTTACTTAGCAGACATTGAAAATAACATTCAAGAACGATGTTTAAAGTAAACAGTAGGACGAGGGAATGCCAGCATTCCTAACTGCTTGAACTGTACTAAACCATTCTTAAACAACACAATTTGGAAGAAAAAATGTAGATAAAGCTTATCAGTCAGAGAAGGGTACTGATATACAATAAGTCTTAAATCTATGCTTGCTATTCTTTATCAGAGAAGATGGATAAAGTGAAAACAAAAATAAAATAAAAATTTACAATAAGAAAGAACATCACCGTCGACATAGACCAGGATCCCATAAATCAGCTTGTATTGATGCTTCAAACCAGTTACAGCTTTAGGTCCAATTTTTCAGTTCAGCAATCATCTTCACTTCTCAGACTAACTTATCTAATCACAAGCAGAGCTTCAAGAGGCCGTGAACACTATTTACAAGTAGAAGTCTAAATCTCAAGTATATTTCAAATTTCAACAACCAAAATTTTCTCATCTTATACAGAAGTATTTATAGAAGAAATGAGGAGGTGGGATCTGATAAAATATGTCCAAGGTCAATTAATACAGACTTTAAGACTTATAGGCCTTTGAGGGGCTCAATGGATAAGTTTACAGATGTTCGTCTGTATTAATTGTTTTACATTTAAGATTTAAGCTCGGTGAGAGCTTTTGTTGAATTTAAGGCTCTATTTTATGTTGTAATAACTCTGCTGATATTTTTTTCATCAAGTTCTTTGGCAGAATTAACTATTCGGCTGCGCTGAGGAAAATATCTGATGTTCTGATAATAATTCGGCCTCTGTTGAATGCTTTGAGGCAACAGGTGGCACTGTGGTAGCTGAGAGGAATCAATTGGCTTCTGATGTGGTGGTGGAGGCTCTTCATGACTGATAAATCCCCTAATTTGTCTTTTAATTGTGTTTAATACAATGGATTATGCTTTTGATAATCAATCTTAGCCGTCATCCATCAAACTACGGAATTCATCTCCAATCTTCAGTTCTGTTGTGGTAGGTCTTCAACACTGATACTCTTTTGTTTTGATTTAATTCACTATGTCTTGTTGATGTGTAGGTTCTGCAAAGGGCCTATATGGCATCGATGCCCATGAAGCACCAACGAGACGTGGCCTGGAACCCTCTATAGTAATATTCCTTTGATAAACGAAATTCTGGAGGATCGTCAACCTCAGATTTCATTTCCCTTCATTATAATGGGAAAACCCTTTGAAACCTGCAAAATGCAAACAAATGTCATGAAATCCTACATTATTGGGTAAACTGCTTAGGAGGTTGTGGGGAGAAGCGTGGCCGTTGGATGGCAGCATCCAACAGTGGAGATCTTGCATGCGAAGGTCAAAGGGAAGCGGTGGGTAAAAATAAGTCAGATCCATCGATCTGCAGAGATCGACGGTTAAGATTAATCGGGAGGAAACATAATGCAGAAGGTCATATTTATGGAGAAATGGTGGAAATATAAAGAGACAAGGTTAAAAACCTTTGGCGGAGGAAGAAATCAATTGAAAATCAATATGGGTTTCTGGAGGAATATGAGCCGTCAGATGAGATTAGCTAATAAGGATCAACGGCTGGGGAGGTGCCCGATGAATCACAATGGAAAAGAGGGAAAGTGGTTTCGGGAGGTAAAAAAACTGTTTTTGCGTGGCTAAAGGGAGAGGAGGCGTTTTTTCCTTTTTGAACATGATATGCGTTCCTGCCCGACACATGGCCTCGGAAAACAACTTATATCACGCGGCCTTTGGGAAATTATCCTTCACGCTGAAATTTATGCGACATGGAACGTGGGCCATTAGATCTGGGGTCTCAGATCGAACGGTGGACAATGAGCACAATATGGGATAGATGCATGGGCAGATAGCGGGAGGGTGGTTTAAATATGAACCGTTGGATCTAGGAATCAACAGCGGAGATTGCATCTGGGGATCAAAAGAAAATGATACAAAGGATGAGAAGGGGTTAATAAGGACCGTTGATCTACAGAGATCAATGGCTGTAATTGGCCAAGAAACATTATGAGTAGGGCTACATGTTTTTAAACCAAAGTCGGGAAATGTAATCTGGACCGTCCGATCTGGACACGTGGACGGTCCAGATACAATCGGAGGCACATGATCGGTGGGGGGGAAGAAACTGAATGACTCTAATGCGATCGAGCGATGGTCGTTGATCTTCAGATCAGATCAACGGTGGGAAATAAATCAGAGGGGTTTGAAGGCAGAGGAAAGGTTTGCGATCAGAGTAAATGAGGGTCGTCAGATCTGAAATATGGCGGATGGATCCAATGGCGGAGGATCGATCGGGGGTATTTAATCGGAAGGGGGAACAAATGCACCAAGTGAAAACTTGCGATGCGATGCTACGCGGGCCGTTTGATCGGCTTAAGATCAACAGCAGAGATTATCTCAAGTATGGTACCGGCGGAAAACCTTTATAACACATGAAAAACCAAAAATTTAATAAAAAAAAAAGGTTTTATGTATCGGGGCGGGATATATATATATATATATATATATATATTTCATATATATATATATATATATATATGAAATAGTCTGGCACCCGACTGCGGGGCCCGTGGTTTGTATGAAAGATAATAGGCCTGGGGCTTATATGTATGAGGGCCGATCGGGATCGGAAGGTCGGGCTTGGTATTTCAATCTACCCATTTAGAATTTTGCGATGCGATTAGCGCTTCAGGACTTTTGACTCTTGGTCCCGGGCGCAAGTTATATGGAGTAAAGCGAAGGCCGGGATTTTACACAAATGGGGCTTTAAACGCATCAGAATTTTGATGCGAGGCTTTTCAATCTACCCATTTACATTAAAAACATTGCTTCGGCGGGTTTTAGAACAAAACTTAGGAAAATGGGTTTTATGAATTAATAAAGGGAAATATGCGTTGGAGATGGAAATATACAATGTTTTAGCGCCCGATTGCGGGCACAAGGGTTATATGAGGTGATAATAAGATCGGGGGTTATGTAATAAAGGGCCAATCGCATCAGAGGTCTCCACTTAACAAAAGGACTTGCGCGCTCTATTTTTTTCGATGCGATAAGCACCAAATGGACTCAGCGCTTGGTTCCAGCACCAAGGCATATGTGGGGAAGTGGCTTAGGATTTAGCCCAAAGGGGCTTAAATCCTTAATACAAAAAGATGTATTTTTTATGATTTTTTCAGAGTTTTCTGATGGATTTTGGGGTTTCGGCAAAGTTAAAAAGGGAGTTTTAAACTCTATAAGGTGGATTTTATGAAGTGGGAAATGGAAAAAAAGGGAAAAAAGAGGAGGAAAAATGAAGGTTAGTTTTGAGGTAGAGGGAAGGAAAAAAATGGATTTTGTAGCAGTCTTTTCTCTATGGAATCAACAGAATTTCTGAGTTTGAAATGGAAACAACAGTGAATATTGAACCAATGGCATGATGTCTCCAATGAGTCTTCAAGAGATAACGCTTTTAGGAATAAAAATTGTTTCTTGAAGGCTCCAAAAAATGATTTAGCCACCTTTTGATATAACAAATTTTATAGGTGGCTAACACTACAAACCTTGTTTCACAGCGCAGACATATGCCCATATCTTCTATTAGGGAGATGGGAGAATAAGAAATGCCTAGGAGGGAAACTCTTAGTGATTATCTGCAAGAATATGAATCTCAAACTAAAAAGTTTAGAGATCATATCACTTTCCAAGAGTTTTGCAAGATCAAAGTGAATAGAAGCAAGAAGCATGACAAGGGTAGATTTTTCCTATCTACTTTTGATGGGTCACCAACATGTTCAGCTAGAGCTTGGGTGGAGGAGTTACACACCTATTTGCAGCACCACCAAGTTTCTGAAGATGAAGCCATCAAAGTTGTAGCACTGTATTTTGAAGGTAAGGCCTATGCTTGCTGGATATTTGAGTCTGTTTCATTAAGAAATGCAAATATTTCTTCTTACGAAAAGTTCACTAAAAGATTATTGGAAAGGTTTGATGGAAAACATTCTAAAACATCATTGGTGGTGTTGGGGTTCCCATGTTTTGGCTAGATTGGCAAGACCAAAATATGAGACAACATAAAACCACTTTTAGACCTCAGGATCTAGCCCTCTTGGGTCTAGAGAGGGATCTCTCTATGATATGTCAAAGGTGTATGACTTGAAGCTCAGTGTTAAGATATTAGGCTAGTTATAGGCACAGGGTTTGTTTGTTTCATTGTTTTTTTGGTTGCTGGTTATCAAGAAACAAGGGTTCAATGTAAGACAAGGATGGGCAAAGAGGATTTAGGTAGAGGTGAAGTATTCCAGGGAGCATTCAAAACCATTGGGAAATGGAGTCAGGAGAGGATTTTCTTGCTATTGAATATGCAGGCTTTCAGTTGGGCTAATCATCTAAAACATTGGATCTTAAAGATGATAGTATGGTATGGAATGGTAGGGGAGGAGGGACAATAAAGGTTTAGATCACAAGGTTAAAGACCTGATATCAGAGAGATACTTTGAACTCTCAATGCTTTGGCCTCCAGCTTGAGGGATCTTAGAAAGGTTAGCTGGTTGCACAAGGATCCTAGTGGACAGGGCTAACCCTAATCCCCATTGTTCCCAAATCTTCCAGCTAAATCCTAACAAGAACTTCTAAGAACAGATTCATTTAATTCATACATCAACTAGAAGGAAATATCATCCACTACACTGGTTAAATCAACTGAAATCAATTCTTAGATAACACATTTAGTAGAAAACATCAAAGGCAAGGAGAGCAGAAACATAGGGTACCTAACAAGGGTAAATCCTATGACAGATTTCTGATGCAAGCTAGTAGAAGTGAAATGAAATGGAATATAAGTTAAACACAAATACAGAGATAGAAAAACATCACCGATGCTTTAGATCAGGATCCAAAGAAATGTGCTTGTCATATTAAAAAGTAACACCAGTCAAGTACAACAATGCCAATAGCTGGATACTCAGTCAGAAAAAATCTTCCTCAGCCTATCTTACAACTTTACACAGAGACTTTGTCTCAAAAGAAATAACTTGTAATTCTCTGATAACTGATCAACAACCATTACAATGAGTTCCTTCGCGAATTTATAGCTCAAGTGGAGCAGAGGAAGTAGGTGAAAACTAAATGCAGCATTAAAACTCCGGAAAGGAAGAGGGTCGAGGCCCATTCTATTTAAATCCTGTGCATTTATCCATGGCACTCTTTGGGTGAAAGAGTTATTTTCTCTAGGCTCCCATTATTCTGGTATGGCTCAGCGATACTTTGCTGCAGTACTCTGTAGTACTCCTGGTTATCTGAACAAAAATAAATCAATGATTCAAGTCTACCATGCTGTATAACTAATGCTTCTGATAGCGTAGGACTGTTGTCAGGGTGAGAAATTCTCTAGGAACACAATATAGAATAAAAACTACATGGGCACTTTGTCCTTTATGGGGAAAACATTCTGCTGATGTGCAAACCCTGATATACATAAATTTCTGCATGTTGTACCCTCTATGTGCTCCATGATGCCTTCGATCTAGTGCTTTGATGGCTCTGGGAATGTTTTGCAGAGTTTAACCCTACTCTTTAAATGGTGATCATATCAATCACCTTCCTAGGCTTTTCTTTGTTATTTCGAACTCTGTACACGGTCCTTTCTGCATTTTTGGCCGTTGTAATAAAGACTGTGTAATCATAGCGGCTTTCACCTCTGATAACCCTGCAAAACACGAAAACTTGTTAAGAAAACCATGCATGGGGATGGTAGATGCAATGGGGACGACGAGAGTGGCCGTGCAGATTGGTGAGATGGCAGAAAAGTGTAGGATTCTGGTGGAAAATGCAGCATAACAGTGGAACATGGTATGGTGAACGTGGGCAAAGCGCAACCAATTTTTAATGCAAAACATTTTAAATTGACCATTCAATGGAATATATAAAGGGACGGGCAACAATGCGACAAAAAAAACGTGGACAGATGACGTGGTGGGATGGGGTTAATGGAGGGCATGCATTAAATCAAGACTGTCCGATCGCAGGGGGAGATCGACGGCTGAAAATGCATCAGGGGCGATGGACGGTGGGCCAGGGGTACAGATGCCGTAGGCTATCTTCTGTGCATATTCGGGGTGCGATGACCGTTGGATGGGGGGCTACAGATCAGGCGGTTGACATGGATATCGCTCCATGTTTCCTGCCGAATGATAACGCACGATGAGTGGCGGTTTTGAAACAGTGCCACTGCCACGCGTCGTTTGATGAGTGGAATCGCTGCGAAATAAGAAATACTGCCAGACCTCCAAAGGCGGTGCGATGGAAACCGATGGTTTCTAAATAGTGCGTGGGCGTGGGGGCCACTGGGGTGGAGGAAATATGGACCGTCGATCTGGTGGGTAAATTAATGGTGGAGATGTGATCAGAGTGGTGAACAGGGTGAATGGTGGACGCTGTGGGGAAAACAACGACTGTCCGATCTATACAAAACGATGGTTTAAAAAGCGCCCGATATGGATTTGAGATAAGCACTTTTCGGGCTGGTGGGTGGTTCTAGCGCCGCGGTCACGTGGTGGGAAAGGTTAAGGGGGCTAGACGAAAGGGGCTAAGATCCATACCCATGGAAAATATGGCTTTTGGCCCATTTTTAGTGCATTTTCAGGCCAACAAAGGGTAATGATAGGGGAAATAAGGGGAAATAAAACCACACCAGGGGTGTGCGTATGGTTTTGAGGGGATTTTGGGAAGGTTTAGAAGGATTAGGGGAGGGATTTTGGGGGTGAAAAGGGGGAGTTTAACGAAGGGAAAAAAGGGTTGAAAAAGGATATTTGGAGGGATACAAGGGATAAATGTAGGCCTTCTGGAGCACAGCTTTTGCAATCAGTGAGACTTTATAAAGGGAGTTAGCAGAGAGAATTTTATCAAAGGAAAAGGCATAGGAGACTTCAAGGATGATGTGTCTTCAGGGGAGATGCATTCCTTGAAGGCTTCAAAAACAACTTAGCCCCTTACTTTGCTTGTAAAAAAATTATAGGGGCCTAACAATGGCTCCACATGGGGATGGCTTCTTCTTGAAGGAGTCAAGAATTCAGAAAATGATCTTTGGTGTAGGCCAGATGCCTGTTTCTTGAGCCACCTTTCTCCTTTGATTTTCAGTTGCCACAATTTTGAAGACATCAATTTAGCAGAAAAACTTTCCTAATCAATCTACCTACCCATTCTACAATCCTAGCATTTTTTCTTCTAGGGTGCATTTGAACTAGCAGATCCTTTACATCGTTTTATTTTTTACAAACAAGAAAATAAACCTATTCTATTTCTACTCTTATTACTCCATGAGACCAGATTAAACTGTTGGTCTCATATGTTTCTCTAACTGATCTAACATCTGCTGGGATTAAACTATCCAGCAGATTTCTTCTCTACATTCTACAACAAAAATTTAAAAATAGTCAAACTAGGATTAGAAAGTCTAGTTTGTTGTGGGTCCAAGGCATAAAAGACAGTTTCACATGGACAGAAACTTGCAAAAAACTGACAACAAAACTTTTAAGGCTTGAAATTTGAAGTTTGAAGCATACTTCTCTCTTAGTGACTCAAGTTTTGAGCTTGTTAGAGTCACTTTCCTTTTTTATTTCAGCTCTGGTTTTAGGCTTGTTAGAGCTGACTCTTTTCTTCTTTGCTGTTCCATGTTTTGGGCATGTTTGAACCAGCTATCTTTGCTTTATTTGGCTAAGGTTTTGATCATATTAGAGCCAATATTTTCACTTCAGAGGTTCATGTTTTGAGCATGTTTGAACCTCTCCCTTTCTCTGTTTTTCTTCTTCTTCTTCTTCTTCTTCTTCTTCTTCTTCTTTTTTTGGAACAATTTCTCTTTTTCTTGAAAACAAACACTACAATGGTATGTACAATGGAAATGGAAACTAGAAATTGGAAATCAGCAGAAGTATTGTTTGAGCATCCTACCATTGACAGGACCCCCAAACAACTCTGTACCATCTAATTCTTGTAGGAAAAAGGTGTTTGGACCCACAGTGGCCTGGATGATGTAGGGACCTTGCCACAAACTGTAAAACTTGTCATGCTTTCCTTTTTCCTCTCTCCTTGAGTCCCACTTCAGAACTTTATCTTCAATTTTGAAATTAGAGGCCTTAGTTCTTTTTTCAAATAACTTCTTTATATTTTCCTGAACCTGGATAGCTCTGTTATAGACCTCCTCCCTTGTTTGCTGGAGACGAATTGTCTGGTTTATTCTCCTCACTAGGCTATCTTCTTATGTTTGTATCTCTTGAACAAGTTTAATCACTGGTATTCCTAGGCTGGTGGGAAACACTGCTTCTGTTCCATAGACAAGCTGATATGGTGACATGCCAATGGATTTATTTTTTTTAAGCCTGTCAGCCTACAGGGCATGCACTAACTTGTTATGCCATGAATTTTTGTTCTCTTCTAACAGCTTTTTCATGATGGCCACAAGGCTCTTGTTTGATGATTCAGCTAAGCCATTACCTTATGGATAATAGGAAATTGAATGACCAAGTGTTATTTGATACCTGTGACAAAAATCAACCATTTTATTAGATCCAAAAGCAGTAGCATTATCAGTGATTATTTTCCTTAGGCAGCCAAACCGAGAGAGGATATGACCTTCTAGGAACCTAATGATGACTGAATCTATGGCATTCCTAGTAGGTATGGCCTCTATCCATTTAGTGAAGTAGTTTGTGGTTGTTAAGATCCATTTGTGTTGTGCAGAAGAAGAAGGGTGAATTTCTCCTATGAAATCTAGGCCCCATTGCAGAAAGGGACCTTCAACAGTGATGGGTTGTAGAAGTAAGGGGAGGAGTTTTCTTTTGCCTTCAAAAATTTGGAATTTGTGGCAGGAAATTATCATCTTATGGATATCATTGAACAGTGTGGGCCAATAATAGCTGGCTTTGAGTATTTTTTTTGTAGTGGCTTTCCAGTTCAGGTGACCTCCACACTCTCCTGCATGGAATTCTTGTTTAATCCTTTCTGCTTCATACTCAGGCAAACATTTAAGCAATAGGCCATTTGGATTTTTCAGTATAAGCCTTCGTTCATTATGCAATAGCTTCTGGCTTTTAGCTTTAGGAATATGTCTTTGGTGTTTGATAGTTCAGGAGGGGCATTGAGGTGTGTAAGCACATACAGAATGTCAAAATACCAAGGAGAGCCTGAAACATTTCCTCAACAGTGGGATCAGGAAATCCCTACTGCTCATCCAAGGCATCCACCATGTTAATGCCAAGGGCTTGTAGATTTGATTCAGCCATTAGTTGAGCTAGGCCCTGACCTTTGATCAGTTTGGTGGGTTTTATCTCAAGGTCATACTCTAAGATCAGAAAAATCCATTTACCCCTCTTCCCATCTGGGTCTTGGGACAATATGTCTTTAACCACTATATTTGGCACATAGGCTATGGTGTGGGAGTGCATTATGTACACCCTAAAGTCTTTCAAGGCCTTAATCAAAGCATAGGCATGTTTTTCCATTATGTTGTATTTCAAGGGTGCATCCATGAGTGCTTTGCTGAAGAAAGAAATGGGCTATTCTATTCCCTCTAGATTTTTCTGCAGTAGAACTGCAGCTATCGTATGCTTGGAGGCAAACGAAAAAATCAGGAAATATTTTGAGAAATCTGGGCTGATCAGGACAGGAGCCTGGGTGAGTGCAAGTTTAACTGATTCAAAAGATTTCTTAGCTTCAACAATCCACTTAAATCATACACCTTTCTTCAGCATGTTATTCATATTTCTAAGGTGTTCAGCTAAGTTGGGAATAAACCTCCTAAAGAAGTTGATTTTCCCAATAAAGGACTGTAACTCCTTGATGTTTCTCGGGTGTGTGATTTGTAGTATTCCCTCAACTCTTTGTGGTTATATCCTAATCCCCTTCTCAGATATGATGTGGCCAAGGGGCTTACCTTCTTGCAGCCCAAATATAGTCTTTTTAGGATTCACTGACAGACCAAACCTTCTACATTTTTCAAACACTTTTCTCAGGTGTTCTAGGTGTTCTTCCTCAGTCTTGGAGTAGACCGTTATGTCATCCAAGTAGATGACAATGAAGTGTCCTATTTCATCTGAAAAATCTATGTCCATTGATCTTTGGAAGGTTGCACCAACATTCATCAGTCCGAAAAGCATCTTTTCATACATAAAAGTGCCGCATGGAGTGGTAAAGGATATTTTGAGTTGGTCTTCTGGGATTACTAAGACTTGGTTGTAACCTGAAAAACCATCTAGCAGGGAGATCCTTTTAGAGCCTACTACCCTCTGAAGAATATGTTCCATTTTAGGAAAAGGGTAATTGTCTTTGAGTGAGGCTCTACTAAGGTTTCTGAAATCAATACACAACCTAATCTCCCCTGTTTTCTTTCTCACAGCCACTAGGTTTGATATCCAATCAGAGAACCTCACAGGCACAATTCTGTTGGGAAAAATACTGAGAGGGGGGGTGAATCAGTATTTACTGCATATTCAAAACTTTTACTTTTTCATTCCTTAAAACCCATACGCTACTTTGTTGAATCCAAGTAGCGTATACACGCGGATATCCTTCATAAAACTCGCGTATACACAGAGATCTAATTATGCCATTAGTTCTTCACTTATATCATTCCATCATTCATTCATTAGATGTTCTATAAACAGTAAACATGTGCAGTAAGAACAGAATAAACCATCACACACAAAGCATCACACATGAACACCAGGATTTTTAGGTGGAAACCCAAGTCGGGAGAAAACCACCGCTGCAGTTGCTCAGCCTTCAATATTTTATTATAGAGAAAACATCTTACAACATATGTGCCGGCGCAGACTTGACCAGCACGCAGGCACCCACCTGCGCTCGTTTACCAGCCTCTCCTGGAAGGGAGCTACGACCCCCTGACTCGTTTACCAGCCTCTCCTGGAAGGGAGCTACGACCCCCTGATCTCGTTTACTAGCCTCACCTGGAAAGGAGCTACAACCCCCTGACTGAAGGCTACAACCTTCAGCACCTCTATGGACCACGTTTCATCAATTTTCACACTGGATCCAACCACTTTAATAGAACACAACTTGTAGGCCACAATTCATCATATTTCCAGACCGAACCCTTCCCATACTTTTAAGCACAACCATACATCATCAATAGATTCATATCAACACAGATCAGATAGCAGAAACACAGCAGAACAGATCAGATATTTCATACCCTTTGCTTCAGCAAACCCTAGTTTGCATACGCGCTTTTACTTCACTGATGTCGCGTATATACGCGCTTCCGTCCACACAAACCAGCGTATACCTCAGTGTATATTTTATTGCGCATATGCGCTTTCTCTTCGCTGAAGCCGCGTATATACGCGCTTCCTCCGCGGCGAAGTAGCGTATAGATCTTCAATCATTACAGAGCAGCATACTTCATCAGATCAGATATTCAGCTCAGATCTACCCTTTTGCTTCAGACAGATGTTCGCCTAGATGCTCGCCTCATCACAGATCTAAGCCTTCCATAATCAGATCTAACAAATACAAGAGCAATTCAGATCTAGATCCCCTTCTTCATCATTGGTGCATCATACAATCAGATTTATCATTCAAGTGTAACCCTTTCCATACATATATACTTCAGAGAGAAGTATTCATTCAAGCTCAGACATCTTGCACCCACTCCTATATTTTGCACAATGAAATTCTTCTCCTTATATAGGTTTTCCTTTTCTTTCTTTTTTTTCAATACCATGAGCCCCTTTTTCAATACCATGGGCCAAAACAATACCATGAGCCCAAAACTACCTGGACGGGGTCAATTAGGCGGATCATTACCCAATACCATGGGTCAATACCATGGTGGTTACCCTTGGTTTTGCACTTTTTGAGCGCTTTTTCCCATACGCGACTTGGAACGTTCCTTTCCGCGTGCATACGCGACTTTCCCTAAGAAAATCCACGTATACAAAGAGACATACTCTTTTCATCATATTTTGAGCACATTCTGAATTCCTTTCTTCATTGCCTTCTGTAAACACTGTAGAAACATCATATTTTCTTCATTAGGA
The DNA here is from genome assembly GCA_034641835.2 of Pinus albicaulis. Classification (NCBI taxonomy): domain Eukaryota; kingdom Viridiplantae; phylum Streptophyta; class Pinopsida; order Pinales; family Pinaceae; genus Pinus; species Pinus albicaulis. Next base: position 6,981,242 of record CM076581.1, on the reverse strand, counting down.
ACATGTTCTCTTAAGCACAACTTCATCAAGTAAGTTGTCATCATCTTCATCAAGTGGGTTGCCTTTCATGGACAACACTCAGCATCATATTGTCAACAACCATCAGATTTACATCATTTACTAAGTCCATCAAGTCAAGAATAACTTCATCAGGTGGTTTTCCATCAAGGAAAACACATGTCAACAGTCGCATGTCTTCATCTCCATTTAGTGGGTTGCCATCAAGGACAACACTCTGCATCATATTTCCAACAATCTCCCCCTTTGGACTTGATGGAAACCACGATGGTGTTTGGTTACCACAACAGATAGGTACCATGTCACTCTCCCAAATATGTCACTCTCCCCAAACATTTGACATCATTATCTTCTCTTCATTCAAACACCATGTCACTCTCCCCCTTTGACATCAAGGGCAAAGGGCGGATCAAAAAAAACAACACTCTCCCCCTTTTCTCCTCATGTGGAAGAAACATGCTGCAGATCTGATATGTGCTGAAGTGGCCAAACTCCCCCTGAGTTCATGCTGAATATTCAAACATATTTTTCAATAAAGTACATGACTCTTCCTATCACCAAAAACTCATACTTACAACAAATATCCAACCAAGTGGATTTACATATGAGACTCAAGTACCCAACCAAGTGGGTTTACACATTTCAATTCAGCTACCCAACCAAGTGGGTTTACAAATTTGACAAGTTCATACATGACTGAATATTACAATTTTACAACATGAGTCTCGACAAGACCTTTTCAACAAATTACAAAGATGACCATTGAAGACCAACACAAGAAAGTCCTCAAGAAAGAGAACATATTTCAGAACCATCATAATGCCAACACTGCATTATACTCAGCAAAGCTAATGCTCCCCCTGAATCTGTGCAACCAAGCAATCTTTCCAAAGACTAAGGCTCCCCCTTAGTTTGTACATCCTGAAAACTTCCACCAACAAATCATCAAGGCATCTTCATCAAAACATTAGAAACAGAATTATGAGAACTGGAACACCACCAGAGATACCAAACAGTATCAGAGATACCAAACAGCACTGCAGCTGTGCTGAAGAATGCTGAACCAACCAAAAAATTGTCAGCAACCAACCATACGCGGTTTTCTGTGCAGGAACTCGCGTATATACGCGACTGTGTTTCAGGAAACCCGCGTATCCAAAGTCATCTTCTAAAATTTATGCAGATCTGATTCTCTATGAGGAACAGACAATGTTCAGCTTCTTTCTGAGATATTTGACTGCTTCCCTGGACTACAGATATAACAGAATAGTGTATTTGTGTCTTCAAGCGTCATCCAATGGTTGTAGCATAAGCCCATTAGTAACCAAGCCTTCAGATCCTTTGCAGCATCAATATATTTTTTCCAAAAGAGATTATCATACCAGAACAGCATCTTCAGATATGTGTCAAGCAATCATCCATGTGGTCCAAAATCACCATGATTTTCAAGATGTAACATGAAGTAACATATGTAGGCAAAGGATCTCAACCATAGCAACCAAACTCTACATGATCTGAAACAAATGATATCCACCTCATCCACACAAAGATACTTATCAGCAACCAGGGCTCAAAATCTCATCATAATAATCCATGTATCAAATCATCATCATTTGATCATGAGTATCACCAAGACCAAAAAATAAGCAATCATATTGCCAATAATGCAACCATTAGAATTCAACCTGCTACTCCCCCTAAACCAGTGCTTCTTGTGCAATCTGAGACACCTTCAACATCAAGTCATCAACAACAATCTTTGCATGATCTGTCCTCATCTCTGAACTATAAGACCTTCATCTCAACAATGAATGCTCTTCATTATAAAGCAACCAGGCTTCATCCATAATCTTCAACACAAGAACCCATGCATCATATGAGTATAACTAGAATGATGCTAATAGTGAAATCATCAGCAGTCAGACTGATGCTCCCCCTGGACTTCTGCTTCAGATATTCAGCTATCAGATAAATTTTCTTATCATCAATGCATACGCGACTGCGTCTTCTGGAACTCGCGTGTATACGCGACTTTAGTTAATGGAACCTGCGTGTGGAAAGTGAAGCATAGAAAATTTCCATCTTCCTTCATTTCCTCCTGAGCTTGTACCTCCTGTACCTGTCCTTTCCACATCAGATGCGCTGTCAGAAGTAAACATAACCAGTATAATCAAATCAACCATGAGAGTCATCATGCATTTCTCCCCCTGTGACGATACATTACTAAATCTCATAATGTATCCCACATCATTCCTGCAGTCAATCAGAGAAGTAAGCTTCAGAAGCGGATGACTGCAGTAGGGTCAGAATTCCCTACGTTTCTGATTGGTCTTCCTTCTTTTTCCAAATTTGCTTGAGCTTTCCAACTGTGTGCTGAAAGTTGTCCACTTTCCCAGATCTGTTCATCCTGCATTCTTTTTCTACATGTCCATACTTGTTACAAGCATAACATCTCATGTGGCCAGAGAAATAAACATAAGAATCATAATGAGTATTTCTATTCTTCCTCCTTTTACAATCAGCTGCTTTGTGTCCATACTTGTTACATGAAAAACAATATCCCTTGAAGAAACCAGAGTACCTTTCTGTGTAGGAACCGTTTGTTTGAGGCTGAAATGATCTGCTCCTGCAATTTGCTGCAACATGTCCATAATTATGACATTTAAAACATTCAACATTCTTGAATGAATTCCTTTGAGAATTCATGATTGTTGGTTGAGCTTTTGTCTCTTTCAACACTTCAGGTTTTGTATTGACATCCTCTGAATTTTTGGCACTTCCTTGTGAGCTAGATTCTCCTTTAACAGTTTCATGGAAACCAAGACCATGTTTGATAGCAGGAGACCTTTGATTACTCAGAATATTGTCCTAAATGTTAGTACTATCATGAAACCTCAAAAGTTTAACCTTTTCTTCTAATTTACCTTTGAGAATATTTACCTCAACCTCCAAGGCTTGACATTGCTTTGTCATGCTTTCTTCTTTTCTTCTTCCATATTCAACTTGATCCTTCAGATTTAGAATCTCTTCTTTCAACCAATCTTCATTTTCTTCACATGTTTGTTGCAGCTCTTCATTCTTCTTATTTGATTTTTCCAGATCTTCTTTGAGAGAGATGATTTCTGCTTCAAGGCCTTCCTTTTCAAATGATTGTAGAGGTTCCTTATTTTTCTTACTTGATGCTTCTAAATCTTCCTGAAGACAAATGATTGCAGCTTCAAGTCCTTCATTTTTCTTGCTTGATTTTTCAAGATCTGCTTCTAGATATTTAATTCGATTGGATACATAAGTATGAAACCTTTGATACTTGTCCACCTGTTCATTCAGCATTTCTATTTGATCTTTCATTTGAGAGATCATCTCTTTATAGATAGTTTCTTGCTTATTGTATGAACTTTGTAGTTCTTCTTCTTTAATTTTGAGAGCTTCTTCTAGATCCACAACTTTACTTTTACTATCTTTACTATTGTTTGCACAAAGAAGAGTATTACAAGTGGCCTTCTCCTTTTTCTTCTTTGCCATGAGTGCTTGTAGATCTTCGTCAGAATCTGTTTCATCTTCTTCAATTTTTGCTATACATGATTTCCGAGGTATCTCCTTTCCTTGAGTAACCTTCTTCTTTTGCTTCTTAGCCATGAGCACTTTTAGATCTTGGTCAGAATCTTCTTCATCTTCACTGGATACTTCATCATCATCTTCTTTTGCATAATAACTCTTTCTCTTTTCAAATTGTTTCCCTTTACCATGTTTTTCTCTATAAGGACATTTAGCAGCATAATGACCAACCTTTCCACACTCAAAACATTTGAAGGGAAGCTTACCTTTGAATCTTCCAGTACCTAGTTGGAGCTTTCTTACGAAATTTGCTTCTTCTTCATCGGATATATAGCTGGATTCTTTGACAACTTCCTTTTCCTTTCCTTTTGTAGATGCCTTAAAAGCAGCTTCTCTTATTTGAGAAGGACCTCCTTGTCTCATTTCAAAAGTAGTCAGAGTACCATGTAATTGAACAACAGAAAGAGTTTGCAGATCTTGCCTTTCTTCAATAGCAGAAACTTTAGAGTCAAATTTTGAAGTCAAAGATCTCAAGACCTTTTCCACCAGAGTAGTATCAGCCATGGTTTCACCTAAATTTCTCATCCGATTTACAATATCATCTAGACGAAGAAAGAAACTGGCAACACTTTCATCACTATGCATCTTCAAATTTTCATATTCAATTCTAAGAGTTTGGAGTTTTGCACTTCTTACCTTTGTGTCTCCTTCATAGCTTAGAATTATTTTGTCCCATATTTCTTTTGCTGAATGTAGTTGCATCACTTTAGCAAATTCTGATTCAAACATGCTTCCCAATAAGACATTCACTGCTTTGGCATTGATTTCATACTTCTTTCTTTCAGCTGCATCAGTAGGAATACTTGCCGGGTATTGATAACCTTCTTCCACGATTGCCCATACATCTGCACCAAGACTTTGCAGATATGCTTTTGTACGTACCTTCCAAAATATCAGATTGCTTCCATTGAATAGAGGTGGCTTTATAGACATTACTCCTTCTTGACTTCCCATTGCGACGGATCTCCTTCAAGCGATCAAGCTTCTGCAGAAGGACCACGCTCTGAAACCAATTGTTGGGAAAAATACTGAGAGGGGGGGTGAATCAGTATTTACTGCATATTCAAAACTTTTACTTTTTCATTCCTTAAAACCCATACGCTACTTTGTTGAATCCAAGTAGCGTATACACGCGGATATCCTTCATAAAACTCGCGTATACACAGAGATCTAATTATGCCATTAGTTCTTCACTTATATTATTCCATCATTCATTCATTAGATGTTCTATAAACAGTAAACATGTGCAGTAAGAACAAAATAAACCATCACACAAAGCATCACACATGAACACCAGGATTTTTAGGTGGAAACCCAAGTCAGGAGAAAACCATCGCTGCAGTTGCTCAGCCCTCAATATTTTATTATAGAGAAAACATATTACAACATATGTGCTGGCGCAGACTTGACCAGCACGCAGGCACCCACCTGCGCTCGTTTACCAGCCTCTCCTGGAAGGGAGCTCCAACCCCCTGACTCGTTTACCAGCCTCTCCTGGAAGGGAGCTACGACCCCCCGATCTCGTTTACCAGCCTCACCTGGAAGGGAGCTACAACCTCCTGACTGAAGGCTACAACCCTCAGCACCACCTTGGACCACGTTTCATCAATTTTCACACTGGATCCAACAACTTCAATAGAACACAACTTGCAGGCCACAATTCATCATATTTCCAGACTGAACCCTTTTCATACTTTTAAGCACAAAAATACATCATCAACAGATACATACCAATTCAGACAACCCAGATCAGATAGCAGTAATACAGCAGAACAGATCAGATGTTTCATACCCCTTGCTTCAGCAAACCCTAGTTTGCATACGCGCTTTCCCTTCACTGATGTCGCGTATATACGCGCTTCCGTCCACACAAACCAACGTATACCTCAGTGTATATTTTATTGCGCATACGCGCTTTTTCTTCAGCGAAGCTGCGTATATACGCGCTTCCTCCACGACGAAGTAGCGTATAGATCTTCAATCAATACAGAGCAGCATACTTCATCAGATCATATATTCAGTTCAGATCTACCCTTTTGCTTCAGACAGATGTTCGCCTAGATGCTCTCCTCATCACAGATCTAAGCCTTCCATAATCAGATCTAGCAAATACAAGAGCAATTCAGATCTAGATCCCCTTCTTCATCATTGGTGCATCATACAATCAGATTTATCATTCAAGTGTAACCCTTTCCATTCAGATATACTTCAGAGAGAAGTATTCATTCAAGCTCAGACATCTTGCACCCACACCCATGATTTGCACAATGAATTTCTTCTCCTTATATAGGTTTTCCTTTTTCAATACCATGAGCCCCTTTTTCAATACCATGGGCCAAAACAATACCATGAGCCCAAAACTACCAGGACGGGGTCAATTAGGCGGATCATTACCCAATACCATGGGTCAATACCATGGTGGTTACCCTTGGTTTTGCACTTTTTGAGCGCTTTTTCCCATACGCGACTTGGAACGTTCCTTTCCGCGTGCATACGCGACTTTCCCTAGGAAAATCCGCGTATACAAAGAGACATACTCTTTTCATCATATTTTGAGCACATTCTGAATTCCTTTCTTCATTGCCTTCTGTAAACACTGTAGAAACATCATATTTTCTTCATTAGGAACATGTTCTCTTAAGCACAACTTCATCAAGTAAGTTGTCATCATCTTCATCAAGTGGGTTGCCTTTCATGGACAACACTCAGCATCATATTGTCAACAACCATCAGATTTACATCATTTACTAAGTCCATCAAGTCAAGAATAACTTCATCAGGTGGTTTTCCATCAAGGACAACACATGTCAACAGTCGCATGTCTTCATCTCCATTTAGTGGGTTGCCATCAAGGACAACACTCTGCATCATATTTCCAACAAATTCTACCTGCCTCATACATCTTCTTAATCTCTTTTTCCACTGCGGGAAATTGTTTTGGGTTTATTCTGCGAAGTTTTTGTCTGAAGGGCTTCTGATTTTATTTCAAGGGTATTTTATGTTGTATGATGTTTGTGTCACAGGCCCTTAAGTTCTCATAACTCTAAGCAAACACATCGATGAATTCCTTGAATAGGTCAATGTATATCTTTTTCATGTTTGCAGGCAGGGACTTAGCCAATTTGATCATCTTGGGTTTATTTTCAGTGCCTATGTTGCATTCCTCGACATCAGAGTCTGCATGTTCTATAGTGGGATTTTTTGCTACATCATCAAAGTCAAAAAGGTCTTCTAAAGGGGCCAGACCTCAAGGTATGTTCTTATCTTTGGTCTATAGCACCTCTACTTCTTCACTATCTGCGTTTTTACATTATCCGTTTGGATTTCCAATCTGTTCATTTAAAGTTTTTATCTCTATGTTACAGGGTGTTTCTTCCTCATCTGAGGACTCTTCACTTAGGTAGCTACTGTCAGATTTAGAGTCTGAATTAGAAAATTCAAACTCATTTTTTCCTACCAAGAAATCTTCAATCTGTTTATCGCCCTCAAAGACCTGCCGATATTTTTCATTGTCCGGCACTGCAGGTCTGAATTTGGTCTGAATGATGATCTATTGGTGTTACACTAAAAACTGTCATCCTGAAATTTTACTATGAGTATGAGCTCATTATTACTCATACTTCCTCCTTTTGCAAGTCTAACATATCAGCTCCTCATGTCAAGCTTTCAAAATCAGAGAAAAGTTCCTAAAAATCCCCTAAACATTGGTATCGCACTTTCTCTATTCATTTCCTGTGGTCCCGCACCTAATGTTAAGCTTTCCTGCAGAACCATACCGCACGTTCTTTGTGTTATAGGTGCGGACCTCTGTAAAACTCAAAAAGGAAAGAAAGTAAAGATAAAAAGTTGATTTCAGATGAATTCTAGAATATTCTAGATGAGAATTTTCGGGAATAGATACGCTTTGAGAAGGTTCATGCATCCCTCACTTGATGGAGCTAACCCCTTGATGTAAGGAGCTAATCCCTTTGAAGGAGGATTCTATCCCTTCATATTTGGAACAGAAAACCTCCTCTTTTCCACTATAAAAAGAGGCCTTGGGTAGCCTCAAAGGGAGTTCAAGCTTTAAGATATTTGAAGTTAAATATTGTTGAGATTCAGACTCAGTTAACTAAGACTTTCTGTGAGGTTAAATCACTCATCTCTATCTGTCTTGGTTCAAAGAGTGCAATGCTTTTAAAATTAGAAGATATTCCTGCTTCGGACCCCAAGAGGACCTGCACGACATCAAGGCACAGGTTGTAAAGGTTTTCTTTATTTGAAGTTAATACAAATATACTCATTTCTCTCATTAAACTGTCTATTCATGGTTTATTTCATAAATTCCTTGATCATTATGATGAGTATGATTTATAATAATGTCTATACAGGTGCTGTGTAATCTTTTTGCTTGTTTGTGACTGCAGATTCACGAGGAACGTTCTTTCAAGTGCACGGGAAGGACTTCAACGAAATCAAGCAAGCGCTGGACATAAGGTAGGCCTTACACCTATATAGCATTTTTATGAATCTTATATACTTAGAGAGAGATTAGTATAATTGGCTGTTTGTTGCTAGTTACTTTTAGTACTAGAGAGATCGGTCTTGTCCGCAAGACGGATTAATCTACACAACAAAATGGCGACTCCACTGGGGAAGAACTTGTTGTTTTTGGTTCTCTTTCATTTTTGATTTGAGGAAACATTTTTTCCTGGTTTTTGATTGATACATATCTGTCTGGGTAATTTAGATTTTCCCTGTCTTTGAAAATTTAGAAATATTTTAAGTTTTTCTATAATTTTTCCTAGGACCGCACTCTACCTTACTTCGACAGTGCGGGCAGGTTCGCACTTTCTGTAAAGAATACAGTGCGAGACCGCACCTGTCAATACCGGTTGCCTGCGGACCCTGTAAAAATTTTAGAAAATCTTTAGATTTCTTTCTCTAGTTTATTTTTATTTGAATTTAGCCTTTTGGTGTCTGCCTAGACTGATTATTGTTTCTGTCAAGAATTTTTTGTGAATGAACTCCAACAGTGTTGATGTTTTGATGATTTTCTAGAAGATTTTGCAGTTTGGATTGTTTTTCTGCTTGGTCTTTGTAGCGATTCGAACTTTTGACAATTTGCAGTATCTCAGATTAAATTGATCTCTTTTTGTCTTTTGAATCCGACCTGATTGTGAAAACATCCTTTATTAAGAAATTGAGCCTTTTGTTTCTTTGCAAGTCTTCGAAAAAACTTGATTGAAAGTTTTGAATTTCATTTTTATAAAAAAAAAAAACATATTTTGAGTGTTTTTGATCTGTTTGTTATTCTAAACAAATAGGCTCTTAGTTTGCTGAACAACTAAGGAAAAAATTCTTTAAAATCTTAAAGTTTTTACTCGATTTAGATTTTAGATGTCAAGATTAGATTTTGTAGTTTTGAGTAGTTTTAATTTTTGTAGCTTTCTTTCGAAGGAAAATTGTTTTGTAGCTTCTATTTTGGAAAGGAAAAGGATTTTTCTTATGAGATTTGATAGTTTATTAAAAAGACAGTACTTTCTTTCAATCATTTTTCATGTTTAAAGAAGGAATTAAAAGGACTGCATTCTCCAACTCTTTCTTTAGATAGCAAGTTCATTGAAAGAAAAATAATTGAATAATCATCGTAGGTGAATTTTAGTGTTTTTTGGAAGTCGAGTCTTCACATCATCCAAAGTTTCATTTCCGCACCCATTGACTTAAGAAACAACTCCTAAAAGTAACGCTTAATTAAAATTCATCTAGTAATCTTTTTATTTCTAGGGCTCTTATCACCAACATAGCTTAGGCTAGTATCTTGGAGTAGGGAGTAATTAACTCTCCAAGATAGCTAAAACAAACAAGTAGACAAATCTTGCAGTAGGAAGAATTCCATTTGTTGCATGTATGCTCTGGGAAGCTCCTCTTAAAGTAGTTAAGCACGAGATCATATCTGAACCATTGGGGTAATCAATCCTTCCTCATTGGGAACGATAGAAGATATACACGTATTAAAAACGGTAAACTTCGGATAGACCATTGTCGAGGAGCCTGGGGTCACTTGTCGGTAAACATTGGATTATTTCAAGGAGCCTTCAAGGGGATTGAGCTTTGTTACTCTACCCTTGCGTGTGTGTCGGATCGTAGACTGTTCCCCCAGGTATATTTGTTTCAGTTGGTAACCTTAGTGGCTATAACCTTTAGGATTCTTTCCTAAGGTGACGGTGGAGGGAAGATCCCACTGTACCTGGAACAGACGTCGGCTAGACTCACTTGGACTCTCCGGAGGGTTATCTTCACTCGAGATGGTATATTGGAGAAACTTGCACCGGTCTGTTTCATTAAGCAGGTTGTTGGGGTAACTGTTCCAACCGCCCTTTTCGTGTTAAAATTCTACTAAGTTGGATTTCATCACCAACTAGTGTTTTTAGTACGGAAATTTACCTGTTTGTGTGTGGTTTGAACTCTTAGATTTTTAAGCGAATGATTCAATTGTTTGTTTCTTAGAGACTTTAGGTGTTTTCATTGAAATTTTTCTTTGTTTGCGTGTGATTAGATAATCTTTAATCGTGGCGGAATTGCCAAGACAATCCCGGAGAATACAAGGGAAACCTCCTGAATATTCACCAAGTCAACTTGAAGGGCTTCGTGCTCTGGTAGCATCCAGTAGCAGTAGAATTAGATCAACAGAAATTGGAAGTTCATTTATAGTTATACATCTTGATCATCAAATACCTACAACAGAATACATTCAAGAACCGATTTCAGTTTCTGAAGTTACTGAAAGTATTTCTCCTTCTGGTGAATTATCTGACGAACCTGAAATCTCTGAACCTGAAACTGAATCTTCTGTTTTGGAAACATCCTCAAGATTTATTACACCAACTTCTAGCGATCCAGGTTCACCTAGGGTAAGAAATATCATTACAGACAATCTTCCCTCTGGACTTATTTCTATTGAAGAACTTACTAATCCAGACGAAGACATATCTCTTCCCAACTCTCCTCAATCGTTAAATCTTAGGGAGCGTGAATCTATTTTCTACAGCCCCATTCGAACTAATCCTTGGTATCTCTCTTTAACGGATTTTTTAGAGAATCCGGGTCTTGCTTTTTATCCACCTCGAATTCCATTTCATCCTACACCCAGAGGTTATTATCCGTCATCTTTTATGGCAGGAGAGTCATCCATGTTTTCTCAAACGCCGGAATCATTTTTACATGGTGGTCCTTCTGTTCCTTCGGGATATCAGTCTTTGTCTGGTACTTTCTTGGGAGCAACTCCTCAACCCATCAAAAACGTGTTATCATCTGGTCTTGATGGACTTAAAATTGAAACGTCGAACGCAGAGCAAATTTTTATGATGTCTGGTAATATTCCAAATCCTCAAACTCAAGGCAGTCAGTTTCCTTCTAGGGGGCAACCTCAGGGAACTCAATTACCGCCTGGGGGGCAACCTCAGGGTAGTCAGTTACCGCCTGAGGGGCAACCTCAAGGTAGTCAATTGCCACCCGGGGCACAACCTCAAGGTAGATTTTTCCCAGGACAAACTGTGGAATCATATTATTTTGGGGGGCAACCCCAAGGACAGTACATACCTCAAGGTTATCAACCTCAAGGACAGTACATTCCTCAAGGTCAACCCCAAGCACAATATGCTCCTCAGGGTCCTTATCAACGCCAACCTCAGTACGCGCCTCAGGGTTATCAACCTCAAGGTCAGTACCAAATTCAAGGTTACCAACAGCCTTCTGGTCAACCATCTTTTCAAGGAGCCGAAAATTTACCACTTACTAATCAACCCTACGTTCCTTACGTTCAACCTTCTATGGGACAATACCCCGGAACTATGGTGTTGGATCCGTCCCAATATCAAGAGCCTTTGCAGCCTAATGTGTAGTTACCTTATCAACCTGGCCAGCCATTGGTTTCTGGTCCAACCCAGCAACCTGTTTAGCCAGCTATTCAAACTCCTGCACCTAGTTCAGTTCAGCAGACTGGGCCTAGTACACCTCAGACTCCGCCTCAAACTGCTGTAACTGCTGCAACGTCTGTTCAACTTGTCACACCTGTTTCTGGAGTATCTATAACACCGACTTCTTCTATCCCTGTATCCGTGCAAATACCTCAAGTCTCTGTACCTCAGTCAGGACCTTCCATTCAGACTATAGTTCAGAAGCCTGCAGGACAAGCTGGTACAAGTACAGTTGTTACAAGTCAACCTCAATTTATGTATCAACCGTACCAGGGACAGCCGCAATTCGGTCCCTATGTACAGAATCCAAGATATCAGTATCAACCGTACCCTGGTTATTCTTATCAACAACCTCAGTATGGTCCGGTTCATCCTAGTTATCCGGGAGGTTACACAATACCTAATGCAAATACGATTCCTAGTTATCCTGGGTATCCGCCTCCTGGATCTGCTTTGGCTTCTCAAGGTTTTTGCGACCCTAACCGTCAACTATCATTTATCGCAACTTTGGACTTACCTGATTTGATGTGCCTTACAAATGATCCCATTTTTTATTATCATAACTGGCCGCCAATGCCTCATAAGTTGCCCAGTGATATACCAAAATTCAAAGGTAAGTCAGGAGAGGATCCATCGAATCATGTTATGACTTATCACCTTTGGTGTGCATCTAATTCAATCATTAATGATTCGATTCATTTACGTCTTTTCCAGAGAACCCTTATAGGTCTTGCTGCCAAATGGTACATTGAGTTACCACGCAGCTCGTTTCATAATTTCAGTCAGTTAGCAACTGCTTTCTTGACTCATTTTCAGTTGCTTGTCAGATACGACAACGACATAGAATTATTAACTTCGCTAAAACAATCTACTTCCACGTATATTTTTTATCATATTCATGAATGGCGACGTAGAAGACATTTGGTGAAAGTTTATATTCCGGATCAGATTTTGGCAGAATGGTTTGTTAAATCATTGTTACCCAAGATCACTGAAGATGTAGCTAAGGTTGGTGTTGTTACTGAAGAGCAGGTAATTTCTCAAGCTCAGTACCTTGACCTCGTTTATACGCAGTCAGGTACTCTACATGAAAAAATCCCAGACCTTCCAAAACAAGGTCAAATAGTTGCTGCTCCTTCAGGGTCTCATGCCGATGACGGTATGATTGGTACAGTCAATTCTAAAAGAAAGAAGAAGTCGTCAAATAATTCTTCTCCAATTATAAATTTACCTGATTCCCCGAAAGGAGAATCTTCTCCCGAAGTTTCTACCGACATTCATGTCATTGAAACATCTACGAAAAAATCAAAATCCGGTGGTAAAAAGAAGGGTAGGAACAAAAACAAAAAGAATTCGAAAGAGAAAACTGATAAATATGAATCCAATGAAGAAAAACGTAAACCTCGCTATCCTTGTTTCATTTGTGAACAAGATCATTTCACGAAAGAATGTCCATATCGAGACAAAGTTACGAAATTCGTTAAAGGATCGCAACAACCTGTTGTCTTGAAGGATCCTTTTCCAATTCACGATAGTAAGATGATTGGTTCTTCCTCGACTACTTTAGAAGAGCCTATTATGATGATGTCTCATGTAAGGGTTGTGACGCGATCGCAAGATTACGGTTCTAAGAATCCTGTTGATGGCAAAGAAGCAGAGTCTTCCAATGCAAATACATCAAATACACCTCCTCCTGTTTCCGGTCCGCTACAGATCGAGAAACAAAATCCAGACTTAATAATCAAACCGCCTGCTAAAGGTGTTCTTCGTAAATCAGCTTTCAATCCACATGCGAGAGCTGCTCAGAATTACAACATTGTTGAAGACTTAGCTATTTCTCCTTCAGCAATGTCGGCTTTGGAAGTGCTGCAATCGTGTCCAGCACAGCGTAAATTATTATTGTCTGCCATAGGAGCTGTTGATGTTCAAGATTCTAACCTTATAATCTTCGATTTAGAAAATAGTACACCACGTCTTCCTCACCAAATGGCTTTCCAGATTCCAGTGTTAGTAAAAAACAGACCTATTTTTCGGACTGTAATTGATGAGGGAGCTTCAACGTGTATTATGTCGATGCAGTGTTGGAAATCACTTGGATCTCCTACACTTAACCAATCCCCGACAATTCTAAAGGCTTTTGATGGTCGAGGTTTTCAACCTTTTGGTATTTTTCAGGATTTACCCATAGGGGTCGAAGGTAAAATCGTTAATCTAGATGTGGAAGTGGTTGATGCCCCTCTAGATTACAACCTTCTTCTGGGTCGTAGTTGGTCCTATGCTATGACTACTGTTGTTTCTTCGGTCTTTCGACTTATAAAATTCCCATATCAAGGAAAAATCATGACAATAGATCAGTTAACTTATTTTTCGTCCGACCCAGCCTCTACAGAAACAATCCAGCATGTTGGTAAACGGCTATCCCTTATAAGGATGTTGGAGTAGGTTTGATTAAAGATTCTGGTTTACTAGGAAATTTTTCCTTTCCTCCGCCTAACATATCGCCTTCTACTGCAAATATTCACATGATTTCATCAGATACTATTATGTTTGATGATCCTTGGATCGTACCTTCCGAATCCGAGATAGATTCATTTGATGGCATGATGCCTTTGAGTCCATTTGAAATTGCATACCAGGCTGTACAGTCACTTTCCAACTCCTCTTCAACCGAAATTGATCCAATGAATGGGATCCAAGAGGAATCACTTTCTATATCTAGTTCAATTACAACGACATTTCCTGAACTTGTTCATACAGATGAGCAAATTCGTGAGTTTTTGTCTGTTGATGATTTACCATGGGAAGATCTACATCATCGATCTTCATTTTTACCCGAACTAGATCATTTTGAAAATGATTTCGCTTCAATTTTTACTGCTGAATATGTTAAAGAACCGCAGAATCCTTTGCAAAATCCTGATTCTGAGTTAAATTTGGAAAATATATCTCGAACTGTTCCAATTGACATTTCAGTAAAACCAGGAATAATTGAAAACATTCATATAGGTGCTTGTTGTACAGATGAAGAAATCCGTACTTATAAAGCCCTATTTCAAGAATTCTGTGACGTGTTTGCCTGGTCTTATGAAGAAATGCCAGGAATTGATCCATTGATCGTCGTTCATGAAATTAAGACTTACCCGGATGCTCAACCTGTTCGTCAACGATTACGTCAAATTCATCCTAGAAAAGCTGCTGCTATAAAAGAAGTTAAAAAATTACTTCGAGCAGGATTCATTTATCCAATTCCCTTAACGGATTGGGTATCGAATATTGTTCCTGTGACTAAAAAAAAAGAACGATAAGAGTATGTATCGATTATAGGGATATTAATCGAGCGTGTCCAAAAGATAATTATCCAACTCCCTATATCGATCAAATAATCGATGATTGTGCTGGCAGTGAATTGTTTTCCTTCATGGATGGCTTTTCCGGCTACAATCAAAAAAACATACTCCCTGCAGATCAACCCAAAATAGCTTTTATTTGTCCATGGGGAACATTTGCTTATTGTAAACTACCTTTTGGACTAAAGAACGCTGGAGCAACTTTTCAACGGGCTATGTCTTACGCATTTCATGACATTAAGCACATTGTCCAGCCATATCTCGATGATTTACCTGCTCATTCATTACGTAGGGCCGATCATCCCACTCATTTACGAGAAATTTTTATGAGATGTAGGCATTATCGGATACGGCTGAATCCACATAAATGTGTTTTCTGCGTAGAATCGGGTCGATTACTGGGATTTTTTGTCTCGAAAGCAGGCATTCGCGTCGATCCATCGAAGGTCGAAGCCATTGTTAAATTGCCTCCTCCTTCGACTTTACGCCAGCTCCAAAGTTTGCAGGGGAAAGCAAACTTTTTACGTAGATTTATTCCTAACTATGCCGAGCTTACAAAGGGTTTTACCCGGTTGTTGAAACAGGACATTCCGTTCTTCTGGGACGAGATCGCTGATCGATATTTTGATGCACTTAAACACGCATTGACCCATGCACCGTTATTGCATCCTCCCAACTACAACCAAGATTACATTTTGTACCTCGCTGCTTCTCATTCCACTATTGGGATGGTACTAGTTCAGGAAGATGAATCTCACAATTAACATGTGATTTATTATCTTAGTCGAAATCTGCATCCGACTAAAATCAAATACACACATGTGGAGAAATTGGCCTTGGCAGTTGTTCAAGCTGTCCAACATTTTAGACATTACATCTTGTTACGTAAAACCACGGTAATTTCTAATTACAGCCCTATGATGTATATTTTGACCAAACAATTTCTAGGGGGGAAATATTCCAAATGGATAGTTATCGTGCAGGAATTTGACTTGGAATTTGAAAAATCCAAGGCAAATAAATCTTTGGTATTTGCGGAACTGATGTGTGATTTCCCCTCTACTGATACTGAAACAGTGGCAGAAGAGTCCATTGCAGACGAATCTTTGTTTCTCATCAGTACACTTGATCCATGGTATGGAGATATTATTGTTTATCTCCAAACCCAATCTTTTCGGCCTGACATTTCACGAACTCAGCGACGGAAAATACGCTTCCAATCCCAACAATATAATATCATTGGTGATATACTTTATCGATGTGGAGCGGATTCTGTTTTCCGACGTTGTCTAACTCATGAAGAAGCTGAAAAGGTGTTAAATGAATGCCAGTCTAGAGCATGTGGTGGTCATATGTCTGGGTATGCCACAGTCCAAAAGATATTGCCTGCAGGTTATTTCTGGCCAACGTTTTTCAAAGATTGCATTTATGCGGTTCGGAAATGCCACAACTGTCAAATTTTTGATCGGAAAATGCGCGCGCCACCCGCTTCTCTTCACCCTATAATTGTTGTTGGTCCTTTTGTGAAATGGGGTATCGATTTTATTACATGTAACCCTCACTCGGCCGGGGGGCATGCCTATATTATCTTAGCAGTAGATTATTTTACAAAATGGGCCAAGGCGATGCCTACATTTTCAGCTGACGGCAGGACTGCTGCAACATTCGTATTTAATCACATAATTACTAGGTTCGGTGTTCCTCAAGCTATTATTACGGATCATGGAAGTCATTTTCGGAATGTCATGATGACTGAACTGACAGACCAGCTTGGCTTGCGCCACGATAGTTCCACTCCGTATTATTCGCAAGCTAATGGTCTAGTTGAAGCCATTAACAAAGTTTTAGTCACCATGATTAAACAAATCATCGGTATTCACAAGACGAATTGGCATTCCATGTTATTTTCAGCACTTTGGGCATATCGAACCTCAGTCAAAACATCAACGGGTTTCACTCCTTTTCAACTGGTTTACGGTTTGGAAGCTGTGTTGCTGATTGAATGCGAAATACCATCACTAAAATTAGCCATAGAATTACTTCCAACTATGTCTGAAGAGGAAAAACGTTTCTTGTACTTAGCCCATTTAGATGAGAATCGACAAAATGCTGCAATAGCAAACGAGGCTCATGTTAAAAGGATAAAAGCTCATTATGATAGAAGTGTGACCCCTCGAAATTTTTCAGAAGGAGACCTAGTTTTACTTTATGATCAAGCTAACGACAAGCTAGGAGATGGAAAATTCGTGCCTATGTGGCATGGTCCTTATATTATTAAACGAAAGTTAGCAAAAGGGGCCTACGAGTTGATAGATTTTGATGGTGTCCCTTTGGATAAACCCAGAAATGGGCTTTATCTAAAGCGATATTATGCTTAATGTGGTGTGGAGATTTTGTTAGTTTAGATTTCTTTATTGCTGGTGTGTTTTAGATTAGAAAAGTGTGCTTAGTTTAGAAGTGTGTTTTGTCACTATTCCTGCTTATCTGAGTTTTACTTTTGATATTGCAAATGTCGACATCTCTTCAAACCTACATTGGTTTTGCTGATGGTGCTTGTCGTAGTACATGGAACATTTCTTCCGCAGCTTGGGTTATCTATTCACCCTCTGACGAGTTAGTATCCATGCATGGGGTAAGCCTTGGTCAAACAACAAATAACATTGCCGAGTATAGTGCAGTGATTGAGTTATTATCTGAGTCCATATCATTTGGAATTCGGAGTTTGATTGTAAGGTTGGATTCTGAACTTGTTGTATTACAGCTTAACATGGTTTATACCATTAGAAATCCGGTGTTATTACGGTTATTTTTGAGAGTTCGTCTCTTGGAACGTGAATTTGATTACATTGAATATCAGCATATTCCAAGACATTTAAATACATTAGCAGATTCAATTGCTTCTAGTATGATAAATAGACATTTGCAATAATCAAAGTAGTAAAACAAATAACATTCACATATGTACACAGATAGCCGACAAATAGTGATATATCATAGTATAGGAGTGTTTTCAAAAATATACATCGTCTTCGATCATAGGTTGGAAACACCTTATGATCGGCAAAATGATAATACAAAAGTCAAAAATATGAGTCTACACGATCATCCCATCACTGATGGTGATCACGATAAGAAACCACTACCTGGGCCACCCTGCATAGGAACCTCCTAAAAGGTCCTGGAACTCCAATCACATATCTCTGCAACCTGAGAGGAATGTCATCTACGATGGTCTCTGGAATATCTAGAGTCAAATGCTCTAGATGATGCTCTAAATCAGTCAAAATCTCCGCTGATTGGCCTGCTGGGGCTGGTGTGGGCGCAACTGGTTGTCTTCTTTCGTAAGGTTGGAGATAAGCTGGTCTTTGTGGACCCACATCTGTATTCAAAAAAATTTTGGTTATTAGTTTTCAATGATGGTAAAAAATTAAAAAAAAATTAGAATTTAGCAAACGTTGAAAAATGATTATACCTGACTCATCCCACTGTTCCCCTGCTGGGAGAACCATCTCTCGGTTGCCGCGGAAATCTATCCCGGCATATGGAAAATCCTCTATCACAAAAATTTGGCGATCTGGCCAACGAAAATATGAAGAAGGAAATCGCACAATCTCAGTACCCTCGATAGCATGATGAGCCATCAACGCGGACCAACGAACCATTCTCGGTTCTCGAGGTCGACCGACATCAACAGCAATACTCTGTGGAGCTAACATGGGGATCCTCTCCAGAGCAAAAGAAACAACAATGGATCCATATCCAAAGTTATTCAGTTTCCCATTTTTTGCTCTAGTTAGTTGGCCTTTTACATTGGCCAACACAGCTTCACACTAGTTAAAGATGGTGCCGCGAAAACAGTCCACGGCAATACGCATTTGGGAACCAGTAGCTACATGAAGCACAACACTCCCACACAGTTTGGTAACAGTAAAAGCAATAACTTTCAATTCAGGACAGATGATGTGTTTTATGTCAATCCGTTTGTCCCGAGGATTTGCCTGGTCATTGCAGAATTCTAGTTGGAGACTAGCAACAGACTGGCCACCTGGCCTAGTCCCAAACAAAGAAACTTGTTCGCCCCTCTTGGAAAAACCAGTCAAGAAATATATATCCTCCAGCTCAATTTCGAGCCAGTGGCCACCAATGAAGAAGCACTGGTCCTCCACATTCCATCTGTTCACCAACCATGTCAAGAGTTCTACTTGTGCCCTCATGCCTGAGATGGCCCAAAATTTGTACAAGCCACATGCTTTTAATGCTCGTTGTGTGGGAAAATGAAGTATTACTGCTTCATCCACTTCCTCATGCTCACGTTCTCGCCAGATCAGCATCTTGTCAATCCTACAATACAGAAAAAGGCAAGTTAGAATAATCTTATTTGAAAAATTTTGGCAAACAAATGAGAAATCAATGTTTTAAATCCAACCGCGCGGGTACCGCACCCACTCTTTGTAAACAGAGCGTAGGTCCGCATGCGTAGTGTGTGCCGGGTGTGGAACCCACAACTTTTTCTTTATATTCGGCGTCTGCAGGTAGCGTGTGTTCCACCTGCGGACCCCGCGGGCGAACTTTTAAACCATTTTTTGCCCCAAAAATTCAAACTAAAGCCTAAAAACAAATTTGAAACGGATGAAAAACAAGATAGAGAGGTTTTGGATTACTTGGGACTGACGGTTCTCGATTCCAACGGACGAATTTTCCAGAATCTTCACAGGAAATTTCTTACCCAAAAGCTTTTTACTTTTCACTCTGAAACTGAACGGTAAAAATGAAGTTGAAAAAGTCCTTTTTATAAGTTTTTTCGAATGGATGAATTTTTAATTTATTTATTTTTCACTTTAAAAAGGGTATTTTTGAAAGCATTTTTACTTATCTTAAAACAGGTATGTGTAATGTTTCAATTTTTTGTGCAGAAACTGGATTTTTCAGGTGAACTGATCGTTTTTCAACAAAGAGCATACTTTTATCACTTTTTCGGACTCTTTCAAAAATTTTACGAAAAAGTGAAACATTGGAGTCCTCTTTTAAGCCCTTTTCAGACTCTCTAAATATGAAAAGATTGCCGAGTACTTGACTATTCGAACTCGTTAAAGTAAATGAACAGTCGTCCCTTCAGTATAAGTTTACCCCTTTTACGGACTGAAATGGACTATTTACGAAAAAGGTATACGTTGACTAATTACGTTCAATAGAGTTCTCTCCCGCATTATTTTATCCTTTTTTGGGCTTGAGAGACTAAATTTACGAAAAATTACACCCACGGAGTTTTCTTAAGTTTTTCTTCTGACTCCCTAAAATTGAAAAACACCGAGTTTCTCCTATACTGGACCCGTTAAAACTTAACAGTAAAGGACCTGTTTAATTTTCAACAGGAACGAACCACTCCTTTTTAGGGTTCGAATTTCAAACTAAGTTGGACTCATCCGAAGGGTGAGCTTATAACCAAGAAAATGTTATCCTCCTCAAGCTTGTCAAAAATAAAGAGGTACTTGCCAGAAATGGTGGGGGAAAAAGAGAGAAAAATGGGCGTGTTTGTTGTATTTTAAATTTTTCGAAAATTCAGTCAACCACTCTTGAACAAGACACTTTCATTCACCTGGGTTGGGAAGTCCTTTGCATAACAGTTAATCAAACCACATTGAAAGTCTTCAGCCGGTTTCTGGGTATTAGCTTTGGTTCAATTGTTACCAAGCCATCTGTAGTGTCGTTATGTGTTCAAGAGGACAGTTCAAATAAACCATTCATCTGCAAAATATCTGTCATCCATTATTGACCATCCCTGATTCAGTCCTTGCTAATATATTTTCAAAACTTGATCTATGATTTCGTGTTGTGGGCTTGCCTACAACAGATCACTTTCTATCGACATCAGCACATTATCTAGGAAGTTGATCCAGAAATCGTCAGTACCTTTAAATCTGCATGCCTCAATGGCAGGTTTCTCGCCTTCGACGACAGGTTGCAACATTGACCTTCAATCGAATGATTCCGTGACATGTTTGACTTCAGCTCATTCATTCACATTTCATGGATTGTACTGAGTACTTTGAGAGCCATTGAAATTACTGGTGGTTTCTCTCACACTTGTTAACAGTTCACATCATTGACTGGTAATCAAGTGGTTTCTACCATGTTCGACTTCAACACATTTATTCACATGGATAGAATCGTACTAGTTCGAGATGCGGAAATCAAGACCCTGGATCTAGTTTCCACCATCCAGGCTGCGAGGAATTTTTTTGTCATCTATACAGTATAATATTTATAAACAGATGGCTGCGTCCATACTGTGTCTACATATATTTGTACTATGATGTATTCAAAATCATTCCTGTATCAGAACGGTTTGAGTTAGTTTCTAGTTAGTTTTAATCTGAGTATGGGAATGCCTACCTCAGTGATGACATATATATGTATATATTTTGCATTGAATGTTTTTACAGGTTTCGACTGGGGTGTCCACAGGATGATCTTTGAAATGATAAAGTACTGCACTCTTCATATATGACAGACTTCAGCTTCATCTATTCCAGACTTTGCACTTTAGGGGGCAATTTGTTACACTAAAAACTGTCATCCTGACATTTTACTATGAGTATGAGCTCATTATTAATCATACTTCCTCCTTTTGCAAGTCTAACATATCAGCTCCTCATGTCAAGATTTCAAAATCAGAGAAAAGTTCCTAAAAATCCCCTAAACATTGGTATCACACTTTCTCTATTCATTTCCTGCGGTCCCGCACCTAATGTTAAGCTTTCCTGCGGAACCATACCGCACGTTCTTTGTGTTATAGGTGCGGACCTCTGTAAAACTCAAAAAGGCGAGAAAGTAAAGATAAAAATTTGATTTCAAATGAATTCTAGAAGATTCTAGATGGGAATTTTCGGGAATGGATACACTTTGAGAAGGTTCATGCATCCCTCACTTGATGGAGCTAACCCCTTGATGTAAAGAGCTTATCCCTTTGAAGGAGGATTCTATCCCTTCATATTTGGAACAAGAAACCTCCTCTTTTCCACTATAAAAAGAGGCCTTGGGTAGCCTCAAAGGGAGTTCAAGCTTAAGATATTTGAAGTTAAATGCTATTGAGATTCAGACTCAGTTAACTAAGACTTTCTGTGAGGTTAAATCACTCATCTCTATCTGTCTTGGTTCAAAGAGTGCAATGCTTGTCAAATTAGAAGAGATTCCTGCTTCGAACCCCGGGAAGACCTGCACGACATCAAGGCATAGGTTTTAAAGGTTTTCTTTATTTAAAGTTAATACAAATATACTCATTTCTCTCATTAAACTGTTTATTTATGGTTTATTTCATAAATTCCTTGATCATTATGATGAGTATGATTTATGATAATGTCTATATAGGTGCTATGTAATATTTTTACTTGTTTGTGACTGCAGATTCATGAGGAACGTTCTTTCAAGTGCACGGGAAGGACTTCAACGAGATCAAACAAGTGCTGGACATAAGGTAGGCCTTACACCTATATTGCATTTTTATGAATCTTATATACTTAGAAAGAGATTAGTATAATTGGTTGTTTGTTGCTAGTTACTTTTAGTACTAGAGAGATCGGTCTTTTCTGCAAGACAGATTAATCTACACAACAATTGGTCACTGGGAGGCTTATGATATGAACTAGCCATGCAGGCTAGTCCATTTGCAATTTCATTTTGGCTCCTAGGGACAAACACCAGCTCGTATTCTACAAAGGTTTTCAATAGATCCAAAGTGTCATTTCTGTATGCCCTCAGTCTAGGATGTTTCGTTGCGTATTCACCATTCACCTATTTAATAATCATCTCAGAGTCCCCACGCACAATTATCCTACGGGCTCCTAATTTTCTCAACAGGTTTAAGCCTAGGATAAGAGCCTCGTACTCTACAATTTTTTTTGTACATTTGAAGTACAGGTTACATGCATGGCTCTTTGCGTAACCGCTCTCTATGTTATGTATCCACACTCCTGCCCCAGCAGTTCTCTTGGTGCATGAGCCATCGAAATTCATTTCCCATAAGGTTTCATTCTCGGGTTTTCCATCGTTTCGTTCTTGGTGTGGTGTATGTGGTTGTGAAGGGAGACTAATCAGCTAACTGCATTCTGTTTCTGGTTCACTTTGAGTTTTTGTTTCAGTGCACTGTTCAAATTTTTCTACGTCTTTCTCCTCCGAGTCTAGAATAGCCATTATGTTAAAGTCTATGGGCTTTGTTTCCTTGTTTGTATCTCTATTTTTGGACTCTGACCCTTCATAGGATTCATCATTACAGAGGATGAAGGAGTCAAGGTCTGTATGTAAAGAGTATAAAGGTTAATTTTCAGGCCTTTCAGGGCTACTAACCAAGAATTGCATTTGTGCCTCTTTGTACAGTCTTCTAAGTTGGCCAAAGATTGGGATTGTAGCATAAGCCCTGTCCATCTACATTGTTCCTTGCAGCTTGGCTCCCCATGATCTTGATAATAACATGCCATACTTGGGTGGCACATCTACCACCATAACATCCATGACCATACATTTTTCTGGAATCTGGGTAAGGCTCACACATAGATCTTTGATCAGGCCAAGAAACTTTACTCTGCTAGAGTCAAATGAATATAGGTCTTTATAGGGATGGGTTATCTCTAGGCCTAATATTTCCATCACTACTTTAGGCATCAGGTTGTGTGATGCCCCAGAATCATGCATTGCATTGTGGAGAATCTTATCATGGATATTAAGACTGATATAAAAAGGGGGCACTACCCCTTCCTGAAAATTTCCTTCTATCTTTGGAACAAACATAAGGGCAGGTTGATCATCACTCAGATTTACAGTGTCACTGTTCTCTCCTAAATTTAATGCTTTCAAAATTTGGCCTTTATATACATCTTGAGTGGCCAGCTCAGAGAGTGGGACAAAGATTTTAATTTTTGCAATTTCACTCTCCAAATTGAAAGTGGACTGACTCTTTGAAATGTTCAACTCTGTTTTGTTAGTCACCACCTTAGTGGTTGAATCAGTGTGTTGATTATCACTATGTACAGTGTTAGAAACTATTTTATCAGGAGTACTAACTACAGTGTTAGTAATGCTTGTTGGTTTACCTTGTTCATCAGTTTTTTGGTTGTCCTTTTCTTTGTTCTCTCCAGAACTCTCAGCCACTGATTTGTTACTTTCAGCAGTTGCTTTAGAAGATCTCTCAAATATTTTCATGATGGTAATCCTAGAATTTTTTGGTTTGGCAGTGTCTAGGATCTTTTTGCTTCTAAGTTCATATTGTTCTCTGACCTGCATCATGGAATTTTCAAATCCTAACCTGTAATCCTCAGATTCTAACCATTCCTCATCCAAATATGAGGGTGAGGTCTGATATTCTTCTATGTAATAGTTGTGGATTGAATTTTCTGTTTCAAACATGTTTATTGTGTTCCCCTCAGACTCTTCTATGATCCCCTCATCCTCATCAAGAAATTTCTCTTGGAATGGGGGAATAACTTGCTGATCTGATTCTCTTTGTCTATTGGGGGTGGAATTATTTCTTCTAAAGTTTTGGTTCTGGTTATGGTTTTGATTTATGTTTTGGTTACTAACCGTGACAACCATTTTTTCCATCATTTGTTGTACCTTTTCCAAATTTTTAGATAAGTGGTCATAATTTGGATCAGATGTGGAAGCTACATTGCCATCTCTATATGTTACCCTTTTTTCAGCTCTCAATCTTGCTTTTTTCTCGATCAAATTTGCCTCTACACTCATTGCTCCCTTTTGCATGTCTTCCAATGCGTTGTACTCCCTCTCCCTAAGCTGGTAGGCCATATCAGCATCTAGGCCTTCAGGGTATTTCACTAAAACCATACCTAGGGGAGGTTTCATGTGTGGAGGAAGAGCATTATAAATGCTGTTAAACCTTGTAGAGTAGGCTTGGACACTCTCTCCTACATTTCTTTTCAGGTTCTTGTATTCTGCTAGGATTTGGAGAGGGTTGGCCTTAACTTCCCATTTGTTTATGAAGGTCTAATATAAAGCAGGAAGGTCTTGGATACTATTAGGAGGTAGGCTTTTGAACCATTTCTTCACATAACCTCCTAAGCTCTAGGCAAAGATTCTCATTTTGACTGTATCATCATCTATCTCCATGTAGTCAAAAGAATCTTCCATCCTATCTACATGGTGTTGGGCTGTGGTAGACTCTTTCGCAGTGAAGTGTGGGATCTTCGACTGATAAGCATTGGGTAAGGGTACTAGAGGCTGAGGTAAAACTAGAGGTGCATACTAGGCTGCCATGATGATGTTTTGATGAGGTAAGGGATTGGATAAAGCAGCTAGTATATGGATGGCAGGGATATTAGGACCATCAAAAGTTTGCTGGGCAGATTTAGGGTGGCAGAGCCCCAAGTTCTGAATGAAGTGAATATCAGGAGGTGTAGACGGAGGGGTCTCTCTGTCCCTAATGTGTTTACCACTTTGAGTTGGTGAACCAGGAAGCTCAAGGTCTGGTTGGTCTAGGGAATTGAATGACCTAGTTCTAGGTAAGCTGTTTTGAAAGTATAGGTCAAAAAGTGGGTTTGATAGAGCTGTAAAGTCTTTTGGTGTAGAGTTGGCTCTATGGATGTGGCTGGAAATAGTTTATTGTTTAGGTGTAGGAGATCTCTTGAGGATTCTCTTTGGGTTGTTAACTATTTCAGGTGGTTTTGGGTTAGGATAAGCTCTTGTGTGAATGGTTCTTGAAGCCATAATGCTATTTTCCCACCAAGAAGCTTAACCCTACTTGTTACTTCTATTGTGGTTGATGTTGTTTTGGAGGCTGGTCTCCCAGTGGAGTCTAATGTGAACCAAGATAATCAGCAGGCCTACTGATCACCAGTGGAGTCTTTAAATAATTTAGGAACCATGGAGTCACCAGGTGGAGGGTTAGGATGCTTCTGGAGGGTACACTGTCCACCACAGTGCTTATGAGATGTCTCCTTTCAAGAATAACCTCAAACACAGCAAAATCTAACCAGAGATTGACTGGGAGGGAATTTACTAGATATGTCACCTCTGGAAGAGTGTGAGATCTGGAGGCTACCTGGCCCTTTCCAGACTCTGTCTAAGAGTGTGGGAGAAACACAACAAATGGTATAGAAGTTGATCTGTGAATAGGAGTGTTTTACTGCCAACCTAACCAGAGATTGTAGGCTTCTGAGGCTCTTATGATGTAGTAAGGTGAGAAATACTCAGAATTTTCCCCAGTGGAGCCGCCATTGTGTTGGTGATGACAATGGGAGATAGAAAAATGTTATCAGTTATAGGCACTCAGATTTTCCCAGTGGAGTCGCCATTATGTTGGGGTTCCCATGTTTTGGCCAGATTGGCAAGACCAAAAGATGAGACAACATAAAACCACTTTTAGACCTCAGGATCTAGCCCTCCTGGGTCCATAGAGGGATCTCTCTATGATATGTCAAAGGTGTATGACTTGAATCTCAATGTTAAGATATTAGGCTAGTTATAGGCACAGGGTTTGTTTGTTTGATTGTTTGTTTGGTTGCTAGTTATCAGGAAAGAAGGGTTCAATGTAAGACAAGGATGAGAAAAGAGGATTTAGGCAGAGGTGAAGTATTCTGGGGAGCATTCAAAACCATTGGGCAATGGATTCAGGAAAGGATTTGCTTGCTATTCAATATGCAGGCTTTTAGTTGGGCTAGTCATCTAAAACATTGGATCTTAAA
Organism: Pinus albicaulis; assembly: GCA_034641835.2. NCBI lineage: Eukaryota > Viridiplantae > Streptophyta > Pinopsida > Pinales > Pinaceae > Pinus > Pinus albicaulis. Next base: position 6,954,611 of record CM076581.1, on the reverse strand, counting down.
GATGATAGTGTGGTATGGAATGGTAGGGGAGGAGGGACAATAAAGGTTTAGATCACAAAGTTAAAGACCTGAGATTAGAGAGAGACTTTGAACTCTCAATGCTTCGGCTTCCAGCTTGAGGGATCTTAGAAAGGCTAGCTGGTTGCACAAGGATCCTAGTGGACAGGGCTAACTCTAATCCCCAGTGTTCCCAAATCTTCCAGCTAAATCCTAACAAGAACTTCTAAGAACAGATTCATTTAATTCATACATCAGCTAAGAGGAAATATCATCCACTACACTAGTTAAATCAACTGAAATCAATTCTTAGATAACAAATTTAGTAGAAAACATCAAAGGCAAGGAGAGAAAAAACATAGGGTACCTAACAAGGGTAAATCCTATGCCAGATTTCTGATGCAAGCCAGTAGAAGTAAAATGAAATGGAATATAAGTTAAACATAAATACAGAGATAGAAAAACATCACTGCTGCTTTAGATCAGGATCCAAAGAAATGTGCTTGTCATATTAAAAAGCAACACCAGTCAAGTACAACATTGCCAATAGCTGGATACTCAGTCAGAAAACATCTTCCTTAGCCTATCTTACAACTTTACACAGAGATTTTGTCTCAAAAGAAATAACTTGTAATTATCTGATAACTGATCAACAACCATTACAATGAGTTCCTTCACGAATTTATAGCTCAAGTGGAGCAGAGGAAGTAGGTGAAAATTAAATGCAGCATTAAAACTCCAGAAAGGAAGAGGGCCGAGGCCCATTCTATTTAAATCCTGTGCATTTATCCATGGCACTCTTTGGGTGAAAGAGTGATTTTCTCTAGGCTCCCATTACTCCGGTATCGCTTAGTCGTACTTTGCTGCAGTACTCTGTAGTACTCCTAGTGAACTAAAAAAAAAAAAATCAATGATTCAAGTCTGCCATGCTATGTAACAAATGCTTCTGATAGCGTAGGACTGTTGTCAGGGTTGGAAATTCTCTAGGAACACGGTATAGAATAAAAAATGCATGGGCACTCTGTCCTTTATGGGGAAAACATTCTACTGATGTGCAAACCTTGATATACATAAATTTCTGCGTGATGTACCCTCTGTGTGCTCCATGATGTCTTCGATCTGGTGCTTTGATGGCTCTGGGAAGGTTTCGCAAAGTTTAACCCTGCTCTTTAAATGGCGATCATATCAATCACCTTCCTAGGATTTGCTTCATTATTTCAAACTCTGCACACGGTCCTTTCTGCATTTTTGGCCACTGTAATAAAGACTTTGTAATCATAGTGGCTTTCACCTCTGATAACCCTGCAAAAAATGAAAAATTGTTAAGAAAACCATGCATGGGGGTGGTGGATGCAATGGGGACGACGAGAGTGGCCATGCAGATTGGTGAGATGGCGAAAAATTGCAGGATTCTAGTGGAAAATGAAACATAACAGTGGAACATGGTCTGGTGAACGTGGGTGGAGCGCAGCCAATTTTTAATGCAAAACATTTGAAATTGACCATTGAATGGAATATATAAAGGGACGGGTGACAATGCGAAAAAAAACACCTGGACAGATGGCGTGGCGGGACGGGGTTAATGGTGGGCATGCATTAAATCTAGACCATCTGATTGCAGGGGGAGATCGATAGTTGAAAATGCGTCGGGGGCGATGGACGGTGGGCCAGGGGTACAGATTCCTTAGGCTATCTTCCACGCATCTTCGGGGTATGATGACCATTGGATGGGGGGCTATAGATCAGATGGTGGACATGGATATCACACTGTGTTTCCTTCCGAACGATAACACACGATGAGTGGGCGGTTTTGAAATAGTGTCGCTGCCACGCGTCATTTGATGAGTGGAATCGCTGCGAAATAAGAAATACTGCCAGCCATCCAAAGGTGGTGCGATGGAAACCGGTGGTTTCTAAATAGTGCGCATGTGTGGGGGCCACTGGGATGGAGGAAATATGGACCGTCGATCTGGTGGGTAAATGAATGGTGGAGATGCGATCTGAGTGGTGAACGGGGTGAACGGTGGACGCTGTGGGGAAAACGACGATCGTTCGATCTGTACAAATCGACAGTTTAAAACACACCCGATATGGATTTGAGATAAGCACTTTTTGGGCTGGTGGGTGGTTCTAGCACCGCGATTGCGTGGTGGGAAAGGTTAAGGGGGCTGGCCAAAAGAGGCTAAGACCCATACCTTTGGAAAATATGGCTTTTGGCCCATTTTTAGTGCATTTTCAGGCCAACAAAGGGTAACGATAGGGGAAATAAGGGGAAATAAAACCACACCAGGGGTGTGCGTATGGTTTTTAGGGGATTTTGGGAAGGTTTAGAAGGATTAGGGGAGGGATTTTGGGGGTGAAAAGGGGGAGTTTAACAAAGGGAAAAAAGGGTTTAAAAGGGATATTTTGCAGGGATACAAGGGATAAATGTAGGCCTTCTGGAGCACAGCTTTTGCAATCAGTGAGACTTTATAAAGGGAGTCAGCAGAGAGAATTTTATCAAAGGCAAAGGCATAGGAGACTTCAAGGATGATGTGTCTTCAGGGGAGATGCATTCCTTGAAGGCTTCAAAAACAACTTAGCCCCTTACTTTGCTTTTCAAAACTTTATAGGGGGCTAACAGGTGGAACCAAAAAAACCAAAACAAGAAAAAACTTTGCATATTATGGAGGAACCTATAAACTCAAATCCACTTAAGAAAACAATTGGAGAAGCTCACATCTTTCATACTACTTTGCTAGAGGCAAGATCTTTGTCTCTGTAATATCCCCAAAAGGGAAGATTCAACAATACTTGCTGGAATAACGCACTTTTCAGAGGTATGTGCACTAAAATGAGTTTTCAGCCCTTGGATCCCTTAGATCTAGAGATGTAGCATCTAAATAAAAAATGTGACCAAAAACGAATCAAACTAGGTGAGATAAACAGACCTCCCACACCTAGTATGGCTGAAAAACACCCAAGAATGGGGCTGCAGCAATATGCAACAATACTGCAGGAAAATAATGCAGTTTTTGAAAGAAAAAATAGGAGACCAATAAGAAGGCTCAATAGTCACTTATACAACAATAAATCAGATCAATATTGAGGTCCATACAATGTATAACAGAATGTAGAAGACAAGAATAGAAGAAATTACTCAAGAAAGAGGGCTGCAACAGATGTATTGACTGAAAATAGCTTGATAGTGTTATTTTTAAGAGCTGCAGAACCTGTATATTTCACTCCAAATCTAGAGCTGATCTGTGTACAAAATATCAAATCTATTTCATATCTGTACACTAGAAAGTCTCCTTTACAAATTCCCCTTGGGGTTTTGATCAAAACATGAAACACAGAGAGTAGATCTGAGATCTAAAGTAGCAGATCTGCAGTAGTATTTAGAAATTTTTGAAGATTAATACAATAGAAGCATATCAAATCTGTACGAAACATGGATCAGAATTCTAATCCATGGATCACCATAGTGAAGGGAAGAACCCCAACACCAGAGATCTCTCCTTCGAATGTGTGTCAAAACACCCTGCAACTTCCTTCTTGCAAATAACACAGTCCTAGAAGGAAAACTACACTGTAGACTCTAGCACTGGATTGGCCTGATACCAAGATCTGAAAATGCAGCTCCAAAGGTTCAGAACTCTCTTGAAAATGGGATAGAATACGTTCCTAGTGAAAAGAGGCCCTAGAATGGCCTAGATTTGAATGGATCTAGCCTCCACTTGCTGCAGTTTACATGGACAGCCAAACCCTCAACAAGATATGTGTTGTTTTTGGAAGATGAGCTTGGCCAAATGCCTGATAGTGGATGATATCAGCAAGACTCTTCCAAGAGCTACTCAATGGAAGAGGTGGGATTCTCGAACAGGAACACCCTAGTGCTAAACAACACTATCCTCAGCTAAACAGCAGAGAATGATATATGTCGAAACAGACAATATATTCAGAAATATACTCAATCAACAACCTTCTTCTGTTGTCCTCCTCTTCCTTTTATAGGATGAAAGTCTTGTCAAACCCTAAACCATCTCAATGATTTAGCTCCATTCACATGAGAAGCCTCCAACTAAAACTGTGTTGTGCCTTTAGGAGGTTCATTGTATCTAGACAACGTTGTTTATTTGTTCCTGGTTGACTTGGTCAAGTGCTCCAGTCTCTTCACACCTAAGTGTGCTTATGTAAATAGCCCAGATTTAGCTATGTTCACATGTGGCATTTATTTATTTTGCTTATTAGGATTTTTAGTGATCCTCCTTTACAATTTTATTCATGAAACAGAAAATTGAAACAAAATTGTATATTCCCATTATCTTGGGCTAATTGGGAATATTACACTCCTCCGCTCCAAAAATTTTCTTGTCCTCAAGCAACTGATAGGGTGAATGATGCAACCCTTCTCCTTCTCCATCGGTGACACCATCAAAAATCAAGCTCTCCTCACAAGCTAGGTTTTTACCAATCCAAGCCTCCATGAATTGTTCCTCCAAAGTCATCATGAGATGTAGATAATCCATCCCACAAGGATTCAAGAACTCAACATAAACAAACATGGTTGGACCAATACTCTCTCTAAAGCATGTAGCATAAGGTACATAGAGAGTTTCCATCCCATGTGGTACATACAAACTTCCCATCATCCCTCCATACAATCCCATAAAAAGCACAACTATATCATCCAAGTATGGAAGCATAATTACATATACACAAACAAAAATTTGAGCATGAGGAGGTGGGTCATAGTCCCACATATGGTACTAGCGTAGTGCATCTCCTGCTTGCATCAGATCCAGATATGGTAAGTGGTTTCCCCACCACTTACTTGTTGCACAAGTTATCTCATCATGGCTGAAAATGTGAGATATGTTTGGTGCCTTTGGGAAGCACCCATCATGAAAGAGAATCTCCCTTTGCACAACAAGGGAGTGGCCAAATTCAGAAATTGTAGTGGCCTAATGTTTGCCATGAGATTTACATGATACAACACTCCTCTTGGGATTCATGGCCTACAAAAACATGGTGAAAGAATGTGTCAAATCAGAAAATGAAGCTTGCATTACATGATCATATTTTTCACCATCAATGTTTCTTCTATACATGGAATTGTGCACAGATTTTTCTCCCTTTTCAAGAGAAGGAAGAAATGGCTGAAATGAATCTTGCATAGAGTCCTTTGGTTTCCCCAACTCCACATATCTCTTGCATTCTATAAAATTCTGATGTAGCTCTCCTCCAAAGCCTTCCCATTCAAAGCATCTCATGATAGTGTTGTAGATATTCATAGAATAGGTAGGGCTGAAACAAAACTCCTTGAAGGCCCTTTGTAGCATCCTCTCCTTGAGCCTGGAGGCTCTAAGTAAGAAGATCCTATCATGATGATAGATGACTCCCTCATGGACTAGATAGCCCTCTTCATGCAGCTGGTCATCAAGCATAATACAAGTGTGAAGACCTTTGGAATAATCCACCAACAGTTGGGGTTTCCAATATAGATCTACACTCTTCAACAATGACAGCCTTGATGATGCATCAATAGCAATGCTTGACATGTTGTTCATCTCTTATTTGAAATTTATTATTCCAAAGGTACAAATAGGAAGGACATACCTTCCCTTCTTCTCATCCAACAATGTAGAATCAGAAATGAAGGTGGGTGATGATGATGAGAGAAGAAAATCTCCCTCCTCCTTATGCTTTCCCAAGCCTTCTAGCGCTATAGTTGTGTCTTCTAATTCTCCCATCCCTCCTGGATCTGATTTTGGAGCATCAAGTAGTCATATATCTCTCACCACAACTGAATCAGATGGCCTCCCAGGTGGTTTTCCACTAGATAAGAGTGTCCCTTGCAGAAATATCATGCACATGATAGAAGAGACAGTGAGGTCCTTGCTTCCACTGCACAAATCCATCTCTATTTTTGTGTGGAAGTGTTGCGTGATGGCTAAGTATGCATGCCTTTGAAAATTTTAGGTTCACCACTCTTATTTTCCACCCATTCCATTTGCAAAGTCTCCCAATCAGTGGTGACTTTCCCTAATGTAATCAACCATTGAACACCCAAAATAACATTGTGTCTAGTATGTCAACTACAAAGAAGTGATCCACCAAAGTATAGGATCCCATGGTGACTGAAAGTGATGGAACATAATGCATGCATTGCATTTTTCTACCTCCTGGGACCAAAATAGAGAATCCCTCAAAAGTATCAGTGGGCATTTCCCTCCTTTGCACAAGATTGGCATCAATGAAATTGTGGGTATCCCCATTGTCAATCAATACAAAAACCCTCTGATTCGTGATTGACCCTTGAACTCTTAAGGTCAACTACTTAGGTACTCCCCTAAATGATGCAAGAGTTCCTCTAATATGAGCAAATTCTCCATTATCATCTCCTGATGGTGTTGGATCTCCTCCAACATTGTCAGCGTTGTGAACCCTCCTTGGCTCATCATCTTCATCTTCTTCAAGATCTAAGAAGACCTTTATATAATGTGCTTTACCAGTAGCACATCTATGTCTAGGTAACCATGGTTATTGGCAAGTGAAGTAGATCTTCCTCTTTCTTAGATCTCTCCGGACTTCATCATCAAGAGGCTTCTTGTATGAGCTCTCCTTTGAAGGAGCAACTTTCTCTTCCTTTCCTTTAGAAGGAAAAGAGGGCTTATTCTAAAACTTTTCCTCTGCTTTTGGCAAGGCATCTTGAAGGTATCTAGCCCTCTCAATGGCATCATGCAAGTTAATGGGCTTGGTAGATTTAACGAACCCACGCAGAGGTTCATCGAAGCCATCGATGAACATGTACACCCTCCTTGCTGCAGATAGATCAGGAACCATAACAGATAATATCTGAAATTCAGAGATATAAGACTTTGTATTACCTGACTACTTCAACTTTGCAAGGCTCATGAAAGGTGCTTCTGGATGCTTTCTATCAAACCTCTCCACCAATCCTCTAGTGAACTCAGGATAGGTAGTCACATTGGCATGGCCCAATGTAGACAACCCATGGAACCACCAGTTGTGTGCTTCACCTTCAAAGTGTAGCACTGCAATCTTGATAACTTCCATTCCAGGGACTTTGTTCAACTGAAAGTAGATATAAATTTTTTCTACCCATGCTTTGGCAGAACAAGTGGATGACACATCAAAATTGGGTAAAAATAATATGCCCATGGAGTGACGTCGATCATGATTCTGAGTGAATCTACTATCTCTATGATGATGCCTTGGTCTTCTTTTGTCCTTGAGGTGACAAAACCCTTGAAAAATAAACTGATCCTTAAATATCTGATTCTGAGACTCGTATTCTTCAAATTAGTCTTCAAGGGATGCTTGCTCTTGAGGCCCTTCATTCTCCACAGCCAAAATGGTATAGCGTTGTGGAGCTTGTGGTTGGTTCACTGGTTGATCATTCTAGTGATGAGACATGCCAGAGCTTTCTCCAGGATGAAACCTCCTAGGATATTCCTTGATCTTGTCCAATCTCATCTCTTTGATCTCTCTAGCAAGATCTTGCATGGCTTTCATAAGGGTTTTTGCAAACTCCTTCCCATCTTCATCACTTCCAGATTGAGGGGCTTTTCCCTTGTCTTTGTCATCATTGGTGTAATCAAAATTCTTCTGTCTTATTCTCAGGTACTTATTCTCTCTATCAGTGAGAGGCTCATATTCTTTTGAATACATATTGGCTTTTCAAGAAATCAAATCATAGGTTGTGCTAAGATGATTTCTCTGATACTACTGTAATATCCCCAAAAGGGAAGATTCAACAATACTTGATGGAATAACGCACTTTTCAGAATTATGTGCACTGAAATGAGTTTTTAGCCCTTGGATCCCTTATATCTAGAGATCTAGAATCTAAATCCAAAAGGGGAGAAAAAACATATCAAACTAGGTGAGGTAAACAGACCTCCCACACCTAGAATGGCTGAAAAACACCCAAGAATGGGGTTGCAGCAATATGCAACAAAACTGCAGAAAAATAACGCATTTTTTTAGAGAAACAACAGGAGACCAATAAGAAGGCTCAATATTCAATTATATAGAAATAAATCAGATCCATATTGAGTTCCATACAATGTATAACAGAATGTAGAAGACAAGAATAGAAGAAATTCCTCAAGAAAGAGGGCTGCAACACATGTATTGACTGAAAATAGCTTGACGACGTTATTTTTAAAAGCCGCAGAAGCTATATATTACACTCCAAATCTAGTGAATATCTGTGTAAAAAAGATCAGATATATTTAAGATCTGTACACTAGAAAGGCTCCTTTACAAATTCCCCTAGGGGTTTTGATCAAAACATGAAACACAAAGAGTAGATCTGAGATCTAAAGTAGTAGATTTGCAGTAGTATTCAGAAATTTCTGAAGATCAATACAATAGAAGCAAATCAGATCTATACAGAACATGGATCAGAAGTCTAATCCATGGATCACCATAGTGAAAGGCAGAACCCCAACACCAAAGATCTCTCCTCCAAATGTGTGTCAAAACACCCTGCAACTTCCTTCTAGAAAATAACACAGTCCTGGAAGGAAAAATGCATTTTAGGCTCTAGCACTCGATTTTCCAGATGCCAATATCTGAAAATGCAGCTCCAAAGGTTCAAAACTCCATTTCCAATGGGATAGAAGACTTTTCTAGTGAAAAGAGGCCCTAGAATGGCCTAGATTTGAACAAATCTAGCCTCCACTTGCTGCATCGTACAAGGAAAACCAAACCCTCAACAGGATATGCATTGTAGTTGGAATATGAGATTGGCCAAATGCCTAATAGTGGATGAGATCAGCAAGAATCTTCCAAGAGCTACTCAATGGAAGAGGTGGGATTCCTGAACAGGAACACCCTAGTGCTAAACAACACTTTCCTCGTAAATATACTCAATCAAAAACCTTATTCTATTTTCCGCGTCTTCCTTTTATAGGATGAAAGTCTTGTCAAACCCTAAACCATCTCAATGATTTAGCTCCATTCACATGAGAAGCCTCCAACTAAAAATGTGTTGTGCCTTTAGGAGATTCACTGTATCTAGACGGCGATGTTGATTTGGTCTTGGTTGACTTGGTCAAGTTCTCCAGTCTCTTCACACCTAAGTGTGCTTATGTAAATAGCCCAGATTTAGCTATGTTCACATGTGGCATTGATTTATTTTGCTGATTAGGAGTTTTAGTGATCCTCCTTTACAATTTTATTCATGAAACAGAAAATTGAAACAAAATTGTATATTCCCATTAGCTTGGTCTAATCGAGAATATTATAGTCTCATATCCTTGGGAAAGAAGGCATCAAGATCCCTTTTTAAAAATAAGATCCTCTTATTAAGAAGGTAACTCCCATTCATATTGGAGAGGAAGAGAAGGAAGGGGGCAACAACTTTGTCATATCTATAGAACATTTAGCACCTCATGCAAAGGTAGATGGAGCACTTGCTCCAAAAAGAGGGATTCATGTGTCTTTGCAAGGAATTCCCCAGGATCTCATATGTGGAGATCAAGGCACAATCAATGAACAACATGATTGTGAAGCATTGCAGATGGAGGGAGAAGGTAGGGAGGAAGGTCAGCATCAGATGATGAGGAGCACACACCCCTATCTAGTCTAGAGGGTTAATGCAAAGAAGAGGTAGATTGATTTGAGCTGTGAGGGCAGGGACAAAGTTTTCCATCCATATGTGTAGTCTACTCTTGACAGTGATGTCTCATTACATGGAGGCATTCGACCAGGGAGACCACCAGATGAGGAGATGATGAGGAATGCTTCACATTGGATAGCCACACTCTTGGATCCCATAGGGGTGGATACTTTGGAGGGGTCTATTACAACACAAAGAGTTTGGGGTGGACTCAAGGAGGAGGGAGACATTCTCCCATTTTTAGCATTACCCACTCTCACTACACATACTGCGCTGACAAATGTTGCTGCAGTGATGGAGGATGGCACCTTCATGGTGAAAGGGAGCTACTCAATGGATTTGGAGAAACAGAGGGTACTTTATTTGAGGAAGGAATCCTCCATACATTGGAGTAGATGGAGGCCACTCAAGCTTACATTGGTCAAGATCAGGAGGATATTTTTGGATGGTAGCTTCTCATGGGAAGGCAACTTCCAAAAGTCACCACTTCTATTTGAGCATGAGCAGCTACATGATGGGCATGGAAACATTTTGGAGGATGAATTTGGAATGAGGGATTTCAAAGGAGAAGACAACAGCATGTGGGGAGCTTCACATTCTAGATCTTCAACGCTGTCTCTTGGGAGGATTGATCCATATTAGAGGGCTCAACTTTTGGTATAGTACTCCAAGGATCTTGGTATCTGCATGATTCTTGATGACCCAGAGGGAGATGATAGATATATGGTGGACGATGTGGTCATATATTATTATGGTAGAGTATTCTTGACTAGATCTTCTGAGCTCAAGGAGAAGCTACTACATGCAACACACGAGGACTTCCTTTCTATTTACTTTGATGCACATCATTCTTTGATGGAGGAGATATATTTTTATTGGGAGATGGAGATGAAGCCATTGCTTCCACTAAGAGGGCTCTTGTATCTTTGTAAGAAGGCCCCAAGGATCTTACACATGAAAAGAATGAGTAACATGCGTCTATAATGATAGAGCATGAGACAAAACAATGGAGGGAATGTGCCCCAACATTGGATCCAGTTTTGGGAACACACACTATGGAAGATCAACCCTTTTTTATCAAGAATCTTGACACCAAGGAGAGGATGGGTGTTCATGAGATAAATACATCTAAAGGGAGAACCTTAGACTATGAAGGATCACAACACTGATATGATGAGCGGTGATCCTCTATTACATGGAGAAGAATATGGGGAAATTGCTCCAATCAGAAGCACTCTTGCACCCATAAGAGTGATACCCCATTATCATGATACTTTCACACAGAAATAAGAGATGGATTTGTGCAGTGGAAGCAGTCATAAGATGTTCCCATATGTTGTTCACATGGGAATGAGCCATGAGACATCATTATCTTGTGGTATACCACCTAGGAGACCACCTGATTAAGATTTGATGAAAGATGTTTCATGCATTGATGCTCCTTTCGTAGATCCAAGGAGGAAGGAAGCACATGAACACCAACTACAACGCTGAGAGTATAGGGGAGGCTCAAGGAGAGGGAAATTATTTTTCCCTTATCACCATTATCCATTCTTTCATTTCATACTATGCTGAGAAAATATGTTGCAAGAATGAAGGATGACACAATCATGAAGCAAGGAAGGCAATCCTTGAATCAGAAGACAAACTTGTTTGGAGAATCCTCTTCCATACATGATGAGAGATGGTGGTCACAGATGCATACTTTGGAAAAAATAAGGAGTTTTTGGATATATGATAGCCTTCCATGGGAGACTAACTTCCAAGAAATTTCATTTTCTGTTGAGCATGTGCATATGCAAGAGAGGCAGCAAGGAAGGGATGGAAAATTTCCACCTCATACCTTTGGAAAGGGAGATGTCAAGGAGGAGAGCAGCAACATGGCATCCATTTCAGATGATACATTATCAGCACTGTCATTATTGGGAAAATTAGATCCATATTGGAAATCCCAACTGCTGGTGGAATATTCCAAGGATCTTCACACTTGCATGGTTCTTGATGAATTGCTACATGATGAAAGATATTCAATCTTAGATGGAGTCATCTATAATCATGGTAGGATATTCTTGTCTATAGCCTCCAAGCTCAAGGAGAAGTTACTGCAAAGGGCTTATGAAGAGTTCTATTTCAGCCACGCATACTCTATGAAGCTCAACAACATCATCTTGAGGAGCTACTATTGGGAGGGCTTTGAAAAGTAACTATATCAGCATTGTCAAAGATGCATGAACCTTGTGGAGTTGGAGCAGCAACATGACTCTAAGGAAGGGTTAAATCAGCCCTCTCTTTCTCTCTTTTAAGAAGAAAATAGATCTATGCACCACTCCATTAGTATGAGGAGGATTGTTGTTGAAGAGCATGCTCTTGTTACACATGTTTTATATTCTGATTTCATGCATTCTTCTACCATGTTTTTGCAGGCCATGAATCCAAGGAGGAGCATTATATCTTGTAAGCCTCATGGCCAATATTGGGCCACAAACATTTCTGAGTTTGGCCACTCCCTTGGAAGGAAAAGAGAGATTTTGCAACATGAGGGGTGCTTCCCTAAGGCACCAAATATATCTCACACTTTCAGATATGGTGAGATGGTATGGGTAGCAAGTAAGTGGTGGGAAAACCACCTACCAAATATTTATTTGATGCAGGCAGGAGGTGCTTTGCACTGGTTCCACAAGTGGGACTATGACCCACCTCCATGTGCACAAATTTTTGTATGTATGTACATTGTTTTGATCCCCTATATTGATGATGTACTTGTACTTTTTATGGGGATGTATGGAGGAAGGAGGGAAGGCATGCATGTGCCCTATGGGATGACCACTATCCATGTTCTTTATGTCTCATATTTCGAGGAGGGAATTGGGAAAACCATGTTTGTTTCATGTGATTTATTGTCTCCTTATGGGATGAGTTGTTTGCATCTCATGAGAACTTTGGTGGAGCAAGTCATGGATGGATGGTTTGGTGAAAACTTGGCTCATGGAGGAAGATTAACTCACGTTGGTGTCACCAATGGAGGAGTAGATGTGTTTCATCACTCACCTTATCAGTTGCTTAAGGACAAGCAACATTTTGGAGGGGAGGACTGTGATATTCCCTATTAGCCCAAGCTAATTGGAATATTCAATTTTGTTTTACTTTTCTGTTTCATGAATAAAATGTGTAAAGGAGGATTATAAAAACTCCTAAAAACAAAAAATAAATCAATGCCACATGTGAACAAAGCTAAATTTGGGTTATTCCAAATAAACACCCTTATGTGTGAAAGGGGCTGAGACATTTGACTAGGTCAACCATGACCAAATCAACAACACTGTCTAGAAGGAGTGATCTTAATTAAGGCACATAGTAGTTTTAGTTGGAGGATGTTCATGTGAAAAGAGCTATTTCATTGAGATGGTTTAGGGTTTTTCAAGTTCACAAACTTATATAAGGAAGGGGAGGACAGCATGAGAAGGTTGTTGATGAACATATTTTTTCTGAAGATTTTTTTTGTTTAGAAATTTCTTATTATCTTGGATATTTAGCAGATAATAGTGTTGTTTAGCACAAGGATCTCCTGTTTAGGAATCCCATCTCTTTCCTTAAGAGGCCTCTTGGAAGATTCTTGAATTTATTGCCCACTATTAGGCTTAAGGCCAAGCTTCTTCTTCCAACTACAACACAGATCCTATTGAGGGTTTGGTTGTCCTTGTAAGCTGCAACAAGTAGAGGCTAGATCTACTGAATATATGCCATTCTAGTGCCTCTTTTCAGTGGGATAGCCTTATATCCCCTTGACAAGAGAGTATTGGATGATTGGAGCACATTTGTCAGATCTTAGCTTGAGGCCACCTATGTTCTAAATCCTACAACATAGTTTATCTTCCAGTACTGTGTTATTTGCAAGTGAGAAGTTGCAAGGTGTTTTGGTAGGATTTTGGAGGAGAGATATCTAGTGTTGGGAATCTTCCCTTCACTGTGGTGATCCATGGATTTCAGATCTAATCCATGTCATATTCAGATCTGATTTGAATACTCATATATTTTCTTCAGAATATCTAAATCATTCTGCAAATCTGCTGCATACGATCTCAGATCTACTCCATGTACTACCCTTTTTGCTAAAAACCCTAAGGGGCATTTGTAAAGGAGCCTTTCTAGTGTACAAATATGATATAGATCTAAAATTTTGTACATAGATCTGCTCTAGATCTAAAGTGTAATTCATAGGTGCTTTCAGCCAATAAAATAACATTTTCAAGCTTGTTCAGTCTTAATCTATGATTGCAGCACCTCATTTTTTAGGATTTCTTCAATTAAAGTCTTCTATTTTCTATTATATAACTCATGGGATACAATATAACTCTGATTTTTTGTTGTAAATGTAAATATTGAGCCTCCATATTGGCCTCCTGCTTTTATTTAGCTGAACTATGTTATTCTTGACCAGTATTGTTCAATATTGGTGCATGATTCCCATTTGGGATATTACAAATTCCCTATTAATGAGGTGGGGTTTATGGGTTTTTCCTATAACTTAACTACCCCAGCTTGTGGCCTAATCCTTCTCCAACTGAAAAAACTAATTTAAGGAAGTATAAATACACCTCAAGGGAATGCTCCAAGGGAGGTGTTTGGTCAATTTAGTGTGTCCTAAATTGCTACATTAATTTGTCAATCTGGGATTCGTAAGCTGACGAAGTGTGGCACACTATATGTGCAAGATAACCTATCTCTTACTTTTTGTCGTTTTTGGTTTTTTTTCTTTTTATCTTGGTTGGTTTCCTAATGTGAGATGGAAATTATAAAAGACAAGTATGGTTATGATTGTTCAAGGCAATGATGTCCTTTATAATAATTTCCCAAACTTCAAACTTCAAATGGATTTTAAAATATACAATAAAAAAACTAATTCCTAAAAGAAAATGAAAATGTACCACTATACTAGTCAAATAAACAGTGAACTATTGATCATGAAACCATTACCCTTAATGCTGTGTAAACACAAAAGAAATTGTACTCAAATAAATCCAAAGACTTGCAAGTAAAGTGAAGCTAAAATCAAATTACATCAATTCATATTCTGACCCCTCACCATTAGTCTCGCTATGGCTTTCGAAGGTAATCATAAACAACTTGAGCAATCTGATATCTAATTTGTAGAAAGAAAATGAACTAATATCAAACTACACATTCATAATTTAATCCCTCACCATTAGTCTCGCTATGGCTTTCAGAGGTAACTGATAATGACATGAGCAGTCTAATATCTAACTTGCAGAAAAATAAACTAATATCAAACTACACATTCATAATTCAATCCCTCACCATTAGTCTCGCTATGGCTTTCGGAGGTAACTGATAATGACATGAGCAGTCTAATATCTAATCTAACTGGTAAAAAAAATGTACAAAACTGAAATGAATAAAACAATGATGGAATTAAAAACTAAGAAAAATAAATCAGCAGAAGGAAAAAATTAATTCCATGTCATTAGTCATTACAAAAATTATGTGAAAATGCTCGGGCTGTATATTGTAATTTGGAACAGAAACACTGATCAGTTAACAACAATGTAAAGCATGAAAGATTATGAACAGAAGTAAAATGTAAAGCATGAAAGATTATGGACAAAGATGAAACATAAATACCATGAAAGATGTAATGTATATATACATGTGAGTGACTATGGCACAATGAACATAAGGAAAAAATGAAGCATGAAACTATACAGTAATACACAAAACCTCGGCGTGTGCAGGGGCCCTCTGCACAATCCTCGAGAAGAAGCTATCAAATACGAATTACGCTTATGAACAGAGTCTTCTCATATATTTAAAATGCAGTCATAACAGAGAAATAATGTCACAGCACAATGGCGATGCAATTACATTACAGAGCTAACTATTATGCATATGAGAATGCATTATTTATAACAGAGGGTGACATAACTAATTCCCTAAAGTCTGTGTTGATAGAAGACACGTGAACCACCACGTCCAGAGATCTAGCATTATGGCCGCAGTGAGGATTAAATCTATGGAGAGTGGCTGTTGGATTTGGCTTATGGAGTCGTTTACAGGTGTTGATGTGTCTCCTGTGATTTAGAAACGGCCACGCAAATCTTCACGTGATGAGAAACAGAGTTCTGTCACCGTGGGACTCTTCGGTTGACCACCACTTGGCTACCTTTGACCACAGCCTTCTTAGGTGAATTCGACTGAGCCAATAGGACACGATCCATGTCCATGTCATTTCTAACTTGCCCATGTGGCTCAATTTTCCTGAAGACACCTGCAATATAGACTTTAAAAAAATGGCTGCGGAAAGTTGCAGCAGCTGCGGAAAGTGACAAGATTCTGCAGCTTAATGAGCAAAAATCTAATTCAAACAAAAGACACAAAACATAGTTAAAAACCATTCTAAATGCTCTTTTACAATTAATACGCAATGATATTGATGACTTATAAATTCCAGGTGAATTAAAAAGGTCTAGAAAGGTGTATAGGAAAGATGCAGATTTGAGACTCAACATACCCCCACTGTGAAGGTGTTGCATGTCCTCATGCAACCAAAATTTTGATAATCCTTCTTCAATTCATATGCCTTGACACCTCTGCCAGTACATCCAGTCCTCTTCTCCTCTTCCTTGGTGCTGCTAACATCCTGGGCTTTTTCATCAAGCATCTGAATTTGATATTAATCAGTGCTCTACTTAACTTCTGGCATTTCTTCTTCAATTTCCTGTTCTTTTTCTACCATAGTCCCAGATGTAGCATGGTATTGTCATGAATGATCTTATCCAGTTTGATTTTTTCCTTTAATGCCTCATTTTCATTTTTAATGTGTCTATTTAAAACCTCCAACTCAAATACTTCCTGTCTCAATGATTGGACCAGATCTTCTTGTGTTGTGTGAGGCTGAGTGGATGAGGTGCTGGGACCCGTGGCTGCTCTTTCTAAATATTCTATATAATCATACACTTCTTGCTGCTTTGGGTCTATCTCGGGTGTTGTTTTCACTGGGCTATCCCCAAAATGCCGTGGAGGAGAATTGACTTCAAAATCTGGCTGAAAAGGACTCATATCAACATCTTGAGAACTAATTTCAACATTTGACTGAGAATGCGGTGGACTATTTTCAACGTCTGGCTGAGAATGAGATGGCCTATGTTCAATGTCTCACTGAGAATGAGATGGACTGTGGCCAGCTGGAGTTTGTTCAGGTGTTTCTTCTCCCAAATCAATAAAATGGGGTCCTTTCGTTTGTGTTTTCCTCAACTTCCCTTTAAGCTTGGAACTTCTTCTTACACGCTGTGGACTACTGTCTTTTTGCTTCTATTTTCCTTTCCCTTTATTTTTGGCCATAGCTAACTGTTCCTGAAGGTGAACTAGTCTCTCAGACAATATTTGATGGTATTCTTCTGAAGAAGGTGTTTGATGCATAGCCTCAATGCTTTTTCTCTCTTCAATCTTTTCATTCTTCTTGTTAGTCAGTCTTTTCTCTCTACTGGTTCTTTCAACTGTGTTAGTAGGAGTACTTTGAGTTTAATCATTTGTTCTCTTTCTCCTACTCCTTCTTGATGTACTACCTTCAGGAATCTCTTGGGGTTCTTCAAAGAAATTTCTAATTAAAAATTGTTCCCATGTGTCCTTTTTCTCTTTTAACAGTTTTTCAATCAAAATTTTCACAAGAACATGGTGATACAAATGTGGTTCTACGTCCCCCAGATGGTTTTGGACGGTCACAGACATCTTTTTCAAACTATTTAATAAAAAATATGGTAGATTGAGGGCCTGGTTGTCTAGAAAATTCATCAACAGTCGGGTATGATACATATACATTGACCCAAAACATCCCTCACAGGTGATAAATTTTTGAATAACCAATAGTAAAGTGGCCCACTCTTCTTTCAAAGCATGAACAGGAATTCCCTTTTTAAAAATAGTTACATCCATACCTGGGTTACGTAGGATCACTCTCTAGGCTTCATCACTAATGCTCTTGTTTTTGAACCAGCGTTCACCTTCTTGAGGAAGTTCTGTAGCAGTCGCTATGGATGCCTCATTCACCGTAAATTTGAGGTCCCCAATCTCTACCTCCAGACCATTGAAAGACCTTGCAAAAGATTTTGTCACCTCTTTATGGTAGCCTCTACACTTTTGAATAAACCGAAGCCACTTTGCCGTTTTCAATATATCTTTGACTTGCGGATATCCTTCCATGAATTTGGGTCCCTCTGGTTCCGTCCTCAACAACTGACCCATCCTTCCTTCTACTCTTTAAAACTTGTCTACGTGAGGAGGGTTTAATGGAGGTAAGACGACTGAATGAGCAGAAATGAGCACGTTTTATGAAAGAGACCAGTGACTGTAAGCTGATATCAGAGAATGGGTATACGGAATGTAGCGTAATAGAGAACAAAATGGGGTGAAGCGGAACAAAGAAGGGTTACGTGAGCATGGTGGAAATGCAGCTGTGAGATTAATAGAACGGTAGGAGGAGTATAACACATCCGGCAGTATTTAAAATTGGGTGGCTGCAGAGTAAATGTAAGCATGTTTATGAAACGGCTACGGATTTCATGCGGATGAAAGAAGCCGTAGTCAAATCAACCACGTTTCATCATCACAGGTGGAGTATTGGAGTATGAGTGAAGATCAGAGGCTTGATTATGAGACCGTTTGAAAATGAATGGAAGGATTGTGGGAGGATCATATAGAGATCGTGGAATGGTTACAGAGTTTGTCAACACAATCATTGCATATAATGGAGCTATGGTTTATAACTATGTAAAAATGTGCTTGAATGCCATTTGAAATAAATTTTTACTCATACCTTGGAATTCTTGCCATTTTTCATTGGTCTTCAATTAGTTTCTCCTCATTGATATCTTGAATGCCCCATGTCTTCATAATATGTCTTCATACCTCCATTTGATTTCATGATTGTTGAACTAACATCTGGCTGTACATTTTTTTTGAAAAATAGAGTGGTAGCTGCAGAATCTGCTTCCGGCTGCAGAAACTAGTGTCAGCTGTAGAAACTAACACAACTATTATTTGGGTGAATGGAAATTGATGGATGATAACTGACTGAATGAAAATTGTCATGAAAGAAAATTTTATTGGTGAAATGAAATGAAATAGATGAAATGAAGTGAAATGGAATGAAGTGGAGTGAAATGAAGTGGAATGGAATCGAGTGGGTGGTCACAAAACTTGTGAAATGAAAAAGAGAGATTTTTTTTTTTTTTTTTTTTGGAAAATATAGGGTGTCAGGTGTTCCTAATATTCACCCTACATTTTCTGTATAAGACTGCCAATCAATGATTGGTTTTCAAGCTTATACAATTTTTTTTTTTTTAACTGAAAAGAACAAGGCTAGGCTGGTGGAGAAGAAGAATTATTCTGTACCAGCCTGATTGCAGAATTTTCTTGAAACATTTTGACAAATTCCTCTTTTGAGAGTGGCTTATGATAGACTTTTAATCTGTGGCCATTCACAATAAGAGGGGTTTGAAATTCATCAATAGTCTTGATTCTTACCGCTCCATTGCTAAAGATCTTGTCAATCTCATATGGCCTAAGCCAATGAGTCTGAAATTTTCCTTTAAAATCTTTAAACTTGGAATCAAATAACAATGCCCAATCTCCTTCTTGAAACTTCTTCTCTTTTATGTATTTGTCATGCCATTTAGCTCTTTGATATTGAACTAGATCAGTTCTTAGAATTGCCTCTTGTCTGATCTCATCTAGCTCATTCAACTGCTCCATTATATGCTTTTGAGCTTCTGATAAATCCATCCCCAACTGAACTGCTATCTTGAAGGTCTTGACTTGGAACTCAATGGGGAGCAGGAATTCTTTCCCATAAACAAGTTCATAGGGAGAATGTCTTGTTGTATTTCTTCATGTAGTTCTGTAGGCCCACAAGGCTTCAGAAATCCTTTCTGCCCAATCTCTTCTATGTAGATGAACAATTTTGGTGATGATACTTTCGAGAACTTTGTTTGTAGACTCCACTTGACCATTTTCTTGCGGATGATAAGGAGTAGATCTTTTGTGCTTGATTTTTTATTCTTCCATCAACTTCTCCACCAGGTTGGATGTGAATTGGCTTCCCTTATCTGTCACAATTTCTCTTGGAACACTAAAGCAAGTAAAAATATCCTCATAAAGAAAATTAAAAACTGAATTTTCAGTAGCAGACACTAATGCTTTGGCTTCTACCCATTTAGTAACATATTAAGTACAAACCAGTATATATTTTTTTTGCTTATATGGTGGATTAATAGGTCCAATGAAATCTAAAGCCCATTTTTCAAAGGGTTCGATGAGTACCTGTGTTTTCAATGGCATTTCATTTGAAAGGGTAGGTTTCCCTACTCTTTGGCAGCTGTCACACCTTTTGACATATTGTTTTGCATCTTTGAAGAGGGAAGGCCAATAATATCCTAAAGAGAGGATTTTACAGGTTGTCCTTTTGTTAGCAAAGTGTCCACCGCATGGTTCATCATGACATGCCTTAAGGTTATCATGCATTTCATCTTCCCTAACACATCTTCTGATCACAAGATCTAGCCCTGTTTTAAACAATTCGTTAGAAATCCATGAATATTTTGAACTCTCTTGAATAATCTTTCTTTTTTCACTTGGAAAAAAATGTGAAGGCAGTTTCCCTGTAACCAAATAGTTAGCAATATATGCATACCAAGGAGTCTTAATAGTTACTGTAAACAAGTATTCATCAGGAAAATTATCCTCTACAGGAGAATCTTCTTTAGTATTCTGAATCCTAGATAAGAAATCAGCTACTGTATTTTGTTTCCCTGGTCTATCCAATACAGTAATATTGAATTCCTGCAAAAGTAGGAGCCATCTTGTCACTCTGCCATTAGTAAGAGGTTTGTTCATTAGATATCTAATTGCAGAATGGTTAGTATGAATAAAAGTTTCATAGCCTGTTATATAATGTCTAAACTTATTGATTGCATGAACAATAGCTAAAAACTCTTTTTCAATCATTGTATAGTTCAACTCAGCGGGAGTTAAATTTTTACTGGTATAATAAATGGCATAAGGGAATAAATATTTTTGACCCAACACAGCTCCCAGAGCTGTATCTGAAGCATCTGTAGAAATATGGAAAGGGAGTTTCCAATTTGGTCCTCTCAAGATAGGTGCTTCATATATTCTTGTTTTCAAAGTTTCAAAGGCTGATTGACAATCAGGATCCCATTTGAATTCACAATCTTTTGTAAGCAGTTTGAAGAGTGGAAATGATATTTTGGTGAATTTTTCTATAAATCTTCTATAGTATCCAGTAAATCCTAGAAAACTTCTAACATCTCTTTGACAATTTGGAATAGGCAGCTTGGAGATGACTTCAACTTTCGATCTATCAACCTTAATCCCATCTCCTGAAATATGATGCCCCAAAACAATACCTTCAGTAAACATCATAAAGCATTTTTCATGACTTAATGAAAGCTTTGTTTCTTTACATCTTATAAGAACTTTTTGCAAATTTTCTAATGCCTCTTCAAATGAATTACCATAAACTGTAAAATCATCCATATAAACCTCTACACAATCATGGATTAGATCAAAAAAAATTCCTAGTACTGCTCTTTGGAATGTTGCGGGTGCATTACATAACCCAAAAGGAAGAACTTGATAGGAAAAATTTCCCCATGGACAGGTAAATGTGGTCTTATCTTGATCTTCAGGTGCTACCTGAATTTGATTATAGCCACTAAAACCATCCAAAAATGAAAAGTACTTTTTGCCTGCTAATGTATCTAATACCTGATCAATAAAGGGCAAAGGAAAGTGATCCTTTAAAGTTGCTTTGTTCAATTCCCTGTAATCAATGCATACCCTCCATTTACCATTCTTTTTAGGTACTATAACCAAAGGAGAAACCCATCGGCTATCTGAAATTGGATAAATGAAGTTTACATTGAGTAATTTTTGGAGCTCTTCCTTCACTATCTCCCTAAGATTTGGATTCATCCTTCTTTGAGGTTGTCTGATTGGTCTACTGTTTTCCTCAATATAGATATGATGAATGTAGGTCTTAGGATCAATACCTTTCATATCAGTATACTCCCATGCAAATGCAGTAGAATGTTTTTGCAAGATTTTGGTTAGTTCTCCCTGTTGTGACTTTTCCAAATTTTTGTTGATATTCAATGTTTTTTCTAGAAAAATCTCAATGGTAGAACTACCAAACTCTTCCATAGAGTAAAGAGACATTTGTCTTGATGATAAATATTCAATGTTAGATTCCAACTGAAATTGTGTGGGGTCATATTCTGAAGATGTCTCAAAATTTTCTAATGTGTTCAGAATTTGACTATCCTCACTGATTTCAGAAATGGTAAAGACAGGTTGTATAATATCCTCATCATCAACCCATTCATTGTCTCCTACTTCTGTGATTGCTTTTGCTGGAGGATACAAACTGAATTTATTTGTCGAATTACCATTAAAAATGTACATGTCCCCAGATCTACAACTAATGAAAGCATCAGCTGTGGCTAGCCAAGGTCTTCCTAAAATAAGTGGGTGCCCTCCTAGATTACTCTTGGGAGTCAAAATCATAAAATCTACTGGATATTCCCAAGAATATAAGGAGACTGAAATATCTTCTAATACACCATCTGGTTTGATAATTGATCGATCTGCAAGTTGCAATAAAGTAGGTGTGAAAATAAGGTTAGGAAGTTTAAGCTGGTCCATAGTCTGTCTACTCATAATGTTTATATCAGCCCCTAAGTCAATCAATGTGTTTGGAATTTCTATCCCATTTATATGTGTCTTGACAATTGGACTTCTTGGATCTACATACTTCTTGCATGGTAATTTTTCCCATCATGATATCTGCAATTTTTCCTACCAGGTGGATTCTTCTTGTATATTTTAGTTTCCTTCCTGGTCTTTTGAAACTCAACTCCTTTCTTGTTTTTGCTAGAATAGGAATCTCTCGAATGGCTTGTAGCAAGGGAATCTTGATACAAACATTTTTTAATTCATCTAGAAAATCATAGTTAGGCAACAAGATTTGTTTTTCTACCCCCTTATCAATTTGTAGTCTTTCAGGAAAAGGAGGTGTGGATGAAGATGCAGGTTGCTCAACTATAGGAGTTGTGGGGGTTAACTTTTCTTTCTCTTTTTGAATGTTTGAGTTTTGAAGAGATTCTTCCTCAGAACCCTTATTGGCTTTAAGAGAATCCTCCTCAAAGGTATCTTGCTCTTGGACATCTATAGAAGTTTTTTCTAAAACTCTACCAGACCTGAGTTGTACATCATTGAGAGGAACAATCATATAGGTAGGAAATTGTTGTCCTTCTATCATGTAAGTATTCTAAGGATTTTTATTGTTGGGATTTGGCAATGGCTGAGCTGGAAGTTGATTTGTCTTTTGTTGGTATGGAAGCATGAGTTGAGGATTTTGATTTTGTTGAGAAGGTTGTTGTTGTGGAAATGGCAATGAAAGTTGTGGATTTGGGTTTGGAAGTTGTGGAGCTTGTTGATTTTGAAAAGATGGAGGATATTGATAAAATTGAGCAAATATACCATAAGGATTTTGCATCCCTTGTACCCATGGCTGATATGGATTTTGATGTTGAGGCCAAGGTTGTTGCCAAGGATTCCAATTTGGTGGGGTTTGAAGATTCATAGGGTTGTTAAACCCATGAGTTTGTTGCCCCTGCCAAGGTCTTTTTGCAACAAAACAAAGAGATTCTACTGAATTTGGATCTTCTTGAAAGACAGCTTTGAGTCCGGGAATTGAAGGACAATCCTTAGTCTCATGATTCTATGAACAAATCATACATGTTTCTACAACTTTTGCATCCAAGGGACATTCCCTTAAAGCATGTTTCTTCCTACATTTCGGACAAAATATGGCTAGAGCATCTGTTTCTGCTTTCTGCTTGTTTTGGATCTTAAGGGTGTCTAGTTGTTCACTAAGGCTCCCTAAGATATCAGTTTTGAATTCATCAAGCATATTTCCAATCTCTGCCCTACTTACTGATCCAGTTGCAAATTTTTTAGCCCTGATAAGAGAAGGATCCCTAGGCCCTTTTCCCGTTTTGGATTTTCCTCTTGAGAGATGGACACATAGTTCTGTTATGTCACGAAGTGGAAGTTGAGAAATGTCTCCTTTCCCCATCATGTTTAAAATATCTATCCATTCATCTCTGATGGCTTTTAATATAAGGGCTTTCAAAGTTTCATCATCTAAGTTGCTCATCTTTGCTCTTTTTAAGTTGTATTGAGATCTTTCAAGTAAATCTTCCAAATTTTCATCTTCTTTTTACATCATTTTGAATACCTCATCCTTGTGATTGGTGGGCATACAATAGTCCAAGTATCTATCCATAAATGTTTGTTTCATGTCATTCCAAGTCCTAATAGATTGGGTGGCTAATCCCTTGAACCATTTCAAAGTGGATCCCTTCAATGTTGAAGGAAAAAATTTGAGTTTTTGAGAGTCTTCCATATAGTCATAGGTTCGGCACACGACTTCAAACTCAAACAGAAATGTTTCAGGATCCTCACTTCGCAATCCATAAAAGTTGGGGAGGACAGATGGTGAGATTTTTTTCATTGTTGTATGAGTTTCCTCATCAACTATAGGGAATCCAAACAATTTGTCTCCTTCCCTATTTCTTCCATTATTACCTTCACCATTGTTGTCTCCATTGTTTCCTCCTCCTCTACCTCTACCTCTACCTCTGAATCCATCTATTATTTCCTCTACCATGATAGTTTCTTTAGAGTCCTCAAAGTCCTCTGGTTCTTCTATCAAGGGAGGATGAGAGGGAGTCTTTTACTTTTCTTCTTTAGGTGATTCTACTTCTTTGATTACAATATACTCTCATGTAGAAGTAAAGAAAGGATCCTTTTCTAAATGAGATTTGGTAGGTGGTGTAGGAGAATCTTCTAATTCAGCTGCTCCTTGAATTCCAAGAATCTTAAGGCTAGGGGTAGATGGTGGTGAATCTTGTCTATACCTTGAAGAAGATGGGGTTGTGAAAATCGAACTCTTGGCTCTAGCTATAAACCTTTCCCTAGAATCTCTTGCTCTATGCATGTCATTTTTATTATTATTTTTTAAGTTGGGCTAATAATTCTCTTTCTGATCTTCCAGGTCACACTAGGTGCAAGAAGAGAGCATACTTAAGAAATTATTGAACCAATAACTCTCTTTTCTGATCCTCCAGATCACACTAGGTGCAAGAGGCGAGCATACTTCAAGAAGTTATCAAGTTTTACCTTCTTTTTATTGTTTTTTTTTTTTTTTTTTTAAGAAATTGGCTACCTAGTTACACTTCCCCGGCAACGGCGCCAAAATGTTTGGTCAATTTAGTGTGTCCTAAATTGCTACATTAATTTGTCAATCCGGGATTCGTAAGCTGATGAAGTGTGGCACACTATATGTGCAAGATAACCTATCTCTTACTTTTTGTCGTTTTTGGTTTTTTTTCTTTTTATCTTGGTTGGTTTCCTAATGTGAGATGGAAATTCTAAAAGACAAGTATGGTTATGATTGTTCAAGGCAATGATGTCCTTTATAATAATTTCCCAAAATTCAAAATTCAAATGGATTTTAAAATATACAATAACAAAACTAATTCCTAAAAGAAAATGAAAATGTACCACTATACTAGTCAAATAAACAGTGAACTATTGATCATGAAACCATTACCCTTACTGCTGTGTAAACACAAAAGAAACTGTACTCAAAGAAATCCAAAGACTTGCAAGTAAAGTAAAGCTAAAATCAAATTACATCAATTCATATTCTAACCTCTCACCATTAGTCTCGATATGGCTTTCGGAGGTAATCATAAACAACTTGAGCAATCTGATATCTAATTTGTAGAAAGAAAATGAACTAATATCAAACTACACATTCATAATTCAATCCCTCACCATTAGTCTCGCTATGGCTTTCGAAGGTAACTGATAATGACATGAGCAGTCTAATATCTAACTTGCAGAAAAATAAACTAATATCAAACTACACATTCATAATTCAATCCCTCACCATTAGTCTCGCTATGGCTTTCGGAGGTAACTGATAATGACATGAGCAGTCTAATATCTAATCTAACTGGTAAAACAAATGTACAAAACTGTTATAGCATCATTTATCACCTTCATATGATTCATGATTGCTTTGATGGGTTTGGGCACCCATTCCTACAGACTTGGAAAAATT
This sequence comes from Pinus albicaulis, assembly GCA_034641835.2. Classification (NCBI taxonomy): domain Eukaryota; kingdom Viridiplantae; phylum Streptophyta; class Pinopsida; order Pinales; family Pinaceae; genus Pinus; species Pinus albicaulis. Next base: position 6,928,755 of record CM076581.1, on the reverse strand, counting down.
CACTTAAAAACAGTGTAAAAATCCCCATACGCGACTATGCCCGCACTTTTTCGCATGTATACGTGAGTCCAGCTGCACTTTTCCGCGTATGTCATTAAAATTATGAAAAAATATATAAAAATTCCCTATTTTTGGGCTGGGTTGATGGTTACTCAGGTAGTTCAACCACCCCAGCACGTGGCCAACTGTTTCCAATTGTTGAAACTACTTGGAGGGAGTATAAAAACCCCTCATGTGTATGGCCTAAGGGAGAGAGAGAATTATTGATATTATACTTTGTTGGTATTCCCTATCCAAGTCTGATTCCCCGTGCCTCCTGCACTTTCCCAGTTCATTACAGGAAACCCTTGTTTCCTTGAGATGCTCATCTCCCTATATGTCATCTCGTATGCACCAGTTTGGAAGGAGTCTTAGCGAGGCAAGGGCGGGACGAATCCGGACGACGGTCTGCTCGAAGATCGTGGAAGGATTCAGGTGATCTCTCCACTCATTACTTTTGTACATGCTATTTATAATACAGAAGTACCATCTTGTTCCCGAAATATACATGTTAGTGTCTGCTTACATATATGAGAATATTTGTTTTTAATCATTCATTATGATTTATCTGATGTTTTATATGAATTTCACTAACATTTAGAGTAGATATATGCTGTACAACCAGTTCTTCGTGCTTGTTTCTTTTGTCTTTCAGGTTAAGAAGGAAGGATGGTTGCTGGGGGTTTGGACCCTGCGGGATCTGCTTCAACCGTAGGACCTATGGGTAACTTCCTCATTCTACTCTATTTAGTTTTTCTGAACATGCATGGTTGTGTGAGTCCTTCTTAAGTAGCATGCCCCTGCTCTGTGGAGGTTGTAACCCAACGAATCTCTAGGGTGATATTCCCCGAAACAGAACTGGTGACTCCGCTGGGGATCACATTCTTGTGACTCCCCTGTTGGGTGGTTTCAGCTGTTTGGTAGGTTGCCGACAGTTTTAACTTTCATTTGCAGTCCAGTTTACTTTGTTTCAGTCAGTCTGAAGTCCTGGTTTCTTTTCCAGGCTTGTCCTTTCTGTTTTTTTTTTATTATTTACCTTTGTATACGCGCTTTTTTCTGCACACAGTCGCGTATACACGCAAGTTTGTCTAAAGGGACCCGCGTATACGCGATTTTCCCTTAGCACAGACGCGTATGCACGCTTGTTGCATAACTATGAAGTAGCGTATACCTAGGCAGATTTTGAATTTTTGGGTTTCTTGAATTTTTGGTCCTTTCTGGCTGTGGAGGCCTGTTTCTACAGTGTCCTTGTACTCTCTGGATTGTGAAGGCAGTGGTTTCTAGTCTTTTCTCTCTTTCGTTTGATTGAAAACTAGTCTTTTTGGCAAAGTGTTGTTTCTGGTGCTGGCACTCCTGGTTTGAGTACCAAGATAGCTTTCTGAGCATTCTTGGCTATTCTGCTTTATCAGAACAGTGAGCTTCTGCTCATTCACTTTTTCCTGTCTTTGTGTTTGGCTTGGCACTACGATTTTTTCTCATTTCTTGATTGGTTTTCTTGAATTTCAGTAAGCTAGGTCTTGTTGCAACTTTTGAAGAGTTTTTATTGCTTCTTCGAAGTTTTTGTTTGCGACAAGTTTATACTATTATTCTAGGCTGATTGGCTGAGTTTTCTTGTCTTCTTTTGCTCTCATTGATCTTGCTACTAGTTAGCTTTATAAGGTTTGGAGCATTGTTGAAGTTTGTACTTGAAATTCAGTCTTGTTTGGTTTGGATTTTGATAGTTTTGCTTGGTCTTTTCGAGCTCTTTCTCTATAAAACTAAAAAGCTCAAAAAACATTTGTTTTGCTTTTTGTTTTTTCATTTCAAAGGCTTAAAAAACATTTTCTCTTGTTATTTGCTTTTGTTGTTGCATTTTCATTTTCGTTTTGCCATATCTTTTGAAGCTTTTGTGAGGTTTCTTGCTTTCAGTTTTTGGCTTGATAATTGGAAGGGAGTTGTTATTCATTTCTTCTTCTTGTTTTTAAGCATCTTTGGTGTCTTCATATTAAGAGTTCTTGTTTTCGGGAACTAGCTTTCTGGACTACCAAGACAAGTTAAAACTGAAGGACTTTCTGGGAAATGTCACTCTGCTTTAGGAGATTTGCATCTTAGGATTTGAATGCTTGTAGTGATTTGCATTAGGTGCATTTAATCATTTAGTCAATTTCATAGTTTTTGTGAGTGTGAGTTTTCTATTTGAAAAGAAAAAAAATACAAATTTTTAATCTCGTAGAACCCGTGTAGAGATTGCTTTTCATCGAAAGACAATAACTGCATCTGCATGTAGTTAAGTTTTTATTAATTTATTTTGCGTCAAAAACATCATAAGTTTCATCTCCATATCCTTGTGACTTAATATAACAGCCCATTAAAATAAGCGATTTAATCTAAAATCAACTAGCAAGTTTTTCTAAGTGTCATACACCAACTATCTAGGTTGTAGGGCCTTGGATTAGGTGAGTTGAGAGTTAACTCTCCAAGGCCGCTCAAACAAAACATAGAAGTTGATTAATTGAGCGAAATCCAACTCCGTTAGGTGGACCGGGAAAGCTCTCCTCCAGAGAGTCAAGCGCGAGGGGAAGTGAAGGCTGAGAAGAGGGATACCCCCTCTCCGATTGGCTGAATCTGACCTCAAGACCATTCCGCCCAGCTTCTGATACGGATTGGTGCCCATAGTTGCCACTCCTAGGTTCCACACAGGTGACTGCGGGGGGGAATACTCGTGGTACCTGAGGCAGACGTCGCATCACTTTCAGCAGTACTTCTGGGGGGTGCCCTTGCGAAGCTTAGGTGCTTGAGCCGGAAAAGGCTGTCGTTAGGAGGTCGGCGTAACTGTTTCTGATACCTTCACTAGTTGTTCTGGGCCCTAATCATCCCAGACTGCTTTCGGGAGGTCCTATATTTCGCTTTCCTGTATTTTGGTGTCCGGTCCTCATCACCCGGAGCGGAAATACTTGGAGGTTGTTTGCTTGATTGCATCTCAGGGATTTTTATTTTAGTGAGTGCTCTTTGCTCCTAGCTTGCCTAGCTTTTCACTTTTTTGAGTCTAATTTAAAATCTATAAAAGTGGCTGATCAAGCGCCTCGTCGATTGAGGAGAATCCGGGGGTTATCTCCCGAGAGTCCAGAGCCTTCTTCGAGAAGGCGTAGGAGCGATTTAGAAGGTGGTTACCACCCTGTGGCGTCTGACGCAGTGGAGAGAGATCCTCCACAAAGGTCTGAAGGTTTCATAGCTGATTCTGGTGTCGGTTCCGAGAAGAGCGTTCCGCTCACCTCGCGAGTTTTATTTCCTCAGGAAGAATATTTTCAGATTGAAGACGTACCTGAGCCTCCGGCTACAGGTCCATCTCCTCTTCCTCCTGACTATCCGTTCGTTTTTCAGTACATCGGACCTGAGTCTCAGAGATCGGAAGATATTTCGTATCTTTCCTATCTTTCAATGGCCACGACTGGGAACGCGGCCTCTGCCGTGACTGCTGCAGGCATTCAGACCCCTGCTTCTGTTGAAGGAGGGGGCACTATTGCTTTATCTTCGATTTCTTCTAGTGCTGTTGTGTTTGGCTCTGGTTTCACCAAGGCACATGCTTCTCATTCTGGTCTCTTCTGTTCAGGGATGCCCTCTAGTGGGAATCCCTCTTTTTCCTTTTCCGTTGCTGCAGCTGGATCTACACCCATGTCTTCTATGGCTAGTGGATCAGCTTCTTTTCAGGGTTTCCCCTTTGGGACTGGACACATTCCTAGTTCCAATCCTTCTTTAGGGTCATTTCCGTTTACGTCCCAGACCCAGAGTTTCAACCCTTGCTCTGGGGGGCAAAGTTCGACTACTTTTACAGGGTGGAATCCTGTGTTTACTACGGCGGGGGAAGGGAATCAGTTTTACGCAGGTCATCAAGGGAATGCTTCTTTCCATTCATCGAGTGCTTACCAGACCTTTTCTCCTCTTTGTTAGTCTCCTATACCAATAGGTGTCATTTTTCATGATTGTCTTGATTGAACTATGGAATATGTTTAAACCTTTTTCTTGAGCAAAGGTGTTCCATATTCTATAAAAAACCAAAAAATCAAAAAATTTAAAAAATGTAAATAGGGTATACCCTAAAAGAAAAATAAAAGGGTAAGAAAAATAAATTGGTCAAGAAAATGAAAGAAATGAACCCCAAGCAAAAAATAGACCAGGAAAGTGTGCAAATCCAAATGCCACTACTATTTCATTTTTTTGTAAATAAGTAATTGTGTGCAACTCGTCAAACTTTGCCACAATTTATGAAGGGTCAAACTGTTTAAACTTGACTTATTCATATTTCATTTTCATGTTGTAGAATAGAGAATAAGTATCTGACCAAACAGTTTAATCTTGGCAGATAAGTAGATAGGTAGAGTTGATAAAAGGTGCTCAACAGTTTAATCTGAGCCCTTGGATGTAATAAGGGTAGAATTAGATAGATTTGACTTGTAAAAGAAAAGAAGATTGATAAGGGTTTGCAAGTCCAAATGCATCCTAATAAAGAAGAGAAAATGATAGTGTCAAGTAGATAGGGTAGGTAGATGGTGTTGCAAAACATTCATGTGATGAATGATGCTGTTAAATATGTTTAATCCTTTACCTTCACACAAGTACTCAAGCAGAAAATGCATTGAAGAATTCACAGAAAGCAAAATCAAAATCATTAACTTCCCACATCACTTTTTCCCTAAGTTTTTACTAATTTCCCCAAAGTGCTAAGGTATTTGGAGATCAAAGGGGCTCAAGGCATTTCCTTGACTTTTGGAGGGACCGGACCCTCGGCCTGATGATCAAAAAGACCTAAGTACTTGAAGTTATCCATTATCATTCACTTTCAATCTTTTCCTAAGTAAAATCTCATTTTGCTTAGGAAAATCATGCAAACTTCCATAAAAATCCCTCAAAATAACTTACTATTCTAAGTTTAAGTGTTGAAGATGATATATTGTAATTTACTTCAGAAATTGTCACTTTCTTAGATGTGCAAAGTATTTTGAGTTGTCCTTGTCCCTTTGTCATATTGACATTTAACTCTATTTACTAAATCCCTAGTAAAAATGCCTTATCCTAAGTATATAACTCCTTTTATATAAATATCCAAAAAACCCATCTTATTATAAAGTTTAACCAAAGTAGTTATTTCCCAATTATTCATTGAAAACCCACATTATGCACCCTTTGGTTAAAATATATCATTATGTAATATCCCCGCCCTTATGATAAGTTAATTATATTGGTTAATTTATCATATAATAAAAAAAACATATATGAGAAAAGCTTTAAACATATGATATATATGTTTGAAAGAAAAATAAATAATGCTGAAGTTTTAATTTAAACTAAAAACTTCGGAAAAACCCCCATGCCACCGTGGCCCATCCACTTGGCATCCCACCCGATGCTTTAACCATAATCGAAACACTGCCGCAACCCCAATTTTCATTAGACCATGGGATTAATTAATTATCAGAATTAATTGATAACCACTCCCTCCGCCTATCAAAAGCCTCCCGAGGTGATTAATTAAACAATAATCGTTTCAAAAACTCGACGGGACTGCATATTAAACCCCCGTTTACTTCCCTGTCACCTTCCCGTCTTGTCAACCGTCCGATCTCCCGCTACGAGATCTACGGCTAACATTCATTTTTCTAGCCATCCAATACCCGAACGATAACCCACGGGGGCACAGTGGTATTGGAATAGTACTCCGGCCACGTGTCACTCACCCAATGGAATCGCTCCCTCCGCGCTCAATACCACCATTGCCCATAAGCGGTGCGGGAATTACACTTACCGCCCGACCCCTGCCACACGTCAGCCCGTACTGAAGTGACGTCATTCCTCGAAAAAATAAAAATCCCTTTTTGACTTTGGAAATAAAACAAATTTTCGTGTTTTTTATGTCATTTTCATTATTTGAAAGTGACTGTGCCTTCCGCTACGAAATTCAAATTTTCACTGAAATCTACTGTTCTATCCAATTTTGCTCCAGAATTCCGCCGGACCAGTGTTGGAGCATCCTCTTGCCACCACTTGATACCTGTTAAATCCCAGTTTGCCTCCAAAAACATGTATTTATTCTATTTGCGCTCTGAACTTCAGAAAAAACTCCGTGTTCCTTGTTTTTTCCGCTGGATTAGTGATTAAATCTTATCGCTAAGATCATTCCCTGAGGTTTAGAACTATGAATTGTTCCCCCGAAACTGCAATTGTGCCAATTTCCCTCATTAAAACTGAAATCACGCACGGTCTGTGAAGAAAACCCATAAACTTCCATTTTGAATAAACAAGAACCAAAATGGAAGCTCCGGTAGCCCTGAATATAACTCCATTGAATGCCCCTCACAGAGAGTTCGAATACTTACTATTAGTGGATAAAGACTTCCAAATTAAAGACTTGGTTTTTGATGAAAGTCCCCTTTGAAGTTATTGTCACTGCAGAGATGATTATTCGAAAGGATTGGATGTCATTGGGTTGTAGGAATCCAATTTCCCGAGATATCTCATCCCCTTAGTCAGTATTTTCCCAGAAATTATCCACTAATGCCATTCTAACTATGATCCAACTCAAAGAGCAGTAATTTCCCCTGACCAGAGTGTTCTTTTCCCCATTACTCCCCAAGCTATCAATACAATGCTACATTTTGAACCTGATCAAGAGCTAACTCCTTTGTCTATGGAAGAATTGCTTGAAAAATCTACTCGGTTGTCCCCTGAAGAGGTAATCAGAAGATCACATCCTTGGATAAACAGTATTAATACTAGTCATACGATTTGTTTACTCCAATATTGTTATCAAATCTATTCAAACAGAGGTTAGAAAGCATAACAGCTAAAGAGTATCAGTGGTTAAAGTGTATCAGGTAAAAGTCAGTGACAGTTAAAATGAAGTTACAGAGCAGTCAAAGGTAAACAGTAAAAGTAAATACAGAAGGCAGTAAAATGGTAAAAAGAGATGAGAATACTTTCACCAATAGTGAAGTTTGTCTAAAGTGAAAGTAAAACAGTCAAAAGAGCAAGAAAGTAAAAAGATGAAAAAACATAACAAGAAGGAACATTTTTGCAGAAATTGCATATTTTAGTCATAGTTTTACAGAAACTATTGTGATCAATCCAAGATGAATTTTACAAAACTTAAGGAGGTTTATGTTCTTAAGAGGTCCATCTACAAAAACCTCTCTCACTTTTCTAACAGCCATTATGGTTTTGGAAATATTAAACAATGTTGGAAAGCACTTTTTGCAGAAACATCCTGTTAAGTCATCATTTTGAAGAGAATATTGTGGCCAATTAGAAATACATTTTACAACAATAAAGGAGGTTTTTGTTCCTACGAGACCCATCTAGAAAAACCTATCTCAGTTTCTCCACAGTGATTTCAGGTTGAGAGATACATGCACATATTGAGAGGCTAGTTTTCAGACTCTGTAAAACTCTGTTTTACACATATTTGTGCAGAGCCTATTACGCATAGCTGGAGAGCAATTTTAGGAACTTGAAAGAGGTTTATCTCAAAAACATATTTATCTACAATAACCTCTTTTACTTTTTACATATCTATTACGGATTGAGAAATAGAAAGGTATCATTGGACCCCAAGTTTGCAGAATTGTTGGAGCAGAATTCACAAAAAAAGGAAGCAGTTAGTGACTTGGATGCCTCATCATCAGCTAAGAGTTGGATCAAATTCGAATTCTCCTCTTTTTCATCACCTATCTAGACAAAATAGTGCCAAATAGATGAATTAGTTTGAGTGTCCTTTACTTAAGTTCTATTTATGTAAAATAGTTGGAGAGATTTGTGAACTAATCTTGATATTTTTTCAAGATATTTTAGTTTAGAATTTGTATAAATACTTCACTCTTGGAAGTATTTTGGGTGGATTCTAATACTTGGCTGTGAAATTGATGTTTTTGGAATAAAAAGCGTGTTGGAGAAATTTATTTGTGGTTTACTGGATGATAATTTGAAGCTCAAGACTTTTTGCAGGATTCATGTGTCGGACTGCAGTTCAATAAGTTTTTCTATCCTATGTTTTAAGTTTTATATCTGTTCATAATATCATTATGTCCATTTATGAATAGTTTACATAAAGGATTGAATCAGAATTTACTTAATTGTACTCTGATTTCAGATGTGATTATTCTTAATGTTTTCCTCTAAATTGGTTATAAGCACGAATTCTTAAATGCTCTTGCTTTGATAATTTAAACATTCTTGATTACTATAATAAAGAATTCTTCATTGCTCTTTGTTTGTAGTCATTTCATTTCTTTCTTTTGAACATGGTGAAAGATTCTTAGCTGCCTTTCATCCCTTCAAAATCATCCCATCCACTTTAAATTTTAAGGATTGTTCTCTGTCTGGCTATCTTGCTCTGCAAAGCCATCTTGTGTGTAGAATAGAAATCCAGTAAAGCCATCCTTTGACTCCATAGCCCAATGGACTGAAAATTTTCAACCTTGCCCCTAGTTTACGGATTCCACCATTTTTCAAACAAACTCTTGGATCTATAACTAGCCTAAAACCTTCTAAGAACAAAGATAAATCATAAAGAGAGAGCCCTCTCTGGATGCAGATTGGCTAGATTCTGCATCTGAAGGTTGGTTTGTGGTTACCTCGGGTATACTTTCCTCTTCCACAACTTCAAGGAAAACTTGAGTGATAACATAGTGGCGACCATACTGGGGATCTGAATCATTTTTATTGTTACTATTGTTTGCTTATAAGCTATAGACAGAGTCTGAAGATCAGCCAGGTAGCCTTTGAAATGCTTTTTCTCTGCAACTGCATAGTAAATAAATGTTGCTTTAGTCTATCTCTGGTTTAGCTTATAAACTGAACCTTAGTTTCAAACATTCAATCAGATTCTCTAGTTTAATAAATCTTTGAGAAAATTTTAATTAAAAATCTTAAATTTCTTGAAGAGTTTGTAGAAGTTGTTTTGAAAATTCACAAAAAATTTGGTTTCCTGAAGAACTAACTTTTTCTTCAGAATTTTTTTACAGGTTCAGATCTGATCTATGATGGTGGACAGTGATCAGACACACAAAGGTTAAAATCATCCACCTGGCGACTCCAAATCCATTTCACAATCAAAACTCCACTGGAGGAATGAACCTGGGAGAACAATATGGAAAGATCAGGCTTTCAACTTGGATCTTAATCCAAGACATTATGTTCTTTCTCATTAAGATTCAATATGTATTGTATTTTATATAAGGATCTAACTTGGTTGTACAGATAAAGTGGCTTTTCATTATGGATGATTTTCAAGATGATCCAAGAATAAAACAAAGATATGCTCCCATGAGCAGAGATCACATACCTGAATTTCCACACAAACTACCGAAGGTAAATTGGGGTGAAAATCTGCCCATGTTTCAAGATGAGAATATTGATGATCCTTTACTACATCTCATTAAATTTCATATACACTCATCAAGATTGAAAGGTGATTGGCATGAGGATTGCCTTATGAAGATATTCATGGGAACCTTAGAAGGAAAAGCAAGGGAATGGTACGAAGCTCTTAAACCTGCAAGTTTGTTTTCTCTAAAATATTTTCATAAGGTATTTTATGAGCATTACAAAGAAGATTTTCCATCTTTATCATTAGCTGAAAATTGATGTGATCAAGCTGAAGATCTTATAAATTACCTTAAAAATATTGATGAAGATTTTGGAAATTGGTCTCCTGAAGATTTATTAGAAGAAGTCCAAAACTTTCATTCTCAAGTTAAATGTCATAATAATCAAGAGGAGTTAAACAAAGATGAAATAAGTCAGGAGATAAATCAATATCCACAAAACCCCTCTGTATTAACAAATGATGTTTCATTTAATGTTTTGAATGAAGTTAAAGAAAATAATCAACCTCATGATCAATTTTTGGATAAGAGAAAAAACAACTGTCATTCCAATCTAAGAATTCAGAGATTCCCACCCCCCTTCACCGAAGAAGAAATCAATTTGCTTCTAAACATGCAACCATCCTTAAAATATTTACATAATGAAGAAATTGTTTCTACTTCTTATAATGTTGATGAATGTACAAGGGTTTTTATCCATGAAGGGACAGAAGAACAAGTTGATGCTTATGTTATTCTACCTTCACAAAAAGGCCCATTACTTGATAGTACTCCTATTGAGAAAAATAATGACTTTCAAATAGAATGCAACCAATCTAATCAAGATGTATTGGGATTGTTGGAAGAGAAATATGCTGATCCAATGTTTATAATTGATGACATTCCTTATTCTGAAGATTTGCCTAAATATGATCAGTATGATGATAATTATGATAATTTAACAGAACAATCACTAGCTATTTTGAGGGATGAGATATTAGAACTTCAGCTTGATGAGGATTTTCTAAGGGATTTCTTTCTTCTTGTTAAATCAAGAAAATGTTCTCCTCAAATTAAAAAATGGCTTCTTGATATAATTTCTGAAAATTATGAAAATGAAATCAAACTTTTGCATTCTCAAATTCAGTCATACAATTTCCGAAATCCTAAAGAATTCTTTGAAAATCTTCCTTCTCCAAAGCAAGAGGAAATTGCACTATCTTTTGACTTGCATATTGAAGATGATTATTCTTTCAAACACAAGATTGAAGAAATAAGTTCATGGTCTAATATTCATAATTCAATTGAACAATTAGTCATTGAAGGCCTAGAAGTAAATAACATACATCATGCTTTTATTGATCCTATATCAGATTATATGGAGAATCGTTTGAGCCCAAATATGCAAACATTTTTTCTCTATAAGGATCAAATACATCAAAAGTGGCCTTTACACATCATATCATTTATTATAAAGGCACATGATCATAACATACTTCCAATTTTGATCACAAGCAATCAAGTTATCCATTTATTTTTACAGCTACTTGATTGGCTTCATTGGCATTTTTGTATTACCTGATTCAATAAGATTTTTAGTAGATTAGAGTAGGCAAATGAGTGCTAATAAGCTCATAATTTTGAGCATTTTTTTTAGTTTTCAATTTTCAGCTAGTTTTTCATTAAGTTGGTTTGAAAATTTTTGTGTGTTGTTTTAGTTTCAGATTAGATTTCAGGTTGCAGAAAAAGGAATATATTCAATTCAAGATTTTCAACCACAACAAATGCATGTTTGGGATTGGAAAAAGGCAGAAGATTTCTAACTAGGAAAAAAAAATTTCAGTTTTGCTTGGATGGTGAATTACTGAAGTTGAAGCCCGAAGTGAAGGCCCTAAGCTTCAAAAATTTCACTATCATATATACAATGAAGCTACCAGAAGAAGGAGATTACATAGTTCAGTTTGAAGACATTTTGAGGCATCTGACCTGCTGTTCTTGACTTTTCACAAGGAAAATTCATCCCCAAGTGGAGCCAGTGTTAGTCTCCTATACCAATAGGTGTCATTTTTCATGATTGTCTTGATTGAACTATCGAATATGTTTAAACCTTTTTCTTGAGCAAAGGTGTTCCATATTCTATAAAAAACCAAAAAATCAAAAAATTTAAAAAATGTAAAGAGGGTATACCCTAAAAGAAAAATCAAAGGGTAAGAAAAATAAATTGGTCAAGAAAATGAAAGAAATGAACCCCAAGCAAAAAATAGACCAAGGAAAGTGTGCAAATCAAAATGCCACTACTATTTCATTTTTGTAATAAAGCAATTGTGTGCAGCTTGTCAAACTTTTGCCACAATTTATGAAGAGTCAAACTGTTTAAACTTGACTTATTCATATTTCAATTTCATGTTATAGAATAGAGAATAAATATCTGACCAAACAATTTAATCTTGGCAGATAAGTAGATAGGTAGAGTTAATAAAAGGTGCTCAACAGTTTAATCTGAGCCCTTGGATGTAATAAGGGTAGAATTAGATAGATTTGCCTTGTAAAAGAAAAGAAGATTGATAAGGGTTTGCAAGTCCAAATGCACCCTAATAAAGAAGAGAAAATGATAGTGTCAAGTAGATAGGGTAGGTAGATGGTGTTGCAAAACTTTCATGTGATGAATGATGCTGTTAAATATGTTTAATCCTTTACCTTCATCACAAGTACTCAAGCAGAAAATGCACTGAAGAATTCACAGAAGGCAAAATCAAAATCATTAACTTCCCACACCACTTTTTCCCTAAGTTTTTACTAATTTCCCCAAAGTGCTAAGGTATTTGGAGATCAAAAGGGCTCAAGGCATTTCCTTGACTTTTGGAGGGACCGGACCCTCGGCCTGATGATCAAAAAGACCTAAGTACTTGAAGTTATCCATTATCATTCACTTTCAATCTTTTCCTAAGTAAAATCCCATTTTGCTTAGGAAAATTATGCAAAATTCCATAAAAATCCCTCAAAATAACTTACTATTCTAAGTTTAAGTGTTGAAGATGAGATATTGCAATTTACTTCAGAAATTGTCACTTTCTTAGATGTGCAAAGTTTTTTGAGTTCCCTTGTCCCTTTGTCATATTTACATTTAACTCTATTTACTAAATCCCTAGTGAAAGTGCCTTGTCCTAAGTATATAACTCATTTTATATAAATATCCAAAAAACCCCTCTATTATAAAGTTTAGCCAAAGTATTTATTTCCCCGTGCATTCAAATAAAAACCCACTATACAACCCCTTTGGTTAAAATATATCATTATATAATAGTCATGCCCTTATGATAAGTTAATTATATTGGTTAATTTATCATATAATAAAAAAAACATATATGAGAAAAGCTTTAAACATATGATATATATGTTTGAAAGAAAAATGAATAATGCCGAAGTTTTAATTTAAACTAAAAACTTCGGAAAAACCCCCATGCCACCGTGGCCCATCCACTTGGCATCCCACCCGACGCTTTAACCATAATCGAAACCCTGCCGCAACCCCAATTTTCATTAGACCATGGGATTAATTAATTATCAGAATTAATTGATAACCACTCCCTCCGCCTATCAAAAGCCTCCCGGGGTGATTAATTAAACAATAATCGTTTCAAAAACCCGACGGGCCTGCATATTAAACCCCCGTTTACTTCCCCGTCACCTTCTCGTCTTGTCAACCGTCCGATCTCCCACTACGAGATCTACGGCTAACATTCATTCCACTAGCCATCCAATACCCGAACGATAACCCGCGGGGGCACAGTGGTATTGGAATAGTACTCCGGCCACGTGTCACTCACCCAATGGAATCGCTCCCTCCGCGCTCAATACCACCATTGCCCATAAGCGGTGCGGGAATTACCGCTTACTGCCTGACCCCTGCCACACGTCAGCCCGTACTGAAGTGACGTCATTCCTCGAAAAAATAAAAATCCCTTTTTGACTTTGGAAATAAAACAAATTTTCGTGTTTTTTATGTCATTTTCATTATTTGAAAGCGACTGTGCCTTCCGCTACGAAATTCAAATTTTCACTGAAATCTAATGTTCTATCCAATTTCGCTCCAGAATTCCGCCAGACCAGTGTTGAAGCATCCTCTTGCCACCACTTGATACCTGTTAAATCCCAGTTTGCCTCCAAAAACAGGTATTTATTCTATTTGCGCTCTGAACTCCAGAAGAAACTCTGTGTTCCTTGTTTTTTCCACTTGATTAGTGATTAAATCTTATCGCTAATATCATTCCCTGAGGTTTAGAACTATGAATTGTTCCCCCGAAACTGCAATTGTGCCAATTTCCCTCATTAAAACTGAAATCGTGCCCGGTCTGTGAAGAAAACCCAGAAACTTCCATTTTGAATACACAAGAACCAAAATGGAAGCTCCGGTAGCCCTGAATATAACTCCATTGAATGCCCCTCACAGAGAGTTAGAATACTTACTATTAGTGGATAAAGACTTCCAAATTAAAGACTTGGTTTTTGATGAAAGTCCCCTTCGAATTTATTGTCACTGCAAAGATGATTATTCGAAAGGATTGGATGTCATTGGGTTGTAGGAATCCAATTTCCCGAGATATCTCATCCTCTCAGTCTGTATTTTCCCAGAAATTATCCACTACTGCCATTCTAACTATGATCCAACTCAAAGAGCAGTAATGTCCCCTGACCAGAGTGTTCTTTTCCCCATTACTCCCCAAGCTATCAATACAATGCTACATTTTGAACCTGATCAAGAGCTAACTCCTTTGTCTATGGAAGAATTGCTTGAAAAATCTACTCGGTTGTCCCCTGAAGAGGTAATCAGAAGATCACATCCTTGGATAAACAGTCTTAATACTAGTCATAAGATTTTTTTACTCCAATATTGTTATCAAATCTATTGAAACCGAGGTTAGAAAGCATAACAGCTAAAGAGTATCAGTGGTTAAAGTGTATCAGGTAAAAGTCAGTGACAGTTAAAATGAAGTTACAGAGCAGTCAAAGGTAAACAGTAAAAGTAAATACAGAAGGCAGTAAAATGGTAAAAAGATATGAGAATACTTTCACCAATAGTGAGGTTTTTCTAAAGTGAAAGTAAAACAGTCAAAAGAGCAAGAAAGTAAAAAGATGAAAAAACATAACAAGAAGGAACATTTTTGCAGAAATTGCATATTTTAGTCATAGTTTTGCAGAAACTATTGTGATCAAGCCAAGATGAATTTTACAAAACTGAAGGAGGTTTATGTTTTTAAGAGGGCCATCTACAAACACCTCTCTCACTTTTCTAACAGACATTATTGTTTTGGAAATATTAAACTATGTTGGAAAGCACTTTTTGCAGAAAATTCCTGTTAAGTCATCATTTTGCAGAGAATATTGTGGCCAATTAGAAATACATTTTACAAAAATAAAGGAGGTTTTTGTTCCTAAGATACCTATATAAAAAAAAATATCTCAGTGTTTCCACAGTGATTTCAGGCTGAGAGATACATGCACATCTTTAGAGGTTATTTTTCAGACTCTGTAAAACTCTGTTTTACACATATATTTGCAGAGCCTATTGCGCATATCTGGAGAGAAATTTTAGGAAAGTGAAAGAGGTTTATCTCACCAACATATCTATCTACAATAACCTCTTTCACTTTATACATATCTATTACGGATTGAGAAATAAAAAGGTATCATTGGACCCCAAGTTTGCAGAATTGTTGGAGCAGAATTCACAAAAAAAGGAAGCAGTTAGTGACTTGGATGCCTCATCATCAGCTAAGAGTTGGATCAAATTCGAATTCTCCTCTTTTTCATCAGCTATCCATAAAAAATAGTGCCAAATAGATGAATTAGTTTGAGTGTCCTTTACTTAAGTTCTATTTATGTAAAATAGTTGGAGAGATTTGTGAACTAATCTTGATATTTTTTCAAGATATTTTAGTTTAGAATTTGTATAAATACTTCACTCTTGGAAGTATTTTGGGTGGATTCTATTATTTGGTTGTGACATTGAAGTTTTTGGAATAAAAAGTGTTTTGGAGAAATTTATTTGTGGCTTACTGGATGACAATTTGAAGCTCAGGACTTTTTGCAGGATTCATGTGTCGGATTGCAGTTCAATAAGTTTTTCTATCCTATGTTTTAAGTTCTATATCTGTTTATAATATCATTATGTCCATTACTGAATAATTTACATGAAGGATTGAATCAGAATTTACTTAATTGTACTCTGATTTCAGATGTGATTATTCTTAATGTTTTCCTCTAAATTGGTTATAAGCACGAATTCTTAAATTCTCTTGCTTTACTAATTTAAACATTCTTGATTACTATAATAAAGAATTCTTCATTGCTCTTTGTTTGTAGTCATTTCATTTCTTTCTTTTGAACATGGTGAAAGATTCTTAGCTGCCTTTCATCCCTTCAAAATCATCCCATCCACTTTAAATTTTAAGGATTTTTCTCTGTCTGGCTATCTTGCCCTGCAAAGCCATCTTGTGTGTAGAATAGAAATCCAGTAAAGCCATCCTTTGACTCCATAGCCCAATGGACTGAAAATTTTCAACCTTGCCTCTAGTTTGCGGATTCCACCGTTTTTCAAATAAACTCTTGGATCTATAACTAGCCTAAAACCTTCTAAGAACAAAGATAAATTATAAAGAGAGAGCCCTCTCTGGATGCAGATTGGCTAGATTCTGCATCTGAAGGTTGGTTTGTGGCTACCTCGGGTATACTTTCCTTTTCCACAACTTCAAGGAAAACCTGAGTGATAACATAGTGGTGACCATACTGGGGATCTGAATCATTTTATTGATACTATTGTTTGCTTATAAGCTATAGACAGAGTCTGAAGATCAGCCAGGTAGCTTTTGAAATGCTTTTGCTCTGTAACTGCATAGTAAATAAATGCTGCTTCAGTCCATCTCTGGTTTAGCTTATAAAATGAACCTTAGTTTCAAACATTTAATCAGACTCTCTAGTTCAATAAATCTTTGAGAACATTTTAATTAAAAATCTTAAATTTCTTGAAGAGTTTGTAGAAGTTGTTTTGAAAATTCACAAAAAATTTGGTTTCCTGAAGAACTAACTTTTTCTTCAGAATTGTTTTATAGGTTCAGATCTGATCTATGATGGTGGACAGTGATCAGACACACAAAGGTTAAAATCATCCACCTGGCAACTCCAAATCCATTTCACAATCAAGACTCCACTGGAGGAATGAACCTGGGAGAACAATATGGAAAGATCAGGCTTTCAACTTGGATCTTAATCCAAGACATTATGTTCTTTCTCATTAAGATTCAATATGTATTGTATTTTATATAAGGATCTAACTTGGTTGTACAGATAAAGTGGCTTTTCATTATGGCTGATTTTCAAGATGATCCAAGAATAAAACGAAGATATGCTCCCATGAGCAGAGATCACATACCTGGATTTCCACACAAACTACCGAAGGTAAATTGGGGTGAAAATTTGCCCATGTTTCAAGATGAGAATATTGATGATCCTTTACTACATCTCATTAAATTTCATATACACTCATCAAGATTGAAAGGTGATTGGCATGATGATTGCCTCATGAAGATATTCATGGGAACCTTAGAAGGAAAAGCAAGGGAATGGTACGAAGCTCTTAAACCTGCAAGTTTGTTTTCTCTAAAAGATTTTCATAAGGTATTTTATGAGCATTACAAAGAAGATTTTCCATCTTTATCATTAGCTGAAAATTGTTGTGATCAAGCTGAAGATCTTATAAAATACCTTAAAAATATTGATGAAGATTTTGGAAATTGGTCTCCTGAAGATTTATTAGAAGAAGTCCAAAACTTTCATTCTCAAGTTAAATGTCATAATAATCAAGAGGATTTAAACAAAGATGAAATAAGTCAGGAGATAAATCAATATCCACAAAACCCCTCTGTATTAACGAATGATGTTTCATTTAATGTTTTGAATGAAGTTAAAGAAAATAATCAACCTCATGATCAATTTTTAGATAAGAGAAAAAACAACTGTCATTCCAATCTAAGAATTCATAGATTCCCACCCCCCCTCACCGAAGAAGAAATCAATTTGCTTCTAAACATGCAACCATCCTTAAAATATTTACATAATGAAGAAATTCTTTCTACTTCTTCTAATGTTGATGAATGTACAAGGGTTTTTATCCATGAAGGGACAGAAGAACAAGTTGATGCTTATGTTATTCTACCTTCACAAAAAGGCCCATTACTTGATAGTACTCCTATTGAGAAAAATAATGACTTTCAAATAGAATGCAACCAATCTAATCAAGATGTATTGGGATTGTTGGAAGAGAAATATGCTGATCCAATGTTTATAATTGATGACATTCCTTATTATGAAGATTTGCCTAAATATGATCAGTATGATGATAATTATGATAATTTCACAGAACAATCACTAGCTATTTTGAGGGATGAGATATTAGAACTTCAGCTTGATGAGGATTTTCTAAGGGATTTCTTTCTTCTTGTTAAATCAAGAAAATGTTCTCCTCAAATTAAAAAATGGCTTCTTGATATAATTTCTGAAAATTATGAAAATGAAATCAAACTTTTGCATTCTCAAATACGGTCATACAATTTCCGAAATCCTAAAGAATTCTTTGAAAATCTTGCTCCTCCAAAGCAAGAGGAAATTGTATTATTTTTTGACCTGCATATTGAGGATGATTATTCTTTCAAACACAAGACTGAAGAAATAAGTTCATGGTCTAATATTCATAATTCAATTGAACAATTAGTCATTGAAGGCCTAGAAGTAAATAACATACATCATGCTTTTATTGATCCTATACCAGATTATATGGAGAATCGTTTGAGCCCAAATATGCAAACATGTTTTCTCTATAAGGATAAAATACATCAAAAGTGGCCTTTACACGTCATATGATTTATTATAAAGGCACATGATCATAAAATACTTCCAATTTTGATCACAAGCAATCAAGTTATCCATTTATTTTTACAGCTACTTGATTGGCTTCATTGGCATTTTTGTATTACCTGATTCAATAAGATTTTTAGTAGATTAGAGTAGGCAAATGAGTGCTAATAAGCTCATAATTTTGAGCATTTTTTTAGTTTTCAATTTTCAGCTATTTTTTCATTAAGTTGGTTTGAAAATGTTTGTGTGTTGTTTTAGTTGGATTTTCCATCGGAGTTGCGAGAAAAGGAATATATTCAATTCAAGATTTTCAACCATATTCATGTTTTGGGGGGGGATGGAAAAATGGAAGATTTCTAAGCTGAGAAAAAAAATTTCGGTTTTCATTGGATGGTGAATTGCGAAGTTGAAGCCCAGTAAAGGCCTAAGCTTCAAAAATTTCAACATCATATATACAATGGCTATTCTGAAGAGGATACCTAGATGGGTGTTTATTTGGAAACCGGCTTCATGCTGAACCTCACAGTCATCTAGTGGAAACGTGGTGTTCTACCTTAATAGCAGCCATTTTTGCAGTTGTCACCACAGTTGAACTGTGAATATATTTTAGTACCTGGTAAGGAGAGTTCATATTCTATAAAAACAAAATCAAAAAATTTAAAAAATGTCATGGAGTGTGCCTAAAAGAAAAATCAAAGGGTAAGAAAAAATAAAGTGGTCAAAAAAGTGAAAGAAATGAACCCCAAACAAAAATAGACCAAGGAAAGTGTGCAAATCCAAATGCCACTACTATTTCATTTTTGTAAATAAGTAATTGTGTGCAGCTTGTCAAACTTTTGCCACAATTTATGAAGGGTCAAACTGTTTAAACTTGACTTATTCATATTTCAATTTCATGTTATAGGATAGAGAATAAATATCTGACCAAACATTTTAATCTTGGCAGATAAGTAGATAGGTAGAGTTAATAAAAAATGCTCAACAGTTTAATCTGAGCCCTTGGATGTAATAAGGGTAGAAATAGATAGATTTATCATGTAAAAAGAAAAGGTTGAAAAGGGTTTGCAAGTCTAAATGCACCCTAATAAAGAAGAGAAAATGGTACTAGTAGATAGGGTAGTTAGATGGTGTTGCAAAGTTTTATCTGATGAATGATGCTACTAAATGTTTTTGATCCTTTACCTTCATCACAAATACTGAAGCAGGAAATACACTGGAAAATCACAGCAAGCAAAGTCAAAACCATTAACTTCCCACATCACTTTCCCCTTAAGTTTTACTAATTTTCCCCAAAGTGCTAAGGTATTTGGAGATCAAAGGGGCTCAAGGCATTTCCTTGACTTTTGGAGGGACCGGACCCTCGGCCTAATGATCAAAAAGACCTAAGTACTTGAGATCATTCATCATTATAATCATTCCCCTTTAACCTTTTCCTAAGTAAAATCCAATTTTACTTAGGAAAATCATCCTATATTTCACAATAAACCCTCAAGATTACTTGTATTCTAAGTCTAAGTGTTGAAGTTGATATAATGTGGTTTACTTCAGAAATCTTCACTTTCTTAGATGTGCAAAGTATTTTGAGTTGTCCTTGTCCCTTTGTCATATTTACATTTAACTCTATTTACTAAATCCCTAGTAAAAATGCCTTATCCTAAGTATATAATTCCTTTTATATAAATATCCAAAAACCCATATTATTATAAAGTTTAACCAAAGTATATATTCTCCCACTTATTCATTAAAAACCCGCATTATGCGCCTTTTGGTTAAAATATATCATTATATAATACTCCCGCCCCTATGGTAAGTTAATTACATCGGTTAATTTATCATATAATAAAAAACATATATGAGAAAAGCTTTAAACATATGATATATATGTTTAACAAAAAAAATAATAAACCCGAAGTTTTATTTTAAACTAAAAACTTCGGAAAAACCCCCATGCCACCGTGGCCCATCCACTTGGCATCCCACCCGATGCTTTAACCTTAATCGAAACCCTGCCGCAACCCCAATTTTTCATTAGACCATGGGATTAATTAATTATCAGAATTAATTGATAACCACTCCCTCCACCTATAAAGAGGCTCCCGGGATGATTAATTAAACAATAAATCGTTTCAAAAACCCGACGGGCCTGCACATTAAACCCCCGCTTACTCCACGTCCCTTCCACCATCCGATCTCCCGCTACGAGATCTACGGCTAACATTCATTCCGCTAGCCATCCAATACCCGAACGATAACCCGCGGGGGCACGATGGTTTTGAAACTGTCCTCCGTCCACGTGTCAATACCCCAATGGAATCGCTGCCCTCGCGTTCAATACCACCATTGCCCATAAGCGGTGCGGGGATTACCGCTTACCGCCCAACCCCTGCCACATGTCATCTCGTACTTCCATGACGTCATTCCTCGATAAAATAAAAATCCCTTTTTGACTTTGTAAATAAAGAAAATTTCATGTTTTTTCCGTCATTTTTCATTTCTGAAAGCGACTGCGCCTTCCGCTGCGAAATTCAAATTTTCACTGAAATTTACTGTTCTATCCGATTTCGCTCCAGAATTCCACCGGACCAGTATTCGAGCATCTTCTTGCCCCCACTTGATACCTATTAAAACCCAGTTTGCCTTCGAAAATAGGTATTTATTCTATTGCGCTCCGAACTTCAAAAGAAACTCTGTGTTCCTTGTTTTTCCACTGAATCATTGTTAAAATCTTATTGCTAAGATCATTCCCCCGATTTTTACAACTGTGAATTGTTCCCCCGAACCTGCAATTGTGCCAATTTCCCTCATTAAAACTGAAATCACGCCCGGTCTGTGAAGAAAACCCAGAAACTTCCATTTTGAATACACAAGAACCAAAATGGAAGCTCCGGCAGCCTTGAGTGTAACCCCATTGAATGCCCCCCACAGAGAGTTAGAATATTTTCCCTTTGTGGATAAAGACTTCCAAATTAAAGACTTGGTTTTCGATGAAAACCCCCTTCGAAGTTATTGTCGCTGCAGAGACGATTATTTGAAAGGATTGGATGTCATTGGGTTGTAGGAATCCAATTTCCCGAGATATCTCATCCCCTCAGTCCGTATTTTCCCAGAAATTATCCACTATTTCCATTCTAACTATGATCCAACTCAAAGAGCAGTAATGTCCCCTGACCAGAGTATTCTTTTCCCCATTACTCCCCAAGCTATCAATACAATGCTCCATTTTAAACCTGGTCAAAACCTCACTCCCTTGTCCATTGGGGAATTGCTTGAAAAATCTACTCGGTTGTCCCCTGAAGAGGTGATCAGAAGATCACATCCTTGGATAAATAGTCTTAATACTAGTCATAAGATTTGTTTACTCCAATATTGTTATCAAATCTATTCAAACAGAGGTTAGAAAGCATAACAGCTAAAGAGTATCAGTGGTTAAAGTGTATCAGGTAAAAGTCAGTGAAAGTTAAAATGAAGTTACAGAGCAGTCAAAGGTAAACAGTAAAAGTAAATACAGAAGGCAGTAAAATGTAAAAAGAGATGAGAATACTTTCACCAAGAGTGAGGTTTGTCTAAAGTGAAAGTAAAACAGTCAAAAGAGCAAGAAAGTAAAAAGATGAAAAAACATAACAAAAAGGAACATTTTTGCAGAAATTGCATATTTTAGTCATAGTTTTTCAGAAATTATTGTGATCAATCCAAGATGAATTTTACAAAACTGAAGGAGGTTTATGTTCTTAAGAGGGCCATCTACAAAAACCTCTCTCACTTTTCTAACAGCCATTATGGTTTTGGAAATATTAAACAATGTTGGAAAGCACTTTTTGCAGAAAAATCCTGTTAAGTCATCATTTTGCAGAGAATATTGTGGCCAATTAGAAATACATTTTACAAAACTGAAGGAGGTTTTTGTTCCTAAGAGACCCATCTACAAAAATCTATCTCAGTTTTTGCACAGTGGTTTTATAATGAGAGATACATGTGCATCTTTACAGGCCATTTTTCAGACTCTGTAAAACTCTGTTTTACACATATTTTTTACAGAGAATATTATGCACAGCTGGAGAGGAATTTTAGGAACGTGAAAGAGGTTTATCTCACCAACATATTTATCCACAATAACCTCTTTCACTTTTTACATATCTATTACGGATTGAGAAATACGAAGATATCATTGGACCCCAAGTTTGCAGAATTGTTGGAGCAGATTGCACAAAGAAAGGAAGCAGTTAGTGACTTGGATGCCTCATCATCAACTAAGAGTTGGATCAAATTCGAATTCTTCTCTTTGTCATCACCTATCCATACAAAATAGTGCCAAATATATGAATTAGTTTGAGTGTCCTTTACTTAAGTTCTATTTATGTAAAATAGTTGGAGAGATTTGTGAACTAATCTTGATATTTTTTCAAGATATTTTAGTTTAGAATTTGTATAAATACTTCACTCTTGGAAGTATTTTGGGTGGATTCTAATACTTGGCTGTGAAATTGATGTTTTTGGAATAAAAAGTGTTTTGGAGAAATTTATTTGTGGCTTACTGGATGATAATTTAAAGCTCAGGACTTTTTGCAGGATTCATGTGTCGGACTGCAGTTCAATAAGTTTTTCTATCCTATGTTTTAAGTTTTATATCTGTTCATAATATCATTATGTCCATTTCTAAATAGTTTACATAAAGGATTGAATCATAATTTACTTAATTGTACTCTGATTTCAGATGTGATTATTCTTAATGTTTTCCTCTAAATTGGTTATAAACACGAATTCTTAAATGCTCTTGCTTTGCTAATTTAAACATTCTTGATTACTATAATAAAGAATTCTTCATTGCTCTTTGTTTGTAGTCATTTCATTTCTTTCTTTTGAACATGGTGAAAGATTCTTAGCTGCCTTTCATCCCTTCAAAATCATCCCATCCACTTTAAATTTTAAGGATTTTTCTCTGTCTGGCTATCTTGCCCTGCAAAGCCATCTTGTGTGTAGAATAGAAATCCAGTAAAGCCATCCTTTGACTCCATAGCCCAATGGACTGAAAATTTTCAACCTTGCCCCTAGTTTGCAGATTCCACCATTTTTCAAATAAACTCTTGGATCTATAACTAGCCTAAAACCTTCTAAGAACAAAGATAAATTATAAAGAGAGAGCCCTCTCTGGATGCAGATTGGCTAGATTCTGCATCTGAAGGTTGGTTTGTGGTTACCTCGGGTATACTTTCTTTTTCCACAACTTCAAGGAAAACCTGAGTGATAACACTCTTTCTAATGCCTGGAACCCCTAT